>JAWNLL010000451.1:0-610000 GCA_035042425.1 Drosophila flavopinicola | reverse complement strand
TTTTTGTTCCATTGTTATGAAATATTTTAAATTCGTAAATTTATGAATATATGTGAGTGTTTCACATGTTTTGGAAAACTTGATAATATATATACATACTTATATATACCAGCTTACAGACATGCTCCCATCTCCGAGTCCACATTTGAAAATATCAATGGCATAATATATTGTTTTTCACTTTGGCACATTGGCACACTTAGAGCATTATAGAAAATAAACCAAATATCTTTTGATATAAAAGACTGGGCCTTTAATTACAATTTTGCCAAATACTTTTCAAACCCCATTTAATTAGCATTCAAATTGAATTCGAGCTCGGAAATGTTAGCTTGACTGATATTTTTCAAATCACAATTTGTTGGAACAGAGATGAATTATTGATGGATGTGACCATCAAATATTGTTAGCTAACATTTGCAATAATATTTTGGTAGTGTGGCTCGCCAATGTATGCATATACCTTGTTCGTTTCGTTGGAGTGCAGGGTATATGAATGTAGATATGATTTTCACACATTTGAGTGGCATTAGGCGCCGGCAATCAGGCAAATGCCGGGCAACATTGGGAGCCGGGAGTTGGGCGCTGGGAACTACTATGGTGCATACCAGCTGCTCCAAAGTGTCAACACTTTTGTCTCCAGTTTCGTCTTGGATGGGGTGAGGGGCAGCCGGCAGTAGGGGCAGCCGCAGGCACTTGAAAAATTTCTTAATGGCTGTGCCCCGTATTGCCCGGCTCTGCGGCTCTGCGGCTCTGCGGGTGCTGTCCTCCTTGTTCACACATTGTTTTCATTAAGCAGCGCACCAACCAAAAATTTCATCCTCAGCTTGGGATCTGGAATCAGTGTGCTTGTTGTTGTTGCTGTTACTGAATGAGTGCGCGTGATTTGTTGTTGTTGTTGTTGTGTTTGTTGTCGCTTGTCGCTTGTCGGGATTTCCACATCTGTTTGCATTTGACACGATTATTTATGTTTATCGCGCGTTAAATGCGCGCTATTATCAGCATAATAATCGTAATTAAAAGCCAACTAATTTATGGCAGTGATTTATGTGCGCGCATTCACCGCATTTTTGTACATCTTTCATTCTTTATTCCTGCATTCCACCCTCACCCTCTCGCTCTCTCTCTCTCTCTCTCTCTCTCTCATTATGTACTCATTAGGATGGCTCTAACACTGCCTTGCAAATATATGTCACAGTTAGAAGGAGGCTGTCATTTAAACATCATTATCATCTTTCGTTGATTAATATGATATTCTGGTTATATATAGTTATAGTAATAGATAGATATATATGCATATTTATTTTTTATATTTATTTGTTCTAATAAATATACGCTATAATCTCGCTAATCTGGACAAATTGTGTCAGGCTAATGTACGAAATATCTAAACGACAGCAAGACATACAAAAATTTAGATTTTCTTTAAAAAAAACAAAACAAGTTAAGGTTTCAAGTTCCTCAAAATTACCCTACAAGATTTAAGACACCTTTAACATTGTTAAAAAATATTCCGATTTTCGATTCCGATGTAGGTTTGATCATGATTTTAACCCAATTTGACATTTCAGTTGTTGAATAATTATGCTGCATAAAGGATCAAATTAAAAGCTCATTTATTTTGGATATAAATATATATATATATATAAAGTATAGTGACTAGTGCCATTCATATTTTCTGTGACCATATTAAGTTAAATCTAATTTTCGCTTTTATTTTCTGTTTCTTTGTTTATTTAACCCATTCGGCATTTAACTATAACTTTTCCTCTCATTTTATATACTCGCATTTAGTTTTTAAATTTTTTTTCATTTACAAAAATACTAATATCACTTATTATTTGTTTGGCTTGATTGGTTTTTTTGTGCGGTTTTTCCCGAATTCTTGCAACAAATTTTTGACCATTTTTACATTTTATTTATTGTATCCTCCCAGAACTTAACTTAACATAACTTGAACTTTATATTCTTAAATAAAAAAATGTTATTTATATTTTGTAAATGTTTGATAGTTAAAATTCCATTTTTTGAAAAAAATAAATTATAAAAAAAAATAAGAGCAAATAAATAAAAAATAGCCATAAGTTACAATACGTTGTTATTAGGTGAACTATTTAAAATGTAGAAGTAACTGACTAGAAGTAATTCACAAGTTTTGACTTATTTAAAAAAATCCTACTACAAATTACGTTCTATTGAGGTTGTAGTATGTTAGGGTATGTTAGTTCCGTTTGAAGAGTATCTACTGGCAGAGCTTACCCCACATACAGGATCAGTGTTTGTTTTGGTTTGGCAGCGACAATATCTCAATTTCTCATTTTTGCTCTATCTTGTATTTCGAGCATGTATTTCGTTAGCATTGCGCAAACATCCCGCGGCGCCAGGACTCGAAAGCGACACAAGGATACCCGCTGCGTATTTTAATCTCATTAACTGTGACCGTTTTTGTTGCTATCGAGGACAATGTGTCGCTGCCATTGTTGTGGCTGCAATAACATTTAAGCAAATTGCATTTGTTATCCTGCGGCTATCGCCTTTGGAGCTGACATCAAGTCGCGTGCTCAAATATGAACCCAACATGAAATTGAGAACGAGAACGGGAACTGCGCAGTAGTTCAAGTGGGGAAAAATGTATATATACTATTTAAAGAGCTATTTGCTATTTTCAATATTCCCTGCTATATTAACTATTAATAGGTGTTCAATTCATTGGTATGCCAGTTTGTGCTGCAAAAGGACATACTTATATAAAAATAACAATCATGAAGCGAAATGGAAAGTTATCAGCATAAAAACAAATTTCCTAAATAACATTTATCCTTTTAGCTAAATTTAATTTTAATTTTTCTCCATTGAGGTAATGTTTGAGTATTTCTTCCATCATATACGGTTTCGAACTCTCTTGAAAAATATATATATATATTTTTTACTAAAATAAAAATGAGAAATAACTGTCTAACTTACTTGATATTATGCTTTTTGTTTCCGAAAATATACAGTCGAACTTTGATAACTCCCATCTGGCACAAAACAAATTTGATGTTATAGAGAACTTTGAGTTATAAAAGATTGAGTTAGGGAAGTTCGACTGTATATGTATTTATTACATTAATTAAAATAAGCATGTTTACTTCGATTTTTATTTAATTTTCATCACTTTTGAGATTTGTGTTTATAATTAAAAAAATTCACCTATGACTTTAAAATTTAGTTTAAGGTTGACGTGAAAAAAAACATGTGAATATTTATCTGACTTTGAAGCCAATTAGAAACAGCGTTCCATAATTTACACTACTACATTGTCCTGTATTTTTAGAGTACCTAAATCTTAACTTAAATTATTAAAAAAGCTTCTACCAGTCAGAAGTAGATTTTTTATTTATGTTCAAACTCCAATAGCCGATTTTAAGCTCGTGGAAATTTTGTTTTTAGCTTGTCCTCTAGATGAACTAAATTTTATAGATTTATGCATAATTTAAAGGGAAATTTGTTAAATATTTGCACAGTTATACTTTTTGAAAAAATAAACCAATCAAACAAAAATTTCAATACAAACTTGACACCATATTTGCTATTAAATCGATTGGATTTCTGTAAAAATCTGAAGCACGCTTCTCTGATAGTTAGGGGATAAATGAGAAGATGCAAGAGAAAGCTGCACTCCGAAATTTCAGCTTTTTACAAAAAAGTTCTAGAACTTTATATATTGTTTAATTTTTAATTCGAATTGACTATTATTTATAGTTTTGATCATCTATCATCCTGGTGCGACAAGTGAAACTTATAAGTCCCTTTGGCACAAAACATAAAAATCAGCAGATAGCTGATGCTTGATATTACATGATTTTTAAAATGTCTTCGAACTCTATTTAAATATTTTAATATTTTTATTTTCTTTTCATATATTATATTTTCGTCTTGCTTTTTTTTTTTGAGATATTTTGTGTTCAAATTTGTATTTAAAGTCAGGTCAATTTCGATTTGTATTTTGTATTGAGCCCGAAATATTCACAAGACATTTGCGATGCGTCCGGGGGATATCTAATTGCTCTATTTGCTGTTAGCATTGCAGTCCCCCCTGAATTATTCATAAAGGGGTACTCGAAAAGAAAACGCACACTCGTTCCTCTAATAACATGAATATGAATCGTATTGTCATATTTAAGTACATATGAATGTGAATAGCTGCTATTGACAATGACAACATTTGCATGTTAGCTGCTACGCTTAATAAGTTCGTTAACAAGTCTTCAAATGGCATACACATATTATTATTAGTTGATATTTAATTTGAATTGTTCAAGCTAGCACACACGGCAACCTTAAAGGGTTGACTGCACACACAATGACAATCTACATATGCACTTGGAATAGAAATACATACGTATTATTTTGGGGCATGATATCTAAATAATTATGCGACAACTGATAGCCGAATCGGAAAGCAATCGAACCCTTTTTTATTATACCCAGAACCCCTTTAAGAAAATGGGTACAAAGGGTATAATGGTTTTGTATAAAAGTATGTAACGGGCAAAAGGAGGCATCTCCGACCATCTAAAGTATATATTCTTGATCAGTATCAACAGCCGAGTCGATCTAGCCATGTCCGTCTGTCTGTATGAGCACGCATATATCAGAGACTATTAGAGCTAATATTTGAAATATAAGTTCTCGTAGTCCCGGGATAGGATCAAGTTTGTTTCATTTTATCGATAGCTCTACCCGTTCCAAAAGTTATCGATAAATTTCGAATTCAGACCAGCGTTTATGGGCCATAGCTTAAAATTTTGTAAGAGCTAGAGGCCCCAAATTTGGCATGCATAACCTCGAATAGCATACCCATGTTACAAGTACTTAATTTTTTCGATACCACCCACCAATCCTCCAAAAAGTAAAAAAAAACCGCAGTTTTCAAGGTATTACCTTGCAATTTGGTTTGATGAACCATTTTATAGCCAATGTTATGTCCTGGAAATATCACAGAAGTTATTCAAGATTTACCTTTCCATAGTGTGGGGCCTTGCGAAGAAGTTAGCCTGCTTTAACTGCTTGCACTGCTTGCAGTATGTGTGTGTTTTTGTATGGATGTGCATTGATTGGTAAGCATGAATGGATGTAAGGGACTGCGTTCAGGGTATCTCCTAGTCGGGCACTCACGCTACGCTTCCTTTGCTTTTTGGGAGGCGCACTTTAAGTGCAAGTTAATTGTAGAGCCAACTGGCAAGTGGCAACTGGCAACTGGCAACTGGCAACTGGCGACTGGCGACTGGCTTACCAAAAAAGCTGCACGCAATGTGCCCAGTTCCGTTCACGCCTATTGAAAGGACAATGCGTGCAAGATATACAATATATAAATATATATATATGTATATATAGACTACATAGATCGATAGATGGTTGCATTTAATTACTTACGACAGATTGGCGGCGAGTGATAAAGGCAAGGATCAAGGATCTGCCAACTGGCAGCCATAGACACAAAAGGAGCTGCCAAACGCTGATGTTGCATGCATGCCAAAAGAGTTAAGGAGCAGCAGCAGCAGCAGCAGCAGCAGCACAAATTAGTTCCTTAACCTTAAGAGCAGCAGCAGCCTCAAGGACCAGCAGCGGACACACTTGTCAGAGCGTCAAGTATCCCTAGACAATTACCTCACACACACACACACACACACACAGGCTGAAAGGCAGGCAGGCTCAGGTGGAAAGAAGGGACGAGGACGACGAGCACCCGAGATGATTATCTGCTAGAGTTAAATTCGATACCGTCTATTAGCCTCGTTATTATCCCTTTGCCAGCCAGCCAGCCAGCCAGGGAGCAGCATTTGAAGTGGTATCGTGTGTCTCAAAGCGCGCCAGGACCTGCCAGGACCTGCCCTGCACTGCCTTTTGGGTGCTGCTGCTGCTGCTGCAGTGAACAATGAACGCTCCTCGCTTTTTTTGCAAAGCCCTCTCCTGTACCTGTTCGCGTCCTGTGTGTACATCGTTTATTGTCGATCTTGGGCTCCCACGCTGCGCAAATAGTTTCCAAATGCTGCTGGGTCCCATTCATGAAATGGGAGACGCGACCAGGCAGACAGACAGGAAGTGCTGCTCAGTATGTGTGTGTGTGTGTGTGTGTGTGTGTGTGTGTGTGTATTGAGCATTGTTAGGGCTTATCATCATTCATCATTTGTGCATTAGATGCCATTGCGAATGTGAGTGTGTCCTGCCAGCTAATATGCGTTTTCAGTTACCAAGTGCCAAGTGCCAAGTGCAACATGTGACAGGATCTGTTTTTAGCTAGTTTCAGTTTGCCATTTGGGCGGCTTATCAGATTTCCCGGCACACTCGCTCGGTTCTCACAATTAGCTTGTCAGCCTGTTCCAGTTTTTCTTCCTTTTTTTTCTAACCAAAATGCCCGCCCTCCATTGCAGCCACGCCCACCTGTCAACATTTGATTTGACTTGTCCACAGCAAAGGTAAGTACAAACACAAAAAAAGGAAATTATTTTTAAAAAAATGCAGCCAAGTTAAACACACACAACATATGTTGTTGTATATTAAAAATTCATTCAATACGATATGAACAACAGCGCGTCTAGCTTATAATTAATATTTTTCAAATGAAACGCATTACAATTAGTTTGCTTTTCTTCTTTGGTTTTTTTCGCTTTTTTACATGTCTTTTTTCCCTGACCATATTTTGCGGTTAACGCTGCTGTCGTGCAGCTTGTTAAAAACAAGTGTTTCAACAACAACAAGCTGAAAAGGACATTTGTCAATGATGAATGCATATACATGCATATATGCAAATATAGATATGTATATATATATAGTATAGAAATCAATCTTAGCCTCAAACAGCTGACAACTGCAACCGCAAACGCTTCACAGCCTTGGGAAGGCACACAGTCATCGATGGCTAGCGGCCAGGACTCTGGCAATAATTCGCACCACACAAGGACATCAATTACTTAAGCAGCAACGCAATTCTAACAAAGGCGAACTAGCAAAAAAAAAGTAAAAAGATATCCTTCTCTATATACCGAGCTATTAGAGCTAGTGGCCTGATTTATAATCCGTTTTTATTTATTTCAGTTTAATGAATAGTCATAAAAGGCAGACTAATTTTATTTTAATTTTCAAAGAGTTTTCACTTGCAACAAGCTTTTATATTTAATTCGTGTCTGGCTGAGAGATGTATTTTCACAATTAATAGGAATAAAATGTTGTCTCTTTGTATTTGAATTTGTTTATTTAATGTCAACTAAAATCAGTCGACACTGGAAGCAAAATTGTTTTTAAAATTACACATAATTATATTTAAAAAAAGTAATGTTAAATAAAAAAATATATAAATCTATTGTTGCTCATATTAGGAAAAAGCCATGAAAGAAATAAGAGTAAGCAAAGTTGGAGATTTATTTATTTAATGAATGATATGTAAAATGTAAAATATGCAGGTCTGATGCTAATTAACAATTAATAAAAATATCAAATTTTAGGTCTAAAAGAAAATTAAAGCCCAAGAGGGTGTCCACCTATTAGGGTTGCCCATTAAGAGTTGTTTTCACTTAAAATCTAGATCAATTTATTTTTATACTCTTCTCGAAGAAAATGATCTAGCCATGTCCGTCTGTCTGTATGCACACTAGTCCCTTAGTTTTTTGAGCTATCGTGATAAAACTTTGCACAGAGACTTATTATTCAAAGGTACAGCACATTTTTGGGAATAAGCCGGATCGGACCACATCTTATAGCTGCCATACAACTCGAAGACGGTTTTGGCCATATATCCCATGTTTTTAAAGCTATCGTGATGAAACTTTGCACAGATACTTATTATTCAAAGAGAGTCGGCCGGATCGGATCACTATAACTTATAGCTGCCATACAACTGGCAATGAACATAATATTTCAAAAGAAAAATTTAAATTCATATGATACCGATTCTTAGAGAAAATAAACAAATGTTACGCGATAAAACGATTTATTACAGCATTTGAAATTTCAGTGCAGCAGTTGGCAGGGTGAAAATTGCCTAAAGGTACGAAAAGAGTATAAAATCTTCGGCATGCCGAATATAATCCTTTCCTAATTGTTTTATTTACATTTTTTGTTGGTATCAATAAAGTGGATCTGCTGTCCTCGGTTGTCCTGCAATGACCATGAGAACAAATGCCACAGGCCCATTGTTCAGCGTGTATTTCAACAGATGTGTGGTTGGCCAAACTAAACCACAAACCAACAACAACAACAACAACAACAAAAGCAAAAAAAAGCTAATATTATTTTTAAAAAAAACTGACACATTCTATGGCTGTCAAGCAGACACTTTGTAGTTGTAGTGACTTTGACTCTGAATTGCGTGCTTGAACTTTGCTTACGTAAATGCTTGCGCAACGAATTGTGGGCAAAAATGGTTCCATGTACGTACTTACTTGTAATCAGTGCTGCGAACGCCCACATGGTTAAGGACTGGCCGTAGCCTGCCCTGAGCGTGGGTACCACAATATCATTAAATATGAATACGCATACACAAATAATAATTTTACAAATCTCTCAGGGATACGAAATTCTCACCAGAAACGGCACAAACAAAACTAGAAGAAATTAGAAGAAATTGCCCTCGCTGCAATTGTAATTAACTAATTAACTAACTAAATTCGAGAATATATTCTTTATTCAAATACAAAACGTTTAAAAAGTAGAATATATTCTTAGATTGATTCCGTTGATGCCAGAATGAATCGACTTGACTATAGATTGTTTTCTCCTATTTATGAGATGTTAATGATCTCAAAAAGATGAATACACAAGTTGAAAATGATTCATTTCCGAATTCTTAGTCTAACTGAAAGATTTATTTATATTCTACCACAGTAAAGTCTCTTTAATGCGGACAGTTAGTGTCAGGCCAATGTCTTAGATATTAAAACGTTCTTATTGCCTCGATAATAAAAATCGAATATAAAACAAGCCAATATAAGGTTCCCAAGACCTGTCAAACACCTTAAAATCCAATAAATTTGTGAAAACTATATTAAACTATAATAAACCTGCACTTGAATCTGAAACATTTTCACACTTTGGGGTTTTCCATCCTAATCGATGGCTCCTAAGTCCAAAGATACGTTTTCCAACACTGAAAACGTCCATAACTTTGGCAAAACTGATCAGATTGATGTTTCGAGATATTTTTGATCACAGTTTGATCTCTAAATCAATTTTGTAGCTGAAAATAATGGTTTTCAGGAAAAACTTAAAAGTACGGATTATTGAGGTAAATATTATTAGAGTCTACAATTGGCAGTAATTAGGTATCCGAAATAACGAGATTATACTGCATTTGAGCCATAAGGACAACATCATTTCTATTGCACATACACTCAAACATACAGAAATGTAGCATATGCACATATTTAGTAACCCATTCTTAATTTAAGATTACAATTTTGAGCTAAAGAATCTGTATTCTAGAATCATAACTTGGCGCTGTAAATCGCAATTTGCGGGCACTTATGTGTGAACAAAACGCAGCAGCAGCGTATATCGATGAAATGCAATATACTCGTTTGCCCTTTGTGCGCACAGAGCATAATAACTGTAATGAAAGTCATTTGTCAAAAGTCATTCAATTGGAATAATTTCAGAGGAAGACAGACAGACTGAGACTGCGACTGCGACTGAGACTGACTGTCAAATCGAGCCGTACTCTCGACGTTATCCTGCTGCCTCCTGACTCCCTGACTCCCTGACTCTTGACTGCTGCCTGCTGCCTGCGGCGTTATCCTTGTGTGTGCTAATTTACAGCGTGTTCGTCTAATTTGAAATTTTCCACACGCGTCTTGCGTAATTTGAGCGCAACTGCAGCGCCGCCTGTCGCTCGAAAATGGCAACGCTGGCGAATCGTGCAACGGCTTTTAAAGTTCAGCTTCTTCTTGTTGGTTGGGCTACTACTTTTGTTGAACTCGAGTCGCATGCTCGAATTGCCACAGCCCCAGCTACAGCTAGCTAGTCAGAGCAACAGAGGACACCTTTGCACAATCCGTTGGGCCTTAATCGAATAGGTGTGCAAAGGGTGTGCCGCAGTCGAGCTGCTCCACCTGAGATCTCTGCTTCTGCAGTGTGTGCCAGTCGTTGCGTAATTGTCACATTCGCCAACCAGCTGACCAACTGTGTCCTTGCTCGACTACACCTGTACGCACACACACACACACACACAGTCACACACACTCACCGAAAGGAGTTCGATAGTTCGAGAATAGTATAGCAATAGCAATAGCAGTTCCGGCTGTGTAAGTCATTCCACTACTACTATCTTATGCACATGTCCGGCTGTGTGTCTTCGAGTGTCTCTGCCTTGTTATTAGCTATAATGATTTAATTAGAAAATTGGCGGCAATTGGCTTTGTGCATTGCCGCGCTTATTTCGATTTTATTGTTTCGATTCGCCTTTCAATTGAATGCCGCCTTTGCAGCTATTTTAAATGCTCCCCGCGACCTTGCCAGCGCAAAAGGCGGGGGGAGGGGGGGGGGGAGGGGCAGGGGGTCAGAGGGACCCTGGGGTTTCTAGTTTCCACGTGGCACATTTTTGCCGATTTTCTGTTGCTGGATTTCCACAAGTGTTTCGGGACAGCACTTCAAATATTTCTCATTGCACTTTGTTATAATTGCAGTTGTAATCGATTGTTTTGCTTGAATAGCTCAATTAAGAATACAAAAAATATATGTATATATATATCTATATATATATATATATATATATGTTTATATGAGCTTGATTAACAGATAGATAGTGTTTGATTGCATGATAAACTCAAGGCAAATTTGTTTGCTTTAATATTCGGCCTTGTTGTTTGTTGTTCTTAAGAATCTTATTTGGGTTAATCCGCATGCATAAACATTGTCACAGTCTCTAAAAACAATTACATTCCAGATGACGAACATGGCATATCAAACCATCAGGGAGTTGAAATTACTTGAACTGAGTCTAGAGATCTTAAGCCAAAGTTTGTCACAACTTATGGGAAATTCTTCAGAAAGCATGCAAAGTTATGGATTGTGAAAAAATTGCAGTAATAAGTATAAGAACGATCTCAGTCGAATTTTAACCTTTTTACTTATTAATTTTAAGTACAACTCGTTTCTGAATACACTTTTATAAAATTCAACTTTTTTTTCAAATAATTTTTTTATTTATAATATATATAATTGACAGTTTTATTAAAGTAAGCGTTCATTTAAACTACTAAAATGATACTCGAATTGAGTTGAAAAAAACTGTAAATATGCATGTAAGTGTTTACTTACTATTACTATTAATAAAAATTATAATAATAATAATAAAATAATAATATTAATAATAATACAAAAATACTGCCAAAGTTTATGCGCAAAATAATACAATTTGCTTATTGTAATAATATTATTAATAGTAAATACTTTTATTTGCTACTTTTCATATTTGTGTTTTTGGAAGAAAAAAATAAGATAGAAGAGTTAAATGAGAAGCTTAAGCAAAAATTGGGTGTTTGTTCGAAATGAGTTTTGAGTATTTGGAATGTTCTTCAGGAATGTTTAGTGTATTGAGTTAGTCTTGATAAAAGCACTTAAGACTTCTTTTGTTCAGTCAATTTAAGTGTTAATGCAGATTGTTTCAAATAGTATTACTTAGTTATTAAGCTATTTATTAATCTAGGAATTTTGTTTGTAGAATTATTTAAGCATTTCATTTGAGTAAAAATTTCTCTAGTTATATCAAGCAACGAAAAAGAACTTTTGCTTAGTATTCCTTGTTGGATGAGTTGTCTAAGTATATATTATATATTTAGATAAGGCTATAGATACTTTCTAAGTTGTAACTATATTATATGCTCTATATTTATAGGTTTCAAGCATTATCTATTTTAAGTTAATAGATAATGTACAAAATTAAATAATTAAATATTTTGAGCTGAAAGAAATTTCATTCAAGTATCCGTCGACAGATCCCAAAAAAGTACCTTTTGCATTTCACAGTCAATTTGGGAGAGAAAAAATTAGTTAATCCATTGAATATTAAATCGAATTACGAATAAAATTTGAATATGGAAGTAGGCCGGAGGGTTGTGGGTTCGATGAGCATTGGGAACAGGGAGAGGGACAGGGACAGAGAGAGAGAGAGAGAGAGAGTGAGAGAGAGAGAGAGAGAGAGAAAGAGGGAGGTGGACAAAGTACAGTGAAACGATGCAGTGAAGCGTGTCTAATGAAGGCCGTCATTCAAATGAATTCGCCTGCAAAGGAATTGTTGAAAAAACAATATGCCTAGCAGGATAACAAAAATAAGAAGAAAAAAAAATATGAAAAAGTATAAAATATATGTGAATTGTGCTTTGCTGGCTGTTGTTGATTTGAGCGATAAATGTGAAAATTGTCAATCAATTAAAAAGTTTGTAAAACAGCGTCGCCAAATTAACACACAAACACATCAGGCGCGATTTGCAAATTAAACTCTTGGCTTTTGTGGTTGCTGCTGCTATTGTAGAAGTTGTTGTTGTTGTTGTTGTCAGCTAGATGGGGTGCCACATGCTGTGGCAGGCAGGGCAGCAAACTGCATTGTTTTTGATTGAAATAGCATAGTGAGTATGGACTTGGAGCCAGGTAGCCAGCTAGCCAGCTAGCCAGCTGACTGTGCTGACTGTGCTGACTGTGTGCTGCCGTCAAGCAGGACCCTTTTGTGGTTAGCCAGACAAACAATTGGCACAAGGACATGAGCACACATGCCAGACGACATACTACATGCTGCAGCATCATCCGAGCTGCGATCCAACCATCGATCGATCAGTACAACATTGCGAATGCGACAATGAGACAACTATTATTATTATTATTATTATTATTATCATCATCATCGTCCATTAGTCAGGATTTATGAGTCAGGGATTCACGCGGCCGATCACGAGGGTCGTCGTTTCAGGCTGGACCAAATATTGTTTGGGAATTTGTCAGCGCGCCGCGTAATTGGAAGGCTCGCAGAGAAGAAGAGAAATATGCCCCATCCCTGTTGGCAATGTTTAATTTAATTGATAAATTGTGTCGCATGCTGTGCCCTTACCAACGCACACAGCACACAGGACACAGGAGCAAGGACCCGGCATAAGAGACAACTGGCAAAGGGCAACCGCATACCCAGGAACAGTCAGCTTGTCAGTTACATGAAGTTGACATTTATGCGTGTTATTGTTATTATTGTGAATGCCCCTGGCCAGGAGCTGCCCGTCGTCTCTATTCTCCCCATTACCATCCCATTCCCATCCCATCCCATCGCATCGCATCGCATCCCAAGCCGACTCCCATTGAGAGCGTATCAATTACTTGGCCAAACAATAACTTTTATGCAACATTCAATGCTTGACTCGGTGTTCTTTTTTCGATTCTTTCTTTCTTTCTTTCTCTCTCATCTTTTCATGAATGTGAGGCAGTTCTTTTTTTTTTTTGCTGTCCACAATTGTTGCCGGCTGCCTGCCTCGTCCTGTGTCCTGTGTCCTGCGTCCTGTGGCCAATATTGACTTTGTTCATTGTTGTTGCAATTTTTTCAATTTATGGCACGTTTTATCCGATGGACAACACTTGGCAAATGGCAGCTCTCTCTCTCTCTATCTCTCTCTCTCTCTCTCTTCATTGACATTGGCTTTGTTGCTCAATGCGGCAGTTTGCGTTGTTTTTTTATTTATTTTTTTTATTGACAACTTCCTGGAAGTCTTTATTATGACGAACCGAGTTGCAGAAACTGCGACTAAGATAGAGAGAGAGAGATAGAGCAAAGCCTAAGTGGCGGCACCTTTGACAAATCGCAATACAAATACTAACAAAGCTCAATGGACAGAGTACATATATATATACATATATATATATAAATATACAGACAATGTACTATCAAAAAGATTTAGAGAAATGTTCAGGATGTCAGAATAAAGTTTTAGCTACTTTTACATAATTCAATACAAAATATATATTTTACTTCATATGCGCAATTACAATAAAACACTTTGCATAAGACTTACACCCTAATCAATATTTCAGAATATTAATATATATATATATATATATATTTTCAGCCATCAAAACTATTTAGTGATAATAAATGTAATATTAATATATATGCATCAAAATCACGACTAGGTATATTTTGTCTGCTGCTTGTCCTTATGAACACATTTGAATATATAATGCTTCACTATCCGATTCTACAAGTTTATTATGTGTACTATTCAAAAACAGTTTATGCATATAAATCAAAGCCACAGATTTTAAGATATTAGAACAAAAATGTAAGTCTTAAAATATATATTTTGTTTGCAATTTTATAAGTTAAACATTCAACGAGCTCATCAAAATAAATACCATTTATGATTTGATTTTTTTAAATATGTTAATGCTTTTTTATTACTACTTATTTTATTTTTTAAAATGTTTGTTACTTTTTTATTTATTTATTTATTATTTTTTTATTTTTTTTTATTTGTATAAACATTTGATATTTTTGTGTGTCCAAATTTTGTATTTATTTTTATTATGTACTTTATGTTGCTTTATTTTTAAAAAAAAAAATATACTTTTGTGTATACTATTTTTTTATTTTTATTTATATATTTTGTACTATATTTTATATTATTTTTATAAATAATCTTTATTTTTGTATTTCCTATTTCCTTATAGCTATATAGTTTTTTTAGTCATAACTACTTTTAGATCATTTAGAAGTTCATTTCACATTCCTTCTCGAAAATTTAAATCTACAGATTTTTGTGTAAGCAATTTGGTTCTTAAGTGTTTTTTACTTTATAATGCATGCAATATAATATAATAAACTATATGCAAGTGAAGTTTATTTTATATTTAAGATAAGTACGTATGTAAATATTCAATATATACCATATTCAATATGTTCACACAATTTAAAAATGGGGAGTTTCGAGTTCAATGCACTTGAAATGGAACTTTAATAATTTATTCTTAGCTCCAATGATAAAAAATTTATTGTGTGTATTTAATATAATAATGTACTGTGAGTGAATTTTTTATTTAAATATTTTCTGTGCCAAACTTGAATTTTATTTGCCGAAAATGTTGCCAAATTGCCAACAAATTAAGATTTTTTGTACGTTTTACTTGTTATTGTTTATATATATTACACACTATTGCTTACATACAAATCAACATATAATTTAATGAACTAACTAATAGTTTCTATATTTATTTGGACTGATCCTTAGCTATTTACTACGCTGAGTATATATGTTTGAGCAAATTTCTTTTGGTCATGTCCTTAAACTTTCTATTGAGCTACTCGAAAAAAAGTAAACAAATGAAAAGACAGACCAAGTTCGACTAGAAGTCATGGTTGTTTTTTGTAATTATAAGCTCATAAGCCATCTCCAAGAGCCCTAACATATAATGAAGTCCGATTAGTGGGCATTTATAATTTAAATATATATATTATAATCTAATAACAGAATTGTATTTGACAAGTTGCAATTTTCCAATAAATTAAACGCTTTGACAAAATGCTCAACAAAATGATGTCCAAAGTGGGGCGTGTGTGTGCCCCCCCGATTATTTTGCTATCATATGAATATAAAAAACAAAAAAAAAAACAACAAAACAAGATGAGCATTCAAACAATGAAAAGCGAGAGAGAAAAAACAAATAATAATAAACATAGGATTATAGAGTGACAAACAAATGGTAAATGCGAAATGGAGAATGGAGAATGTGGATGAGATAATGAGCGGGTTATAAGTATATGGTAGTATGGATGAATATGAATATGAGCCCATGGATGCAATAACAATCAAAAGCCACAGAAATGGCCATTTTCTAAAAACTGTCAACGGAACGCTTGCCACGCCCACAATTGACCAGCATTGTTGTTCCTATTGTTGTTGTTGCTGCTGTTTTGCCTGCTCAAAGCTGTAATTACGCGGTTAAGTTAATAACACATTTGTCCAACTTTGTTTCTTTTTTATTTTATTTTTTTTTTTTTCTTCTCTTTTTGTTTTTTGTGTTGTTGTTGTTGGTAGCTGTAGCTGTAGCTGTAGCTACTGTAGATGGATACGCATAGTTAGCAGACCAGCGCCCTCCGGCACTGGTGCCCAGAACCAGCTCCAATCCACTCTCGAATCGAGCCGCAGCCAACGGTTGTTTGTTGTGGCCAAGCTGCGACTGCTGATTGGCCAGCGCTCGTCGTCTGTGCCCCCAACCCCCCAGCCCCCAGGCCCCACCATGCGGGCTCTCAGCCTCTCAGCTCCCATTCACAGCACAGCAGAGCAGAGCACAGTTTGCCAGGGCCATCTGTGATCCCCCTCTGACATGCTTGATGGACTCTTTAACGCTTTGCGGTTGCTCCTAGAAAACGAACCTGCATTTCCAATTCAATGAATGGACGTATTATTAATGTGCAACTGCAGTTGTTCGACTTGTCTCCGACTTGGTGCCTCCTCTTTGTGTCTTTCCAGCTGTAATTGTAAATGGTGTCCGACTTTGTCATAGACATAGAAAACGCGTCACGCCATCGCAATTGGCATTCGGCTTTTGCTGGGAGCCACAGATCCTCACATAGGCATCGCTATCATTGAGGCCCAGTCACGCACACGACACAGCTGGCAGACGGGACAACCCTTTTGCCCAGACCCGAACAGTGAACACACGCACCTTTCCCTCTTGCAAGTTGCATCTGGAACTTTGCACTTCTCCCAGCTCACCTGGATGGGTATTTATTCTTTCGATTCTGTCTATAACATTTGCTTGCTTCAAAACAATCCTCTGAGGCATGTCAATCTGTACTATGTGTGAGAACTACAAGTTATAATAAAACTATTTATTACAATATTAAAGATAACATATATAATTGGAGAAACTACCGACGAATGTTGTACTTCAATTAAGAACTCAATTCATATAACGTTTTACATTTATTTGAGGTACAAAACTGCTCATAATAAATATTTGAGGCAACAACTTTTGCTCTCTTTTTATACTCTTTTCGAAGAAAATAGTATATTAAGTTTGTGCTGAAGTTTGTAACGCATAGAAGGAAGCGTCTGAGACCCCAAAAGATACTGCCAGTATGCTTAGAATGTCAATACAAATTGATCTAGCGATGTCCGTCTGTCTGTCTGTCTGTCGGTCTGTCTGTCTGTATGTGTGCAAACTAGTCCCTCAGCTTTTGAGCTATCGCGATAAAACTTTGCACAGACACTTATTATTCCAGGGGACAGCACATTGGTCGGAGCCGGCCAGATCGGCCCACTATATCTTATAGCTGCCATACAACTCGAAGTCGGTTTTGGCCTTATATCCCATGTTTTTGAATCTATCGCGATGAAACTTTGCACTGATACTTATTATTCAAAGAGACATCACATTGGTTGGAGCCGGCCGGATCGGATCTCTATATCTTATAGCTGCCATACAACTGGAAATGAATTTAAGATTTCAAAAGCAAAATTTCAATTTATACCATACCAATTCTTAGAACAAAGAAAATAAATGCGATGCGATAAAACGATTTTTGCCAGCATATGAAATTTCAGTGGTGCAGTTGGCGGACTGAAAATTGTCTAAGGGTTCGAAAAGAGTATAAAGTCTTCGGCACGCCGAAGATAATCCTTTCCCACTTGTTTTGCTACATATACTATGTGGGATTTTGAAATCAAGACTGATTTAAGTTTTTTCAAGAATATACAAACACAAATTGTGCTTGAACTATTGAGAATAGAACAGTAGGAATTCTACTCCGGTTATACTTGAGTTCAGAATGGTGTTTTCTCTAAGTGTAGCACGGTTTCAGTTAAACTTAGACGATAATATACTGTTTCTAGTGCAATAAAAGCGGATTCAAAGGATTATTTTTCATGATGGCTTTGAAACTCTGGTCGTGTCCTGAATTCTTTTGCTCTGCCTCTTTAGAGGAGTCTTTTAATCATCTAGATCCCAAATATTACGACTCTTACTCTTAAACAGGGCATTATACATATATACTACTATAAATTTATATACTTTTCGCATTTTTGTGGGTGTGATTTGAATACTTTGAACATACATTACATGGTGTAAAATCTATCTTAAACCCCAATGGATACGTATACTCATATATGTATTCTAAATTATAAATAATCAATATTGAAATTAAATCATTGTTTTAATCATTATGAAAATGTATTTTAATCATTTTATGTTAACATAAAAAAAGAAGATATGTAAATATTATGTAAGGCTCAAATGTTTTAAGTATTTAAAATAATTTTAATTTAATTGAATGAATTTAATGTTCATAAAAGTTTATCTCTGCAATACTTTGAGCAACTTTGCTATAAGTGGGTTGTTTTCGAAAACATCAGCACTAAAAGAGTTATGGAATGAGAAAAAAATGATTACCATGGAAGCTGATAAGCAAAAATTAATTCAGCTGCAACTTTTCACTTGTACAAACTTAAAATAAATAATTAATAATTTTGATTTACAATAACAATCAGCTATTGAAAGAGATTTCAGAGAATTTAAATGCATGTCAAGAATTATTTAAAAGAATTTCCCAGTTTTTCATATTCAATATATGCAGGAAAATATTAAATTTAATTATTATTTCTTTTGAACTAAAAAAAGGTGTCAACACTTTAATTAAAATATGACAGATATTAATTCATAATATGAAAACACTTGCGACTTAAAAATGGTTCTCTTTAATAAAATTTAAGGCATTTGAATTTCAAAATATATTTACATACTTTAAAAAAAAAATAAACATATTTACGCAATTTAACGTAGACGTATTTAAATTATTGATTTTATCTATCTTTAAATGCAATATATAAAAAAAAAATTTGAGACAGTAAGATGAAAAAGAATGTTATCAAAGAAAAAAAATTATTTGACTAATTTAAATTTAAATTTTGCAAATACTCAAAGTTGAAATGATGAAATTCTAGTTAAACTATAGAATATGCCAAAAATAATAATAATAATAACAATAATGCTTACTACATTACATGACGATCTTTGCTTACATGTTTACATCGAATGTATTTAAATAAGTATAATTTCCAAATAATTCGAACATGATTTAATTGTAATTTACATGCGTGTGCCTGAATGTGTGTGTGTGTGTGTGTGTGTGTGAGTGTGTGTGTGTGTGTAGCAGCCACAAGGACTCAAAAGATGTCAACACCCCAAGTGTGAATTGCCTTTCAAATGGATAACTGAGGCCGGATCACAAAGTAAATAGTATATCAATCCAGTTAGAATTGCAGAAGCCGCCGCACTGTCTCCCTCCTCTATTCAGTGCGTATCTGTCTGTCCATTCATCTATCCATCTGTTCCACTGTCCATCTCAATCTCTGGCTCTGGCTGTGGCTGTGGCTGTGGGTTAAGCGCATCAGAGAAACAGAAACTATGCGCCCACACAATTACAAGCGGATGGTTTCCGCCCCATTGGCCATGCGGCGGAACGCCTTCCAAGCCCAAAATCGTATTATAAATAAATATGTACGTATTTAGCGGAGAGAGAGACAGAAGTGAAGAGAGTGAGAGGGAGAGGTTGAGGCTGAGAGAACAACAGAACATAAAGGATTACAGGATGGCAGAGGACTCGTGAGCCTGATTAGTTGACGTTGACACGTTCCACGGAACACGAGTGGAACACTAAATAAACGCTTGCCCAGCCTCAACATTGCCTGAATAGTGATGGTGCAGAGAGCGCTAGAGAGAGAGAGGGAGAGAGCGCTAGAGAGAGAGAGAGAGAGAGGAGTACAGGATGTGCTTGAATGTGTACCCACACAGCTGGAACAAAGCACACTTGGCGAAGGCGGCTTCGGAGGCTGGCATTTGGGGCGTGGCAGCGACGGCGACGGCGACGGCGAGTGCGAATGATCCTGCTGCAAGGACGACGAGGTGCAAAAGTACGGGGCCAGCTGGTCCACGCCCAGTAGCCGGCGGACTGAAGGACGGACGGAGTGACTGGCTGCCTGGCAGCCGGCCCATTTCTAGCGCGCGCGTTTTGCATTTGTGCAGCGATTCATTTGACGGGCGGGGCGTGTCACGCCCCCGTTTGTGTGCGTGTGTGTGCAGGACGAACGGGCTGCCTGTCACATGTCAAACCGGAAGTGTGCAAAAATTAACTGAAAAAATATAATAATAAACAAAAGGGGCGCAAATGAGATTCGCTTACTCCATTTCTCGCTCACGCTCTCTCGCTCTCTCTCTCTCTCTCTCTCGCTCTCTCTCTTTCTCTCTGTGTGTGTGTGTGTATTGTAATTACGTCCTGCTAGGCATATAGCACCCTTTTGACGCCTGCTACGACAATGCACTAATATAATTATAGAGCCAACCCCGGAAGCGCTTTCATCAGCACCCAAGCACCCAAGCAACCAAGCACCCAAAAAATATATGCTTGGATTTAGATGCACACATGAGCCAAGCAAGCATCCTGGCCAAGCTTTGTGCGCCTGCGCTCCTGCTGCGACTGCCTGCTGCTCCTGTTGAGCGGAAGTCAAGCTCTAGTCCTTGATGGATGGATGGATGGATGGGCCTCGAATGCGTTGGCACATGCCCGAAAATCAACTATGAATCTGCCGCATCGCAATCATCGCAATCTCGCCATCTTGCCTCGGCAACGTATAATTACGAAAACAAAGCGCCAGTATCGGTTTTCACGCATCCTGTCGCGTCCTGTGGCATCCATCCAGTCCTAACGCAGCTGCCTGAATTCGAATTCGAGTCTTGCCCCATACACAGTTACCAGTTACCAGTTGCCAGTTGGCATACAATTTGATTTCGGCATTTAAATTATTACTGGAAATACTATTGCGTCATTGTTAGCTATTTTCACAACTGCAAAGATCGATTATAGCCGATAAAGCAGCCCCAGGACCAAAGCAGCACGTGCGAGCTCTGACTCTCTCTCTCTTTCTCTCTCTCTCTCTCCATATGTCTATTCCTACATGGGTCCTCAACTGAATCGATGGCCACTCAAAACATTGTTAGCTTATAGAAAAATATTTGTGATTTACTTGACTTGATATTCAAAAAGCTGCTACAAAAAGTTACTATAAATAGTTTGCTTATTTTTCATTTTTATACCCTGAACCCATTAAAAATGGGTAAAAAGGGTATTATGGTTTTGTGCAAATGTATGTAACAGGCATAAGGAAGCATCTCCGACCATATAAAGTATATATATTATTGATCAGTATCAACAGCCGAGTCGATCTAGCCATGTCCGTCTGTCTGTCCGTCTGTCCGTCTGTCCGTCTGTCTGTCTGTATGAACACACAGATATCAGAGATTACAAGAGCTAGAGACTTCATATTTGGAACATAAGTTCTCCTAATCCCGGGACAGATCAAGTTTATTTCATTTGATCGATAACTCATCGCATTCAAAAGTTATCGATAAATTTTGATTTTAGACTAGCGTTTTTGGGACATAACTTCAAAGTTATAAAAGCTAGAGAGCCCAAATTTGGCATGTATAATCTCGAATAGCATACACATGTAACAAATATTTCACTTTTTTGGTTACCACCCCCAAACCCCCCAAAAGTTAAAAAACGCATTTTTGAAGGTACGACCTTGCAATTTGGTTTGGTAACACATATTATCGACAATTACTTGCCCCAAAAATTTCAATAAGATCGGACAATAAACACAGAAGTTATTTAAGATTTAACTTTCCATTGTGTGGGGCTCAGCGAAAAGCAAGCTAACTGCTTAAACCGCTTGCACTGCTTGTACTGCTTGTACTGCAGCATGTGTGTGTTTAGAGCAGTACGAATGATTGTAAGGACTGGGTTCAGGGTATCTCGTAGTCGGGCACTCCCGACTAGAGCACTCTTCATTTTTATTTATATTCATCATCAATATTCACTACAACAATCATCAAATCCTTTGTTTTAGAATTTAAGTTAAATTAAACTATTTTTAGACGAAATACTAATATAGTATTTATTAGATATTATAGGTAATAAATTTATAAGCTTCAGAACAAATGGAAAATCGATCTACATTGTCTGTGCTTATATAACTTAGCAATGTATATACACATATATTATATATATTTATTTACTTCCTAATTGTTTTCTTAGCAATACAAGTTAAACTTCTAAATTAGTATACCAATTATGTTTGCAGTTACCTACTGAATTATTTGTATATATATTTTATGATGACAAATATATTTAAAATTTACTTTTATAGCTTAAATTGACTTTAATTTATTTACTTATTAGTGAGATTTTTATCGAAGAAATCTGTTATTGCAATTATAACTATAGTTGTATTTTTATTTAATTTTTTTTTTTTGCTTTTCTTACATTTTATTACTATAATTTAATATACTATTGATATAGGTAGAGCGGAAAGAGTTTTTTTTATTTATTTATTGTTAAGTTCTGGGGATATTAATGAAAAATTAAAATATTGGCTATTGCAAGGATTGGGGAAAACCCAATCAAACCAAAAAACAAAACAAAATATAAAAGAAAAAAATAGTTTTTTAAAGTTAGTGTATAATATTAGGAATTATTTTTATAAAATGAAGAGCTAGAAAGATAGATATAAGATAGGGAGAGAAAATAAAGAAAATGGATTTAACTAAACGCGGGCAGATAAATACAAAAGAATATAAGACTTTATTACTGTCAAATAGGTGCAATTTTATATGCAAAGTTAGGTAAATATATTTTGGAGCCTGCTTATTGTTTTACAGATTTTTAGAGAGCACGAGAAGCTAACGTAAATCTTAATAAGACCGATTTTAATCATATACCTTATTCAATAAAAATAATAAATTTAACAATTTAATTTATATAAATTAAAAATTAAAGTTGTGTGGGATTTGAGAAATGGTCCAATAACACAATCCGAAAATAAATAATAGTAAAAACAGAAACTATTGTGAGAGTTAGTAATAAATAAGTAAGTCAACGAAAGCAGCCAAAATGTTAGTTAGTTACTAGCTAAAAAATCGAAACTATGACTAGAGCTACTTACAGCTCTTAAAGAATAGACAAACTGATAATGATCGATATGCCTGAAAGGAATATTGCTTAATTATAGAGTGTACAACTAAAAGTGCAAAGGAGTATCCTCAAGCCTTAACAGTCACAATGCATATAATAAATTAAATGCATTATAAGGAACCAATGAACTACTGAGAGAAGTTAGGCTAAAGTTAAGAACTTGACCAAGTTGGACTTTCAAAGAGCTGCCAATTCAATCGAAATTGTCAGTTGACATGCTTAAATAATGATAAATAATCAAAGCAGCAATAATAGCGAATTATGCATTTATTCACACTCGTGAATGTACTCAAACAAGAAAACAGCAATACAGCATTACGTATTCCCTGCAATAGCAAAAGAGTAGTTGCCACTATCTGTGTTCAGTGCAGCACGAAGTAATGCAGCTCAGCTCAATTGCTGGCAAATGTGAGAAATCAATGCATTACTTGAGCAGTGGCAGTAGCACTGGCAGTAGCACTGGCAGTAGCAGTAGTAGTTGGCAGTAGCCGCAGAAGCAGCTAAAAAAAGAAAAGAAAAAGCAAAGAGAAACAACAACCAGTTGCAATAAGTAACAATTTCCACGAATACCGGAGCTTAATAATACAACAAAATGCATTTAATAAGCAACTGCAAACTGGCAAATTCGAACTCAAACTGGCCGAGCAAGTGCAGCAGCAATGGCAAAAGGGTGGCGAAATCGCTTGAGTGTGGAGCCCCCCATTGGTGGGGAGCGGGGGGTTACGTACTGGGTGCACAACTGGGGGGACTGGCCAAGATACGGGAGCTGGTCGAGCTGGAAGCAGCCGTGCCCAATGCGAATGTGCGATGATCGCTTCCTGTCGATAAGATCCGCCTAATAATGATTTTCGCTGGCCCCGTCCAAGCCGGTTGTTTCTACACCCGACCGAGAGTGCCGGGAGTGCCGGGAGTGCCGGGAGTACCGGGAGTACCGGGAGTGCCGGGAGTACCGGGAGTGCCGGGAGTACCGGGACTACCGAGAGCCTGCAGCTTATAATCACGACCAACGGCGCAAATTATCATAAAATTTGAATAACAACTGCCAGCGCCAATTGTCAGATGCACTTAACGAAACTCAAATACTCTTCTGCGAATTATCATATTTATAAATAATATATATCTCATATGTGCAAATAGTTCGCGTTTGCGGACTATTGTAATTATACTATATACTTATATACATCATTGCACTTAACGAAGCTCAAATACTCTTCTCCGAATTTGTACATTTATTAGTAATATATATCTTATATGTCTTATATCTTATATAGATAAATCGAGTTCTCATTTGCCATCTATTGTATTTAAATACATATAAATTACATTTAACAATGCTAAAATACTCTTCTGAAAGTTTTCACTTTTTACAATTTCTTTTTATTAAATTCTTTTTTTTCATATATGTGTGAAAATAACACAAACAGATAAGCTCGAATACTTGCTTGTATTTATAAATATTATAGATCATTTATTGCTTATTTAATTATGGAAAAAAAAGAAATATATTTATTCGCAAATAAACCAAAATATAATATTCATATACAATAAGAACAAACAGTGTGTCTCACTTTTATACATAAATTGCGCATATATTTTATTGATATCTCAGCTACATATGTAATATTATATAAAAATACAAATATAATTTATTTAGATTTATATACAAATATATATTAGTAATATATTTAAAATATTTTGGATATGTGTAAGTAAATAGCCTACAATAAGAATTAGTTGTGGTTTTTTTATTCTATAAATTAAAAACATATATTATTGATCAGCATTAAATATAAATCAATAAAAACTCAGTAATGAACACATTTACTGATAG
Organism: Drosophila flavopinicola; assembly: GCA_035042425.1. Taxonomy (NCBI): domain Eukaryota; kingdom Metazoa; phylum Arthropoda; class Insecta; order Diptera; family Drosophilidae; genus Drosophila; species Drosophila flavopinicola. Next base: position 585,128 of record JAWNLL010000451.1, on the reverse strand, counting down.
TCTTTATATCTAATTTGTGATTATCCATCAGCTGTAAAGACGCCAAACTAATGCCACTAATTCTTTTTTTTGCAGATAGTATATTTAGTATATAGAAGTGGAAAGTTATAAGATCAGATGATATAGCTGACATACGAATGGCCATATTAAAAAAATTTCTTAAAAATAAAAAATAACAAAAATTACAAAAAAAAAAAAAAATCAATTTAAATTATGAATCAACATTTATACAATTTTAAAATATAAAATATAGCAATTCAGCTATTTTTGTTTAATTTTTAATTTGGTGGCAGCTAAACTTTTGCTTAACATTTGTCAGGGCCCGCTATAAAATAACACACAATAAAAACAAAGGAAGTGAAATTGTAAATATTTTTAAACAAAAATAAATAAGTGCATATACTATTTCTGATACTTTAGGTGCATTTTGGCCAAAGTCTACAAAGAAGTTATAGAATGAATAAAAAAATACAATGAGAATGAGTTGCTGTATTTTTTTGTATAAATTAAATAAAATAAATATATATAAATATAATTAAATATATAAAAGTACAAAATAGATGTGCAAGGGTATTCGAAGTGCGTTCAGCCACCAATTGCATAAACTTAATGCCAATGATTAGCAAGTAATTACTATGATATGATACGAACGCTTTGCGTATGCAAGCTGAGCGACAAATTCGGCGTATCCTTTATGAAGTGCGCAAAAGCCGCAAATGGCTGCTTGAGCGTGTAACAACAGAAGTCGCATCTTGCAGATACCAGTTACCAGTTGGCAGTTGGCAGTTGGCAGTTGGCAGTAAGCAAAGAGCAACCAGTTTGTGGCAAACAACAATGGCTTGGATGCGCACAGCGGTTGCTGCTGCGGGTAGTGGGGGCAGCTAGCGTTGGTTGTTGCATGCCACCAGCAAATAAAACGCAAATACACGCACAAAATGGTAAACAGCTCAGCTCAACTACAAAAAACAACAACAGCAACCGCAACAACAACAGCAGCAGCAGCAGCTTTTGGCGGCCATTGCGCTGGCTGCGACGTCGACGGCGACTGCGCAATGGCGACGGCGACGGCGACGGCGACGGCGAGTGCAAGTTGGGTTCGCCTCGTCGCCGTCAATATCGCCGTCGAAATCGCCGTCGCCGCAGCAGAGCTGCCAGTTGTTGCCTGGCTGGCTGGCTGGCTGCTTGCTTGCGTGCCAAGTGGCAATCAGTCGCGTTGAAGGCGTTGTCCATTGTTTGTCCGAGAGCGCGGGGTCGCTCGGTCGCTCGGTTGCGCCGCTCTGCGCTCCAATCGCAAAACGCTGCTCACTGTTGCGTTGCAGCTTTTGCCCGAGCGGCCGTCTCGCTCGCACACGCGCTGCTACTCTCTCTCGCTCTCTCGCTCTCTCGCTTTGCTCAACGATTGTTGCCATTTTGACTGAAATGCGTCATTTCAAGAAAGCCGCTTGCCCAAATACACATACATATGTACATACGTGTATACATTAAAAGAAATACAACTACAAACAACAGGTTATAATAATAAGTCCAATTATAGCCGCCGCCGCTGCTGCTGAGTGGCTTATTTCGCTGCTTTTATTTGAATTCTGGTGCATTAGTATTTGCTGGCTGCCTGTGGCTGAACCGTTAGTTAGCGCACACTGTCCTAAGTGGCTGCCAAAAAATGAATTGGCAATGCCAATGCCAATACCAATACCAGTGCGGAGCAGCCCTCATTTGCCATTGAGTCAGTTGCTTTGGGGCCAACCTCACATCACAAGTGCCAGGCGAATGGGCTACATAATAATTGAGACCAATCGAGAGACCAGATCTTGGCCAGCAGGAACACGCAGATATCAGAGACTATAATGGCTGTAGGCTTCATATTTGGAATATCTCGTAGTTCTCGTACTCCCGGGACAGTACAAGTTTATTTAATTTTATCGATAACTCCGATAACCGTTCAAGAGCTATCGATAAATTTAGATTTCAGACTAGCGTTTTTGGGACATAACTTCGAAGTTATAAGAGCTGGTGGCCCAAAATTTGGCATGTATAATCTCGAATATCATACACATATTACAAATATTTTACTTCTTGGATACCACCCAAAAGTTGAAATTTGGTTTGGTCACACATTTTATAGCCAATGTTATGTCCTAAAAATTTCAGAAAGATCGGACAATAAGCACAGAAGTTTTTTAAGATTTTACTTTCCATTACATGTGTGTATACACACTGATAGATTAGTATGAATGTAAGGACTAGGTTTAGGGTATCTCCTAGTCGGGCACTCCCGACTAGAGCACTCTTACTTGCTTAAAATAATATAGAGCATTAAGATCATTAAGAATTTGGCCAGAAGGTGTACAACAAGCGGAAGCAACTAAAGATTGCTTGTTTATGGCTATACAAACGATTCAGCTGATTTATAACGCATTATATATCATTTCGAACTGAAATGACAGTCTGAAAGGGTTCTTTGCTATTTAAAATCTATTGACATATAAAATGTCTTGCTATAAACTATGTTAAGCATTGAGGGCAACCATTTTCAAAATCAAAGCAATTTTCCTCGAATTTCATCAGTAACTTTAATTTGTATATTCTGATTGTAAGTGTTAGAACATTCAGAAAATAAAGCATTCATATTAGGAATAAGAGCACAATGTGTTTATTTTCGTTTTCGACATTTGTTTAGTACCGAAAAAATTTCAAAATTTTTTTTAAATAATATAGAGAGCCTTAAAATTTTAAAAAGGAACTTAAGATTGCTTGTTTATGGCAATACAAACGATTCATCTGATTTATAACGCATTACATATTTGTAATTTCAAACAGAAATGTTAGTCTACTAAGAAGACTCCCAAAAGGGGAAGGTTACTTTTTCATTTCAAATTTATTGAATCACTTTCCAAATCAAAGCATTTTTCCTCGAATTTCATCATAAACTTTAATTTGGAAAACACAATTTTCGTATATTTTGATTGTAAGTGTAAGAAAATTCAGAAAATAAGCATTCATAATATTCAAAATGTTTTTAATTTCGTTTTCGACATACCGAAAAAAATACCGAAAACATTTCCAATGTTTTATGTTTTTTAAAAAAATGTACAGAGCTTTAAAATCTTAAAAAGAATCAAAAGATTGCTTATTAATGGGAATACAAACGTTTTTTTCTCATTTAACATTATATATAATTTTGATCAGCTCATAGTTAAAACTGGCAGTTATGCCTCTAAGAAGTTTTTTTTTTTTTTTTTGTATTTAAATAATACTTAAGTATTAAAACTAAAATGATATACAAATTATTTCTTAAATGTATGCAGAGGTTATTTAAACTATAGGCATTGAATGAGACGATACTGAACCCATTAAATATATCTACTCTTGATCAGTCCCTTGATCAATCCTAAAAAGATAAATTGGAAAAAAATCGGTGTAAGCTTTTTCAAAATTAAACTGATTTTCAAAAGCTTTGAATTTATTGTAATAAATTTAACATTTTAAGTTTGAAACAAACAATTTTCTTATATTTTGATTTTATATTCAGAAAATAAAGCATTCATAACAAATTGAATTCATGCTATAAGTTATAATTTCCAAATTAGCTTAATTTCTCTTCTTTTAACATATAAATATTAGACAAAATCTTTGAATGGTTTTTTTTTTAATTATAAAGAGCTATAGAAATGTTTAATGTAACAATGAGAATTCGGCTTATAATCTCAGGCTAGTACATGGTTTTTGCCATTGTCGTAGCCAATATATACAGCAAATAATAATAATCATATTAGCATCAAAAATAATAAAAATTATTGCAACCGCTTGAAATAAAATATTTGCTTAGCTTAAAATAACAACAATGTTGATTTTGCGAAAACATATAATCGGAACAAGGAAAGCGGCAATTTAAATAGGATTTGAAAGCGCTTCCCGAATGTGTTTAAATTTATAAAAATTCAAAATTGAAATTTATTCATATACATATTTTATTTCTAACAAAATATGCCAAAATAGGCTCATAAAAAAAAAAATCCAAAAAAATTTATCGAATTCGAATTTTGAATTTCTGAGGATGCACTGCAAATAAAATAAAATACTTAGTTGGGCTAGTTCTTCAAAGCCACCAAAATACTACTAATTGTGATACTACTACGAATACTACTACTAGTAATAGTACTACGAATACTACTAATAGTAATATTACTAGTAATACTACTTAAAGTAATACTAAGATTAATAGTTATACTAATATGAATATTAATAGTACAGCTAATAGTAATATTACGACTTATAGTAGTACTATTACTAATAGTAATACGAATAAGAATACTACTAATAGTAATAGAACTTGCATTGTGTTCAAATCTGAATTGACTTCTTTAATTGCAATTAAATGTATGCTAATTATTTCGGGGCATTAAGACTGCCTCTTGTGGCTAATATCGGATGTTGTGGTGCGCAGTTAAGTGTATAGAATATGCAATCCTGCCAGAGACTCACCTCATCATTACAAACAAAGCGCCAACCAATGGCGAATGGCGAATGGCGAATGGCAAATGGCAAATGGAAAATGGCCAATGGAGCAGCGGTGTCAATTAAAAGGTGTGGAAAATGTTGACTCAACATGCAAAACAACAATTTAAATAAAGTGTGGCAAGTGTGGGGCAAGTGTGGGGCAAGTGGGGCAGGTGGGGGCACGTCAAATGGTGTCCGGCAAGGAATTGGTATGTTTGGAGGTATGTATGCCATATCTTCTTCTTCATCGCAGTGGTGCTTAAAGTAGTAGTTTTTTGTATACTCTTTTCGAAGAAAATAGTATATTAAGTTTGTGCTGAAGTTTGTAACGCATAGAAGGAAGCGTCGGAGACCCTCAAAAGTTAAAGCAAAGTTAAAAGCTTAGAATGACAGAACAAATTGATCTAGCCATGTCCGTCTGTCTGTTTGTCTATCTGTCTGTCTGTATGTATGCAAACTAGTCCCTCAGTTTTTGAGCTACCGTGATCAATCTTTGCAAAGAGACTTATTATTCAAGGGGACAGCACATTAATTGGAATCGGCCGGATCGGATCACATCTTATAGCTGCCATACAACTCGAAGTCAGTTTCGGCCATATATCGCATGTTTTTAAAGCTTTCGCAATGAAACTTTGCACATATACTTATTATTCAAAATGACAGCACATTGAGTGGAGCTGGCATGATCGGACCACTATATATTTCCAAATAGATCGAAAAAATGCCATGCGATCAAACGAATTTGTGCAGCATATGAAAGTGGTGCAGTTGGCAGAGTGAAAATCGTCTAAAGGTTCGAAAAGAGTATGAAATCTTCGGCACGCCGAAGATAATCCTTTGCCACTTGTGTTTTTTTAGTAGTAGCAGTTGCTGTTTTTGGTTTCGCCATAATTGGAGCATTTCATTAATGATCATGCAGCTGACGGGAAATGCAGTCATAACAACGGGTGGGGCCAAAAACGGGGCTGGTTGGGGGTTCGACAAAGCCAAAAGAAGAAATTGCATGCGATTTGCAAATTGTTTGACTGTTGTTTGATTCAGAAAGAGAAGGCAACTTGGGCAAACGAAAATTACAATTCGCTGGCGCTGGCGCTGGCGCTGGAAAAACCCAAGCAGCAGCAGCAGCAGGAAAATGGCGCGCGTGTTTTCCACGAAAGTAATTAAAGCGAGAGAGAGCAAAATGTGGCCTGCTTTGTGGAGCTGGAAGCTTGAATTGCAGTTGGAGTTGGGGCTGGTGTTGATGTCGATGTTGATGTTGATGTTGTTGGTGCAGCTGGACTTGTTACTTGGAGCTGCGACTCCTTTTGGCTTTAAGTGGGGGGCTCTGGCTACCGGTTTTGCACTGCCGCCGTTCGTTTTGTGTGCGGTGGTTGCGTTGCGTTACGTTTCGGGGCCACTTTACATGGCCGGTGTATAGCCAGAGAGTATCCAAGCAGCCAACCCATCCCTCAGCTCTTGGCCATTGGCCATTTTAATGGCCGTCATCGTCGTCGTCGTCGTCGTCGTCGTCGTTTGGGGTGTTCAGCCAACTGCAATTATGGTGCGCTGTATATATTTCTTCGTCTTTTTATACCCTGAACCCATTCAAAATGGGTAAAAAGGGTATTATGGTTTTTGGGCAAAAGTATGTAACAGGCATAAGAAAGCATCTCCGACCATATCAAGTATATATATTCTTGAGCAGTATCAACAGCCGAGTCGATTTAGCCAAGCCGTCTGTCTGTCTGTCTGTCTGTATGAACACGCAGATATCAGAGACTACAAGAACTAGAGACTTCATATATGGAATATTCGTCCCGGGACAGTACAAATTTATTTCATTTTATCGATAACTCTTCCCGCTCAAAAGTTATCGATAAATTTCGACTTCGGACCAGTGTTTTTTGCCCATAACTGGAAAGTTATAAAAGCTAGAGGCTACAAATTGGGCATGTATAATCTCGAATATCATACTCATATTACAAATATTTCACTTTTTGGATACCACACCCCAATCCCCCAAAAAGTTTAAATTCATTTTGGTCACACATCTTATAGCCAATGTTGTGTCCTAAAAATTTCCGAAAGATCGGACAATAAACACAGAAGTTATTTAAGATTTTACTTTCCATTACATGTATGATAGATTAGTATGAATGTAAGGACTGGGTTCAGGGTATCTCCTAGTCGGGCACTAGCACTCTTACTTGTTTTTTTGTTGCTACTTTGCTGGCGTTTTTTTTCTTCTTGTTTTTTCTTTTAGCGCAATAATTTGCCGCTCTGTACATTAAATGAATTTAATGAATGCGGTCCTATTAACTTTTTTGCTCTGTTCGCCGTTTTTTTTTGTAGTTCTTCAACTGCAACTTGTTGTTGTTGGCTGTCTGGCTGGCTATTATTGTTACTAATAATAAAAGCAGCCGTTGTCGCTGGCATCTGAATTTCAAATTCAGCTTCAATTTAATTTTAACTACCGCATTTTGGATGTTTCACAAAACTTTCAATGTCTGCGCGGCAAATTGTTGCCTTCATATGCATACTGCTTCTGCTCTCTTCTTCTTCTTCTTCTTAGTCTTAGTCTTCTTCTTCTTCTTCTTACTGTGTTTTTTGCTCCTGTGGCGACTGCTGAAATTGCTCTTCAAAATGGCGGCCCTATGGTTATGCGCCATTGCCAGCGGCATCGATGCGAGCAGACCCAAAAGTGGGGTTAGGGGGGGCAAAAATGGTGGTGGGGGAGGGGAATTTAGTTACACAAGTGGTTCCTCGAAAGCTGGCCATATGACATGGAAGACGGTTTTTGATTTCGGTACGCAATGAAACTTATTTCGAATTCAAATTACTTTGCCAAATTAATGTTGATGTCTGAGAGAATTGTAATCATTATATATTAAATTATGTAAAACTAGAACTAATGGCAACAGAAAACTTGTTTAAATAAAATATTCTAATTTTTAATCATTTATTATTAATCTATATATATCTTTTTATATATTTTAAAATTTAGTATTTATTTCATTTACAATTTGTATCTTATACTTTTATATCTTAAGTTAGCAATGTCTTCCAAAATAGTTGAATTTGAATACCATATAGCTTTATTTGAAGTTATGGCATATTGTTATTTCCATTATATGCTTTTCATTTCAATTTAAAATAGCAATATTAAGTAATTATGTTGGTTTTTTATGCTTTGTGACCAGTGAGCTAAATTATAGGTTTCACTTGTAGCACTAAGTTGATAGATGATCAAATAAATTAAATTCAATTAAATTGCAAAATCTTTTTAAATATGTGTAATAGAAATAAAGAAATTATTGTTTAATTTTAAAACACTGTGGTATTAATATTTTACTGTTATGGCTTAAGCTCAAACTTTCATGCGGAGTTTAATTTTCATGCGGCAATGCCTGAAATTAAATGAAAACTGCGCTTAAAAATGTCCAGAAATTTAAGTAGTATTACTATTAGAAATTATTGACTTAATATATCATATATTTGTCGTTTAAGTCGATACAATTTTTTTTCACTGTTAAATCCATGTTTTGTAACATTTATTAGGTTAATCAACATTATTAAAACTGATATATAAACAAAAGAAATGTAAGTGGAATTACTGTTAAGACTTAACAGCTATTTATTTATAAATTATAAATATAATTCTAAAATTAACAATTGTTTTAAGATGAATTTTTGATGTTCATTGTTTTTGTCTTCATTTGCTGGCTTAGAACAAAAATTTTGGAAGTAACAGCTTAACAAAAAAACCTAATAAAATCTCTTAATCAATTAAGCAGCTGCAATGAGTTTCATAAATTTTGTTAACATTACTAGCTAACTTTAATTTAGCCATCTGCTTTTAAGCTTTATTAAATATATATTTATTGACATGCATATTTGTATTTTGTTTGTCGACTATTGAAATCGAAATCGAAATAAAATTTAAAGATTAAAGATTAAGCTAAAATGCAAGAATTGAAATATTAGGCATTGCTAACTTTATACAATTTTTTAAAATTTAATATTTGAAATTTTATTTATACTTTTTTTTGTCAAAAGTCGACAACAAATAAATAAATAGATAAAACCCAATCAGAAGCTAGAGCATTTGATTAGTTTATTCTCATGCTATTCTTCATTCATTTTGAATTGAAATAAAAACTTTTATTAATAATTTATATCGATTTACATATATATATATATATATATATATACATATAACAATTTGAGCTATGGCAAACATCAAATGCAAATTGCAACCACTGAGTGGTTGAGTCGCCCTAAAGATGCCGATTCAGTTCATTGTTCTCGCATCTGCTGCCAAATTACATGTTGCAAGAAAGTACAAAAAACAACAAGCAGCAAATTGAATAAATTTAAAAAATAAAAAACACACACACACACACACACGAGCTATGAAACATTACAAGAACAACAAGGGTGCTGCTAAAGAGCAAGCGGAAATAACTAATGCCTAAAAGACAAAAGATCGTCAAGGAGTTGGGTGCTGAGGAGCTGGCTGAGCAGAAGGAAGCGAGCGAGGCAAAAGGAAATGCCGAAGGTGCGATAAACTCAGATACATGTATATATATATATATGTATAAATATATAATATATGTATGTCTGTATGTACATATATAAATGTATATAGGTCATTGTTATGGTAAAAGCTGACACCGGAACGAGATCGATCACAAAGAAGTCCCTTTGTACACACATGCATACATACATACATACATACATATGTACATACATACATACATACACATATACATATGTAGGCAGAGAAATGTGGGCGTTACCCTAACGACTCCCTTTGCCGCACGGCTGAAATGGAAATCGTAATAAACGCTATAATAATCATAAAATACACAAATACACAAAAAAAACTGAACTGAACTGAACTGGGAAAACAATAATAAAAAACGCCGCATTGGCAGAGTGGAAATGGAAATGGAAACTACCCCCTGACTGCACTGCCAGCATACCCTGGATTCCCATCCTACCCTACCCTACCCGGCGCTCTTTCATAACTGAATTATAAATAGTACATAGTTGTGAGATCTGAGATGTGAGTCTGAGAATGGTGAATGAGAATGCGAATGGAGCATGCCAGCCTGCAACTATCTATCAATCTATCTCTGTCTCACTCTATCCACTCTCCATCTCTATCGTCAATAGAGTCCCTATCCAGCACGCCCCACTATGTTGCTTAGCCTCCTCCAATCTTTCAGTTGGCCACCCGTCGACTCACCAGAATTATCGCATTAAGTTATTATCCCCGCAAATATACCAAAGTTGTGCATAGATGAAAATTATATAGTATCTTTAAGATACAGTTCACATCACAGACAAAATAATATGCACTGAATTTCGTATTCAGATTAAGTTCAATCACACAATTATATTAATAATCGTATTATACTAAGAAGCTACCTATAAAAAAATTAATAACTAGTAGTGGAATTTTGGAATTAAGTATGCTTGTGAAAGACTTAGAAACACTTAATTCATAAATAGGGTTGATGGACGAGCTATAAGCTCAGAAGGGGCTACAGTTTGAACACATTATATAAGCTCAACCCATAATAATAATAAAAATAAAAATAAGATGTACATACTTTCAAAGAAATGCAAATCTCAAAAGCAGAAAATGCTAGTTATAGAATATACTATAATATAATACAGATTATGAATATAATATAGAAGCAAATCTCTAAATCAGCTAATGCAAATAACATAATGACATAATATGATTTTAATATAAGAAATGTTATTATAAAATAATTGTATTTTTTATAATGTTACTTGCATTATTTGCTTTGGAGATTTAAATAAATATATTATCATAATATATTATTAGTTATTATCTTGATTGGAGTATCTAGTTTCGAGATTTGCTTTATAAAATGATATCTATAATGTCTCATATGTTATTTTGAGTGGATTCGTGCAGCCCTCTATTATATAGTATAATACTAGAATTATGTATATTAAATGCAATAAGCAAGATTGACTCAAGATTAGATTCTTACTGTTAAAGTCTGTCATGAAGTGAAAAACGTGACAAAACGAATGCTTTTCTATGAATATTTGTAGCAATAGTTTTGATGTACTACATTCGTAATACTTATATATAGGCTCTTTGCATATCGTTCGTTAATTAGCGGCATTTAATTGCCTTTTATTGCGCTTAATTATCACCAGCGACCATTGAGAGTGTTCCAAGGGAACTGGGAGGGGGGTTATGGAGGGGAATGGGGAGATGGGTTGGGCTGTTCCACCTTTGGCCCGCCCGCATTGGGCATGGAGTGTGGAGTGTGGCTTTGACCGGCCAAACCGGAACGTAATAAGCGGCCCATAAATTTCTATATATGTCCATTCATATCCATATCTATATATGCACACATATCTATGTAGATCTATGTGTCTGACTTTGAGTGTAATTGCTGGCTTCCATTGGCAATTGCAGCCGCTTTTAATTTGCCAAATTAGCAACGAGCCTGAGAGCGCCGCCAATAGTCTACCCACGCAGCATGGAATCGTTCCATGCTCCATTCCCGCTGCCCCTACCCCATCCCGGCTGCTCCCTCATCCTATGTTCGTAATTACGGCAACGCCTCGCATACAAAATGCTAATACTTCGCCTTACAGCCTGCCTGACTACTTTGTATTTGTATATTTAATATTCGTACTTATTAAGCATGCGTTTCAGAGGGGCGTGGCCACGCCCAGCCAGGTGAATGTGAGTGTGAATATGAATGTGAATGTGAATGTGAATGCATAACATGGAGTTTCAGTGAATTCGAGTTGGTTTTTTGCTTGCTGCTTTTCCAGCTTGTTGCCTCAATTAATGAAAATGGAATGTTGGAAATTTTCATATTTTATTGCCTCTAATTATAATACGGGCCCACACTCAGTTTGGTCATAAATTTGCTTTCTTTCAGCTGCTGCAGCACTACGCAAAATGCACACACACACACACACACACACACACACACACACACACACGCACACACACACCATTCAAATGGAGTGAAGCAAATCGAAAGACTTAAGCAACGAACTTGAGAGCAAAATATTTAACTAAAAGTTTCCAAAGTTTTCGCAGTAACTGCTATTTGCAATTTGCTCAGCCAGCATCTGATATTTGCTAAAGTACAACTGCGAGTATTAGTTTTATGAAATTGCAGAGTTAATTATTGCTTATATGCGCAAAAGAAGACTTTGTCTTATGTTCATTATTGATTTGCCACATGTTTTTAACTGCTTTTTACTGTAACATTAACTCACAAACATACGAACGTAATAATACTGTAATATTTGAAAAAACAAGCTTACAAAAACCGAGTTTTTATTAATTATTTGTTTGATTTTGCTAAAAAAAAAATTACAATATGTGTGTAGAAGCTTTTTATTATAAAATGTTAAACCAAAATTGTCAAAAGTTAAACAACTAATGGAAATAAATACATCCATTGCTTCAAATAAGCTCAATGTCATATGATATTAAAATAAAACTGGAAGCAATTTGGACTTAAAGCTATATAAGTTAAAGATTATGATCAAATAATCTATATCTGTGCTTACACAACCATTAAGATGATATTCAACTACTAAATAAAGGTATACCAAATTTTTTTCAAATAGTAAGTCTGGCGATTTTTACACAATCTTTGTATTTATATATACAAACCAAATACATTTATATTTACAGAGATTACTATAATAGAATTATTCGATCCCTCGAATGCAATATTAATGCGAATAAAACTGTGTAACTAACTAACTAACGACTAACTGTATGTTTATTGGGTTTTTCTGCGTTTTTCACAAGCCTGGCAACAAATGTTGGACTAATCTTTCAATTTTTGTATTACTATCCCCAGAACTTAAAGTAAATCTAACCTTATATCTTTAATTGTATATTATAAATTTTATTTAAATGTCTTATAATTCTATATAAATTCTTTCGTGTCGACTGTCAATAGTCGACAATAAATTAATAAATAAATATATACAAATATGTAACCTTAAGTGGAAAACAATTACAAACATTATTTTTGAAGCTTGTGGCTTGAGTTACATAAGAATGAATACAAACAAAACATAGCTAAACAAAAGACGTTGAGAACCTGTGAGAAAACGTTTTGCGGTTTGCGGCTAGAAGCACTTTTTATACACTTTGAGTTGAACCGCAGGGGAACTCGACTCGAACAGCAGTTGGTCTTTTCTGGTCTGGTCTGGTCTGGTATGTTTGTGATCCTTAACATACGACTCCTGTATAGACAAATGGATTTTTAAATGTTTCCAAACCGCAGTCCGAAAGAGGTCAAACTAGCGTTAAATTACAATCGAATTGCATTTCCGTGACACGATCGATGCATATAGCTCTTTATATATACCCTCGATACTTATTCGTGGCATGTGAAAGTACTTTCAGTAACCTATTTATAATCAGCAGTGCATTAAAACATTTTCTACTTACCTGATTATTGTATTATGAGCACACAGAACAAAACTATTTACACTTTGATCCCCAAGACAATGGGCCAACATTTTTCTATACTTTATTTCAAAGTTTGTATTAATCATCTCTAAAATAAGAAACATAATGATTTTCATGCTTAAAGCGAAATGCGCCAGCATTTAAATCAAATTTTCAGAAACATCAATGCAAAAATTTGTAATAATTCCAAGACTTTGAAGCAATGCGACGATTATTAAGAATCCAATATAAAGTTGTACTTAACACGTAAGAGTAGCCGACTAGCAGATACCCTGAACCCAGTCCTGGCATTCATTCATACTAATCAGTCGGTGTACATACATACAAACACACACACATGCTGCAAGCAGTGCAAGCAGTCTAAACAGTTAGCTCGCTTCTACACTGAGCCCCACTCAAAGTTAATATGAAATATTTGCTACATCATGTGTATGCTATTCGAGAATATATATAACAAATTTGGTGCCTATAGCTCCTATAACTTTTAAGTTATGGCACAAAAACGCTGCTCAGAAATCGAAATTTATCGATAACTATTGAACGGGACGAGTTATCTGATGATCTGAAATAAACTTGAAATCTATCTATTTATATATTGATTTATTTATTGTCGACACAAAAGAATTTATGTAAAATTATAAAACACTCAAAACTACATAAAATATTTAAATAAAATTTAAAATGTTAAATTAAAGACATCAAGTTAAAATTACCATGTGGGAAGTTACCATCAATCTGAATGCCAAAGTTGGTGAATCTAGCTTTCAAATTGCGGGAAATATTCACGTGCTATCGATTTGTGATTTGAGGTGTATCGACATGTTATCGATTTGCCAACCTCCCAGTGGGCGTGACACAAAACTGAAATAAACTTGATCTGAAGTCTCTATCTTCAAAAGTCTCGCATATCCTTGCGTTCATCCAGTCGGACAGCCCGACGGACATTGCACAAACTCAATATACTAGAAATACCTTCGGTATCAGAGTATAATAATTGGATCAGTCCTAACAACTTTGAAAAATTCTTTATACATTTAGTTACTTTACTTTGTATTCTCGTCGAATTTCGCGCTTTTGTATAGATTTTGGGGGCAGAGGCGCAAATTAAATCCACGAAAATACACAAATACCCTGCAATGCCGCATTTCTGCCATAACGGCTGTGCTTGTTGAACAATCCCAAAAAATACATACAATAATTAAAAATTTAAATTTAAGCTTTGCGCAACTGACATCACCAAATCTTAATATCTCTTCGATAGGCTCTAAAATGAAAGAATCCAGAAATTAGAATTGGAAGAAATACAAAATTTCAGAAATTAGAACATCTTTTAGAATGTATAACAATTTCGGGACTAACCAAAAGAAATAATTTGTATTTTACGTTTTTCTTTTTAAATAATGCATTAAAATACGGTTTCAATTTAAGAATATATGTAGTCAGAAACACTAATTAGATTATTATTATTTTGAAATTAAGCGACTTTTTTTGTGCTTTATAAAATTATCTTTGAAAAGTATAAAAAACAAGTGGGGAAGGATTATCTTCGGCGTGCCGAAGATTTTAAACTCTTTTCGAACCTATAGGCAATTTTAACTCTGCCAACTGCACCACTGAAATTTCATAAGCTGTACAAAATCGTTTTGTCGCGTAACATTTTTTTGTTTTGTTCTAAGAATATTTAATTCATTGCCAGTTGTATAGCAGCTATGAGATATAGTGATCCGATCCGGCCGGCTCCAACCAATGTGATGTCTCTTTGAATAATAAGTATCTGTGCAAAGCTTCATCGCGATAGACCCAAAAACATGGGATATATGGCCAAAACCGACTTCGAGTTGTATGGCAGCTATAAGATATAGTGGTCCGATCCGGCCGGCTCCGACCAATGTGCTGTCCCCTTGAATAATAAGTGTCTGTGCAAAGTTGCATCGCGATAGCTCAAAAACTGAGGGACTAGTTTGCATACATACAGACAGACAGACAGACAGACAGACAGACAGACAGACATGGCTAGATCAATTTGTATTGTCATTCTAAGCATACTGGCAGTAACTTTTGGGGGTCTCCGACGCTTCCTTCTATGCGTTACAAACTTCAGGACAAACTTAATATACAATTTTCTTCGAAAAGAGTATAATAACAAAACCAAAAAAACTAAATTGAATGCTTTATGTACTCTGTGTTTCATATATTTCATATATACCCCTTATAGGCACTTGGAATGACTGCAGGGTATACAAATTATATGTGTCCAAATATGCACAGTGAAATGTGCACTAACGCATAACGGTGCTTTTAATTTGGAGCAAAAACTGTTGGAATCAATCAAATCGCAGCAAATGAAACGATCCAATCGTTATCTCTCTCTCTCCCTCTCTTTCGCTCTCTCCTTCGCTCTCTCTCTCTCGTTCGTTCGGCTCGTTCTGTATGTAGTAAGGTTTGGGAATCTGGTTGCGTTTGAGTGTGCAATAAAGCTCATGATCGGCCAGCTAATTATGCGTAATTATTGATTATTGCGGGCTTTTCACTAAGCCGCCAAATTGCGCGAACGTGCGTCTGCCAAGTGACCTTGACAGATGTGGCCGTCCGTCCGTCCGTCCGTCCGTCTGTTTGTTGTTGCCAATCGCATTAGCGAGCTCAACAATGTTGCAGCTAAACATTCCGAAACAGATTCTTTGCTGGCAGGCAAACGAATTAAAAACAAGTTTCTCCAAGTACTCTTTCGTATGTGTGCATAGGACTGCACCCGATGTAAGCGCATGTATGCAACTTTATAAATTGCGAATGGCTAAACACTATGTTTTTTTTTGTTGTTTGCTGAAAATAGAATTATAATCACATATGCTAGGCATTTGAAATGCGCGCCAGTTAGCGCCCTCTAGCGCCTGCAGCGCAAACAGCATGCAGCCAGCTGGCTGACAGAAAGCTAACTGCTATGCTAGAACAGCAGACACATGTGTGCGCTGCGCTGTTTTGCCGCATAACCGCAGGCGGCGCTTTGCTTGACAGCTGTTTACTCGTGCCATCTCCCGTGCGTCCTCTCGCTCGCTCGCTCGCCTGCTCTCTCTCTCTCTCTCTCGTTCGCTCCTTTCACAGCAAGCAGCCAGCGTTGCTACGACTTTTATTTTATCTTGACCGCAACCCGAACGGAATGTAAATATAAATTAAGCATTACAATTCGAGTGCAAATAATTGACAATGCTTCCACTATCATTGCAGCCGGGCCGAACAGCAGCGCTCCAGCGACCAGCAGCAGCAGCAGTAGCAGCAGGTAAGTGTTTTGCAAATGCGGCACCCAAGTGAGGTTATGTCGCATGCTGTTGTGGCCAAAAATGGTAAAAAGCGTCTACCAACGATGCATATACATATACATATGTACATACATGTATATATTTATATATTTGACAGGAATAGGAACAATCAGCGAGCATGCCACCTAAGAAGCATGATGAACCCGAGCGCAAGCCCCTCATCGGACGCATCGGCACAAATCTCCGCATCGGCATTGTGGGCGTGCCCAATGTGGGCAAGTCAACGTTCTTCAATGTGCTCACCCAGAGCGCCGCGCCGGCCGAGAATTTCCCCTTCTGCACCATTAAGCCCAATGAGAATAAGTATTCCCAATTACCGTTTTGCTGCCGCTGGCCTAACCTGGCCGATCCGAGCCGATCCGATCCGAGCCGGGCCGGGCCAGTGCACATTCTGCAATCGCTTGCAATTTGCGTTGCCTTTTTCGTAATCATTGTAATCAATAGCATTTGAACAATTTCAGCATACCCTGTATGCCCATGCAAAACGGGTAGCATGTGACAGGCAGAAGAGGATATCAGTGATCCCAGCAATTAGACACTGGCTAGCAGCTGTATTCAAAGCAATGATCAACAAAACTTGAATGAAGCTACCTTTTAAATACTCTAAGGCTGCATTTGAGTTTGCTTGATTAGTTTAGCGACTGCAAATTGTATCTTTACTGTGCGCAATCAGCTGTGAGCCACTGTATATGTGTGTATATATATATTTAGTCGTTGTATCCATAAAGTGTACATTATAAACACTTCGATTGCACAGACTAGAAAAGCTAGAGACATCAGACATTCGTATTCAGTTTAAAAATAATCAATATCTATTGATTTTCACTGACCGGTGTATATATCTTGAAAGTTGTAGAAGGTAGTGCCAGCTTATTTGATAAGCATGTTCGCATTTAGCATGCACAACTCATCTATACCTTGGAATTTCGCTAACTCTAACTCAACTCCATCTGCCACATAAAAGTTCCACTCAAAAATTATACTTAATTTTTGTTTTTACCAAATTGCAATATATACAATTTTAAACCATAATCAATGTCGTTTGTGTACAGCCAATTGTTGCTTTCAATTAAACACTCGTGGAATGTGGCATAAACATCGCAAACTTTTGTTGCATCTGTAGAAAAATTGGAGTTTTTACTCTAAAAGCAATTGCCCAAAAATTTGGTTCGAGTTCGAGAAGTTCGGGTCTCAGAAGTAAGCAATAGCTCAGTTTTTGAATAGCCAACATTGGTGTTTTTACACATACGAATGCCATCTTTATGCCTTCTCATTAGATGCAGACGATTGGGTAAACGTTTTCCATAGTGCAGTAGACTACATAGACTAGCGGCACAGCAGATGTTTCAGGCGATAAGTAGCAGTGTGCAGGGCATGTGGCAGTCGGGCACGCCCGACCAGAGCACTCTTTGTGTTTATTGGGCTGCCAAGAGTCGCGAGGGCGTTGCCCGTCGTTGGCCGTCTCTCGGCAATTTGTTGAATCTAGTTGCAGGCCAAGATTGCAGCCGCAGCCGGCAGCTGCTGAGCTTTTTCAGCCCGACTGCTTCGTATGCAAATTGCGCGCGTTTAATTTGAGCGACTTCATTTTTGGTCGAACGAAGGCTCGCGGGCTTTGTCTTTGGTGATTGTAAAAATTATAGAAAATTGCAATGATTGGCCAAAATGTGGCCAGGGCACAATTTCCAGATACATGCAGCTCGTATATACACATCTATTCATATTCATATTCATATTCGCCCTGCTCAAAGCAAATCCAGCTAACATGCGTTTTGCTTGCTCTCTCTCTCCCTCTCTCTCTCTCTCTCTCTCTGTCTGCGTGGTTTGCTATCTCTGTCTCTGTCTGGCGCTTGCATTACCTGTACGTCGCGTGCCCGTTCCCGATCAGCGTTTCGACTACCTCGTGGAGTTCCACAAGCCACTCAGGTGAGTGAGTGTCAAATCGGATTGTTAAGCATACTATATTTATATAATGCATTTTGGATCGGCAGCATTGTGCCCGCCTATCTGAATGTCGTGGACATAGCGGGATTGGTGAAGGGCGCCGCCGAGGGTCAGGGCCTGGGTAATGACTTTCTTTCGCACATCAGTGCCTGTGATACGATTTTCCATCTGTGCCGTGCCTTTGAGGATCCGGATGTGACGCATGTGGAGGGCGAGGTGGACCCAGTGCGTGACCTGGATATCATATCGGAGGAGCTGCGTCTCAAGGATGAGGAGAAGCTGCTGCAGAACCTCGACAAGCTGGAGAAGATGGTTGCCCGTGGCGGCGATAAGAAACTTAAGCCCGAATACGATTCCATGCTCAAGATCAAGGAGATACTGATCGATCAGAAGAAACACTTGCGCTTCGAGGACTGGAATGCGCACGATGTAATTACCTTCGCTGTTCATCTTGTTTGCCATCTCATGCGCTTCTCCTTTGCAGATTGAGGCCTTGAACAAGTATCTGTTCTTGACATCCAAGCCGTGCGTTTATCTGGTCAATCTGTCGGACAAGGACTTCATACGCAAGAAGAACAAGTGGCTGCCCAAGATCAAGGAGTGGATTGACAAGAACGACCCCGGCGCCTTACTCATACCCTTCTCGGGCGCATTCGAGCAGCTGCTGACCGAAAAGGACGACCTGGAGCGCAAGGCCTACGAGGAGGAGACCAAGTGCAAGAGCCAGCTGGAGAAGGTCATCATCACGGGCTACAAAGCGCTGCAGCTGGAATACTTCTTCACTGCTGGACCCGACGAGGTCAAGGCCTGGACCATACAGAAGGGCACCAAGGCGCCACAGGCCGCTGGCCGCATACACACCGATTTCGAGAAGGGCTTCATCATGGCCGAGGTGATGCACTTTGAGGACTTCAAGGCCGAGGGCAGCGAGGTCGCCGCCAAGGCGGCCGGCAAATATCGCCAACAGGGACGCAACTATACCGTCGAGGATGGCGACATCATCTTCTTCAAGTTCAACGCCGGCGCCGGTCTCAAGGATGCCAAGAAGAAATGATATCGGCTTGTCGCCTACATCATCATGTGGACCATCCTGTACATGAATTTAATTTTATACTCGCAACTGTTTCGCTTCGCTTGATGCGCACTTTAAATGTCACACACAAGTACACATGCCCCAGGCCCAAAATGCATTTGATTTTCTTCTCGTTTGTATGCTATATTAAAGAAAATGTAATTCATAATTGTTCATACTTGTTACTCGAAACAGCAGCAGCAGCAGCCGGAGAAGAATAACAATCCAATTATAAAATAATCGATGCAAGCTGCAACCCCAACAAATAATCGTATCTGATAGGCAAGGATCTGATCTGATGGGCAGGGAGGAATTCAAGAGTTCACAAATCTCTAGCATCATCTAGTACGATTATCACTTTTACCATATTGCTTTACAACTTATAAATGCAATGCAAATAGACAACTCCGACCTCATAAATCAGTATAGTATATGTAAATACATAGATGTACTTGATCAACATCAGCAGTCGAGTGAATATACATTGATATGCATCTTCTATTTGAACATTTCATTTGCCAAAACATTTCTTTCGAAAACCAACTTTAATAGTGCGAAATTTGTGTAAATTGTTGTGCTTCGAGCTACAAGATATACAGTATAATCTCATATAGCCGGGCATATAGTGTCCGGTTAAGTGCCAGATTATCGAAACATACAAAATGTGAGAAAAACTGTTTCTACATAAAATGTAATTTTATTTAATCACTATTAATTCGTGTTTTCAAAGTGTATAATATGACATTATAACTCTTAGATCGGAAAATAAGTCAAATTTCTCTTACAAATTTCGGATTTTGTATTAAAAATTAAGACACGATCCCTAAAAATTAACTTCCCCTAACTCCGAGCCAGTATTGATCATGGTTTGACCTCTATATTAAATCTGTATATAAATCAGAGGCATTTTGGATGAAAATCAAGCCACGATAAGGCTAGCAAGTCCTCTGAAATGCTCTTCGAACTCTTAAATTCCCATAATTTGGTCAAAACTGATCAAATATTCCTTCCCGATTCATTTTATATCATGTTTCGACCTCTACATTAAATCTGCATTCAAATCTGAAGCACTTTCGAGTTTTCGATTCTCTATCAAAAACAATCCATAGTGAGTGTCTTAAACAGGAAATTACCTACTCATATTCAAAACTTACATAACTTTGATTAAACTAATCCGATTTTACTTCTCAAATCAGTTTTGATCATGGTTTGGCAGCTATAATAATTCAGCATTTAAGTTATAAGCATCATTGGGATTTTCTATTAAAAATCAATACATGATAAAGCTCCTTGCCTTTTAAAGACTTAAGACTCCCATAAGTTTGTGAAAACATGTAACATTCTCCATCACGAGACGTTTGGTTTGACCTACACTCACAATTCGGAGCTGTTAAATAGTAAACATAAAGACAAAATAAAGATCCAGATTATTGAGGTAAGTAACGAAGCGAAATATCCGATTTATAGAGTCTTCAATACGAAGTAAGATCTACGATTTATCGGACCATACTATATTATATAAGATAGTTTGAAAAAAGCACTAGCAAACTTGACCAATGACAAAAAGATAACTATCTATAACTATAAATTAAGATAATTATCCTGAGGATTCGAACTCAGATTCTCGTTGCTCAGTGGCCTGAATGAAGATAGTTAATACTTATTAGTAAAAGATAGTTGGGATTACGAAACTAAATCTTACTTGGTTGCAGTGGCCTTTGGCTATGTTTATGTGAAGGTGCTTAAGTTTAGTGTGTACTTATATAGTTAATGGTAGCAAAAGACGACTTAATTGTACTCTTTTCGAAGAAAAGTTACCAAAAGTTGCCTACTGTAAGCTTAGAATGACAAAACAAATTGATCTAGCCGTGTCCGTCTGTCTGTCTGTCTCTGTGTTTGGTATCTAGTCGCTCCGTTTTTGAGCTATCGCGATGAAACTTTGCACAGAGACTGATTATTGAAATGTACAGCTCATTGGTCAAAACCAGCCGGATCGGACCACTATATCTTATAGCTGCCATACAACTCGAAGTCGGTTTTGGCCATATATCCCATGTTTTTAAAGTTATCGCGTTGAAACTTTGCACATATACTTATTATTCAAAGAGACATCACATTGGTCGGAGTTGTCCAGATCGGACCACTATATCTTATAGCTGCCATACAACAAGAAATTAACTTAATATTAAAAAAAACGTCAATTTTAATTCATATGATACCAATTCTTAGAACAAAACTATGAAGTTTCAGTGGTGCAGTTGGCCGAGTGAAAATTGCCTAAAGGTTCGAAAAGAGTATGAAATCTTCGGCACGCCGAAGTTAACCCATCGCCACTTGTTTTATTTTATTTGTTTCATTTGTTAGATATTAGTTGTCATCAAGGCATGGATAAATGCTGTAAAATGCAGATCAATCGACTGATTGCCTGATTGCAATCTCAGCTGCCGCATGCAAAACTATTAAAAGACCGTATTTCTTAGAAGTGGAACTGATGACTACAGCGATGAGTGGCAAGCTTGGCTTGCCGGCAAACTTTTTAATCATCTTGCCACAGCAACTAAGACATTAAGCACCTGCGTTGGGAGTCCCCCCGACCCCCTCAAAAGCCGCATGCCATTCTAAAGGTGCGGTGCTTTGTTTGCGGTGCTGAGTGGGGTGGGGGTGGTGGGGAAAGGAGGGGGGGATGAGTGGGTTACAGCTGTGTAAATGCAGCTGCAAAGAGGATGCCTAGCGGTGGGGGTGGAGGTTTGGGGCTGCTGCGTCTGTCTGTGGTCGCCAGCAGCAAGTTCCTAAGCACATAATTTGGTTTACCGCATTGCCAAACAAGCATACATACAAATGTATGTACATACATACACATGTACACACATACAAATAAACATCTAACATATAAACATACATCTGTCTCAAGAAAGCACGCACCAGCCACGCCCCCTTCGCCCCCCTCCCCTCCCCGCCCACACACACACGCACATTTGCAGGCTCTTTGTGAAATGCTTTTGCGTTGTTAATCTTTTCCTTACGAAAGTTTTCTTGGCACAGTGCACCATGGCGAAAAGTAGCAAGTTATGCATTCGGAATTCGGAATGAAATAATGTGTAATATTTTAATTTACAAACTTTCATTTGGCATTTATGAGAAATATGCACAGGTGTGTGTGTGTGTGTGTGTGTGTGTGTACGCAATCAGAAACTCAACTTGACCAACTTTGTTCAAAACATGTAATGCGTTTTTGTCAATGCAAATTGTGATGGAAGTTCTTTTTTCATAGAGCGTTGATATACAAATGTTAGTTATTGGATTTGAGATGTTATTGAACTCATCTTGTATTATATATACTATATAAGCATTTTATGAATATTCGGTTAAATGGCTACTGAGTCCTTTGGCTTGAGAAAGGTTTGATATTTAAATGATATATATTTTTACATTTAGCAGAAAATTAAGAATGTGTTTTCTATATTAGTTTCATGAGTCTGTATTGCTGTTGAATTATTGCTACAAGTATTTATAATACTTATATTTATAGACTTAACGCAGCCTTAACTTTATTTTATTTATTTAAATGATGGAAATCAAATAAAAAATATAAATATTGTAGAAGCCTTTGAACGAATTGATGTTAAGATTGAATCAGCTTTATTTGATTAGCTGCTAAGCTAAAAATAACTGTGAACACTTTTTATTTTTAAATTTTCTATAACATTTATTTAACTTAAAATTAATAATTTCTGAAAGTGTTTTTTCTTCTGTCAAATTATCTACTTTTGTTAGATTTAATAATATTTAATTTATTGGTGCTTATTGTATATATATGTACTCATATCATATGTATATGGCTTATAGTTTTATTTTTATTATTAAGACAATATTCTATATATATTTTCGGTTTCAAAAATGTGCTTAAACATGACAAAAAACTGTCCAAGCGAAAAAAAAAATATTTTTTCGAAGCGAATAATTTGATGATGATTCCGGCTGCCTTTTATTATAAGAAAAATAAATATTTGTTCATTTCTCTCAATTAAGCCCAATGCGGATATTTAGTGTGCTGTGCAATAAGGACTTCACCACGGTATCGTAAAACTGCATCCTTTGGCACTGAGCGACAAAACTTTTGCGTGTGGCCCAAAACAAGCCAACTTTTCATATGAAATGTGCCAAATTACACACACCCACACACACACACACACACACATGTACAAACATACGAAGACACAAGCCGATAAAAATATTTTGAATGTTTTATTAGCTCAACACACAGAGTGTAAAAGTAAAAGGGAGTAAAAAGCAAAAGAACTCAAAATGCAATTGCCGTGGAGTTGCTGTAGTTAATTAAAGTGTAATGCCTGCGAGCTTTTACTATGTTAGTTGTATATATATATAATTAAATTTTTCTTTATTTACTGTGAGTTTGAATCTTATAAAAACCGCGCACAGCTCTAACGGTTACGTTGAAAATAAAATACAAGGCGATATTACACGACGAGTTCCTTTACTCAAGAGCAACTTAAGACTAACAGATAATTGTGCATTGAGTTATAACGAAAGCTAATTTCGGGCATTTAAATGTTTACACTATGAAGGCTGGGAACGAAATCACTCAGCGCTGGCTGGGAACGCAAATCTGCTGACAGTGAGTTATTTCGATCAATGCTGATCGATGGGGGAGAAGCCCGGCTTAGCTGCTCTTTGTTTACAATTGCAGCCTGTGAAAGTTTACATTATTGGAATGGGGAATTTGGTGTCTAGACTTATGTATAACGTGGACATAGAATATATTATGTATAACGTAGACATAGAATATGTCACTATATATATATATATATATATATACTAGTGTGTGTGTGTGTGTGTGTGTGTGTGTGTGTGTAGCTACGTGTAACTGTGGAGCCGACCAACGTTGACAAGGCCATCAAAGGCACATGAAATATGGCCACTTAACTGAGCGCAGCAAAATGGCCATAAGCAAAATAGGCAAAATGGCCCAGAGCCGTCAACAAAGAGGCCAACACAAATCATAAAGAGCAGTCTAAAAAAGCCAATATGACATAAGCTATTAACTATTCGAAGCCTAAATGCTCTATTACCATTTGTGCAAAACTTCAAAAAGGTTAATTTATTGCCTTTTGATTGAAGACAACTTTAATTTCGTCAGAGGAAAACATTAGGAATTCAGAATATATTTGGTAAATTAAAAAAGAAAGTGGACAAATAAAATGCATAATATTTGGGGATATTTAAATAGAAAAATTTGTCCAATATTTGAGGCAATCAAATATAACATTCGCTTAAATTAGTTAATATACATGCTTTTATTTCGACATAGAAAAACATTAAAAATTCAGAAAATATATGGTAAATTGAATAAAGTTCACAATCAACTTTATGTAATTTCAAAATTGATAATATCTTGGGATATTCAGAAGGAAAAATTTGTCCAACACTAACAACAATTAGAAATTAAATATTATAAACATTCACTTGAATTAGTTAATATGTGAACTTGTACTTCGAATAGGAAATCTACAAACTCCGAAAATAAATGGTAAATTGAAAGAAGAAATTTATGTCATTCTAAAATTCATAATATCTTTCGATATTTAAAAAGAAAATTTTTTCCAATTTACTATACCAACAATAATTACAAATCGAATATTTAAAACATTCGTTCAAAATATTTAATATATCGACTTTTATTTCGACATAGGGAAATAATTACAATGAATACAATTAGGAAACTAAATATGTAGTTAATTAACAGAAAGCATTTGACAATTAAATGTATGTTGTTTTAAAATTACATATTATTTTGTGATATTTAAATAGAAAAATTGTTAAAACATAAGTTGCAAGAATTGATAAACCAAACAGATTAACACTAATAAAAAATATATATAAAACATTAGTAAGAATTAGTTAATATGTGAAACAATTTTAGTTGCAAGCTTTAAAAATCGAATATTTAGAAAGAGTGGAATCTTAATTGAATACCTTATTTATAGGTGCCAAGGATTTAAGTTAAATTTAGTGATTCAAACAATTACTTTTCAGGCTGTTAGCTTAGCTGCCAGAATGTTTTGTATAGTTTCATAAAGAACGAGTAATGGGTTACAGAACTATTGACAGCCGAATATCTAAAAAGTATATGTGTTTAAGCCGGATCAGGCGGCAAACCGAATTTTGTTTCAACCTATCAATATACAGAGTAACTTCTAGTCAAATAGACTCGATTAGAGAATTCTCATATATTTATTTTAAGCGATTTCGATTCTGCTGCAAAAGTAATTGCTTGCATAACTCAAATATGCATTTATATAATTTATTTAATTTGTACAATTTGAATATGTGGTTTTCTATTTGGTAATCCCTTAACGAAGTTATTGAGAAATATATATATATATATATATATATATATGAGCTTTATTGGCATAGACATATAAATAGGTTATCTAATGCAGCAATGCGTTGCAAAGTGCATAAAACATGCAACGCATCCTTGCTGCTCCTTTCTGCTCCTGCTGCTGCTCCTTTCTGCTCCTTTCTGCTCCTGGCAGTGATGGAAAAAGCAAACGCAGCACCGTTTTGTTTGCTTGCCTTGCCGTTTGTCAGGCGGCATTCATACACTCAATTCAAAAATTCATTCAATTCAATTGAAAAATGGCGTTGAATATTTGACGTATGGCAGGGGCGGCAAGTGGGCGTGGTGATTAAGGGGCACATCAGCTGTCACGGCCAGAGTCAGACTGCCGTGGAACTGGGGCGGCATTGGGTGTTGGGTGCTTCTTTGGGGGGCAGGGCATCAATGTCGCTGCTCTGGTGGCCAGCAAAGCGTTAAAAATTACTGTCATAAATTAATGAGGGACGCCCGATTAAGTGACGCATCGAAATTGAATTGAATTTCGCTGAATTGCACTCATTATTCATTTACAGATGCTTTGGCAGCTGCTCAACTTGTGCGGCTGCTGCTGCTGCTCCTCCTCCTGCTTTTCATTTGTGAAAGAAAGGCCGCTTTAATTGCGCCCAAAAAGTGCACTATCCACAATAAGTATTTGCAGCCAATAACCTGCTTTTAGCAGCTAGCGCAGCATCAGCAAATGCCAAATCCCAATCTGGGCATAAACGTGACAATCATATAAATCAGCAGATTGCGTCGATGTCGCGCTTGCAGTCGGTGTCACATCGTCATCGCCAGCGTCATCGTCATCGTCGTCGTCATCGTCGTCGTCATCGTCATCGTCATCGCCATTTAACTTAATGCCACATGCGGCGACAGCGTAAAACGTTTCGAGTCTAGGATTAGGTAACTAGAAATGCAGTCGGAAGCGGACACACACAGACACAGACAGAGACAGCAAGACAGACAGACAGAGAGACAGAGAGAGAGAGAGAGGGAGAGAGAGAGACGGCAATGGCGATGGAGACCTGTAAGTACAGTGGCCACTGAAATAATGCCAGCAGCGAGGAGGACTGCGGAAACGTGCCGTTCGTGAAAACAAAGCGTGTAATTGCTTCCACAGCTGCTGAAACATTTTAACAGCTAATTAAGGATCCGTGACGGGAGCAGCACTGAAACCAGTTAGCGACAGCAGCAACAACAACAACAACAACAACAGCAATGCACAGTTGACATTGATTTAGAGCAGCAAATAGTAATTGTTGCGACTAGCTCTTTTTATACCCTGAACCCATTAATAATGGGTAAAAAGGGTATTATGGTTTTGTGCAAAAGTATGTAACAGGCATAAGGAAGCATCTCCGACCATATAAAGTATATATATTCTTGATCAGTATCAACAGCCAAGTCGATTTAGCCATGTCCGTCTGTCTGTCCGTCCGTCCGTCCGTCCGTCTGTCTGTATGAACACGCGGATATCAGAGACTACAAGAGCTAGAGACTTCATATTTGGAATATAAGTTCTCGTAATCCCGGGACAGATCAAGTTTATTTCATTTGATCGATAGCTTGTCGCATTCAAAAGTTATCGATAAATTTCGATTTCAGACCAGCGTTTTTGGGCTATTACTTACAAGTTATAAGAGCTAGAGGCCCCTTATTTGGCATGTATAATCTCGAATAGCATACACATGAAACAAATTTTTCACTTTTTGGATACCACCCCGAATTCCCCCAAAAATTCAAAAAACTCATTTTTGAAGGTATGACCTTGCAATTTGGTTTGGTCACACATTTTATAGCCAATGTTATGTCCTACAAATTTTAAAAAGATCGGACAATAAACACAGAAGTTATTTAAGATTTTACTTTCCATTGTGTGGGGCTCAGTGAAAAAGCAAGATAACTGCTTAAACCGTTTTCACAGCTTGCAGTAATGTGTGGTGTGTTTGTATGTATGCACACTATTAGGCAAGTATGAATGGATGTCAGAACTGGGTTCAGGGTATCTCCTAGTCGGGCAGTCCCGACTAGAGCACCCTTACTTGTTTTAAATGAGTGACCAAACCAAATTGCAAGGTCATAACTTCAAAAATTTGTTTTTTCAACTTTTGGGGAGATTGTGGGGTGGTATCCAAAAAGTAAAATATTTGTAATATGTGTATGCTATTCGAGATTATACATACCCAATTTGGCCTCTAGCTCTTATAACTTTCAGAGAAATGGCTAAAAAACACTGGTCTGAAGTCGAAATTTATCGATAATCTTTGAACGGGACGAGCTTTCGATAAAATGAAATAAATTTGTACTGTCCCGGGACTACGAGAACTTATATTCCAAATATGAAGTCTCTAGCTCTTGTAGTCTCTGATATCCGCGAGTTCATACAGACGGACGGACAGACGGTCAGACGGACAGACAGACAGACTGACATGGCTAGACCGACTCGGCCGTTGACAGACAGACAGACATGGCTAAATCGACTCGACTGTTGATACTGATCAATAATATACATACTTTATATGGTTGGAGATGCTTCCTTACGCCTGTTACATACTTTTGCACAAAACCATAATACCCTTTTTACCCATTTTCAATGGGTTAAGGGTATAAAAATAAATAAGAAACCCATAAAAGAAATAAAAATTGTAATAGTATGTTGAGGCTATGGCCTGTTACGGCTCTTTGTTGAGAGGAATAATATTGATTATGAATAATTATTATGCTATTACAATAGCACTGAGTTAGCGAATATTAACTCGTTCGTTCGAGAAGGCTAACAATTATATATTTATTTATTCTCATACCCTGAACCCATTCAAAACTGGTATAAAGGGTATAATGAAGTTGTGCAAAAGTATGTAACATAATAAGGAAGCATCTCCGACTATATAAAGTATATATATTATTGATCAGTATCAACAGCGGAGTCGATTTAGCCATGTCCGTCTGTCCATCTGTCTGTCCGTCTGTCGGTCTGTCTGTCTGTCGGATATCAAAGACTACAAGAGCAAGAGACTTCATATTTGGAATATAAGGTCTCGTAGTCCCGGGACAGATCAAGTTAATTTAATTTTATCGATAACTCGACTCGTTCAAAAGTTATCGATAATGTTAATGTCCATAATGTCCAAATAAACATATGTTACAAATATTTCACTTTTTGGATACCACCCCCCTATCCCACTTCATTGAAGTTATGACCTTGCCATTTCAATTGGTTACGCTCTTTATTGTCCAGTTTGTGCGCAACAAATTTCAATAACTCTCCATTGTTTGGGCCTCTCTGAAGAAGCAAGCTATCTGCTTATACTGCTTGCACTGCTTGCAGCATGTGTATGCATGCGTGTACATAAGTACACTGATAGGTTAGTACGAATGAATGTAAGGACTGGGTTCAGGGTATCTCCTAGTCGAGCACTTCCGACTAGAGCACTTTTACTTGTTAAATATACAACAATTACCGAATATATAGAAATTAAAACAAGTGGGTAAGGATTATCTTCGGCGTGCCGAAGATTTTATACTCTTTTCGAACCTTTAGGCAATTTTCACTCTGCCAACTGCACCACTGAAATTTCAATAGTAGTAAAAAATCGTTTTATCGCGTGTCATTTATTTTTTTGCTCTAAGAGTTGGTATCATATGAATTTAAATTTTTCTTTTAAATTATTGAATTCAAGCTATTTGATATGTATTTGAAAATAATAATTAGAAAAAAAAATAAAAAGCGATTTGTCGCCACTGGGATTTGAACCGGGCCTCCCCGTTTGTCAGTGCAGCACTCTAATACCTACGCCACCAAGCAGTTTTAAAATGCGCTGACAAACTCGATTATACTGTTTACAGTTATTTGATATTTGAAAAGAAGAATAAGAAAAAATTCAAATAATTATTGGTCGCCGCTAGGAATCGAACCCTGTACCTTTCGCTTGACAGGGCGCCACTTTATCCCTTACGCCACAAGCAGTTTTGATGATCGATGACAAAATGCCTTGAAGTGCAGACTGTCAAAAGCTTACTTGCGCTTGGGTTTGTTTGCTCATATGCACCTGTTTTTCATAATATTTAATGACGCATATCTTCGCTGTTTATGACTCAATCGATTTGCGATTTTTTATAAGGATGTTCAAGTGTACAAGGAAATTTAAGGCAATTGCTTTGAAAACATCGGATTTATGGCCAAAACCGACTTTGAGTTGTATGGCAGCTATAGTGGTCCGATCCGTCTGGCTCCGACCAATGTGCTGTCCCCTTGAATAATAAGTGTCTGTGCAAAGTTGCATCGCGATAGCTCAAAAACTGATGGACTAGTTTGCATACATACAGACGGACAGACAGACAGACAAACAGACGGACATGGCTAGATCAATTTGTTTTGTTTTTCTAAGCATACTGGCAGTAACTTTTGAGGGTCTCAGACGCATCCTTCTATGCGTTACAAAGTTCAGCACAAACTTAATATACTATTTTCTTCGAAAATTTTTCTAATCTAGGCTCCAAGGCACTTACTAGTTTTGTTTTTGCTATTTTGGTTTCTTACAACTTTATTTTTAGTTTTCTTTCTTGCCTATGGAATTCTAAACAAAATATTCGGAATTTGCATGGATACACCTGAAAAAATGGATTATTTTATAGATAAAATCCAAATGCGTAGCAAGTGCAGAGAAGAATCAAGCTAACTATTTAAACTGCTTCCACTGCTCGTGCTGCTTGCATCATGCCAGGATTTTTAAGTATGTACACTGATTGGTTAGTATGAATGAATGTAAGGACTGGGTGCAGGGTATCTCCTAGTACGCTTACTTGTTTATCATTATACTATACGCTGCCTATAGCGGTATATATTCTTTGGACATACAATAAAATTTAATACAACTACAAACACCAAGATTGGTAGAGTCTTTTGCAGAACACAACTGATAAGTATAACAGCAGCATTGGTCATTTAAATATAAGTGAACTTTATCATTGTTATAATTGTTATAATTCTGGAGGACAATCCACGACAAAAAGCATCAAAATTGGTTGTTTGAAATTTGTTATCCTGGAAGATCACTGCTTGAGCCACGTTTCTTGGGCAATCAGCCACAAGGTTTGAGACATCCCAATAACTTCACACAATAAATCGAACCCTCCATTAGAAGAAGTAATTGGTAAAACACATCGATTCAGTTCCGTTTTCAATAGATCTTCAAGTATGCAGCTAGGTTGTCAAAAAGGTCCCTTATCAATGAACGAGCGTTTAGTCTGTAAAACATTAAAATCGCTTTTAAATGAATTATTTATTTATCTATAAATATGCATATTTACCAAGGCTGCCAATAAATTCAATAAATGACGGAATGATAACTCAGTCCAGTTTTACTTGATGGCTTCAATCTGTAAAGAATGTTAAATTAATATATATCATAAGGATTCATAAATATAAGTCTTGTATGAATCCGCATACTTACCGATGATGAATGTTTATTAATTTTGAAATATGATTTTTTTTACATTTTTTATTAAGTTTATTTAAAATTTTGCACTTTCTACGGCTCCCTCAATCTGCAAAGGACATTGAATCAATTCCATCTTATTCATATTAAGATCTTTTTTGATCTGTAGATTTGCACACTTACAAAACATCCCCACAACAGCCCAAAACCCGGAAGACTTCAAACAAAAAGGTGGATCTGTAACATATATGTGTGTCACATATATCTGCAGATATTTCAAAATATATATGGCATACTTACTTAAGCCTGACGCATCTTCCAC
This sequence comes from Drosophila flavopinicola, assembly GCA_035042425.1. Taxonomy (NCBI): domain Eukaryota; kingdom Metazoa; phylum Arthropoda; class Insecta; order Diptera; family Drosophilidae; genus Drosophila; species Drosophila flavopinicola. The sequence goes on along the minus strand of JAWNLL010000451.1, from coordinate 553,659 downwards.
AAAACGAATATAGCAGCTCCTGATAGCGATATAGTAGCTATTCCAATGACAGTCTGATCTTCGGTCACATATTTCGAAATCCCTTCGATTGCTGCCCCGGCCATGGCCAAGATGCTCCCTTTCTCGGCTTTTGGTTCAAGTTGGCAAATCCAGGAAAAGATTTTGCAGAGCAAGTTCATTATACTAATAAAATATATATATTTTGTGTTTTAAAAGTTATGTATTTTATTTTTGAAAATATTTTTTGAATTCTCAAGATATAGTTGTTGTCGGTGCTATTTCTTTTTGGAGACTGAGAGAAATGCTGAATCGTTCAGGTATCCCAAAATTTGTGACAGCATTATCAATGGCAACTATGTATGTATTACATATTGTATAAAAAGGCAACTCGATTTAGGATGGTTAGTTTGTCTGTCCGTCAGTCTGAATAAACATATGGATTTGTAGGACTGTAATACACAGAGACATCAATATTGGACGATAAGATCTTGTATACGAATATCATATAAATTTGATGTAATTTTATCGATAGTTTTTTTGGTTGCCCTTTTCCGCCATTTTCAGATTTCTGATTTAGCTTTCTGAGACGGTATTTCTAAAATAAAACTGGTAGTTTCATCAATATCTGTTTGAAAACAGCATAAGGAAGCATCTCCGACCATATAAAGCTTATATATTCTTGATCAGTATCAACAGCCCAGTCGATCTAGCCATGTCCCTCTGTCCTTCTGTCTGTCCGGCTGTCTGTCCGGCTGTCTGTCCGTCTGTATGAACACGCAGATATCAGAGACTACAAGAGCTAGAGATATTTGGAATATACGTTTTCGTTGTCCCGGCACAGATCAAGATTGTTTAATTTTATCGATAACTCGACGCGTTCAAAAATTATCGATAAATTTCGATTTCAGACCAGTGGTTTTTGGCCATAACTTAAATTGATGATCCCTTGAGATATTTGGGCAGCACGTTGATCTATACTGCCTGTTATGTATATCCGACTCTGCAGTCTATAATTGATACAATTGGCAAAGGCTAAACGGTGAGGGGTGGAAATAATATACGAAAGTATTCTGGTATATTCAAATAAAAAAAATAAAATTAAATTGATGATCCCTTGAAGAGATATTTGGTCAGCACTATGATCCATACTGCCTGTTATGTATATCCGACTCTGCAGTCTATAATTGATACAATTGGCAAAGGCTAAACGGTGAGGGGTGGGAAATAATATACGAAAAGTATTCTGGTATATTCAAATAAAATTAAATTAAATTAAATTAAATTGATGATCCCTTGAAGAGATATTTGGTCAGCACGATGATCTTTTCTGCCTGTTATGTATATCCGACTCTGCAGTCTATAATTGATACAATTGGCAAAGGCTAAACGGTGACGGGGTGGGAAATAATATACGAAAAGTATTCTGGTATATTCAAATAAAAGTAAATTAAATTAAATTAAATTGATGATCCCTTGAAGAGATATTTGGTCAGCACTATGATCCATACTGCCTGTTATGTATATCCGACTCTGCAGTCTATAATTGATACAATTGGCAAAGGCTAAACGGTGACGGGGTGGGAAATAATATACGAAAAGTATTCTGGTATATTCAAATAAAATAAAATTAAATTAAATTAAATTGATGATCCCTTGAAGAGATATTTGGTCAGCACGATGATGGTGATGTTCTTGGATTTGTGTAACATGGCGGGTCCTCTGATTATCTGATTCTTATTCCTTCACCACCTATCACGTCAACCAGCTCTTGTTCAACCTGGTCACTCGACCCAATCAAACATATGAGATTAGCCCCTGCGTCTTCGGTCTTATCAGATGTTTGTTCGGACACTTGCCAAGCATCGCAAGTACAAGAAGGATTTAATATTCCACATTATGGTTATTTTTCGTTTTTATACCCTGATTTAGATTTAATTTTCTGTGTCGAATGTCACTCACTAGTCGACAATAAATAAAAATAAATAAAAATAGATAGGTATCTTTAAAGTGAGCCTTTGTTGATACACTGTTTTGTTTATCCCCTGGATCATCACCAAAAGCTCCAAACCAAAGTGGCTGATTGGTCATCAATTTATATTCCTCGGGAGACGCATTGTTCGGAACTGCTTGTGAAAATAATAATCGATAGAAAGGCATTGGATTCTGATATATTTAAATAAAATAAAATTGATGATCCCTTGAAGAGAAATTTTTATAATTGATAAAACTGGCAAAGGCTTAACGGTGATGGGGTGGGAAATAATATACGAAAAGTATTCTGGTATATTCAAATAAAATTAAATTAAATTGATGATCCCTTGAAGAGATATTTGGTCAGCACGATGATCTTTTCTGCCTGTTATGTATATCCGACTCTGCAGTCTATAATTGATACAATTGGCAAAGGCTAAACGGTGACGGGGTGGGAAATAATATACGAAAAGTATTCTGGTATATTCAAATAAAAAAAAATAAAATTAAATTGATGATCCCTTGAAGAGATATTTGGTCAGCACTATGATCCATACTGCCTGTTATGTATATCCGACTCTGCAGTCTATAATTGATACAATTGGCAAAGGCTAAACGGTGACGGGGTGGGAAATAATATACGAAAAGTATTCTGGTATATTCAAATAAAATAAAATTAAATTAAATTAAATTGATGATCCCTTGAAGAGATATTTGGTCAGCACGATGATGGTGATGTTCTTGGATTTGTGTAACATGGCGGGTCCTCTGATTATCTGATTCTTATTCCTTCACCACCTATCACGTCAACCAGCTCTTGTTCAACCTGGTCACTCGACCCAATCAAACATATGAGATTAGCCCCTGCGTCTTCGGTCTTATCAGATGTTTGTTCGGACACTTGCCAAGCATCGCAAGTACAAGAAGGATTTAATATTCCACATTATGGTTATTTTTCGTTTTTATACCCTGATTTAGATTTAATTTTCTGTGTCGAATGTCACTCACTAGTCGACAATAAATAAAAATAAATAAAAATAGATAGGTATCTTTAAAGTGAGCCTTTGTTGATACACTGTTTTGTTTATCCCCTGGATCATCACCAAAAGCTCCAAACCAAAGTGGCTGATTGGTCATCAATTTATATTCCTCGGGAGACGCATTGTTCGGAACTGCTTGTGAAAATAATAATCGATAGAAAGGCATTGGATTCTGATATATTTAAATAAAATAAAATTGATGATCCCTTGAAGAGAAATTGTTTATCCCCTGGATCATCACTGGCAAAGGCTTCACGGTGATGGGGTGGGAACTAATATACGAAAAGTAGGCTGGTATATGGTCAAATCAAATTAAATTAAATTAAATTCCATCGATGATCCCTTGAAGACGCTATTTGGTCGGCACGATGCTGGTGATGTTCTTGGATTCGATAGTAACATGGCGGGTCCTCGGATTATCTGATTCTTATTCCTTCACCACCTATCACGTCAACCAGCTCTGATGTTCAACCTGGTGACGCGACCCAATCTTTCATAATGAGATTAGCCCCTGCGTCTTCGGTCTTATCGGATGTTGGTTCGGACACTGGGCAAGCATCGCAAGTACACGAAGGATTTAGTATTCCACATTATGGTTATTTTTCGTTTTTATACCCTGATTTAGATTTAATTTTCTGTGTCGAATGTCACTCCCTAGTCGACAAGAGATAAAAATAAATAAAAATGGATCAGGCATCTTTAAAGTGAGCCTTTGCTGCTACTGTGTTTTGTTTATCCCCTGGACTCATGCAGTCCATAAGCTGCATACCAAAGTGGCTGATTGGTCATCAATTTATATTCCTCGGGAGACGCATTGTTCGGAACTGCTTGTGAAAATAATAATACGATAGAAAGGCATTGGATTCTGGTATATTCAAATAAAATAAAATTGATGATCCCTTGAAGAGAAATTTTTATAATTGATGATCCCTGGCAAAGGCTTAACGGTGATGGGGTGGGAAATCAGCTACGATAAGTATTCTGGTGATGTTCAAATAAAATGGAATTAAATTGATGATCCCTTGAAGCGATATTTGGTCAGCTCGATGATCTTTCTGCCTGTTCTGTATATCCGACTCTGCAGCCTATCACTGATACAATTGGCCAAGGCTAAACGGTGACGGGGTGGGAAATAATATACGAACAGTATTCTGGTCTACTCGACTCCAATCAAATTCAATTAAATGAGATTGATGCTCCCTTGCAGAGATCTTCGGTCTTAGCACGATGTTTGGTCGGACACTTGTTCTTGGATTTGTGTAACATGGCGGGTCCTCTGATTATCTGATTCTTATTCCTTCACCACCTATCACGTCAACCAGCTCTTGTTCAACCTGGTCACTCGACCCAATCAAACATATGAGATTAGCCCCTGCGTCTTCGGTCTTATCAGATGTTTGTTCGGACACTTGCCAAGCATCGCAAGTACAAGAAGGATTTAATATTCCACATTATGGTTATTTTTCGTTTTTATACCCTGATTTAGATTTAATTTTCTGTGTCGAATGTCACTCACTAGTCGACAATAAATAAAAATAAATAAAAATAGATAGGTATCTTTAAAGTGAGCCTTTGTTGATACACTGTTTTGTTTATCCCCTGGATCATCACCAAAAGCTCCAAACCAAAGTGGCTGATTGGTCATCAATTTATATTCCTCGGGAGACGCATTGTTCGGAACTGCTTGTGAAAATAATAATCGATAGAAAGGCATTGGATTCTGATATATTTAAATAAAATAAAATTGATGATCCCTTGAAGAGAAATTTTTATAATTGATAAAACTGGCAAAGGCTTAACGGTGATGGGGTGGGAAATAATATACGAAAAGTATTCTGGTATATTCAAATAAAATAAATTAAATTAAATTAAATTGATGATCCCTTGAAGAGATATTTGGTCAGCACTATGATCCATACTGCCTGTTATGTATATCCGACTCTGCAGTCTATAATTGATACAATTGGCAAAGGCTAAACGGTGACGGGGTGGGAAATAATATACGAAAAGTATTCTGGTATATTCAAATAAAATTAAATTAAATTAAATTAAATTGATGATCCCTTGAAGAGATATTTGGTCAGCACTATGATCCATACTGCCTGTTATGTATATCCGACTCTGCAGTCTATAATTGATACAATTGGCAAAGGCTAAACGGTGATGGGGTAGGAAATAATATACGAAAAGTATTCTGGTATATTCAAATAAAAGCGGTAGATTGGTCATCAAAACTCTGTTCCCAATTGGTGATGTCCTGCATTGAATATTATATGCCTCACGAGATTGTTGAGGTTTCAGAAGGATAACAGTGAACTGAAATTGGAGTTGACTGTGAAGCCTGTTCTAGCTGATAAAGACAGCGAAAATAATATTGATGAAAAGTGTTTTTTTTCAGTAATCAATTGAAGTTCAAATAAGTAGAAATAATTTCCATTTGTGAAAAAAATGACAAAAAAATCAAGATCGAAAAAATTTAATAATGAAAAAAGATTTTTCAAGAAAAGAGAATGTTCAGGAAAAACAAATACAAACGCCATTATGTCACTAGACGAAATAATAGGCGCTGTGGCTCCAATTAAACGACACCGAACCATTAAAAAATAAACTATTATTTTTTTTGTAACTAAATAAAATTGGTGTATTTCTACTATATTCCAATCACATCATTTAAATGTTAAAAAATGTTCAGGAAAAAGAATTGCTCAGGAAAAAAAAAATGTTCAGGAAAAATAAATGCAAACAAAATTAAGTCGCTAGACGGAATAACAGGCTCTGCGGCTCCAATTAAACTCCAATACAAAATAAAATATTATTTATTGTAATTAAATAAAATTGCTGTATATCCAATCACATAATTTAAATGTTAAAAAATGTTCAGGAAAAACAAATGTTCACAATAAAACAAATGTTCAGGATAAAAAAAAATTTTCAGGAAAAATAATTGTTCAGGAAAAAAAAATACTCGGCCGAAGCCAAATTTGCTTGAATTCAATCAGACAGGTCAATAGTTGCACGCTTAAACCACTCGAGAATTTTAAGCGCAAATAGCTTAACAATTGTTCTTAAATGTATGCAGAAGTTTTTTTGAACAAAGTGAGTCTTTGTATTGCATACTCTTGGGCATCTTATTTTTATTGTTTTTGTAAAAAATGTTCTGCTACATTTAGTGGCAACTTAATCTAGTTTTACATTTACGGGAAAAGAAAGTTTGATCTAATGGACTAATGTATATTATTAATAGTATTTACAAAATTATTTGAATTACTAATGTAGGAATCTGTTAGGGAGATCCATTCAGTGGATGTCACCGTTTGAGTCTTCTCTTTCTTGGCATTTTTGTTAGACGTCTGACTAACAATAAAAGAGCCTTCTGTAAGGTAGATGTAACAACAGTTGTACATTGAGATTTTTTTCTTTTAAAAGTAAGCTATCAGGTGCACTTTAATTTCATTTGCTGACCATGGTGATCGTTTCTGTTCTCGCTTTGAGCTGAATAAGTGCAAGCACTTCCACAAGACTGCGCCGAAGGACGCTCGACGCAGGAGCAATCTTGGAGAGTGTCCCTTGAGCGAACGAGTTTCCTTTTGGCCGACTTTTGCCTTTTGGCCAGAGGCCGTGCATGTTTTGAGTAATTAAATTCGAAGAGCTCGAGCTGCTTGCCGCTTGCAGCTTGCAGGCCAAGGCAAAGTTGCATGCAACGGAGATACGCAAATCGCCCAAAAGTATGCCACAAAGTTCAATGGTGACCAGGAGTCAGCGTGCAAAACAATGCATTATACCAATATTCCATGTGTGTGTGTGTGTGTGTGTGGGTGTGTGGGTGGGTGTACAGTGTGCGGTATGCGGTGCGCTTTGTGCTGGCTGCAGTGAGAGCAAATAAACAAGCACACGTATGCCGGAAAATGTGTTCATTTCCGGTGTCAGTGCCGTTATGGCGCCATTGAGCCAGCAATGCACCAGAGGCCAAAAGTACACGATTTGTGCACAAAATGAATAACACGAGCGCACTCATTTAATCGAATCTGTACCTACGGGGGACAATCATTAAATAGTATCGTTTGTCTTGACATTACGATTAACATTATTGATAACATTTAGATGGAGCAGTCTATGAAGGAAAGAAGCTTAGGTTGAATGAATAAGCATAATGCTTAAGCTTTTAAATCTAGTCACCTGGCTCGCAAGAAAGCATTCTCCAAAATAGGTAGTAAGGCAATCATTTATTACCCTCATAAGCACTTCACTTGATTTTAAATTAGATTTTCCGTTTTTTGATATTATTGCAATTTAATAAATTATATTTGTAATATTCCATTATTTTCTGTGACGACTGCTTTTAAGTTGAAAGTCAATAAATAAATACCCAAAAAGTGATATATTGTTTACAATTTGAGATCATACATATAGAATTTGGTGTCTCTAGCTCATATACCATTTAAGTTATGTCTCAAAAAACACTTGCCGGAATATAAATTGATCGATAACTTTGCAACTGGATGATTTATCGATTGAATTAAACAAACTTCATCTGTCCCGGGACTACGAGAACTTATATTCCAAATATGAAGTTTTTAGCTCTTATAGTCTCTGATAAAAACGGACAGACAGACAGACAGTCAAATTTGCAAAAAAAATATATACTAATTCAAGAATATATATATACTTTATGGGGCTTCCTTATGACTCCTTTTGACTCCTACATACTTTCACAGAACTTTATTATAGCCCATTTTATTGGGTTCACGCTATATAAACCGCTCACAAATTTAAAATTTATGATATTTGGAAATTTTTAAGCTGATCACACAGAAAACAAAATAAATGAACAACAAAAAATTCTAAATTTTGTTCTTCTTCATTTAAAATGCACAGTGCTTATCAGTTCTTATCCATATATATATAGACTATGTTCATACTTTTTCTAATGTAAAGTTCGCCTTTTCTTTCTGCCAGAAAAAGTGTTGTTTTGGCCAATAGTGCCGTGTGGACAGGGCCAGAGTATCAGACCATCGTCATTGTCCTCGTCATCGTCATCGTCATCGTCATCGCGGTGCCACAGCGAGTGTGCCGATGGGATCCCGCTCGTCCTTGCGCACACATCCTCGTCCTTGTATTCTGTTATGCGCTCCACTTCATTCATTCGAAGACAGTCATAATAAAATGGCCATGTGGAAAACAACGCAGTCGGGCAAACAAACTGTCAAGCGACTCACACGGACAAAGACGCACACCAGCCAGGACCCTAGGACACCAGGACACGGGGACAACAGGCAGCCAGGCAGCCAGGACATCGGGCAGCCCGGCTCTCTCTTTCAGAATTGCGGCGCTTGGCATCTGCCAAAAAGTTGCCAACAACAATAGCAACACTCAACACACAGCACACAACAGCCAAAATGCATTTGTATACTCTGTTCGTGTTGAATACTTGTAAGCAGTCGTCCCTTGAAATAACCTACCCAGGTGTTTGACCTCGAGGTGATTTTGCTCATGGTTTGACTTCTATATTGATTATGCATTTCAGAGTGTAGCACTTTTATTTTCGGTTTTTCTATTATGAATAAATTAAAACTCATTATAAAGTTATTAACAAATATTTTTATTGATATTTGTGTAAATAACACTACAATATGTGTGCATAGTATTTATAAGTAAAACAAATTTCATTAACATCAAATATAATAGTTTGAGTTGGTAAAATATTCCAAAGCCCCAAAACTGATTTATAAAATGGTTAATTTTCGTTAGTAGAAAACGTACATGTATAAAAAAAGGAAAGGAAATAAATAAACACTTTGAACTATGTTTTTGGGATTGGTGCTTCAATTTATAATAAGATTTTTGCGGCACTAGGAAATATGAAACTAAACAAATAAATTAAAATAATAAAATATTTTAAATATATGAAAGCGTAACTGGGTTGACTGGTCAGAAAATAGAAGCAAATGTATAAAGCGGATGGCTTAAGACACCCTTTAAGAGGATGTTAGACAAAGTCAAGTTCGTACACAGTATTATTGATGGCTGGCCATCGTTTCTAATCCTAATGGAGAGCACTTCGAATAACAATTGAGCTGCATTTGATGATGTTTTTGTCCACACATATGCACACATTTATATGCTATTACACTTGGATATAAACATATATATGTATAGTCAAAGTCATAAGTAACTAGTATTTGGTTTGGCGTTAAAGGAATATTCGTTGAGCAACGCATAAGGGCCTTGTCAGATTGTGTAGCTCATTCGCAATGCTTGCAAGTATTCATTTTATTCGTTTCTTACCGCCAAAGGATAATTTTATAGCCAAGCATCACTCGACTATATCAGTATGATGTATGCATGTGTGTGTGTGTGTGTGTGTTTGTTTTACTTTTTGGAACCAGACGGTATTCCTGTCCCTAATGTGTACGTCAGACGGCGGCATCTGGCGCCTTATGATTTAATAAAGTTGCAAGTGTGCGCATCCTCGCATCTCGCATCCTCGCATCCTCCTTGTGAGCCGCTCCACATTATCAGCGACACAGCATCGCCTGCGCCCTCCAAGCAGCCGTGTACCCCAGTACCTCAGTAGCCGTGTAGCCAGCTCGTTCTCAGCCAGCCATATTAACTGGCTCCAGCGCATGTCGTCCCAGAAAGTTGTCTACGCCGTTGTCCTCGTCGGCGGGTCATATTAAATTGTGTTAAAACACTTGCGCCATATATGCCTTCCCGCCCCTCCCCTCCCGCCCCTCACCCCCTCCATCTGCCACTGTTTATACTATATATATATAGATATTCATATATAGATATATATCAACCATCAGCAGCCATCTCTGCCTGGGCAATGACGCGTACGCGTTCCATGTAACTCGTTTTTTGTCTGCACCTCCTGCGCTGCATTCTACACGGCATCATCATTTTTTTGCTCATGATTATACTCTTTTCGATGAAAATGGCATCTGCATTTTGTAATGCAGCTTGTAAGGCAAAGTTACATTGACAAAATTATGCTGCCCATGTCCGTCTGTCTGCCTGTCTGTCTGCCTGTCTGTTTGTCTGTCTGTCTGTATACAAACTAGTCCCTCAGTTTGTGAGCTTTCACGATGGAACTTTGCACAGCGACTTCTTAGTCAAAGATACTGCATATTTGTCGCAATCAGTCGGATCTGGTGACTATATCTGGTAGCTGTCATACAACTGAAAGTCGTTTTTAACCATATATGCCATGCTTTTCTAACTGAATATGCTTATTACTCACTAATGTGTCAAACTTCAAAGCAGTTGATACATTAAAAGCGATTTTATGTGTCAGAAGACACAGGTGTACAGGGATAGCGAATCAAATGAGCAGTGGCGAACATTTCTAAGACACTCCAGATATAATCCTTGCCCACTTGTTCTTATGCTCAGAAAGCAACTGTGACTTCATAAAGTATATGTATTATTGAACAGCAACAATAGCCGACTCGATATAGCCGATATAGCCATACATAGGCCGACTGTCAGACTTACAATGCCAACTTGCCTCTTAGTTTTAGAGCTAGCCTGATGAAACTTGGCATATAGCCTCCCTTTTGGTTCCCGCAGATTGGAAACTATATCATAAAGCTGCCATAAAGCTGAGACTTGAAAGTCTTTGTTTACCGTAGTATTGTGCAGTGAGCTGTGCGCTATTATATATTATCATTATTATTTATTATTTTTATAATATTATTTTAACAATAAAAAAACATTATCGTTTTTTTTAAATAAAATAAAATTTTTATTTATTTATTATTCTAAGATGTTTGTGAAAATTACAGTTTCTAAGGTAGCCAGACAACAATGCAAAAAGTAAAAACTGTTACATTATTTTTATAATTCTTGTTTAAATATTCTGTAATTTCGAATCTAAATTATTTTCTTGTGTCGACGGTTTTTAGTCGACATTAAATAAGTAAATAACAATATTATTTAATTTTCGGTCTGGAAGGGTATTTAATCTGCGACGTGTGAAAAACAGCCCAAGTTTCTTTGCTTTTTTTGTTGTTTTTCCTTTTTTAGATATATTTTTCGCTGTTTTGCGTTTAATTTCCGGTAAATTAAAACGTATGGCACATCAGTGGGTTAGCTCTCTTTCAACTAATTTAAGCAGCCGAAAAAGGACACCTTTCATTTATTTCACTCTCTGGAGTGACATATTTCCTGGCTACAGTTGTAGTCGCTTCTGTGTTGTTGTTGTTGACTGTTTTTGTTGGATTTGTTTGCTGTTTGTACTATTTGGTAGTGCTAGACAATGGCAAATAAATGCTTTAATCCATTTCGAGCGACAACTTGTCGTGCTGGCAGGAGTTGTTGTTATTGTTGTTGTTGTTGTTGTTGTTGTTGGGGTAGATAGGGGCACAGGAGGAGTCGCGGCGAGGACTTCAGACCCGTATTGCACATCGCTTCATAATTAAAAGCTGCACTCCGAAATTTTTCAATAACAGCCATAAATCAGGCATATGGATGTCAAGGGAGGTTTGCTATACATAAATAACATCCAAACACACACACACACACACACACACACACACACACACACACACAGGACGAACACACAAGCTAATGGCAATAGCTTTTTATACATGTGTCTATATGCATATGTGTCTGTGTGTGTCTCTGTGTGTGTCTGTGTGTGTGTATTTGTGGCAAAGCCGATTCCGGCTCGCGACTCCACTGCCAGCAGCCTCATCGATGACCCAGTCAAGCGTGAAACGCCCCAATTGGCTCCTCATTAGTCACGCCACAGATCTTGCCAGCCTTTAAAGTTGTTTCGCCTACAGTTTGAGTTTTTTAGGAACAGCAACAGCAACAGCAAGTGCAAGTACTTAGTATTCATGGACAATCTAAGTCGGCACTGTATCAAGATTTCGATATAAGGTATTCGAAAAGAAAACCAAATTGAAACTCATAGCGACAAAAAGTGTGATTGAGAAGATATTTCAGAAGTGATTACAAATCTAGGAAGTATTTATTTTCCAATTCGTCTGGTTTTTATACACATACATAAAGGTTCGAGTAATAGTTGCTAATGAGGCATTTGTTTTACATACGATGGTTTTGAAACGCATTTTAAAGGATTAAAAGGTTTTTAGCATTTATTGTTATAGTTAGCCCAAGTAGTCTTAGCATGTTAGACAAGGGAAACAATTTTATGCAAAATTGATCATTTGCAAAGCAAATTCGACATAAATTGTGTGCTCAATAAAGCAAAGATTTAAATGTAGAACCAATCTACATTTTAAACCATAAGCAAAATTAAAGTTTGAAATTTTGTCTTGACTTTGAAATCTTGAAAGGATTCTTCTTGGGACTGCAATTTACAAGCTAGCATATTTGTAAGTTTGTTTGCTTGATTTGTGATTGAAAAATCACGTTTAGTAAAGTAAAATTTACAAATTCTAAATTTTGATGTTTCCTTTTGATATTTAGTGCAACAACTTTAGATGTCGAAATTCACCTGAGGAGCAAATGTTCATGAGCTTTAAAATCGATTACGTTTTAGCATATATATGGGATTTTTGAAGTGTAAATAGTGCATTTCTAGGGACTCGATTAGTATATTTAACAAAACTTTTGTTTTTTTCAACATAATAATTTAGAGTGAAAAAAGGTGCTGACCATCGATTAGACTAAAGAGATCTTATTAAATTCACTTCCCAAGTCGGAAAAAGATCCTTAAAAACTCACTTACATGAAACAATTTTGTTATTAAAGCGATGAAGCTCATTTTCAAATATATCTGTGAAGACTACGGGAAAAACTGCGGAAAAAACTAATAACATTTATATGTACCATAGAATTAGAGGAATATGATAAGCATTCAGAACCAGAAGGATAATTTCAATATTCAGCTAGCTCGATTCTATTTTGGCTCAAAATTGTATAAGCTTGTGCGATGTTTGTGTCGGAAGCCACAGAATAGCTTCTATTGCAATTCCCCCATTCGCTTAGCATAAAACTAAATCAAAAACTGTAAAGTTATGCTGGGAAAAAAAGGCAAAAGCAGATTCAATGAAATGTCACACAATTCTTGTTATATTTCTGTGTCTCTCTGTCTCTGTGTCTCTCTCTCTCTCTCTCTCTCTCTCTTGAACTTCAGGATTTATATAGCAATTTGCCAAGTTATATTGTAAATGTAATAAATTGTCCCACGCTAACTTGACTTATGTGTGTTTGGCTCACGGTGTGCCCCAATGTTTATGTGTACGAGAGCATTTCTCTGCTCCTTCCGTTCCAGCTTCTGCTCCAGCTCCAGCTCCAGCTCCAGCTTCGGCCTCTGCTCCGTTTACATTTGGCGAGAAGGCACAATTATTATCCAACGTCCGTGGTGGCACTTCCTGCCCACCAAAGCGTCGTGGCGCCAACTTTTAAATAAACTTTCATAATTTTGCATACTTGAGATAACAAATTGCATGCTGCAAGTCGTTTCCTATGCTCATGCCCCCCAACCCCCACCACCAGCCCCACCTCTCCTTCTACAACACCAATCCAGATCTCAGTGCAATTGCTGTGCGCCGCTTGCTGGCAAACTTTAAATTAGATTGTTTTCTTGGACGCTTGCCGCCTATTTTTGACGCCGACTTCTCACATCTGACGCATGCAACAGGATGTGGAGGCCGATAAGCATCCAAAGGGCACAGTCTGGCGGCTAACCCAACACACACACACACACACACACACACACACACACACACACACACACACACACACACGCACACTGGATAACTAACATCTCAATTGCTAACTTGTGTCCACTTTAGTAAGTGAGGGCATAATCTAGTCGGGAGTGCCCTCTAAATAATAATTAAATAGCTAACTGGTTGCTCTAATAGCTTTCGAATATTTTAAGTATTATCAATACGATCTTACTGAATGAGTGAACAAAATACCTATAATCATTAAAATTTTCATGATTCAAGCAAAAACCGATTCGAAAATTAGCTTATATTATATAATTCATTCTGTTTATTCTAGCATAAAATATTCGTTTATTACTATTTCTTAATACAAAATTCTTTAATATTGATCCGCTTTTCTGTTTTAAAACTGCATTTTGCTCTGTTTATGCCCACAAAAGAATAATTTCTTTCGGATTATTTAAAAATATTTAATTTTTGGGGCCAGAAAGTTGATTTGTTGACTTTGCCAACGTGTCGTATGCGTAATTCATTCACATTTTTGGCACAATGCATTCAAGAAACCAGTTTCCATAGCTTGTGGAGCTTCTTGTAGATATCAGCTCCACTCGATTCCGAGCTGTCTTTGTTCACCAAATTAACAGAGTATAAAGACTCCAGCTAATTGCTTTAAATTTGCCTATAATAGCTACAATTAAATTGTTAAATTTTATAATTTGTAATTAAATTAAATTTAAATTATACAAATTGACTTATATCATGAATGAATGAAAATGGGTCGGTCTGCTAAACAATGCAAGGCAGTTTTCGGGTATGAACTGTGTAAATTCAATGGTTGCTTTAAGGCATTGAGTGCCTTTTACAAGTGGCCATTGTGCCACAAGTCGCACTACTTTGACAAGTTTTGGGCGAAAGCCGCAGCGGAAACGTCATCGAACTGCATGTCAATAGAGGGAGTAAAGATGGGGGGAGGGATGGGATGGGGTATGCATGCGTGTGTTGTGGTGGGAGTATATATAGCCCTGTGCATATGTCTTAATTTCTGACCAACAAACTGTGGAGGGCACATAGTTTGGCAACAAAGAGAGACAGAGATAGAGAGAGAGAGAGAGCGAGAGCGAGAGCGTCTCTCTAAAAGGATGCGCATCCTGCCTAGCTGCTGCTGCATTCGGCTGCCCACTGTTGTTGTTAGTGTTTGAAATAAACTCTAATGAGTTTTCTGCTTTTCAGACACAAAAACCACTTAACCGGCACATATGCATGTAGCTAGTAGCTGGAGCTGCTGGAGCTGCTGGAGTTCCAGCCGAAACTTTAGCCGGCGAAAGCCAACAAAATTTGGTCGGCAAAAGCAGGGGCCAAGTCTGACAGCTGTATGCTCGTATACTATATGTATGCAGGCACTTGTGTGTGTGTGTGTGTGCAGGCAGACTTACCTAGCACACTTACACACACACACACACACACACACACACACACACATATATCTTTATATATATGTGTATGTAGTATATGTTTGGCAGGCGAAACAAAAAAAATGTTGCTCAAATTTTAAGCGCTTGTAAAATTTCGGGCCATCGACCGGCACTGAGACTGTTACCCAGAGCGGCACTGGGACCCAGAACGGGACTGGGACCAAGACCAGGCCCAGGCCCAGGACCAGAACATTGAGCTGGGGACCGACATTTATAGCCGGTAAATTGTTCGCTTAGTGGTAACCAATCAACTGTGGCATGGCTTATGATGCTGTCTGGTCGCTTTGGGGCCCGGGACCACTTCTTTGATCCCTCAAGCTGCCTCTCGACTTCCATATTAATCTAGCTGCTGTCGCAAATTTAATTTTTGACTTTGACAACATGTCGTATACGTAATGCATGCACATTCCGCACATTTACATGCACGCCGCCTATCCATATGTTTGAATGCTTGCGGTGTCATAAAATGACCACTTCTCACTCCAGGCAAAAAAGATAAAAATGAAATAAGCACATGGTTACAGGAAGCATTGTCAAAGTTGTCTAACTGAGCATTTTAACTCGTGCATTTTAAGCATCTTTCGTTTAATTACATTGCTGCACAAACAGGAATGGAAGCAGGTTTTTTCTTTTATGCCCACATACCCTGTAAGTCAGCAGGCTATGTGGCTGGTGCCGACTATAATATTTGTGGCAAGATATAGCTTTTTTTTCTTTTTAGCAATTGAATTTAAAATCAAACGAACTATTTTAAAAAAATTAAATTAAATTAAAAAAGTTTTTAAAAATAAAAGTGATATTTTGAGGGTGCGGAATACAAAATATCGCACATAAAAGATATAAATATATTTTTATCAAAATTATATATATTATGCAAATTATGGAAATATTTCATTACGCTCTTAATATATATACTTATGTGTTATGACAACATTTTAAGTGCTTTAAACATGATTTTGATTTATCACTTATGAGTGTTATCAAGAAATTGAGCGATTATAAGTTTTATTCAAAAAAAAATGCATGTCAATGTCAAATTTTTGAGATTTTTCATTTAATAAAACTTTAACTAAGAAAAATTATTGCAAATAGTTTTAAAATTATCTTGAGATTCTTTTAGCTCAAAATGGCAATATTGATATTTATTCTCTATAAGTAATGCAAAAAAAAAAAACAAAAAAAAGACATTTTAAAATATAGGGAAAATAAATTAGGACATGATCCAAATTCCGCTAATAAAACTGCATAAAATGCTAAGTCGAAATATTTGATTACAGATCATTGATGAAAGGCTCATGTCTTTCTAAAAAAAATTTGATCAAAAATTTTGAAAAACCTTTTTTAAATAATTAAAAAAAGAAACATAACATATTGCTTGAAGAAAGAAGTTCTTAAAATTGTAACACTTCAGCACATTGCTGCCATATGAGAAGGGTATGTATAGGGTTGGGCCAGCCGCAGATCGCTCATATTTGCTAGTTTTTATCTGCTGTGCTACTGGTGGCCCGCAATTACTTTGTGGCTAGCAAAACTGAATGTGGATGCGGCGCAGCTGCCGTTAGCATAAAGTAATCAAAAAAGTTTTGCTTTAATATGGCAGCGGCATCATCGTCAGCTTCGCCATCGTTTGGCTCGCCGGCCAGCTCTGAAGCGCTATAAATGTTAAAGTAGGCGAGTTGAAGCGCAGCTTAGGCCAAGTCCGCAACCTTAGCTTGGACGGCAACCTTGAACTGACTGAGTACAAGAAAGAAAAGTTCAATAAAAGCCGAGAAGTTTTGCTCAGCTCGATTTGAAAATGCACCTTACACCGTTAGCTGTCTGCAATTGTTTACTGTTTGTGTCGGGCAAATTTCAGCAATTTGCTAATATTCGCACGTATTTCGATGAAATTTTAATAATCTAGCTACGTATGTAATAAAGAACATCGGACATGTGCCTGAAGGCCGCCAATCTCTTTGTGTCCATGTGTGTGTGTGTGTGTGTGTGTATGTGTGTGTGTGTGTGTGTGTGCTCTTGCGTAGAGATATGCTTGACACCTGAACGTGGTCGAATTGAAACCGCGTCGAAAGCTTGGCACGTTTTTCACTTGTGAAGCGATTTCGATTTCGATTTGATTGTAATTGCAATTTTAGTTTGCGAGTGCGCTGGGCATCAAATTAATTAAAATTACTTACTGGCTTTCATAAAATCGGCAAAACAATCGACATTCTATGCACCTGCTGTTTTTGCAGCTCTTAGTTTATTTTAATTTAATGGTGCCACAAAAAGAAATGCTAACAATTTAATTAAAATTGCGTTGAACAAGCAAAAACCAAAACTCGAAAAATGCACCACACACACACACACACACACACACACATGCATGCATGCACGTCCTGGGCTGGGCTAGTGAGCCATTCAAACAGTACTCTGTCCTTCAAAATCATCGCTTCCCACTTCTTCGGCGCTCGCCCATCGTTGACCAACAGGAGTGCAGTGCAAACATATGACGCATACGCCGCGTGTGCGCCCCCAATGGACAAAGTGAATTTCATTTGGCAATATGACCACTAAATTGCGCAATTTAAAATGTGCTCTGGACCAGGACTAGGTCAAGACGGCCAACAACTCTCAGCGTACTCTTTGCCAATAGGCAGAGTACAAAATCATGTTGATTTTTTGTTTTAGGTATATTTGGTTTACTATTTTATCGGCATATATGTATTCATATTTATGTACCATATGTGCTGGCCGTTTGCTGATTTATTTGTTTATTTTATGTACACTAATAGCATTCGACATGGAAATCAAAGAAAAATTAAACCATTTAGTTTTTCATTTATATATTATATTTAAAAGTGGACCCAAACATTTGTATTTGTAAATATATACAGTTTGCTTTTCGCATTTAGTTGGTCTTGGAAATTAAGCTGATCGTGTTAATAAGGTATATGAGAACCTAAAGTTGAATATTTGCAAACAATATGAAACTTTAATAATTTAAAAAAAAATTTTAGACAAGAGACAAAATATTGTTTTATGATAATTTTATGTTTAGCTTAATAATATTGTTTTTATTTATTTTATTTCTGTATAAGTTTACTTTCTATATTAAATTTTTACTATATAATTTAAAAATGTTTTTGTTGCTTAATATAGTTATCTATTTGTCTTTTTTTCTGTATTAATTTGCGTTCTATTTTATTTTTAGTTTTGTTTATTTAATATTTGTGTTGCTTAGTATTTTTTCTGTTTTCTTTTACATCTGTTTATAATTAATTTTTATTTATATTCTATTTTTATTTTTTAGTAATATTTTCTTTATTTATGTTATTTCTGCATAAATTTACATTCCCTGTTAATTTTGTTATACATCTTTTGTTTTATATCTGTTTAAATTTACCATACAACTAATTTTTATTTATATTCTATTTTTGTTTCTTAGTATTATTTTCTTTATAAATTGACTTCTTAGTAAATTTACATGTTTTTTCATTTTGATTTTGATTAATTTTATATTTATATATGTCAGTCCTACTTAGACTTTCTGTTGTATGTGTGCAGGTATATTAGATTGTAGTCACTTTTATTTGTTTTGAAAGCATTATCATCAGCTTTTGAGCATAACCATACAGAAATAGACGTATAAATATTATTTTAGTGATACTTCAAGGCGTACTCCGTAGTCGATTCCATGATGTGTCAATGCCGGCTTTTGTGCTGCGTGTTTGCTAACTTGTAGCTCATGCTTCCAGGGCGACTGGAATGTAAACACAAAACGTAAACAAAACATACGCCACGTTGGCCGGCTTCGCAGCGAAGTTCACCACGTGGTGAACAGGGGGGGAATAACGGTAGTTGTTGCACGTCGTCGGTTTTTGGGCAATGTCGAGCGCACTAAGGAACAGGAGCAGGCGCCGATGGCAGCTTTCCGAAGCCGGAAGCATCGCCAATGGTCGCAATAATTGGCACACAGCCAACGGCAACTCATCGTCGGCCACGAGGACGAGCCGAGCGTGCCAAGCGTAGTTTCAAGTCCGGCCCGAAGGTGCGCCAGCCAGGACGAGCCGCACGCGACAGGACTCGTCACTGGCACGAGTCGGCTGCCTCGAGTTGCTTGCTGCCATGGCCCAGCCAAGCAACAGTTTTGTTTGGAACGTCAACACATGCGGTCGCAATGAGCCTGTTCGTTTTCATCCTGTCGCGGCCAACTTTGAGTCGCGTGTGAATTTTTACGTACGTTTCAAGCGAAATCGGCAGCGTGCTTACAACTGATACGCGCCTCTTTTCCTTACACACATATCGTCTAGTAAATATATGCAAAAATACACCTTTTTTTTCGGTGCTCGTTAAAACAATCAACCATCAAACAGCAATCAGACTAAACCAAAAATCAATTTAATTAAAAGGTACGCAAGTCTCTGCTAAGTTTGAAGTCAGCAAAAAAGCAAAAAAGCGTACCCAATCATATTAGTTCTATTTCGAATTGTGCGATCGAAATGTTTGGAAATTAAAGGCGCATCCAGAAGTTAAATTAGCATAATTTGTGCTCATTGCAATCACACACACACTGGCAAGACTAGCAGCAACGGTAAACACAAGCATATTGTTAGTGGCTGGGTAATTTTCATTAAGCGCCTTAAACGATTTTCACAACAACAGAACAAAGTCACATAGAAATCAAAACACAAACGCTGACAGAATACAAAAGCCAAAGCGAGCACAGTTCTGACTAATCGTTTCTCGATTGCATTTTAAATACCAGCATCAAACGACGGAAACGGAAGTGCATTCAAACGCGTTGGCGATTTCCACAAAAATAGAAAACTCACATAAATAGAAATTGAATGACATTGAAATATTTTAAGTGATTTGAAGCCAGCTGCACTTTGCTGCATTTGCAATTCGTTGAAGTTTTTAGCACATTGCATTTAAAGAAAATATACCAAAGCAAATTATACAAATGTAGTATATTTGTTTAGAATAATACAAATAAAATATTTTGATATTTTTTAGTTTTAACATTTTAAGTGATGTGCAGTTCGTTAAAGTCTTTGGTAAATTCTGTGTGGATTGCAAATAAAAAAATATATAGATACCAAATGAAATAATAACAGGACGTTTAAGCATTTATATATTTTTTTCAAAAACTAAAAGTAAATTTAATAAATGCTTATTTTTTTTAAATTTAAAAACAATTGTTTTTTTATTCAATTCATAAACAATTTTAACACATTTTCTGCTGATTTTGAATTAAAAATAAAATTTAGAAAATTAAATAAAATCAGGTCGTTAAAGCATTTATGGATTTGTTTAAAAAAATGAAACATATTATATCAAAAATTAAATATATATTTTTTAACATTCTAAGTGATTTGAAGCCAGTTAGAATAGCATTGTCAATTGGTTAAAGTCTTAAGTAAGTTTTGCAAATTATAATCAAATAATACCAGGACGTTTAAGCATTTCAATGTAGTTTTTTTTCAAAAATAAGACACAATTGAATAAGTTATATTTATGCTGCATTTTATTTCCACATTTTTTGATATTGCCGAGGATTTGAAGTTATCACAAGGACATTTTTTACACTGCCTCAATTGAAAATGCATTGAAAAGAATATAAAGTGATGCAATTATGTGTAACTAGCATAAAAAGTCATTTCCGCTGCCAGACAATATGTATATTCATATTGCAGTCGATCTGCTTTTATCAGTGCATCTTTCTTACATAACATATATATACTCTTATATATATATATTATTTTTTTTTTTGCGACAATCTCTGCTTGACTAAACACAAAAAAAAGAAGCATTTTCGGCAAGCTTCGGAAATGGAATTTTTCGCGCTTCAAGCGGAAACACATGAGTTCTGAGTAACGAACAAATAAATTCATTGGCGCACTGAAATTTGTTGTAAATTATTAGCAGTTGATGTACTTGCTTTGTTTGCATTTTAAGCTTGTTCTTTATTTGTACTAAATTTGAATTGCATCAAATGTTCGATGTTCGGTGTGCAAATGTAAATATTTGATTATATCCTGCATCCATTGAAATGCCGAAAGTAGAAAGGCTATTATGCAGTTGTGCAAAAGTATGTAACAGACAGCAGGAGACATCAGCGATCCAGTGAGCTGGATGTATTTGTCAGACAGTCCTCCCGAATGCGGGTACTGATTTGATAGACTATATAAGCCAGAGACTAGTGGCAGTGTGCAATCAATTCATTAATTTTGAAAATGTTGTGCTTCGGTTTAGGCTGTGTTTCAATTTGACAATCACTCAATGTCCACAAACAGTTTTCAAAATATTCTGCTATCTCTACACATACATATATAGATATTTCTTTGTTATACAACACTAGATCATGTTTGTTTCCATTTTGCAATTGCATATTATTGATATTGATTGCACACAATCCGTTGCCAGGCTTAATATTCTCACCTCTTCTCTTCTCTTCTCTTCCCTTCTCATGCTCGTTCACTTTCGTTATCGCTTTTGTTTGTGGCGCAATTAAATGTCAAGTGCGTTAAATTATGTAATAGATTTAGCATTTGTGCACACTCGCCAAATATCGCTGCAGCTGTCGTTTGTGGCTGCCATAAACAAAAAGAAATATTAAAAAAAAACATTTGAAAATTGCCAAAATAAAAATACTTTATTTCTGGTTTGATTTGATTTCTGTTTTTGTATTTTAATGCAAATTGCAAAAATTTCGCAGCCAAGCAGATAATTTAGAATATTATGAAAGTGGTTTGTGATTGCAGTTATTTGAATGTTGCATTTGAGTATGACAACTTTTCTAAGTTGTCCAAAGCGATTTTGAAATAATATACCAAAATGGAAAAATGGATGATATTGGGAAATCTCTGACTATTTAATTAAATATGTATTTCTCTTTATTCAATTATTAAACAAAAATCGTTACTTCAATTTTTCTATCCTTTTGTCTTCATTTGATTTCTTGAAATTAATAAATTTGGTTGGTCTGATTGGGTTTTTTTCGTGGTCTTTTGCAATCTCTTCAACAAATGTTGAACCAATAATATTAATTTTAAATAAGTCCAGATTCTTGTAAATATATCTTTTAATTTTATACATTTTTAAAAATATTATATTATTCTTTTTTATTATGTTGACTTGAATTTACATAAATTTCTGTCTCGACAATAAAATAAAAGAAAACAATTCAAAAATTGATAAAACATTTGATTGCAAAACGCTAAATATTGCTATAAAATAAAAAAAGACTGAAATGCTTCAGCCGAGGTCGCGCGACTGCACAATACTCTGTTCACAATGCTCCAACGATGGTTGCAACAAAAAAAAGCTTCAATCATTTCATGCTAAATTTACTTTAAAACTGCAACTTTAATAGTACTGAGGTAGATAAATTGTTGTGAATGCAAATGTATAAGAAACCTTGGCAAAACATTTTTGGTTTCCTTCTTCTTTCTTTATTTTTTTGATCTGGTGAGCCCTGCTCTAAAAACTGTGTATTATAAATATTTTTGCGAGTTTTGGGCGTGTGAGTGGGCGTACCGAAAAAAAGCCAGAAAATAGTTGATGGCCAGAGGATTGCATGTGAAAGGACACAGCAGGCCAGCGGGTAGAAATTTTGTTAGTTAGCTGGTATTGAGAGGCAATTGTGATTTGTCGCCAGCGATAGAGGAAGAAGATGGCCGAAAGAAGGGGCAGCTATTATACATATAGTATATAGTATATGCAGGATTGGCTGACTGCTCGTTGCATTCAATCAGGGAAAACACAGAGAGAGAGAGAGATAGAGAGAGAGAGGGAGTGCTGTGTTATGCAATTGTACTAAGAAAGAAGAAAATCACAGCGGGGCCATAGCGGTTATTCAGCCACACAAATAATCCTGCACAGGACATCCATCCACTTCGTAGCCAAAATCCATTTTTAGTGCCATGGCTTTGCGTGTTCTTGACGCAACATTTGCGGTTGTTTATGCTTTTGAGGTCTCATATCGTGGTTAGCCAATTGTTATGCGCACTTTGTTTTATTGCACACACGCACCCACACACACACACACCCACACACACACACACACACAAACACACACACACAGACACACACACATGTATAGAGAGGGATGAGGTTCGAGGGCTTTCTCTGCTGCGGTGACATTTTGCGTTCGGGCTGCCATCGTCATCGTCATCGCCATCGCCATCGCCATAGCCCATAGGTGTTAATAATTCAATTAGCAGTCGTTTATGTTAGCGTAGCGACAAAAACAAAAAAAACAGAAGCAAGTCAGTGTGTTCTAGTCGAAAGTGCTCGTCCAGGAAATACCCTGGACACAGTGCTTATTCCTAGTTGCATACACCTAATTCTCTTTTTACAAAACCGTGTAAAAACAAAATTGAAGAAATTTTGCAAAAATAAAATTTTTAAAAAAAAAATGGAAGCTTAAAAGATTAATGTAAAAATATTTTTAAAAAAAAATGTTTTTTTCAAACCGTGTTAAAGCCAAACCGTTTAAAAAGACCGTGTTAAAAGAGATTAGGTGTACACACAGGCTGCAAGCAGTGCAAGCAGTTTAACCATTGCATTAAGGAAAAGTTCATCTTAAACAACTTGTGTGCTTATTTGTGAGGCTTTTTGGAATTCAGATTGATATTGAAGAGTGTAATAATGAGAGTGCTACACTTATTTGGGGGATCGGTAAAATATTTTATTATTGGGTATGCTATTTAAGATGAAACATACCAAATTTGATGCTTCTGGCGCTTATAACTTTCAAAGTGGTCAAAAAAACATTTCTGTCAAATCAAAATTGACCGATAACTGTTAAACGGGACGAGTTATCGATAAAATGAAACAAACTTGATCTGGTCAATGTCTATGAGATCTTATATAAGAAATATGAGATCTTCATACGGTCTCTGATATCCGCGTGTTCATACAGACAGACGGACAGAGAGACTCGACTGATCCTGAATATGTATACTTTGTATACAGTCGGAGATGTAGCTGTCACATACTGTAGCAGAACTTCATTATACCCATTTTTCCAACAGGCTCAGGGCATAAAAAGAATAACAAAACTCTCGTGTAATGCGCCACGCAACTGTTACAGTGGACCCAGAGTCGTAATGCCTGTGCGTGTGTAGTGTAGTGTAGTGCAGTGTTGTGTTTGTGTGTGTGTGTGTGTGTGTGTGTCGCGGATGGTGTGGCAGCAAATGTTTAATGTTTGTTCCGGCCAGTAAACAAATGATTTTGATTGCTTGGCGCCTAGCACTGCAAAAACATGCTCAGATTAGAGCTCGTTTTATGTTTTGTGGTTGTCATCATGCGGAGTTTAAGGTATTTGTGTGTGTGTGTGTGTGTGTTAGTTTATGCATCGTTGTGCCAATCATCTGAGTGATACTTAAATGGAAACTGGCTGATCTAACATTGCACTTATGCATGTCTGACTAAACGAGAGACATATGGCTTCTATCTATCTCATCTTATTTCGTTACAATCAAGGCTGCAAATAATTTGCCCTCATTTCGTTTTACGGTTCGAGCCAGTGTCTCATCTATGGATTCGGCTTGTGAATCTGGTATCCTGTTTTGGTATTCTTGAGCTCAGGTTTTGGTTTAATTTTTCTAATTTCAAAATTAAAGCGCAGTTTCTAACTTTCTAATAAAATGATTGGAAATATATATATTTTTTTTAATTTTGATTAATAAGTACAATGTTTTCCAGGAGATTTTCTCTTAGACTTAATAAAATATATTAAAGATATTTAGTATACAATATGTATGCAAATTTTTACAGCAAAATTTTGCATTTTTAGTGGAAACTAATTTTTTTTCGAGAATCTAACGCTTTTTGGAGAACAAATGATTTGTATCAGGTTTGTGTTTGGCTAATTTTGTGTTTATTGTTAAGGCTTAAAGTTTGGTCTAGAGTAGCAAATAAAAAAAGCGCAGCCTTGCTTACAAAGATTCTGTTGACAATATGTTATGAAAATGTGTGCATCATAAAAAAATAATTACAAATGTGCATTTAAACTGCAATTCCGATTGGTCTTGTTTTCTTTTTCTGTCAAGTTAAATAATGCAATAGAATGCTATTCAATATTTGTTACTTGATAAGTATGTTTTGCACTACTATTATTAAAATTGGCAGCTGTACTGACTCGACCTTGATGCTGGCCAAGTGCCGACGTATACGTAATACGTGTGTATACTTGATGTGAGCGGATGTGTAATATTGAATGTAGTACGCATCAGGAGACAACTGTTTTACAATTTGTCTTCCATAATTGCATATTGTTATTGGGGTGTTGTCGCTTCGATGGATGTGTGGCATTTGTTGATTGTTAGGCAATGTCTTTCTTTTGTGCTGTTTAAAGCAATATACATATACTACATAGAATAAACAAGCAACTGCAATTGGCCATCGTTTTCTTAATTTGTTTTAAATAAATAAAGTTTGTGTGCAGCTGTGCAGCTGTGCCACGCCCACTAGCCAGCATCCCACTAGCCCACAATCCCAGTGTCCACTATCGCTGGCAAACTAAATGACATTTATTGTCAGTTTTTGGATCAGTGGGATGCAGGATGCAGCTGCAAAAATCTGTCTCTGGCCGAATGTCTTTCCATATTTTTCATGCACAATTTCAGGAAGGGGTTCTCGGAATGGCCGTGGAAATGGAAGCTCGTTTCCATTCTACTCGGTCACGCTCTCTTTCTCTCTCACTCTCTCTCTCTCTCTCTCTCGCTCTCTCTCTCTCACTCTCTTTTTCGCCCACTCTTTGGCTGCTTTATATGTATTTTACTTGCATGTATTTATTTATTTACGTGGCCAGAGCCAGTTGGTGGGCCAGATCCAGGTCCTGGTTCAGGTCCAGCTCGTTGCAGCCCGCTCGTCGTCTGGGAAATGAAGAATATTGCAATGGCTGACAAATTTATTTCGTTGCCGTTGGCGGTTTTTTCTTTTTCGACGGCTTTTTGCAATGTGTCAGCCCTGCCATGCATATTAAAATGTCGAAACACACACATTTACTTTTGCATATTCATTATTGAAAACTTTTTGGGTACAATTTATAAATATTATAAGCAAAAGTAAATACAGTTTATATGCAACTGCAACTGCTTAAATCGACAAATTGTTCAAAGTGATAATTTGCGGCAACTTACCGTAGTTGATGCCATATGTTTTATATGTTTCAATACCCCTTGCACAGCTTGATTGCTCATCAGGTATATTCGTGTCGAATGTGGCAATAATTAGGTTTTAAGAAGCTACTTAAAGCAGACTTTAGACAGTCAGTAGGAAATGTATATGAGCTGAAGCAAAATGTATAATTAATAATAGTAAAGTATTTCAAATTTCTAATTTAAAATAGTAGATTTGAGAATAATCTAAATAAAAGAATCTGAGCGTGCTTAAAAGGATCTAGCAAATCAAAGAAAAACACCAATTTAGACATTTAGTAAAGCCAAAATTTGATTCTATATACATTTCTTCTATAATTCCTAATATTATATACTTACTTTAAATAAATATTTTTTTCTTTTCTATTTTAAAAAATTACTAATAATTTTTTTATTGCTATTTGGTTTTATTGGGTTTTTCCACAATTCTTGCCGCAAATGTTGGACCAATGCTTTAATTGCTTTATTAATATGCCCAGAATTGATCGTAATTTTAACTTTATATCTTTAATATAATATTTTAAATTTTATTTAAACGTTTTATATACTTTTTATATAAATTCTTTTGTGTCGACTGTCGATAGTGGACATTAAATAAATAAATAAATATTGATATTTGTAATATATGCGTATATTTCATGGATTGGGAGACGACGATCAGTTGAGTTTGATTTTGTCGATAGCTTTCTGATGTATACATTCTATACATTTTCAAAGACACATAGAAAAAAAGAGATTTTTGTATTCAAAACAAATTCATACATCAATAACCAAAAATTCGAATATTGTACTGCAATTAAGAGCGCCATTCTTAGAACTTTTCCCTTATAGTGTAAAACTACTTATAGATTTTCCTAACTTAAGTTTTTTTATTTAGTAATTATTTGTTTTTACTTTTGTTATTGGGAAATTGTGAGTTCGACTGTGGTTATTTTTTTATTTATTTTTTTTTTTGAGTGTATGCTAAACGAGATTCTAAAAACAAAACAATGATCGAGTCACAAGTTTCTTCAGGCCAGATATATATATATATATGATCATAAAGTAGGTACAGTTAAGTGTACAGCTTTTTGATACAATTTGCAATGGCTACAGGGCATATTTACAGTCGATATGCTAATTAGTCTGAATTGACTGGCAGGAATGCAAGTATGTCTTCATTTCTAGTCGATAAGTTGAAGGCTAACCAAGGCTTAAGTTAGTAACCGATGAAACCAGGACATATTGTCAGAGAGCGATATATAGATAGAGAAAGAGTGAGAGAGAGAGAGAGAGAGAGATGACAAGTATAGCTTTGTACTATGTATTGGTGACGGTGGCTGCTTTTCGATTTTTCTACATTTGAGCTGGCGCTATTTGGGCGTACTTTAAGTTCAGAATTTGTATTCAAAATATTGCGCAGTGGGCCATTTGGCTGGGAAAAGCCATTGCGACAATTTGTAAACTAAAGATGAATAAAACATGAAGTGGAAAACACTTTGGCGCTGATGAAAAGGCCGCGCAACAGGGAAGCAAAAGGGAGCAGGAGCAGCCGGAGTAGGAGGACATGTGTCCGCGCGTGTGTCTTTTAACAACTGCACGGTTACATAAACAGGATAATAAGGCACTTAACATGCACTCTTCGCCATCGCTGCTGCTGTTGCTGCTATTGCTGCTGCTGTTGTCCAATACAATGGCAATGCCGAGTTGGCCCGGACTGAGGCCAGCCAAATACAAAATACAAAACAGCAAAACAGCAAATGGCGTTGTTGTAGGCGTAGCAGGACAACGCAACAAGGACGACAACAACAACAACAATAACAACAGCAACAACAGCAAGAAGAACAAGCGGCACAGGAGAACAAAGCTGCGTAAAGTCGCCGCCACTTATGTCAGAGCAAATCAAGCGTTACACTCGACTCGAC
Source organism: Drosophila flavopinicola (assembly GCA_035042425.1). NCBI lineage: Eukaryota > Metazoa > Arthropoda > Insecta > Diptera > Drosophilidae > Drosophila > Drosophila flavopinicola. The sequence continues at coordinate 525,482 of JAWNLL010000451.1, read as the reverse complement.
TCGCTGCCTCGTCCTTCGTCCTTCGTCCTTTGGACAGTGGCTTCAAGGCTTCCGCAATAGTGCTCAGACTTGTAGACATTTGCCTTAAATTACGTTTTATGTCATGTCATGAGCGTAATTGAAAATTTCCATGCTTTCATTTTCACCTCACCCCCAAGCCCAACGCCCTAACAACAGTGGCTGTTTATAGTTTAATATTGTTTCTTTTAGTGTAGCGTATTTTAACAGTACACAATAAAATACGCAAGTGCATACTGCACAATGCACCTTATACCAAAAACAAGCTGAAAAATCCACACATTTTTCTAATATCGATCAGTCGCAATTGTTAAATATTATTATATATTTTTTAGAATTAAAAATTTTTAAGTTGAGCGTATCATTTTGATTAATTTCTATTTGTCACTGAATGAATAAATACAAAGTAAATAAACAAATAAATAATTTATAGTAAAATATAAACCTTTCAATCTAAATCAAGAATTTCCAGAATTGCGAATCGTTATTTTATAATCTTAGTTCATAATAATTTCTGTATTAAGCTTTTCAATAATTTTGTAATCTGCAATTGTTTATTTTTTGTATTATTTTATTCTAAAGCACAATTGACAGTAAAATTAACTCACTATCACAAATAAAACTACACATTTATTCGAATTAAGTTTCTTTATTTAGAAAACAGCATACATTTGATAAGTTTTAATATAATAATAGATGTAAATATAGCAACACCAAAAACCGCAGATAGCTAACTAATGACCTAAACTAAACTTATATATCTATCAGTCAGTTTTATATAACCTATTGACTTTAAAAAGCTTTATATTTTCATTTATATTTATCTATTTTTTTATATTTTACTTGTTTATTTCAAAATCATTAATATCATGATATTAATGTTGGTTTTTTCTTGACAACTTTCTATGCTGTCTGCTTTCAAGTCGCACACAAATACCATAACTGATCTTCTAACATTATGCTGCAGCACTTGATGCATTTTCTGTACTTTTAATACAGTTCTCTTCGCTGCCTTTTTTTGCCTGCACATTAATAGAAGCTTTGTGCCTCACTGGTTTTAGAGTAGCGTACACTTAGCCTCTATCTGGGCGTGCTTCTCCGGTGCTTTGCATTTGCCATGCCTTGCCACGCCTTCAGCTTTCAGCTTTCAGCCATCAGGCGGCTCCTTGCTGCTCGCTCCTTGCTCCTTGCTCCTTACTCCTTGCATGTCCTGCCTTCGCCTTGGGCACTGCAGCCGAGCTAATTACAAAAAGTAAAAGCACAATTCATTTTGCTTGTGGTTTATGTGGATTGCCTGCCTGCCCGCCCCCCTCATTTGGGTGTCCATCTGCCCTCCACTTCCCAGTCCAGTCCAGTCCAGAGCAACGTGACGCGTCTTGCAGCGCTATAAAAATGTTTATGGCTGACGTTTGTTGCCATAAACAGCGAGCCTGGCTTCACTGCCTCGCTTCTTTGCGATTGCCACTGCCATTGCGATTGCGATTGCGATTGCGATTGCGATTGCGATTCCGCGTTGGCGATTGCAGTCGCTGGCAAAAAGGTCACCAAGCCGCGTCCATCGGTGGCAATCTCCTTCTACTCCTCCTCCGCCTCCTCCTCCTTCAGCTAAATAGCTTTAGTTGCATTTCACGCTCCGGCTCTCACCTACTCCGTCTGCCTTTGTCCTTCACTCTGCCCTCTCCCTCCTCCCTCTCCGACTCCATCTCCCTCTCCATCACGTGTGTCTTTATGGCACTGTATTTGTTAATAGCACTTGCAGTAAATGCATTCCGGCAGAGAGGAGGCGTTACGCCCCCAGGACTAGTTCCTGTTCATGTTGTACACCGTACTTTACCCTTTAGCTATATGTTTATATAATATATATACATACATATGTATATAAGGTCGATGAGGCACTCAGGCAGCGTGAATCAACTTAAATGTCATCAAGTGTTCAGCATTTGATTATTGATATGTTTTCAGTTTTTGGTTGAAAATTCTATTTGTGGAAAAAACTAACCAAATTAATCAGTTTTTGAAATTCCTGAGAATTGACAGTATATGCAAGAATATTTTATTAATACGCTCTAAAAGAGATATTTGTGTAAACAATCCCAATATCTATCCATATTAATATTAATATTGTTATTTATATTATTATTATTATTTTTATTATTATTATTCTTTATTGATGGTTCTTTCCTAGTGCTAATGAAAAAATGAAAAATTAAAAAATAAATAATTTTAATTCATTTAAGATTTATTGATTTTAATATTATTATTTATATATGAAATATTGACTAAAGCCAGTCGATACAGGAGAATTAATGAAAATAACAAATTATTTATTGTATAATATGTATAAATGTAAATTTATATTGAAAATGATCTGGAAGTCTTTGAATAGAAAAGTTGTTTCAACATTCGTTGCAAGAATTCTGAAAAACCCAGCAAATAAACCCAATCAAAGCCAAAATAATAAAATTGGAAGTAGATGAGTATGGACTATTGGACTATTGCAGGCAAAAAGTTAGCTATGAACTTAAAAGATAGATGGATACAGATATACTAAGCTACATTATAAGATCTGCATATGAATATTGCGGGCTAAAAAACAATCAATTTTAGTCCGATATCTATTTGTAAATGTAGATCAGGACTGTACTAAAATTTATTGTAGATACTTTTGAACGCTGTCACTAATCGTTAAATCTTTCACCTTGCAGTCTGTAGTCTCAATTGTGATGTGCACTTACCTACACTGAAGTTAACGATATTTAGTAACTAACTGAGGTTACAAGCTTCACCACAAACCGGAAACTGATGAAATATGGAGCTGCTGCAGTTGCTGTGCTACACATTCCTACTGCTCTTGTCGAGGATGCTAGGTGAGTAGGTCTTGGATCGTTGGGCTTTGAAATCGGGAGGCATATGGCACTTTGGCCATAATCGGGGTCAGTGTCAACCGTGTCAATAGTGTCAACAGGGTCAACGATATGCGAAGTGCAAGGGATGAGCGTGACACGTGACGTGACACGCTCCTGCATAACTTGTCAATAGCAATGAGAAGTCACGTCCCTTGGTAAGCCCTGTGAGGTGGATCACCTTGTGCGGCAAAGGATACTTAAAATAAACATTAATTAAGCACTGGCTCCGCTGTTAATATACACAAAATATGCAGGACAAAGTATGTAAGTAATTAAATAGATAGCAGCAGCGACAACTAGAACAATTCTACTCACATTGATATAATACTTATAAATATAATTATAAATGCAAATAATTTAAGTGGAAATTATATCATACTTGATTGTTGAATTATCAAGTGATAAATTTGGTTTTATTTAACGGATTCAGGTACGGTCTTTTCAATTCTTTTCGACTTTAAGCAGACTGAACCAATCACATAAATATAAATAGTTCCATGACTGGTAAATTTGGGAAATCTATGATATAGACTTTAATAGTTTAATATAGCTAATATCGAGTCTGCGATTCGAGCCCGGAACTTCTGTTTTCAAACTGACTTATGACGAAAATAATCCATTTTTTGGATTTCGAAGAAAAAAGTATTTAGTGCTGAAGTATGTAATGCGCAGAAGAAAGCGTCGGAGACCCTACAAAAAGTACCTCAATGCTTAGAATGACAGAACAGATTAATCTGTCCATGTCTGTCTGTCTGAATGTGTGTATGGAAACTAGTTCCTCAGTTTTGGAGCTATCGCAATGAAACTTTGCACAGTGACTTATTATTCAAAGGGACACCACATTGGTTGGAGTTGGCCAGATCGGACTACTATATCTCATAGCTGCCATACAACTGGAAGTCGAAATTGGCTATATATCTGATGTTTTTAAACTTATCGCATTCAATTGTCTTATACACTTGAACATTTATATTACTTCGGCGTTTTAAGCAGCAAAACGATTGCTTCATAAGTAGCAAAGAAATGCATCACTAAATATTTTGAAAGAAAAGAGGTATACAAGCAAAAGAAGCCAAGTGCAAGTATATTTTGAACTGACTGTACTTGAATTGAGTTTCTCACTATCTTTGGTTTGCTTATAATATCGGACTTCAAAAGCTTTTACGTATTTATTAAGTACGACTTTGCTGAAAATTAAGCTCCACAAACGTATTTTACCCGTCCATTTATATTTGTGTGTGTTTCTGCGAAAGTATTTAAGCTCCAGCATTCAAAAAGAAAGAAAAAAGAAGAAAACACATCTAGTTAGCTTTTTATTAAGCATTATTCGCGCACATGATATATAAACAAAACGAACCTGCAATAAATTTAAGCTGCAGTTTTGCAATAGTTTGCGTCTGCTTTTGGTCTTGTGATTTGGCCACTGAGTAGCATTTCGAAATAAAAGAGGCAACAGCATATTCCAAACTGCACAAAGTGCCCGGCAAATGTTTAATTCCCTATTTCTATTGCCTCCATTTGAGTCAACTGGCAGGAACTGCGAAAGGCGATTGCACTTTTGTGCCTTGTTCGCACTCCTTTTATCCTGCTCTTCCTTTTCTGCTTGTTCCTTTGTTTGCGGCCCACTTTAAGTGCGCCTTTCGATTAAACTAAACATAAATTTTATGGACGATAAATCAGCCGAGAGTGTCGAGAGCTGCCCAACACCTGCTGCCAACTCCCAACTCCCAGCTACCAGCTACCAGCTACCAGCTCCCAGTTTCATCTCCATCTCCATCTTCAAATGAATCTGCAAATGCAGCAGTGGAGCAACAGAGAAACCGTAAAATTCCAGTTGTGGCGCTTTGTTTTATTAAATACATATGTTGAATTGCTCTATAGGAATTTCCTTTCAAATCTGAATAACTTCAGATGTTGACTATTTTATTAATTGTCCTTAACTTAGAGAAACCGTAAAATTCCAGTTGTGGCGCTTTGTTTTATTAAATACATATGTTGAATTGCTCTATAGGAATTTCCTTTCAAATCTGAATAACTTCAGATGTTGACTATTTTATTAATTGTCCTTAACTTAAATCGAAATATGTTTGTGATTTTCATATTTTGCTATGAAGTTATATGTATATGTTTTATTTTATGTGTATTATTGGTTTTTAGGAACTTTTAATATTTTTGCTTGGAGTCACTTTCATTAAAGCTAATATTGTTTATACTCTTTTCGTGTGTAACGCATAGATGGAAGCGTCGTAGTTACTGCCAGTATGCTAAGCATGACAACACAAATTGATCTAGCTATATCCGTCTGTCTGTCTGTCTGTATGTATGCAAACTAGTCCCTCAGTTTTTGAGCTATCGCGATGCAACTTTGCACAGACACTTATTATTCAAGGGGATAGAACATTGGTCGGAACCGGACGGATCGGACCACTATATCTTATAGCTGCCATACAACTGGAAATCAATTTAATATTTCAATACAAAATTTGAATTCATATGATATCAATTTTTTATAGCTAATGAAAGTGCTGTAGTTGGCAGAGTGTAATTGTCTATGGGTTTGAAAAGAGTAAAAATCAAATTTAAAACTATTAATTCCAGATTATTAGTAACGAAAGAATCTGGGGGTGTTTCAAATTTACATTGCTTCAGCATTTGCCACAAGGAAAAGCACAGGAAACCCCAATCAGACCATTCAAATTAGTGTTAGTCCAAAATTAGATGAAAACATGAAAAAAGTATCGCCAAGAGAAGATGGAGAGGATTTGAAATATTAATAAATGGATTAAAATAGTAAATGTGCGAAAACTAAAATAAAGAGCTAAGAAATGTTGTTTATTTGACTATTTTCATAAGTAATGCTAAGTAATCCTTGCATGGGCTGCACTACTCGATAAACAAATTAAGCAATGAGAAGCCTTGTGGGGTACACTTCACAGGCGCCATTCGAGACGCCCCCAGAGTGAATGAGTGGACAATAGGGACAGTCGTCGGTTGTACTTCTACTTTGCCAGCATTTGCCTAAGTCCTTATGCCTTATGGCCAAGTCTGGGCCATTCAAACTTAACCGGTGCCTGCATTTTTCCGCTTCGCTTGTTTTCAAACTGATTTCAATCTGTTTTTGCTGTCTTTCAATCTTCTCTGAACCTTCGTTCACTCGGCTTTTGCTTCATTGTTGCCCAAAGTCACTGTTATTGTTTTTATTGTTCTCTCCATTCATGTTTTTGTCGCTTACCCAGCCGGTCATCATCATCATTGGCATTTTGCCTTCAATTTGCACCCAGCATCAATATACAAAAAAAAAAAAAATAAAAAATCGGAACGAAAAACGTAATTAACATCAGGGTGCCGAAGATTAAATACCCTTGCTGATATTTAGCACAAATCAATTTTCATTCGATTTTTGCTACATGAGATCCATTACATAGAAGTTTGCTTTTGCGAAATACTTAAGAAATAAAATTCGTTGTTAATATATGAAAAGTGGTTCGATTTGGCGAAGACGCAAGCCGAAATTATTATATCTCATTAAAGATAATAATTGATTTTTTTCTATATCTGATACATAAGAAATAAATTTGGAAAAATGTATGTGATATTTTTTTCCAGTGATTTTTTATTTCTTGGTAATAATTGAATGTAGTAACTAAAAGTTGTACAAGTTAAAATTGATAGGGTATCTATTGGTCGAGCACGCTTGGCTAAAGTAATCGGAATGATTTTTTTCTGCTGGGTTCGTCCGCCACAATGAAAATTAGCAGCTAAATAATCAAGTGCAGTTTTCAGTTCAGTTTCACAATGCTATCAGCGAAAAACTGAAAACAAAGGACAGCACAGACAAAGGCGCTCCCTGCTTCGCTCATTTGGCTCACTTGGCTCACTTGGCTCATTTGGACCATCCTTTTGTGGCCGCCTTCCGATGTGGTCACAAATAATTGGCCGGGCGTTTGACGTTTAAATTTTATTGAATGCCAGCTGCAATTGGCAGTTGAGTTCAGCTCTAAGCTTCTCTAATTGTTGGCTCCACGCTGGCTCCGACAAGGAAGAGCTCCGACAGGCCGGTCAATTGCCAACAAAAACCAACAGAAAAGAACAATTATATGAGCGAAAAGAATGCCGAAGAATATTTACAATCGCAGAGGAAGCAACTCGCTATATCTGAAATACGTATACGTAACGTCCAGTAGTTTCAAGAAAAAAATGCAGCACATCTAAAGAGAAATAAACAGCAAATAACATAAAACTTAAATACATGTATACAATTTAAAATACACGTATAAACATAAAATTAAAAGCACAAAATAAAATATTTGAAATGGAAAGAAAAAGCAAACTTAAAAATGCATCTTAAAATGAATGTCAATTTTATTGTAAAAAAAAGAATATGAATCTTAATAGCATATATACGTAATATAAACACAAACACTAAATACTGTAGCTATAATAAAATATAGCTAAATACTGTATTAATGGTAGCAGCTTAGCAGCATATAATACAACAAAAGAAAAAAATAACATTTTAATCATAGCTTGTCCATTTGTTATTTTTTCAAATATAAATTTGATTCACATAATTTTGAAATTAAAACATATTGTTTTGTGTTTGTTAAAATATCATTTCGACAAAATAGAGTCAAACGTTGTAAAACTGATATATAGAAATATATATATATAACAGATATTTATTTTTGGGCCGAAATATTTAAAAAGTGATAATTTTTGTATTTGCTTTAAAACTAATGTTAAGCAAATACAAAATATCAGATAAATATACTCGAGAATAACTGATTAATATATATATGTACAAAAATATGATTGTAACAGAACTAGCTAGTGGACATAAATCGAAAATAGACAGTTCGTGAGAAAATTATATTACCATCGACAAGGATATAAGAAAAAGTAGTGAAACAGTTGTTCTACGTAAAGAATTGGCAAAATATATTATAAGTAAGCTGACTTGTATATTAAAAGATAATTTGTATATATTCTGTAATACATTGCAGCTGTTTAAACTAAATTTGTTTTTCCACAGTCCACATAACATAAAATATTATCAGACAATACCTGGCCTGATATTATATATTAATCGGACCTTAATGTGATCCACAATGTTTATTCTATATTGAATAATGCTTTCCTTAATGCTTAACACAGTTCGTGACAAACTTATATATTACCCTCGACAAGGATATTAAAAAAAAGTAGTTGCATGATTATTCTTTGGTTAGCAGCTGCATAATTCTTTTCCAATGCATTTCGCTGTGGAGAAAAACTTTGCTAATAAACGGCACGGGCTGTGCATAATAATTTATTTGCAACTTATGTTTGATTTCAGGTTTCTTTGCTTTATTGGCATTTTGCTGTTCGCAAACTTGCTGATTTTTGTGGTCATTTGGCGAACGAATAAATTTGATAGGAAAATCAAAGTGGGCCTGCAGGCATTTCGCATGTGTGCATTATTTACGGATCATTTGTGGCAGTCGAATGGGCGAGACTAATTTGCCTTTTAAAATGTAGGCGGCAGCATTTTACGCTTAATTTAGCATTGATAACATTACGCATACGCCACCGATGCGAATCGATAACGATGCCCATGTCAGGGCCTATGCTTATAGCTGATGATGCTCATGGCTCATGGCTGATGGCTTATGGCTGTAGCACCAACACCTGTTGTGTGCTTTGTCTTTTACGAGTAATGGCCGTGCCTAAAAGCGGCCAAACGCATTTTTAGCTCAAAATACAGCACTAAGCACTTCAGACACACCCAACAACAACAGCAACAACAATAACAGGAATAACAGGAATATCAATAATCATAACGCAATGTGAACGTCCAAAGGTGAGGCAGCTCCAAAATGGCTCAAGCAGTCGTTCAGGTTGAAAGAACACCGACTGACAGTGGAATAAACCCAACATTTTCTACTCAGATTTGACCTAGAGTGTTTTCTGGCTTTCTGGCTGCTCAATCAACTAGATAAAGGCAAAAAAAGAACAGAATTTTTTTATATATTTAATCGAGACAGGAAAAATAAATTATAGCGACAGATTAATAAAAAGGAAAAAAATTGAAGTGGAGTATAAAATGTTGTCAAATTGAAAACTACAAATATTTTATAAGATTAATAATAAAATTTGACTTATTTAGATGATAGCTAGCGTGCACAGATTTTGTATTTAATTTAATTTAAATACTTTATTTGTAAACATTATCAGGTTAGAATCTTAAATATTGAAATATTAGCAAATTATTGAGTCTCATTTATTATTGTTAACTAAATGCGTATTTTAGTATTTTATATATATTTTGTTTTATGTAATAGTTTAATAACTGTTTTCATAGCGATATGAGGATCAGGTTTCAGGAATCGTTTTAAACCGAAATTGGACGATCTATATAAAGATTTGAATCTTCATCAAACTTATCGCATTGCATAGAGTTGCTTAGCTATGTTAAATCGAATATATTTTTTTTCAAGCAAGAGAAAAATATTATGAAAGTATAAATATTTTAATTTGCTTTATTTTCATTATTGCTTCATCGTTAAAAATTTCTAAAAATTTGAGCAAAATTTGGCAAAAATCCAGAAAATAACTCAAAAAGTGACCCTCAGCAAATCTTATAAAACTAAAATTTATTTTTGTTAGCTTGTTTTGTTTGTTTCTACCACTGTGCGGAGTTTAGAAAAGATCCGAGAACTGCGTGCTGCTAAAATTTTATGGTCATGAGCCCCCAGAATCCATTTCCTTACATCACTTGCTGAATGTGCCGCACAGGTGACGGCAAATTGATGCTGTTATTGTCGGGCGCCTTTGTCTCCGACTCCGTCTCCGACACCGTCGCCGACACCGACTTCGTCTCTGATCCCAACTCCCCGCCCCTGCCCACTTCCGATCCCATTGCCGTCGTCGCCTTTCTCCATCTCTGACATCTTTGTCGTCGTCATTGTTGCTGTAGCTTGGGTGCCAAAATGCCAAACGCTGTCAACTGTCATCGCTTAACTTCTGTCGCCGGCAACCCTGCCCATCCCCCATTGGCATCCCCCCCCCCCCTTCTGCAGCTGAGTGGCTGCTGTCATGTCAGGCGACCATAATCATTGGCGTTCATACATAATGGACTCATTGATATTCGCAGCAAGGCAACAAAAGCAGTAACGAGGCAACAAAAGCCAAGTGGCTTTGACTTGCCCGACTGTCCGACTATCCGGCTGTCCGGCTGTCCGGCTTACAGTTGACCCGCAGCCTGAACTGGCCAGTTTATTGTCCTCGTCCGCATTGGGGTCATAACAGTAATTGCCAACAAAACGAGTGATTAACCTGACAATACACACCAGTTCGCACACAAAGCTCACAGTGCAACTGTGGCCATCGACAACGCCCACATTCCATTTGCGATTTGACCTTGTCCCACCCATGCTCCTTGCTCCTTGCTCCCTGCTCCTTGCTCCATTTGGCACTCCATATCGTAGTGCCACTCTGGACATCATGCAGTTGGCATTGTTGGTCAGATTGCAATCCAAATTATCTAACAAATAGCTGCCCACAATGGTTTTCGTTTGCTATACAGTGAAAACTCTCTTAACGGACACCCCTCTTGTTCGACTTTTCGGTGTCCGCTACTACTTTTATATTGAACCAACTGCATTGTACAACTTTTGTATTGTTTTTTCCTCATCGCTGAAATTTTATGAAATATCTGATTACTTCTTAAATGAGGCATTTATAAATATCATTCATTTATTAGATTTTTCCAGTGTTACTTTTCCAGGTCAACTAATACTTAAGGAAGTTTTGGGAACGTCCAGATTTGTATTTTATTTAATAAATAAAAAAATTGTTTCACACAATTTATTTTAAGCTCAATTTTGTGAATTGTTTGCTATTAATATTCTATTAATATTTCTTAGTTTTATTGTTCACTTTATTATATATCTAGACATTTTTTTTCTAGTATTTGTATTGAAATGATTCGCCGATTTCCATTTTAGTTTCGAATGCTAGCTTTTCTCGGAATCTTATATCAGTACTATACAATTTTCAGCGAAATCAATCAAATAACAAATTAAAGCAATACATTTTTAATAAAATTCATATTGAATTCATGATCTAACCGTAATATTTCAAATATTAAAATTTATATTAGCCAGGTGTTCTGCAAATTTTTAGTTGGCCATCATTTTATGTTACTTGCAATTTTCATTGCCAAAACTGTGTTGGTTTGATTTATAATTTATGCAGGCATCGAATACATTAATAACTAATTAAATTATAGATGACACGAAACAAAAATCACTATGCATTAACTATTTAAATGGGCGCGCGATTCATTTCAATTTTTGTTTTTCGCAAACTGCAAATATTTGAAAATGCGGTGTCCCAATTCTCATAAATTATGCACTGCTTGATACTATTTGGACTTCAATTTTGTCGTTTAATTGCTGCGACAACCACACACACACATATATATTTATATATATATATAAATTCATATGTAAAGGCACCGAGTGCGAAAACATTCGCTAAGAAGTTGGGTTTTGTTGCCGTCAATTACTTTTGAACTTGTGTGCTTAGTTTAACTTTAAGGGAGCGTCGAAAATGCTTCAGCTTTCCGTTTACCGTTTCCCATCTAGCAACTACCAACTGTACCCCAATCCGACTAAAGTGTCAGTCAGCCAAAAAGCAAATCACTCAAAGGGGATCAACAAATTTACGCCTCGAACAGAACGTTTTCAACACAACAAGTTATTGAAGATTTTTTTTAATACCCCCACGGTCAAGAGAACCAAAAGGATGCTGCAAAGGATGCTACGGATGGCAGTGGGATATATTAACTGGGTAACACAGCAAACTGTTGCTGTTTGTACCCCTTAAACATCAAATGGTTTTTAGAATGTAATCATCAGTTTGTATACAGCAAAAAAAAAAAACTGTTTATAGCTTCAAATTAAACGGAAGTTGTTTTTCGACAGTGTATATTGAAGTTAATACATTTCGAATTCAAATCAATATATTTTAATATACATTCTGAATTAAAGCCATTACAGTTATATTGAAAAGAACATTTTAAATATGAATAAATATTGATGAAAAAAAAACTGTAACAGTTAAATGTATCGCAAACATCTGATGGAATTTTCTTATGAAAAATCAACCGCTGAGTTGAAAAAATTCACAAAATATTTTCCTTAACCGTTTTTGAGCATCATGAAAAAAAGCAAGATTTTCAATTTTTGAAAAAGGTACGCTTCGAAAAACTGAAATTTCTCCAAATTTAGTGTGTTGATTGTAAAAATAGTTTTAAAAACAATAAAAAACAACCTATAAACAAAACATATATACGTTTCCAATTTCCAAAGTTTCGCCACAAAATATAAAATTTTTCTCCTAAGACCAAATTTTTTGAAATTTGCTACTTGCATTGAAGCTTTGATGTACGGAATACCATTTGTATACTCTTTTCGAAGAACATAGTATATTCACCTTGTGCTTAAGTATGTAATGCATAGAAGGAAGCGTTCGAAATGTGATTGGTGTCAACACAAAAAACAAACATATATCAGATGCAAATAAATAAATGTAGACGATAATGTGCTAAGTTTTATGGCAATGTTATAGCTGTTTGAAATCTGAGAAGCAAATCAAATCAGGTGAGGCCTGCAACAATTGTTGTAACCTTTAACGTTATTACTTTATTTTTTCTTTTTTTTTGTATCCGTTGGGAGCCGAGCATATAAAACACATACAATACGGCAAAAAGCAACAAAATGGCAAGGACTTGGTTTAATTCCCGCGGCGGCGTAAATATCAAGATTTAAAGCTTATTCAGCTTACATATGCATAGGCATTGGGTTCAAATGGTCGCCGAGTCCCTGCGGACACAATCTAAATCCACAAGTAGTTGCGAGCGGCTCTCAAATCAGCAGGCATCGATTTCTTGTTTGCCAATGAAACGAAAATAAATGCTAATGGCTCATTTATCATTGCACCTCCCCCACACTCACACATACACAAGCACATACATACTTCATTCACTAATGCTCGTCGCTAGAGTTCTTGAATATGCGGACTTACCAAACACATCCTGCATAGCATACTTTCAAGCAGAGCGGCGCCAGCGGCTAATGAAGAATCTGTGTCGCAGCAGATGGCAAACAACTTTTCAGATTTAGAATACACTCGCCATTTTAATAAGGATTACGAATAACTTCAAGAGGTGCACTATTAGCTATTTTTTTTGGCCATAATTTACAATGAACTCTAATTTCCATAGTGAACTTCGCCTCAGAGATTATAAATTAAACGAATCAACATTAAAATAACATCAACATAAAATGTTATGTTATACATACCAGAAATCTTAACATAAGTCATCACTGCTAACATAACAGCTGTTAAATAACGCTGTTGCAATTTGTGCAATTTTTTACTCTTACTTTCTAAAGTGCTAAAAAGTTAAAAGAAAATAAATTCTAGTGAAGCTTTTGAGTTGGCATGAAAGCGTGCGGCATCTAAAAAATATAAGTTAATAACCTCAATATGTGCCTTATGTACATATAATAAAATTACCTAACCAATGCATTTTTTTTTATAAATTAAATTTATTAAGAGATTACCTGACCTATTTGCTTTCAGAAGAAAGAAATAGAAGTAACTGTGTAAGGGTGCAATTTAAATTTATTATTTAAAAATGTATCTATTAAAAGTACCAAAGTTGGCATTGTTTTGCAAACTATCAACAAAATATGAAAGCTGCAAGTGGAAAATTAAACAAATATATATATTTTTATAATAATTACATGTGAAAATGTTACCAGCATAAAAACACTCATAACTGATGGATTTTGTCGTTATATTTCGGAAAGCAAATAAGTTATTCATTCAAAAACGTATTTTCTTAGAAAAACTACCTTACTGTTATTATTAACATAACAGCTTTGACCGCTGTTAAGTTAGCAGCTAAGATTTCTGGTCTATAACATTTGATGTTGATGTTTTGCAAATGTGTTATTTATTTGAAATACGTGTAAAATTGGCTTATTTGCACTATAGAGGAGTATCGCACTAGTTTGCTTAGATGCACACTGGAAAAATCCAAACTATGTCGCAAGCAAGGGCTCTCAAAATGTCAGCAGTAATTACTAATTACTAATTAGCTACAAAGGAGCTGCACAAATTTAATCACAAAACAAGCAAGAGGTGCCAGTCTCAGTCGCAGTCTCAGTCTCAGTCTCTGTCTCAGTCTGACTAAGTGCCAGTCTCGACGACTCCTTTAGCGAAAATCAGACAGTGTGTCAATTTAATTGCGTAGCACAAAATCTGCACTTGAAGTGCTATGACTAAATTAATACCTCGCTGAGCACTCTGTGATCCACCTTTTTGGCTTCCATTTGAAAGCTCTGTCGCATTGACGCTCACTTAAAGGCAACAAGAATCACTTTGGCCATTGAGTTTGTGTTGTGCACCTGCAGAAGTTTCTGGGGAGCTGCTGGTGGGGCTGGTCAACTTAAAACTGGACAAAATGCAAAGCAACAACACGCTCAATGCGCATTTAAAATGGCCACATGAAGTGACTGCAGGTATTGGGATGCTTCAAAAATGTGCACAGAGAGCGAGAGAGTGAGAGAGAGAGATGGAGTGAAAGTAGCAGCAACAATGTGTAGCGTACTTAAAGTTTGTGCACCATTTCCACTTAGACTAATTAACTGCGCCGTCACTTGACGCTGTTATCCATGTCGTGGACGGCCAGGACTCGGGCAAGCGACCAGGCAGGACTCACCAACTCACCAGCTCACCAGCTGAGCAGCTGCAGTGGACTGCTGCTGTTGTGGCCATACGGTAATCCGGTCATCCGGTCATCCGGTCAGTCGCCTGCAGAAGAAGAAGCAGCAGCAGCAGCAGCAGCAGACCGCAGACAGTCGAGCAACATCATTAAAACTCTTGGCTAACTTGAGGGCACGCAGAGCGGCGGATAAATTAATGGCATCCCAAAATGTGCTCGCTTAACTTTTCCCTGTTTTGTGCTCTTGGTCACTTGGCACCAACAACAGCAGCAACAGCAGCAACAGCAATTGCAATTGCAACTGTAATAAAAATGCCCCAGCACCAGAAAACGAGCAGTTTTTCGGGACACTCGAGAGTGATAGGAAATGAATAGCAGCCAGCAGTGGCAGCGTTGCTCGAATCCCTGCTAAAGCGCCAAGCTTACCAATGTCCTTTACTTGTCAGACACCTGCGACATTTGTTGTTGCAAGCAAAGTTGTAATAAATGTGCATCTCTGTGCCAGAGTCAACGCAAACTATTAAATAGATTTTTTTTGACTTGGCCGTTGAAGCTTCTGAATCTTGTTTTCTAATATTGTCTTTTACATTTTACATTTGCATTTACATTTTTATACTATACTGAACTTTGTGCTGAAGTGTGTAACGCATAGAAGGCAGCGTCGGAGACCCCCAGAAATAACCTCCACTATGATTAGAATGACAAAATTGATCTAGCCATGTCCGTCTGTCTGTCTGTCTGTCTGTATGCAAACTAGTCCCTCAGTGTTTGAGCCATCGTGATAAAACTTTGTACAGAGACTTATTATTCAAAGGGACAGCACATTGGTCAGAACCAGTCGGATCGGACCACTATATCTTATAGCTGTCATACAACTGGAAGTCGGTTTTGGTCATATATCCGATCTTTTCGAAGCTATCGCCTTAAATTTCCTTGTGAACTTGAACATCCTTATAACTCATAATAGTTTAAAATTTCAAATCGATTGAGCTATAATAAACAAAGATATGCGTCATTAAATATTTCGGTGGTGCAGTTGGCAGAGTGAAAATTGTCTAATGGTTCGAAAAGAGTATAAAATCTTCGGCCCTCCGAAGATGATGATTTCCCACTTGTTTTAATTAGTATTAAATTTTTTAATTAAAAATTCATAATTTTAACATACTTGGTTGCCTTAACTATACTTAAAGTTGTCAACAATATACTTCTTAAATTAAGTCTACATCATGACAATATATCAGCGATAAAAAGTGCACATAAGTCGAAAATACTTGTTTCAAGTAAAACATAATTTTTATATTAATCCGGGGTAATAATAGTTGTATAATTATATAATATTTCTGAGATGCCTTAATATGTAAAATCGTTTGATACTTATTAAAATAAAGTTATTGTATACATACCATATGCGGAAAATAATTCGAGATTCCGGAATTGGTGTCAGAATTTCAGCAATATCTGATGTTTTTGAAAATAGTTTCTACAGACTAATCAATTAAATTTGTTGTTTATTCCCAAATACAAACAAATAATAAAATCCTGATTCAGGCTAAAAAGACAAACTTTTTTGGCGGGTTCTGCAATGCCAAAAAAACCGTACGTGAAATCAAGTATTGCGTACTAGATTTGAGGAAATCCGAAAGTGAAAGGCTTCTGAAACAGCTTGAAATAAATTATATCCCGAATTTGATTTTCCAGAGTAGGTGTATTATAGCTTACATTTTGGATTAAACGACATCAGAGGGATTTCTTAAACATACTCAGTTGCCAAAAGTAGAACTGCATAAAACATAACTGAATGACAATCAGTACTTCTATTACATGTATGTATGTATGTACATATAAATGTACGTATGAAAACAAGCGAAATGGGATGCATGTCTGAAGATATGAAAATATGAAAATTTGATGTTGCTGCTTGCTGTTTGCATAATAAGCTTGTAAGTGAAGCGAGAAGGCAGCTGGGCTGGCATAGATTAGACAGGACATTCGTTATGTATACATTGTTATTTGTTATTTACTTACCCAATGTCGACTGACAAATTGTGAATGATTAAAACAAAGGAATTTGATTACTTACAAAAACTTAAATGAAATGTACGAATTTTAAAGTTAAGGTCAGTTTTTGCGCTTTAAACAACACCAAATCAAGCAAATTGATTGGCTATTGGATTTAAGTGGCTTTTATATGCTCCACGAAGCGTATCCGCAGTAGAATATGGAATATACATATACATATATGTATATATAAAGCGATTATTTTTGAGGTATGGAAGTCGATTATATGAAATGTCGCAAAGGAAAAAAAAAATGCAGTTATTTATGATATATCTAGAAATCTGCGTTTGCCTCTCCACGCAATCAACTACACACACACACACACACACACACACACACACATGCATGCAAGCACACAAATGAAGAGGAAGAAAGTCGAAATGAAGTCGCAGTGCTATTAAATTTGAGCAACGAACCATAACTGTCCAGCCATCCAGTTGCAGTCGCCTCAGATGACCAGTTGACTAGCAGTTGGCAGGACGCAGGACGAAGGACGATGGCACGTCCTGTGCCTTGAGTTGCCTTGAAGCCGTGAGTAAGAAGTGAAATCAAACGCCTTTGGCTTAGTTGATGGCGTTTCTTCAATTCTACACATGTTTTGCATGCGAAACTCACCGTTTGCTTAGTCAAACACAAACACACGGCAACAACCAACAACTAACAACAACCAACGACCAACAACAACAAGTACACACGAGCAAGATGAAGCACAAGCAGAAGTCGAAGAAGAACAAGAACGATGTTGTCTCGGTTCGTTCGTGCCGGAAGTTAAACATTTTCTCAAGCAAAATGTTTGGCATTTTTACAAAACGTACTTGGCAATTTTATTAGCAAAACCAAAAGGAGCAGCTAACATAAAAAGTGCAACTGCAGCTTTCTGTTCTGTTCTGTTTTCTTTTTTTTTGGATTGCACGCAAGGCGACAAGGACAACCAGCAGCGAAAGAGAAAGAGACAGAGGGAGAGAGAGAGAGAGTGAGAGAGAGAGAGAGAGTGCCACATCGTCAACGTGCAGTCAAAACTTGAAATTTTAATTTAGCTTCGCAAACTGCATCCAATGATAAAGATACATACAGCTACAGCTACAGCTACAGCTACAGCTGCAGCTGCTGTCGAGGTCAGAGGTCAGGGCGTTGAAAAGCCGCAAAACTTATCCGGTTGCCGAAAAAGGAAAAGCCCAATACTGAAATTGTTGCACGTGCCAAAGGCAAAACGCAGGGCATCAAGACGGGCAGGGCTGGCAGCAGCAGGTCCTGGCAGCTCCTGGCAGCTCCTGGCAGCTCCTGGCATGTCCTGGCATGTCCGGGCAGGTGGTTAACGGCACTGCTTCTCGGACTCTGTTTATTTGTGCACGCATTTTGGGCCTGCTGTGCGTTTCAAATGCAATTTACAATCTCCCATTTGATTTGTTTTGCTTTTATGAAAATTGGCTACTGCAACAACAACAACAACAACAACGATGAAGCATTTGTTTGCTAAGAACTCCGCAATTACGTATTTGAAATATTAGTATGTATCAACTACTATGAGATCTCTATACTGAGAATGCTTTCAATGGATTGAGACTAACTAAATTGATGTACCTTGACAGACGGTAAAGATTTTAAGAAGCATTTGTCATATGAGATAGCTATAAATATATAAAGTATTTTTGTGCAATATTATAATACCTATATCATATGCTAACCTTAGCTAGCAATTGAGAATGTTTTCAGTATATTTGTAACGCAGATTAAGATTAACTTAATGCCAGGACATGAACAGTGTTGCCAGTTTGGCTTTTAAATGGCTTTAAATAGCTTTAAGTCTGGCTATTCTTGAACTTACATGCATACTTTTTCCAAGACCTGATAATAATAATAATAATAATAATAATAATAATATAATAATAATAATAATAATAATAATAATAATAATAATAATAATAATAATAATAATAATAATAATAATAATAATAATAATAATAATAATAATAATATAATAATTATAATAATAATAATAATAATAATAATAATAATAATAATAATAATAATAATAATAATAATAATAATAATAATAATAATAATAATATAATAATTATAATAATAATAATAATAATTATAATAATTATAATAATAATAATAATAATAATAATAATAATAATAATAATAATAATAATAATAATAATAATAATAATAATAATAATAATAATAATAATAATAATAATAATAATAATAATAATAATAATACTAATACTAATACTAATACTAATAATAATAATGATAATAATAATAATAATAAATATAGATGTTGCATTCCATTTTCAAGCATATATTACAAAGTTACCCCAAAATATCTAAAGCTGTTTTCAGATAGCCAAAAAGACAATAAAAACTAGATGATTGAGAAGATATTGACGTCTATATTTTAAGAACTGGCTGTTAAAATAAAATATGCAAGAAATTATAAAGCATATTTTTTTTAAAATTTATATACAAAATTTTAATGATATTTCTATTAATTTTGTTTGCTTTTTTCAAATTGTGGCAAAATTTTTCTGGATAAAGTAGAAAATGTTAGACAATTTGAGAAGCATTTGTAATATGAGATAGGCATAACATGCTGGCCGATTTGCTTGATAAGCTTGCTCAAACTGAGCTAAGTGAAATCAGAGACTTTGTGTGAGGAGCCCTTTGTGAAATCAGAGCCTTAACATCGTATACCCCTTAGGGTCATATTTAATGGGTAGAGGGTAAATGATGCTCATTTGCAAAGTGCACTTCCGAGAAGATTTAAAGTGAGCAAGTGCACAAAACGAGCAACAAGCTGGCGCTGGTACTTCGCGTAGTCTTTCCATCAGTCAGTCAGTCAGTCAGTCAGTCAGACAGTAGGGTGGTCCATGTCAGATGCAGAGCACAAATCAGTGTCAGTAGAAAATGTACACGCTTAAAGCCCGGCACTTTCGAGTCTGAACTCTCAACTCTTAACTCCTAACTCTCAACTCTTAACTCTTAACTGTCGACTGTCCCAGCTTGGGGCTTTGAGTGTTCCTGGGATCTCAGCACTCAGGTATCTGTATCTGTATCTGTATTTGTATCTGTATCTGTATCTGGTTGCACCGATTCTTAGCTCTTAGACAGAGCAGGCATCGTCAACGTCAGCGTTTTGCAACATTTGTTGTCTACTGTTTAAGCTCCTATTTTTCTTCTATTTCTTTTTGTTGTCTTTGAGCTGCCAAACAAGTGGCTCTGTGCCCCTTTCTCCCACAGGACTTATCTGTTGACTTTGTGTGTTGGTTTTTGTAGACAAGATTGCATGTGTTAGTTAGTTAGTTGGTTAGTTGGTTAGTTGGTTGGCTCTGCCTTAAATGCAACCCAACAATTGACAGCTGAGTAAATATATTGCTAGCATGGCTAAGATTAATGACTTAACAACATTAATTTGCATAAGTGCAATTACTTGCAATTAATTTGGGCGTTACTTGACTTTAGACTGCTAAAGCTCTGTTAGTCGAAAGGTATTTGACTGCTACTGCTTTAAGTAGATGAGCGAACTACACTTGACCCGTTCAAAGCTCATTTCATAACAATCATAAAAACTAGGTTAAAAGGGTATAATCCTCTTATAGATCTAGCCATTAACGTCTATGAACATCATTGCCTCACAGCTGTCTTTTGCGAATTATTAGGTGACCGACTACGAGATACCACGTACACAAAAATCAACATAAACAAAGATTTGAAGACACTTCCGCCGATTGAACTACAATATTCCAACTATATTGAGTTATATTTATGTTCAGCGAATTCATGGTAATTAAAACATTCGCAACTCACAACTTTCCGAAACTCGAAATTAGAATCGAAACGTCGAATTTTCAAATATTTTATATCATTTTAGAAATTGAAATTTTTTTCCAATTTTGTTAAAATAATAGAAAACATAACACCAAAAGTTATCGCAACTACGAAAAGTATGAGAAGTTAGATATATTCAGAAATTGAAACTCTTAATTAACTTAAGACTTTAACATACATTTTATATAACTATATTGTTAAAATATAAATATGAAAAGAAAATAGACACTTATTTTCAATATGAGAAAATACAAACTTCTTATTTTGTGTTGTTATTTTGCGGTTATATTTATTTTTATTTATATATATATGTAATTTAATGGAAAATGTGATGTATTACATCAAACATAATAATATTATACAATTCTTAAGAGTTCATTTTAATAATTTTAATTTCATTTGATAGCCCTACATTTTAAAATTAAACTATAATGAAGACAATAATGCAACAAATTATGTCAATATAAATTTATATACTAGATCTTTTGCTGTTGTATTATTTTGATCAGCAGACTGAGATCTTATACAACAATTCATTAAATATATATAGCAAGGCGTGTTGCCAGATTCTAATATTTGGAGTATTATGCCATAAACTGGCTGCAAGCTAAAAATACATAAATCATAATACTACGAGTTCAGTAACTCTAGCTTTTCGATTAACAAGCCAATGCAGTAGCTAATATGCCGCATTTCCTATGTTCTGTTCTTGCCCATATTCTGGGTAAATTAAAAAAAAAATGAAAATAAGAAATAGCTTTTAAAGGCACACACTCTTACACTCGCACACTCGCACACCCGTAGACGAGAGCAAACAGTTGGCCAAAGTTGTCCGCATTGAACATGAGAAGTGAGTCCTGTGTAGTCCTGTGCAGAGTAGGAGTGTTTGCCTTGTTGCTGGCGTGTTTTTACCCATTGTCCGAATGCACTTAAAGCGCAAATGGAAATCGAAAAGCAAAAAATGGCGACAGGCCGCATAAAATGTTAGTACTGTGTACGTAATTGAAATGGCATTTACCATTAGCCCAGTCACAGGACGAGTCCTGGCTGTGTGTGTGTGTGTGTGTGTGAGTGTGACTGGAACAGCTCCTCGGGGGAGGGGGAGGTGGGGATGGGGATGGGGATGGGGGTAGTAGCTAAACAAAGGCGTGCCATGCAGCCACACGAAACCAGAACTTAATAAAAATCAAAGAACAAGGTGTGGCAAAAGTCCTTGTTCGCGTCGCAGGGGCAATGGAAATGGCAATGGCTGCTGGTCACTTGAAAAAGCGTAGCAATAGAAGTTAAAAACCAAGCCACAGCCAGGCATGAGCCAAATAATAGCCAGCACGAGAGAGACAGCGTGAGGCAGAGCGAAAGAGAGGCGAATCCAAACTATATGATTGAAAGCTTTCACTTGTTTGCGTTTTTAAGGCATGGCGTACTCGTTTCTTTTTATGTGAATGTATGTGTGTGCGTACTCCTCCTCCTCCTCCTCCTTCGATGCCTGTGCCCCACCCCAGCTCCGATCCAGTGCTCAGTAATTTGCATATAGCTCCGGCTAACTTTGCCCAGAACGGATGAAGGCAAAGTCGCGCAATGAAAACTAATAAACTAAGCAAATGAATTGCGGGCGGAGGTAACAGTCGACAAATATATGTAGATGCAAGCCTTAATACACTCGCAGAAATTTCGAATAGCTAAAGATGAAAAAAAGCACATGCCAAAATTGAAAATAAATTTAAAAAAAAGTACAATTTATCCTGGTGTAAATATTGAGCAACATTAAATAATATCATAATAGAAATATTAAAATTAAAATAATACGTTGGCGGAAGTTATATAATATTAAACAACATAGAATAATATCATTATACAAAAATAAAACTAAATAAAAAAGAATGTTCAATGTACAAAAATAAAGTAATATTGAACCACATTTGTTGTCGAAATTTGTAAGCTTATTATCGTATTGGTTTTTTTTACTCTTGTTATGCATATTAATAAAATGAAGAAATATGTTAGCTTGATTTAAAAACAAAATGTTTTGCCTTATAAATGAGAATATTCATACTTCAAAGTTGTCAACACAGAAAATTGTGAAAAACATTTACTATAATTTTTGTTTTTAAGATTAACAAATTCAAGTTTAATCTTAAAGTTATGTTCTGGTTTTAGTGCAGAACTCATAATATTTTTCTCTGAGTGCAGCTTAAGAATTGTATGGCTTTGATGAGTTGTACACATTCAGGGTGCTTTTCTCCCAAGCCTTAGCTTAGCCTAATGCCCTTCCCAAATAGATAAGTCGCCTGTGGAGAATTTCTAGTAATCAATCATATGAGTGTATGACAGGATCACGTTTATGTTTATATCCTTCGTTCGAATGCTTTTTTGATGTTCTTCAATATGGGTTTTCACTTTTGCTATACATGAACTATTCCACGCTGTAGTAATAATACAAAAATATACAGGAGTTCTTATACCTGGAAAATTATTTGCTGTTACAATTTTGTTAAATTATGCTAAGAATTAGGAAGCAAAATAAGGAAATTTTTAATTGGGCAATACAAAAAAATAAAAATAAAATCAAGACAAATGCAATTAGCAAGTAAATATTATAAAAGTGAAATTTTCAAAATGCTGAAATACAAATTGTATAATAAATATAGATATATAAAAATATACATCTTAAACTTTGATATTTTGCTTGGGTGTCAGAAATATTTCAAATATGAACTAGCAAAAGATCAATAATATATATATATGTATATATATAAACATTTTTGTAAGAAATTACATATGTATATATGCATACAGATACTATATAAATATGATTCTATAAGATAAATGATACCATAAAATTATGTTATGTTTTATTGCTTGTTAATTTTTCGCAAATTTCTGAAAGCCGACAAAATATTTCAAAAAAAATCAGCATTTTTCTTCTTTTAATTTTTATTTAGTAATCACAATTTTTCTAATTTAGGCTCCCAAGCATTTACTAGTTTTGTTTTTGCTATTTTGGTTTCTTACAACTTTATTTTTAGTTTTCTTTCTTGCCTATGGAATTCTTAACAAAATATTCGGAATTTGCATGGATACACCTGAAAAAAATGGATTATTTTATGGATAAAATCCAAATGCGTAGCAAGTGAAGTGAAGAATCAAGCTAACTATTTAAACTGCTTGCTCTGCTTGTGCTGATTGCATCATGCCAGATTTTTTAAGTATGTACACTGATTGGTTAGTGTGAATGAATGTAAGGACTGGGTGCAGGGTATCTCCTAGTACGCTTACTTGTTTATCATTATACTATACGCTGCCTATAGCGGTATATATTCTTTGGACATACAATAAAATTTAATACAACTACAAACACCAAGATTGGTAGAGTCTTTTGCAGAACACAACTGATAAGTATAAAAGCAGCATTGGTCATTTAAATATAAGTGAACTTTATCATTGTTATAATTGTTATAATTCTGGAGGACAATCCACGACAAAAAGCATCAAAATTGGTTGTTTGAAATTTGTTATCCTGGAAGATCACTGCTTGAGCCACGTTTCTTGGGCAATCAGCCACAAGGTTTGAGACATCCCAATAACTTCACACAATAAATCGGACCCTCCATTAGAAGAAGTAATTGGTAAAACACATCGATTCAGTTCCGTTTTCAATAGATCTTCAAGTATGCAGCTAGGTTGTCAAAAAGGTCCCTTATATCATCAATGAACGAGCGTTTAGTCTGTAAAACATTAAAATCGCTTTTAAATGAATTATTTATTTATCTATAAATATGCATATTTACCAAGGCTGCCAATAAATTCAATAAATGACGGAATGATAACTCAGTCCAGTTTTACTTGATGGCTTCAATCTGTAAAAAATGTTAAATTAATATATATCATAAGGATAAATGAAGATTCATAAATATAAATCTTGTATGAATCCGCATACTTACCGATGATGAATTGATGTGTGTTTATTAATTTTGAAATATGATTGTTTTACATTTACAACTAAGTTTATTTAAAATTTTGCACTTTCTACGGCTCCCTCAATCTGCAAAGGACATTGAATCAATTCCATCTTATTCATATTAAGATCTTTTTTTGATCTATAGATTTGCACACTTACAAAACATCCCCACAACAGCCCAAAACGCGAAAGACTTCAAACAAAAAGGTGGATCTGTAACATATATGTGTGTCACATATATCTGCAGATATTTCAAAATATATATGGCATACTTACTTAAGCCTGACGCATCTTCCACAAAACGAATATAGCAGCTCCTGATAGCGATATAGTAGCTATTCCAATGGCAGTCTGATCTTCGGCCACATATTTCGATATCAATTCGATTGCTGCCCCGGCCATGGCCAAGATGCTCCCTTTCTCGGCTTTTGGTTCAAGTTGGCAAATCCAGGAAAAGATTTTGCAGAGCAAGTTCATTATACTAATAAAATATATATATTTTGTGTTTTAAAAGTTATGTATTTTATTTTTGAAAATATTTTTAGAATTCTCAAGATATAGTTGTTGTCGGTGCTATTTCTTTTTGGAGACTGAGAAAATGCTGAAACGTACAGGTATCCCAAAATTTGTGACAGCATTATCAATGGCAACTATATATGTTTTACATATTGTATAAAAAGGCAACTCGATTTAGGATGGTTAGTTTGTCTGTCCGCCAGTCTGAATAAACATATGGACTGTAATACACAGAGACATCAATATTGGACGATAAGATCTTGCATAAGAAAATCATATAAATTTTTTGAAATTCGATCGATAGTTTTTATACCCTGAACCCATTAAAAATGGGTAAAAAGGGTATAATGAAGTTTGTGCAAAAGTATGTAACAGGCATAAGGAAGCATCTCCGACCATATAAAGTATATATATTATTGATCAGTATCAACAGTCGAGTCGATCTAGCCATGTCCGTCTGTCTGTCCGTCTGTCCGTCTGACTGTCTGTCTGTCCGTCTGTCCGTCTGTCTGTCTGTATGAACACACAGATATCAGAGACTACAAGAGGTAGAGACTTCATATTTGGAACATAAGTTCTCCTAGTCCCGGGACAGATCAAGTTTATTTCATTTTATCGATAACTCGTACCGTTTAAAAGTTATCGATAAATTTCGATTTCAGACTTGCGTTTTTGGGACATAACTTCAAAGTTATAAAAGCTAGAGGCTCCAAACTTGGCATGTATAATCTCGAATAGCATACACATGTAACAAATATTTCACTTTCTTGGATACCACCATCCAAACCCCCAAAAGTTCAGAAAACGCATGTTTTGGAGTTATGACCTTGGAATTTGGTTTGGTCACGCATATTATTCAGACAATTGTTTGCCCCAAAAGTTCCAATAAGATCGGACAATAAATCAAAGAAGTTATTTAACGCATTTAACTTATCCATTGTGTGGGGCTCAGCGAAAAAGCAATGCTAACTGCTTAAACCGCTTTTGTACTGCTTGTACTGCTTCAGTACTGCAGCTATGTGTGTGTTTAGATTAGCCTATGAATGATTCGTAAGGACTGGGTTCAGGGTATCTCGTAGTCGGGACATCCTTCCCAACTAGTTTTAGCACTCGATCATACTTGTTTCTTGTTTGCCTTTTTGCGCCACTAATCGATTTCTGATGCAAAGGAATTCGCCATTTTTAGATATAGCATTCTGAGACGGTATATCTAAAGTAAAACTGGTAATTTCATCAATATCTGCTTGCACTGCTCGAACTGCTTGCCCTGCTCGTACTGCTTGCAGAATGTCAGGCCTTGTATGTTTGTACACCGATTGGTTAGTATGAATGAATGTAAGCACTGGGCTTAGGCTATCTCCCGACTCCCGATTAGAGCACTCTTACTAGTTCTACTTTAACCTTTTCCACACTCGACACATATCTGTCAAATTAGCTTGCATTAGTTCTCTTCTGGTTCTCTTTATGATACGACTTCTTTTTAAACAGTTCTTTAGAGCTTTGCCTAATTTCTTTATATATATTTTCTTTATTTATCTATGCTATAAATATGAAAAGGGCTAAGCTGTGGTCCATAAAGGAAGATTAAGGTGCTGTGTGGCAGGGCAAAAGGATACAACAACAACAACTTATACTCAAAAACGTTGTCCAACTTTGACCGACCCAGACCCAAATCAGTGCTTACGAAACATATCGATGTTGTTATCGATGTTTTTATTATTATTTTAATTAGGCATCTGTTAAATTTAATCAACAGGCTAATGCAAGTAAAACTGGTTTTACTTTAAAATTTCTTTCCATTTCTTTCAATTTGAATACAATCAATCTACAACAAATTGGACAAAAGTTCAATCAGCAAACTGATACAAAGTTTATGGAACAACTGATTAAGCAAATTTACTACAAACATTGCGAAATTGTTGGATTGAGAATGGTCTGGTGAATTTCCCAAATTTGCCATGATGCACAATAACTATAAAATCCGAATTGTGCTATTGTATTATTTTTTAAAAATATATATATATCGTTCATTCTCATTTGATGCAATAAAAAAAAATATATATGTATATAGAAAATTGGATTTTTTAACTGTTTGACGCTGTTTCGATTCGCTGGTTATATAGATACAGATACTTACTTTCGCACAACTTTACTTTGCACTATTTAGCACTTTTTTGTTTATTATTGGTACAGGGTATAAAATTGGGCTTTTAACTTAAGCGTTAAATTAAGGTAGTAATTTCAGTAATTGACTCAAGCTTAACAGCAAAGTATAATACAATTTAAGATCATATATAGTTGGTATAATGTCTAATGTGTCCATATGATATTTGCAAACCTTTGCTTGACAATAAACTAGGAAGTATGCATGACTATAAATACAATAAAAAAGGATCATTATGCATTATATATATATATATATATATATATATATATATATGTATATCAATTTGGGGCTTAATGCATTGCGAGTACATACGAGCCCCATTTGTTACTTTGGTCAGTTATTTCACAGAGTCTGCTGGCATTTTTGCATTTAATGCCGAATAAGTTGATCAGAAACTGTCTCGACTGTTGTATTGGTGTTGTTCTTCTTGTTGTTCTCTTTGATAATTTTATTTTTATTTTCTGAATTTTAATTAAACACAAATTTATCGATTACACTCAATACACTTAGTTACAGTGAAATAGGATGGCTTTCTTATACCCGGAACCCATTAAAAATGGCTAAAAAGGGTATAATTGTTTTGTGCAAAAGTATGTAAAAGGCATAAGGAAGCATCTCCGACCGTATAAAGTATATATATATTCTTGATCAGTAACAACAACTGAGTCGATCTAGCCATGTCCGTTGAACATGCGGATATCAGAGACTGTCACAGCTAATGACTTCACGCTTGGAATATCAGATCTGACTTATAAGGACAAGTCAAGTTTGTGTAATTTTTTCGATAACTTTTACCGTTCAAAAGTTATCGATAAATTTCGATTTTAGATCGGTGTTTTTTGGCCATAACTTGAAAGTTATAAGAGCTAGAGGCAACAAATTTGGTATGTATAATCTCGAACAGCATGCGCATCTACAAAACTTCGCTTTTTGGATATCACCTCCCCATCCCCCCCCCCCTAAACTTAAAAAAACGCATTTTTTAAGGTATGACCTTGTTATTTGGTTTGGTCACACAATTTTTTGCCAATTGTATGAACAAATAAGATCGGACAATAAACACAGAAGTTGTCTAAGATTTAAATTTTCATTGTGTGGGGCTCAGTGAAGAAGCAAGCTAACTGCTTAAACCGTTTGCACTGCTTGTACTGCTAGCACTGCTCGCACTGCTTACGCTGCACGTACTGCTTGCAGCATGTCAGGCTTTGTATGTATGTACACTGATTGGTTAGTATGAATGAATGTAGGGACTGGATGCAGGGTATCTCCGAGTCGGGCACTCCCGACTATTATACTATACGCGGCCTATAGCGGTATATATTCTTTGGACATACAATAAAATTTAATACAACTACAAACACCAAGATTGGTAGAGTCTTTTGCAGAACACAACTGATAAGTATAAAAGCAGCATTGGTCATTTAAATATAAGTGAACTTTATCATTGTTACTAATTGTTATAATTCTGGAGGACAATCCACGACAAAAAGCATCAAAATTGGTTGTTTGAAATTTGTTATCCTGGAAGATCACTGCTTGAGCCACGTTTCTTGGGCAATCAGCCACAAGGTTTGAGACATCCCAATAACTTCACACAATAAATCGAACCCTCCATTAGATGAAGTAATTGGTAAAACACATCGATTCAGTTCCGTTTTCAATAGATCTTCAAGTATGCAGCTAGGTTGTCAAAAAGGTCCCTTATATCATCAATGAACGAGCGTTTAGTCTGTAAAACATTAAAATCGCTTTTAAATGAATTATTTATTTATCTATAAATATGCATATTTACCAAGGCTGCCAATAAATTCAATAAATGACGGAATGATAATTCAGTCCAGTTTTACTTGATGGCTTCAATCTGTAAAAAATGTTAAATTAATATATATCATAAGGATAAATGAAGATTCATAAATATAAATCTTGTATGGATCCGCATACTTACCGATGATGAATTGATGTATGTTTATTAATTTTGAAATTTGATTGTTTACATTTACAACTAAGTTTATTTAAAATTTTACACTTTCTACGGCTCCCTCAATCTGCAAAAGACATTGAATCAATTCCATCTTATTCATATTAAGATCTTTTTTTGATCTATAGATTTGCACACTTACAAAACATCCCCACAACAGCCCAAAACCCGAAAGACTTCAAACAAAAAGGTGGATCTGTAACATATATGTGTGTCACATATATCTGCAGATATTTCAAAATATATATGGCATACTTACTTAAGCCTGACGCATCTTCCACAAAACGAATATAGCAGCTCCTGATAGCGATATAGTAGCTATTCCAATGGCAGTCTGATCTTCGGTCACATATTTCGAAATCCCTTCGATTGCTGCCCCGGCCATGGCCAAGATGCTCCCTTTCTCGGCTTTTGGTTCAAGTTGGCAAATCCAGGAAAAGATTTTGCAGAGCAAGTTCATTATACTAATAAAATATATATATTTTGTGTTTTAAAAGTTATGTATTTTATTTTTGAAAATATTTTTAGAATTCTCAAGATATAGTTGTTGTCGGTGCTATTTCTTTTTGGAGACTGAGAAAATGCTGAAACGTACAGGTATCCCAAAATTTGTGACAGCATTATCAATGGCAACTATATATGTTTTACATATTGTATAAAAAGGCAACTCGATTTAGGATGGTTAGTTTGTCTGTCCGCCAGTCTGAATAAACATATGGATTTGTAGGACTGTAATACACAGAGACATCAATATTGGACGATAAGATCTTGCATACGAAGATCATATAAATTTGTTGAAATTCGATCGATAGTTTTTTGTGTTTGCCTTTTTCCGCCACTAATCTATTTCTGATGCAAAAGAATTCGCCAATTTCAGATTTAGCTTTCTGAGGCGGTATTTCTAAAATAAAACTGGTAGTTTCATCAATATCTGTTTAAAAACAGCATAAGGAAGCATGTCCGACCATATAAAGTATATATATATTCTTGATCAGTATCAACATCCGAGTCGATCTAGCCATGTCCGTCTGTCCTTCTGTCTGTCCGGCTGTCTGTCCGTCTGTATGAACACGCAGATATCAGAGACTACAAGAGCTAGAGATATTTGGAATATACGTTCTCCGTAGTCCCGGCACAGATCAAGTTTATTTAATTTTATCGATAACTCTATCCGTTCAAAAATTATCGATAAATTTAGATTTCAGACCAGTGTTTTTTGGCCATAACTTCAAAGTTAAAAGAGCTAGAGGCTCAAAATTTGGTATGTATAGTCTCGAATAGCATACACATCTAACAAATATTTCAGTTTTCCGATACCGTTCCCCTAATCCCCCCAAATGTGAGAAACACTAATTTTTTATACTCTGATACCGAAGGTACTCATAGTATATTGGTTTTGTCGAATGTCCGTCAGGCCGTCCGTCTGTCCGTCTGTCTGTCTGGATGAACGCACGTATTTCCGAAACGATATTAGATAGACTCTTGAAATCTTTTGCGTTATGATTATAGCTATCTGCTTCAGATCAAGTTTATTCCAAATTTATGCCACGCCCACTGGGAGGCTGGCAAATCGATAACATGTCGATACACCTCAAATCACAAATCGATTAAACGTGAATAACTCCCACAATTTTGAAGCTAGAGTAATCAAATTTGGTAGGTATATTGCTGGTGACCTCCCGAAAAATTGGATCTAGTTAATCGGCCACGCCCATTATTACGCCCACCAGCCCCCCTCCAAAATTAATTTGAAATGCTTATTCTCCCGCAGTTTTAGAGCTAAGTACCATATTTGGAATATATATTACTGCTGACGTCCTCTACAGATTACAGAAACAAAATTTCGACCACGCCCACTCCCGCCCCCGTAATCGCGAAAATCGATATACATGAATGCACAATTCGATAACACGTGTATATTTCCCGCAATTTTGAAGCTAGAGTCTCCAAATTTGGAATGTAGACTAGGGCTGACCAGCCCAAAAGATTGCGTCCTGGATTTTCCGGCCACGCCCACTAGAACGCTCACCAGCCACCCCGCCCCCACGAAACACGGAAGCCTATATCTCGCACATTTTGAGAGCTAGGGCCACCAAACTTTGAGGGTAGACTTCTGGCCAAGTCCTCTAAAGATCGGAAAAAATTTTGGGGCCACGCCCCCGCCCGCCCCCAAAAATCGCGAAAATGTATATCTTCCACAGTTTTAGAGCTAGAGTCACCAAATTTATAAGATAGATTTCTTGTCACGCCCTCTAAAGATCGGAAAAATTTTTGGGGCCACGCCTCCTCCCGCCCCCAAAAATCGCGAAAGTTTATATCTTCCACAGTTTTAGAGCTAGAGTCACCAAAATTGGAAGATAGACTTCTTGTCACCCCCTCTAAAGATCGGAAAAAATTTGGGGCCACGCCCCCTCCCGCCCCCAAAAAACGCGAAAATGTATATCTTCCACAGTTTTAAAGCCTAAAATCACCAAAAAATTTGGAAAATATACTTCTGGTCACCCTCTTAAGATCGACCACGCCCCTCCAGTCCCCAAAAACTTGGAAGGCCGATTTCGGGTCACCCAAACACCAGCAAAAATGTTCTGTTCACTTGCTTTCAGCTGTTCTTAAAATGGTATCAGAGTATTACGCAGTCGGCTCCGCCCGACTGCAACGTTCTCACTTGTTAATGTATGATCTTGCAATTCGATGTGATGACCCATTTTATAGCAAAGGTAATGTCCTGGAAATTTCGCAAAGGTCGGATGCTAAACACAGAAGTTACTTAAGCTTTACCTTTCCATAGTGTGGGGCCTTGCGAAGACGTCAGTCTGCGTAAACTGCTTGCAGTGTAGTTCTGACTGGGTTCAGGGTATCTCCTAGTCGGGCACTCCCAACTAGAGCACTCTTACTTGTTTGTTGTTGTTTTTTTGTGTTAATATATTTATTAAGTGTAGAACCTGTACATCAACTGTACTTTTACAACACATTTTTGGTAAATTTTATTAATATTAAAGCCGAACATCATACATAGTATGATGATTTTAGATGAAGGAGAAGGTCCTAGTGGCGTCCAATTGTTTTGGCAAAACCTTGTCGCTTAAGTCGCCTTAAAGGACGGGCAGGGAGTAGACCTCTTGCGAGTAGGCTGCGGTGTCTTAGCAATCTTTCGCTGTATCTACTTGTATGTCTTCCTATTTGCTCTTCAACTGTTTCCAATTTGAGATCTCTATGTAGTGTGGAGCCGCGTACGTACCAGGGACAGTTTGTTATCTGACGTAGTACCCTATTCTGTAGTACTTGTATGCTTTTGTAGTTTGATTTGGCAGCAATCCCCCAAATCTGCACTCCATACAGCCATATCGGTATAATACAGTGTACATATACTGCTCTTTTGCATCTCAGCGGCAAGGTGCTCCTTTTGTTGTTGAGCCACCGCAGCTGTAGCAGTCTGTGACGACATTTTTTTAATGTAGCTTTGATGTGAGGCCCAAAGGTAAGGCGCTTGTCCAAGGTGATGCCGAGAGCCGAGATACTTCGCTTGAGTCGGCTGCTCCAGGGTAACTCCCTCTAGCTGGATTGGAGGGGTGTGCATTAGCTTTTTGAGGGTGAAACATGGGTTTGTTGTTTTCTGTGGGTTAATCTTCAAATTCCACCGTTTGCACCAAGCTGCAAGGGTATCGAGATATCCCTGTAGTCCATTGCTGGCTTCTACGCAACTTTTGGAGTTATAAATAACTGCGATGTCATCTGCATATGTCGCAATAATAGCCTTAGACGGAGCTTCCATATGTTGAGAGGTAGGGCTGGGTATGTCTGAAGTGTACAAGGAATAGAGCAGCGGACCCAGAACACTGCCTTGCGGCACTCCTGCTCTCATTGTATAAGTTGACGAGTATGTTCCTCTTACCTTGACCTTGAACTCACGTCCATCCAAGTATGACCTTAAAAGGCCATAGTATGGTGCAGGTAAAAGGTTTTTTTACTTTGCATAGTAGACCATCGTGCACACCCTATCGAACGCTTGCTGTCGCGCTTTAACTTTAACTATTAATTACAAATGAAATTCTCTTATCATTTGTTGTCCCCCTGACAACTTTGTGTCTGCACTGGCGGCGGCTTCTAGCTGCTTGCAGTTTAAAGCCAATAAGCTGAAACATTTGTCGCTAATTGTTTCAGGGAGGGGGGTTATTGTTATTGGGGCCGCGTGCTAAGTGTCCCGATCGCCACCTGCCCGGGCAGGACCCGCCCTGAGCTGTCCGCCGTCCGCTGTCCGCTGATTGCTGCTTTCCTGCTCATGACTTTCAATTTCAATGCCGCGCTCTCATTTCAGGGCTGGCAACAGGAACACATCGTCCACTTGTTTACAACGCCGGAAATTAATGGTGACACTTTATTGGCGCTCAATTGTCTTCGCCTCCTTTGCTTCCTCTATTCTGCCCTGTATCCATTAAATGAATGCATGGGGTATACTAATAATGGTGGGCATGGGTCTTTGACGAATACAACTGAATAAATCACAAAATGGCACGTTAATATTAGCATATGTCAAAACAACACAACAAAAGACTAAAGCAAATATATTTTGAAATAAAATTTGGAAACACTGAATGTGTTTAAGGAAAATAAATAAACCTAATAAGCTGGAGTATATATAATAAGTATTGGGAAGAAAGGTCTTTCACGAATTACACTGAATAAAGCACAATGTCAAAATTTTAATATAACAAAAGTGTAATGCAAATAGATTTAAAAAATTATGTAAATTTTTTGAAAACACTTAAAACGATGTTTAATGGAAGTTAGAGAAGATTAATAAGCTGGGACCCTTATAATATATTTTGAGAAAAAAGTAAAGCTCAGCAAATGTATGAAAAATGAGCTGGTGAATATATATAAATATGTAAGTACTGTCAGAATAATGAGACTTCAATAGTCTTCTCAGGTTTCGCATAATATTTCAAAATACTGAAAGTCTTGTGCTGAGGTCTTCTACTATATTTATATAGTGATTTAGTAATTGGGTTTCACAATCCTTATTATCAAATGGCGTTCTCTAGAGATAACCTAGTTCTAAAAAACTTGCTAGATGTATATACTCATAATAAACATTGTTCTTGTTCAGCTCTATATGGAAAGTTTACTTATTATTTTTAATTTTTAAATTTTGAAAATTTAACAAATGGTTTAATTTGTTTGATTATTGTTAGACTTTGATTTTGTTGTATATATTGTATTATGTATATTGTTATTATTATATTATGTACGTATACTATATTATACGTTGGTTACATGATGTAAAAATTTTGTGCAGTTTTAAAAGATGTTTAGTTTTAAAATATAAAAAAAAGACATAATGCACAACATAAAAAAGCAACAAAAAATAATATAATGAAAATAATATAAATTACATTTAATAAAATATAACTGCAATGCAAAGTGCCAGTATATTTAAATAGTTGTAGAAGAAATGTAAATAGTAATTTTAAGCAATAATAGGCTGTATAACAATGTATAACAATATCTATATATTTTTTAATATCATATTTTTAATTTGATTGCTATTGAAAAGAATCAGATGAGCACATTTGTATATCTTCATATCATATGTCTTCACAACGACAATTTCCAGCTGCCCAGCATCGGAGAAAGAATTCAACTTTGAGGCATATATATATGTATATGTAATAGTCTACAGGGTATCTTTGAGTTAGGCAAATCCTTTATTATTTGTTTTTGGCTGATACTTGTTTGCCGCTGTCGTCGTCGTCGTCATCGCGTATAAAAACACGTTAACATGGCAGAGCCGCATCCTGCTTCGTCCTGCGTCCTGCGCCGATTCTTGGCGCGCGTCCTGGCGCACCCTGGCTGCCACAACTACTACAACAACAACAACAACAACAACAGCTACAACAACAACAACAGCAGGAACAACAAAAAGGATTGACGTGCGCATTTTAGTCACGCTGTCGTGAGTTTAGCCTTTTGCCATTTTAGCTGATTGTTTTTTCCGCTGAAACCCCCCCAAGAACCAACCCCCATCCTCCTCTTCTTATTGTTGTTTTTGTTGTACGCTGTTGGGGCACACGCCATGTCACCAGCGCCCCAATGTATGGGTAACATAATATTTTGTTTATGTTTACCCAATTTGATTATATTTATCACTATCACTAACTAAACCAGTCCAAGTTTTTGTAGCACGGCTCACAGTTTGTTTTGGGCGTCATATGCAAATTTACATTTTCTATTTTTGTGCGTTCGCAGTTAGTCGCACACACACACACACACACACACACACACACACACACACACACACACACACACACACACACACACACACACACACACACACATACAAAGTGGAGGTGGGGACACTTTCTTATAACATATGAACCAAATTGAAGTAAACATTTCTATAGACTTTAGATTTAGATCTATGCCCCGATATGATTCTGAACAGATTTTCGTTTTGATTATATTTTGAACTCTTAAGAATTTTTGATTTTCTTATAAAAATAAGCTACTTCAACGGTACCAAGTCGATGAAAACGCATTTCCAACATTTGAAACTCTCATTACTTTCTATTAAATGAAAATACTCGTGATTTTAGGCATCGCTGTCACATTTCCTATGATTTTATAGGATATTATTGACACCTACAATCAATTTAAGATTCGACATTTTATTAAAAAAAATTAAAGCTTTTACAAAAAAAAAAAAAAACACAAAATCAATAAAGTTCTCAACGAAAGTTTAAGAATAAGAAGAATAAAGAATATTTTAGAAAAATGTCCGCTTGAATCAAGTTTATTGCCTTCTTACTTTTTTGATCTAAATAAAGTTTTACAAATATATATATATTTCGTTTTATTTTACAATGAGCTTTTTTCGTTTTTCAAAGATTGACTTTAATCTTAAAGAAATTTATATATGGAATCTATTCGTGTCATCTTTTGTACAAATAGTACATCTATTTGATGAAAGCATACAACTATGAAAATTTGTGTTTACATCTACTAAATACAAGACCTTAAAGCTGTGGGCAAATCTACTTTGAAAATGCTCTCTGTGCTGCAGCTGCGATTGCTGGCCTTAGGGTATATCCATTTCTTTGGTGACTTTGCGCCATCAATTTCTTGTATGTATGTAGTACATGTACTGATACTCTTTCCACAAACACTTAGCTTATGTGGTTTGAGTGTTTGTTTTGTATTTTCACCATCAAATGCAGCCTTACTTCTCTGGATCTGCTTAAGGTAGCTTATAAAAAAATTCCTTGTGGTTACTTTAGAAGCGATGCAAGATATGAAATCAAAGATCAATGGAAGGCCAACTTTCCTAATGTTCAGACTAGTGTAACACAATTATGTACAATTAGTTTGTTCTTATCGACACAGCTAACTTGTACAACAATTATAAATATATAAGAAGTAAACTAAAATTAAAATTAATAAACCTAAGAAAATTGATTAATTAAGATGAATAAGTACAATAAATTAAGAAAGTCAAACATTTTTTTAAAAACAGAAATTTAAAGCCGAGAATCTATAAATTTTCTGCTAAAAGGTTTTAAATGCTACTGTTCTAAGTGCCCTAAATATAACTTAATATTTAATCGCTTGCATAGCGAAGTAATAAATCATTTTTAAGCAGAATTAATTGGCAAACGTCCACTAATTATTTTTAATTTTTAAAATTAATATTCCAGTTCAAATATTACAATTAACGAATATTATTGAAAACGTGGTATCTACCAATCGATCAATCAATGCCTTTATTTGACTTACTTTTTGTGTACGTATGCTCAAAATTTAAAATCGTATTATAATCGAGTTTCTATTGTAGTTGTAATGGCCTTGCTGCGAACATCCATTCGCTTGCCATTACAATTGATTGTCGTTTAACAATATTTAACAAAAAAATAAATAAAAAAATAAAAATGAATTTGTTGCTCAACTATTCGCTGTGCAATAAAAAGGAAATCAGAAAGCGCCAGATGTTGAAATTTTGTGCAATAGCCGTGCATAAATACACACATACATACACATAGAGTACAGCCAAGCGAAAGGGCACACTTCACCTTCTAATAAATAACAAAAAATAGAAAAATAGAAGAAGAGAGAGCAAAAAAATGCAGGCCACGCCGGAAACAGGACGAAAAGTTGAATTGCAAAGTGGAACTGCAACTGGGAACTGGGTGCACTGCATACAGTATTACAATATACAACTTAACGTGACGCGCTAGTCAGTATACCCAGCTGAGGTGACGTCCCAAAATAAAACTTGCGGCCAGTCGAACATTTTATTGATGTGTAGAGCAACAATTTGTCGGCCAGGACGATGGAACCTCAGCCGACACTCAACCGACACTCCAAAACGTGGGCCACTTGGCGCTGCAGTGACGCGACCATTTCGAAATCCATTAATTTTCATCATTGCCCGTGACTTTGCAACAATGTTTTTAACACCCTGTAGCCAACCAAGTGCGAAACGCAGCATATACTCTATGCCAAATGAAAATTTCACAAATAAATGCTAAAAAAAACGTTGCATTTTCGATTAAATTTCCAATTAACTATTAACCATTATTCATTAATTAAAAAAACCAAAAATAAAAACTGTTAAATGTACATTGATCTGAATGAATTACTTTCGATTCAAATGAATATAAATATTATGTATATTT
Source organism: Drosophila flavopinicola (assembly GCA_035042425.1). Lineage (NCBI taxonomy): Eukaryota > Metazoa > Arthropoda > Insecta > Diptera > Drosophilidae > Drosophila > Drosophila flavopinicola. The sequence goes on along the minus strand of JAWNLL010000451.1, from coordinate 487,602 downwards.
AGTTGATTGAAGGGTATCTGAAGGTCGAGCACTTGGCCCTGAGGCACACTTGTTATAATTGTTATTATTGTTGAAAGACCGACAACCCTAAAAACTCTTGCCTTTCGTTACTGCCCCAACTTGTGTCGAGGTTTTTTGCATGTCGACTGCAGGGAATTTGGTTTTCATTCTATTTTGTTTTCTTTATGTTATTTTGTTGCTTTTTTTTTGTTTTGTAAAAGCGATTATATTTGAAAATCAATAGCAAAAACTCGACAGGAGACTATGTTGATCAGAACGAAGCTTAAATACGCTTAGCCTAATGCAAATTGCACACTTTGATTTCCCTCAATAACCAATTCCATTTCTAAATAATTGTGGAATAATCGAGTGAGGATGATTGATTGGAAAGTAAAATGTACCTGTAGAGTTCTTACTTATCGACGAGGGATAATCGTATGGCAAGTGAAAAAGATCCTTGACAGCGAGTTTTATTTGTTTAGCTAATAAGTTGTAAAAGACTAAAAACATACAATAAATTTACAAATAGTAATAAGGAAAACCAGAAATGTCTTTAAAAAGTAGAAATTGAAATAATAGTAAGAACTTAAGCTAAATTACATTAGCTTCTGGGGATATTCATAAATGAGCATTGAACCAACAATTGGTCAACAAATCCAGATAATAAACCATTAAGAGCAAGCTGCAAATTAAAAAGTTAGTATAATTTTAATCAGGAAATCGAAAGCGTTGAAAATGAAAATGTGACCCAAGTAAAAATTAGCAAAATATATATACACTAGACTTTATTAGAATTACACTCGCTGTAAGTGAAATAAGTTGTTGGGTTAATGTCAAAGCTGATATGGTCGCTTTTCGAGTGTGTACAACTACACTGCACTTAGCACTGCACTTTGTGCAATGTCGGGCTAACGAAATGAGCAGCTCTTTTTAATGACTCAACATTTCTTGACTTTGATTTGAATCGCAGCACCCTGGTCGAAAGGCCAAAGGCGTTGGCGTTCGCTTTAGCCCCACTTTTTGTCGGTTGTCAAAATAACAAAGTGCTTTTCGCCTTTCCCCCTCCCCCTACCCCTCGACCACCCCATCCCCATCCCCATCCTTCAGGCAGGAACAAGTGCAGCAACGGCAGCTTCAGCGACAGCGGCTGCCAAAGGCAAAAACTGTCGATGAATGTTAAAGTTAACAAGTGACGGAAGTAAATTTACTGTGCAAAAAAAAAATATATAAAAAATTAAAAGCCAAGTAAGCACAAATCATTTCAAGAGCTCTCTCTCTGTGTGTGTGTGTGTGTGTGTGTGTGTGTGTGTGTGTGTGTGGGTGTGTGCCTGAAAAAGAAAAGCAAAAAACAGAGCAATACTTGAGCCGAGCAAAGAGTTGACTTGAAATCCCCCAAAGAAAACATTGCCATACAAAAAAAAAAACCTAAAGAAAAAGAAAAATAAGCAAGCACAGTCATTTTTGTGTTGCCGAATATTAAATACCGTTGCTAAAAAATTTATAGTTAGTATATAACTAATGAGTTGACTCACGATTTATTATTCTTAGTCAAACCAAGTTGATTTTCACTCAACTCAATTTGCTATCTGAAATAGTTATCGGAAGTTGATATGTCTTTGACAAAGTTCCAGTCGTGCTATATAAATCGTTTATATATATAATATAAAGATATATACATTTACAGTGAAAAGTCTTTAAGTGGACACATCTAATAGTTCGACACTCCTTTTGGGCGATCATTTTCTGCTTGACAATAGTTCCTTTCAGTTTAACCATCTTTTTCTTATGAATTGTCAAAAATACCTCCCTTGGCCGGACACGAAAACCGTATATTTTTAAGAGAAGTACATTTTATAATTCATAAAATAATATAACCGTACAATTTGCTTTTGTTCGTTAAGTATATATATAAAATTAATTATATATTTTCTTTATAATGTCATTCAAGGCTTTACAAACTTAGTTGGAAATTAGGAGACCCCGAATGTTAAAATAAAATAAATGCCATTTATGCGGGCTTCAGTATTTGTGCCTATGCGAATGTGAGTTGAGTGTGTGTGTGTGTGTGTGTGTGTGTGTGCCAATACAATCCAAATGTGGATACCCAAGAAGCGAGCTTTTGTTTGATGGAGTTTAGTGCAATAAAATATAATCGAAACTAAAAGATATTGATACAGTGGCTTATAGCTTATTTACTGCAGTTTCAGTATAAAGATATAATTTATAAGGCATACAGTCGGTAAAATATTGAAGTTATTAGCAGTTTATATATCAATTTAAATATTAATAAGGGATCCTAATTAACATTTTGCGCATAACTTTAATAGTTTAGTGCCTATTTTTTCTAAATTGTTCTTCCATATATCATTTTGCTGTCCCACTAACTTATTGATATTCGCTCGAAATAATAACAAGTAAGAGTGCTCTAGTCGGGAGTGCCCGACTACGAGATACCCTGAACCCAGTCCTTACAATCATTCATATTAATCTAAACACACACATGCTGCAGTACAAGCAGTACAAGCAGTGCAAGCAGTCTAAGCAGTTAGCTTGCTTTTCGCTGAGCCCCACATAATGGAAAGTTAAATCTTAAATAACTTCTGTGTTTATCGTCCGATCTTATTGAAATTTTTGGGGCAAACAATTGTCAATAATATGTGTGACCAAACCAAATTGCAAGGTCGTACCTTCAAAAATGCGTTTTTTTAACTTTTGGGGGGTTTGGGGGGTGGTATCCAAAAAGTGAAAAATTTGTTCATGTGTATGCTATTCGAGATTATACATGTCAAATTAGGGGCCTCTAGCTCTTATAACTTGTAAGTTATATCCAAAAAACGCTGGTCTAAAATCGAAATTTATCGATAACTTTTGAACGGGACGAGCTATCGATAAATTTTAATAAACTTGATCTGTCCCGGGATTAGGAGAACTTATGTTCCAAATATGAAGTCTCTAGCTCTTGTAGTCTCTGATATCTGTGTGTTCATACAGACAGACAGACGGACAGACGGACAGACGGACAGACGGACAGACGGACAGACGGACAGACAGACGGACATGGCCAGATCGACTCGGCTATTGATACTGATCAATAATATATATACTTTATATGGTCGGAGATGCTTCCTTATGCCTGTTACATACATTTGCACAAACCCATAATACCCTTTTTTACCCATTTTTAATGGGTTCAGGGTATAAAAAATGGGTTTTTACTTACTTATAAAGACAGTTTTTAGTCGACATCTAAAAACAGTCGACCCAAAAAAAATATATAAAGCTTTTGAATTACAATGAAATTTAAATACAGTTTGTAAACTAAAAAACGAATTTTTAAAAATTAATTGATGTAAATTCAAAATTGAGATTATAACTATATTGAAATGTTTCAGTTGCTTTTGTCAAATGCGCTACTTTACACTTCGCATTTATTTCAAGCATTTAAACAATATGCTTATTATTATGTTTTTCGATTTTTAAAGGTGTAAAAACACTCAGAAATTGTTTTTTATTCGAAGTTAGGATTTTTTGAGCATTCATTGTATTCAAATATGAATTAACAGCCAGACCGTTTGTCGATGTTCATCTCTGCTGTATAGAAGCTTTTAGGTAATCATAAATCTTCGCCTATCTAGTATTCTCTTTTCGCAATAACTTTGGATGTGTCGAATGGGGGCACCTTTTAGGTAGTCCTTATATTGGTCCTTGTTTACGTATCGTTCATCTGAGTGCGACTATAAATTGGGTGTGAAATCAATTGACATTTTGTTTTTCTGCTGCTTTCGTTACAGTTCTGCATGCAGTTAGCTGGGAGGAGTGGTGGACCTATGATGGCATATCAGGTAAGTTATCGCCTTCGCAAACTGCAAACTGCAAACTGCGAACTGCGAACTGCAAATGGCAAACTTGCGTTAACAGTGTAGTCCCGGCATAATTCCCGTTGCGGGATCCTGGCAAATATTCGCCCCATGTTTGCATGTCCTCGTCGATGCGCTTGGGGGCAAGTTTTCCACTAGTCATTTTTTACTACCCCCTCTTACTACCCTTACTGCCGCTGCCTGCCCCCTCTGCTGGCTGCTGCCTGCTGGCGTGCTCATAAATGCCAACAACAAAGTAGATTTTAATCAAAGCTTACGGCGACAACAAAAATGCCAACAATAGCAACAAACCATAACAACAACAACAAAGTGAATGCTCTGTTTCAGCTGTCGACTGTCGGCATTGCTTGACTAGAAGTTGAATAATACACACAAATATCTACTCCTACCCAAAAAGTTGTTCTGCTTATTGAAATGAAATATTCCGAATTTTTTTTTTTATTTAAATTGACTATATGAATTATATATATATATATTTTATATTTATAAGCTGTTACTGCTTAAATTCAGCAACTCATCTGAGTCATCTTGCAATACGAAAGCAATATACATTTTGAAATATTCTACAATATACAATCTCGACAATTAGTCGAGTAGCAGCAAAATAAGACATACCAAAATCGTGAACAAATGTATATAACAAAGCTTTCTACCAAAATCAAGACATGATAAGGCTTCTAGAAACACATATCTATGACTTATAACTCCCATGACTTTGTCAAAAACGGATCAGATTTTCGATTCCATTGCATTCTTCAACATGGTTTGACGTCTACTTTGAATTAAATAATTATGATTAATAAGGTAAATTTAAGACTCCGAATACTGAGCTAAGCAAAACGCTTCTTTGCAGTATCCGATTTACAGAGTTTTCATTAGGAAGGAATTATCCACAATATCTAAATTGGCGGGTGCTCGAAATATCTATATATACATATATATACTACTACTATATATACATATACAAACACACACATATATACACCATATACCTAATTCTCTTTTTACACGGTAAATTAGTTCCAGAAAACACTGTGTACAAAAAAAACCGTGTTTAAAAGACATTGAACAAATTTCGCAAAAATAAAATTTGTCAAAAAAATGTAAGCCCAAAAGATTCAAATCATATAAATTTAAAAAAAAAAATGTTATTTTCAAAACGTGTTAAAGCAAAATCGTGTAAAAAGAGAACTAGGTATGTGTATATATATATTTTTTTAGTATTATTATTAATTTGAAATCTACCTTTTCTGGGCTCATAGTAAAATTATTTGGTTTGCCTTGACAAAAAAATGCAAAACATTCCAAATTTGTTTCATCTTAAAAATGTTTACTGCTTCTTTTTAATTGCTTATTTCTAGGACCCAAGCAAAACATCAAAATTTCCTAATATTTACTTTCTGTTAACATTTCTTTCTTATTTGACTATTCTAATTTGTATTTCAAAGTTACCAGTTTTCTAGTCTAGTTTGTTACTTTAAAATTGTATTCTGACTAATGTTTCGCTTCATTTTTTAAATCTCTCTAGCTGTTATGGTTAGCTTGAAATCAACGCACTTGACTAATAATATAAATGCTTGATGGGATCGGGAATGCCTCTCACTATCTTCTGGATACACTCACACATTATACACTTACCCTCTTTAAGCCATTTTAGGAGGGGGGGGGCCTGAGTTGTGCTTCCGTTTGCCACTCGAGAGCGGCGGCTTCGAATCGCATTTGAGGCACCTTTGTATGTAAAGCCGCCTTATATACTCTTCGCCACCTTCTGTATCTAGAGTCTAGAGTGCGCAACAATGTTTGCGTAAAATAGCATAGCATACTTTCTGGCATTAAAAAGCTACTGCATCTGACTGCTGTTGCTGCTGCTGTTGCTGCTGTTGCTGCAGCCGGTCTCAAGTTGCCGAAACTGGCAGTTGTTGCTGTTGCAGCAAAGCGATTTTACAAGCGACTGAATCTGCACGCGTGAACTGTACAGTGAAGCCAAAAAAGAGGAACGAAAATACGCAAAGACAGAGACGCTGGCGGAAATGCAGACGAAGCCGATTTGCAGCTGTCTGGCCATGAGCAACTTTGCTTGTACCTTGGCCCATTGTCTGAGCTGGAGTCGAAGCTGGAGTCGGAGCTGGAGTCGGAGCATGAATCTTGATAGGCAACCGCTGCAATCAAACCCTCGCTACACTCGAAATTCGCTCTCTCGCTCTCTCTCTCTCTCTCTCTGTCTCGCTTTCTTTGTCCCAGGACTTGCTGCATGTCTAACAAAAAAAATTTCAATGTGTCACAAGTCAGCAGGGCAATGTGAATGCGTCCTGTGAGATTATGGCTAGACGGCAGTCCTGCTGCAGTCTGGCCGTCCGTCCAGTCGAAGCAAACGCCAGATAAGCACAACTGTGTCCCGTGCCCAGTATCCCCCAATCCAATCCTTTCCACTCCTTGCCTCCATTCCAAATCCGCATCGAGCGTTGCGTCTTCAGCTGTCCCAGTCCGCCGTTCGTTTTAATCTCATTAGAGACAACGGCGACGCCATTTGCACAAGACAAATGCATAAATAAGTTCAAGTGCTTTGAATTTGGAATTGGATTTGCTGGCAAGCAAAGCGAGTGCGAGCGCTGCAGTCGCCAGCTCCCGACTATGCAATACTCTGGTTGCAATCTCCACTGGCAACGATAGTTCTGCACAATCTTAAGACAATAAGACTCGACTAATCGCAGTTGTATTACTCTAGTATTATAATTGGTAAGATAGGGGCTTACTTTAGTTCTACAATTGTGTGTAACAAGCATTAGAATGTAAGGAGGATACCATAATGCGTATACGTAATATCAATGATTTTGTTTTCTTTTTTTATATATATAAATTGTTGATTGAATTCAAAACACATTTGGTTTTTTACAAATCATTTAGATTAACCTCCAAATCTTGTAATTTAAATATAAATCATTTTCAGCATTTCTGACAATTTTTTTCTAAATTATAAAAAAAATTTAATCAAGGTATCATTTCTTTTTTCATGATTTTGAAAAATATATGATAATTCTTATATAGCACCTAATAAAAAAATGCATGCAGGAATCTAAAGATTTTAAGCACTTAAATATCCATTCAATAGCATTTCAGAAACTCAGCTCAGCTTAAAGGGTATCTCGTAGTCGGGCACTTTCGATTGGAGCAGCCTAACTTGCCTTAATATGTATTTATGAACAAGTGACTCGGCGTGAGAAAAAACCAAACTTAGAAGTGTGACGGAAGTGCTCGACTTAGAAATACCCTGCACAGAAGAGTAAATTTCAAATGGGTTATGCTACAGATGTAACTGATATGTAGTAGAGCTGATCTAACTCGAGCTTCTATGGAGGCAGATAGGAGCTCGAGATAGAGATAGAGATAGAGAAGTTCGACTGTGTTTGTACAGGTTTGCTGTTAGTTAAGTGTAAATGGGTCTTTCGTGTAATGCTACCTCAAAGGTATATTACAAATTTCGAATACTATGCAGAGAAACTATGATCATTCTGCTCTTAGGTAAGTGCAAATGGGTATTCCATGTATTGTATTATTATAAATTTTGAAGTATGCAGAGTTACTGTAAACATTCTTCTACATTCTGCTATTAGTTTAAAGTGAATGGGTCTTACATATAATGCTACCTCAAAGTATATTACAAATTTTTAAATATGCAGAGATACTATGAACATTCTTCTACATTCTGCTCTTAGGGGTCTTTCATGTAATGTTATCTCAAAGGTATATATAGAGTATGATACCATAATCACTTGACTGTGTAATATCAGAGTATGAGTTTTGAATATGCTTTGTTTTGGGCAAATACTGTGACAGAGAGGTAAGCTTGGTTACCAAATGCGTAAGGCGCAGACGAGACCCCTTCTTAAGCAGAGAATAGAGTAGTGTAGTCGCAATGGGTGGTTAAACAGGCAGACACCTGCCACCTGCCACCTGCCAGCTGCCAGCTGCCACCTGCGTAGGCTAGCTGCTAGCTGCTAGCTGCTGTAAGCCGGCAACGCAGTCGCTGATGTCGCTGTAAGACGTGTTGTCAACAAATTGCAACCAAATCCGTGCAAACTTTGTGTCTCTTTGGCATAAATAAATTTGCATAAGCATGCCGTGCGACATGAGTGGTGCTGTCGATGTCGCTGTCGATGTCGCTGGCGATGTGCCTGTGGGATTGGCACTTGCAATGCGAGTGCAATTGGGATGCTGTAGTCACACTAGCTGGGTGGCACCGCGCTTGAATCGCATCTAATGCGCCACAGAGTCCAGGGGAAGGACGTGCCGCTGGTTTAACATGATTTGCACGAGCAGCGAGCAGCGAGCCAAATAAAAGCAAGTCAAATAAACGCTGGCCACGTTTGCCACCGAAGGCGAACACTGAGTCCTGCAGAGTCCTGGAGAGTCCTGGCTGCAGCAGTAGCAGTTGTAGCTGAGACTTTCACCCCACTAATGTTGTTAATGGCTGCTAAAATCGTTTGGCAATTGCCTCATTGACTCGACTACAGCGCCGCAATTTAATGGACTTGAGCTGCAGTTACCTCGCTATCTCTCTCTCTCTCTCTCTCTCTCTGTCTCTCTCTGTAAATCTTTAATGCTGCTGTTGAGGTCAACAATCGCTTAAACGCGTGTACGTGGCATATCTATGATTGAAGCTTTTGATTGCGCTTGCCGATATAGCCGCTAAAACGTGTTGATCCCCCATCAGACCGCCAACCCCCAACCCCACCCTCAGCCCATTGCTTTTGTCCGAGCTACGTGCAACATACTTGCGAGGCAAGTAAGCACAACTCGGGGCATGCAACTCAGCTCGGTTCGGTTCGGTTCAGTTCAGTTCATTTCAGTTGCCGTTGCTTGCATCAAGGCGTCTGCCCCGCATCTTAAGATAATGATGCAACTGAACTGACAACAGCTAATACACAGCTTAAAGCTACAGATAAGAATAAATCAAAGGGCTACAAACTTAAAATAAAATGTATATGTAAGATGCAAAGTAAACAATACAAATTAAATAATTAATAACTAAAGTAGCCCGTTATACATCAAAGCCATTTTGGTATCCATTTCAAATAAAAGTCGCGCAAAGTTTTTTATTTATTGGAAACACAAATTAAACTTAACTACAGTTTGCACTTAAAGTTAAAATATTTTGGATAAGTTTTGAATTAAAGCATTTAATTATAATATTATTATTTAAACTGAAGCCCATGAAGTACTATTTAATATATTAATATAAATGTCACTTCATATAACATTCAGTTTAAGTTTAAAGGTTATTAAAATAAGTTTTCACTAAAGTTTTAATCTTACATCATTTTTATTTCTTATTTATTTACTTATATATTTTTTTCCTATTTTATTTTAGTCTTTGGGAATTAAGTTAATTGCATCTTATGCAGATAAAATTATTTATTATTTAATTCTTTTGTAACCAATTTCTTAAGCCAAATAGTCAAAAAGCTTTCAAATGTATCCAGTTTGTGATATTTAAGCTGTAGAATATTGAGATATTGCTTTGATTTAATAGATTTTGACTTACACAAAGCCTTCAAATTAATTTTGTTTTATTTTCATCTGTGTAGCAAAGTTTATTCAAAACCGAATTAAAGCTGCTATTTGATGCTCAGAGATTTCTTTCTGCTCAAAAGATATATGTAATCAGTACATATATGCATATTCAGTCGATCGATAGTATATACTGGGCGATTAGTATATAATGCATAAGGTGGTCGAGCATTCTCACTAATTCTGTTTCTGTTTGCTTCTGTGTGCCGTGGGAACTAAGTAAACCGCAGGAAATTAGAGCAATCAATGCGGGCTTCAAACGCAGTTTGGAGTCTTGTGGCCAGAATCAAACAAATCCACACCTCGACCGCCAAAATCAAACAAATCCAAAGCCAAATGCAGACCCAAAGCCAAAACCGAAGCAAAACCCAATTAAATCAACACCTATGCAGACAAATATTTTAATAGCTTTATTTAAGAGGCAGCCCGAGTTGGGCGTCCTCGACATCGTCCAGTTCCCTAAAGTTTAAGCGGCAAGTTTTCATGCCAAACTTACATATGTACCTCTACATATCTTCCTCTATCTCCCTCTCTCTTTTTTTGGCAGTCTGTCTCCCTCTTGGCCGCAACTACTCTAGCCACTCAAGTGGCGAACATATTTTGCATAGTTTGCGGTCAGCGGCATACAAGAATTGTGCATAAATCTTGTGGCACAGACAGACAGACAGACAGACAGACAGACCCAATTTAACACTCAAGCAAATGTCACAAATGTGTTTAATGTGTTTAATGCTTTGTTAATAGTTTTATTCAATTTACCACCATCAATTCCTTTAAATTCAAGTCTCTCTTCAAAGCATCTTTTGATGCTGATCGGAAATAAATAAATACAATTTTTGGCCTCCTCTAGCTGTTCAATTTATTTTTAGATATATTTATTAGTTTATGAATTTGATTATGAAATATATCAACCAAAGCCAAAGAAAAAAAAAATTTTAATTACAATTAAATTTACGTATATTTTAAAATGAAAATTAAATTATAGAATTATATAGTTATATTGAGAAAAAAATGAGTGCAACATTTGTTGCAAAATAAAAAAATAAAAGAAATGAATTGAAACATTTGAAATAAATTTTTTGATGGTCAGAGGACTCGAAAAGTTTCAGTTTGTGGTACAACAAGTTTCGATTAAGTGAAATAAAGTGACCACACAAAAGATAATTTGAATTCGATTTCAGCGTTTAGCAATTTGATATATTATTAATGTTATCCAGAAATTATTAAATAATTAATGACACCTCGAATCAATCAGTGCATATTTTATTGATTTACTTTGAGCAGACAAACAACGGACTATCAATTGTTGTTTTTTTTTGTCTGCTTTCCTGTTATTGCTTGTCCCTTATTTCGTTGTATTTCTTAAGGCATTTATTAGAAACTTGAAGAGCTCTGAGCTCTGAATTCGTCAAATGAAATGACTATAATGTGGCACTATTAATAATTGATGCATTTTTAATCGATTTGATCGATTTGCTACCAATTGTAGAAACATTCAGATGTGGTAATTATCCTTATGCTATATCCGCTGCAGGTCCTGCCTTTTGGGGTCTCATCAATCCGGAGTGGTCGCTTTGCAACAAAGGACGTCGACAGTCGCCGGTAAATCTGGAGCCGCAGCGTTTGCTATTCGATCCCAATCTGCGTCCAATGCATATTGACAAGCACAGGGTAAGCCTTATATACATGTGTATATGTATGTACACTGAGAGAAACCAGTTAGCCTCTTTACCCACTTCAGTTGGCTTCTTTTGAGATTTGTATGTATTTATTGATTGTATTTACCAGCAAGACAAGTTTTACATTTTCATTTTGAATTATATTAATCGATTTTGTTGAAAATATATTTTAGAAGCACTTTTTCGCCTTAAAAGATTTTTATGTATTTAATTGTATATTTAGGATTACTAAGGCACTAAGAAATCTGCTGTAAAAAGTTGTTTGCGTATAATTTAATTTAATTTTATTTTAGTTGATTTGGATGAAATTGCAAATCACAATAAGGAATTTGAAATTTGAAAATCAAATTTTTGTTAAAATACCTTAATGCTTAGGTAATTTGTCAAAATGTACTTTAGCAAAATCACTCAAAGTCCTTAACAAATTAAAACTACACATGTGGAATCTGCAATAACTCTTAACTGTTTGAATTTAAAATTGTAGTATTTAAGTTTAATAGTCTCAACATAACTTTTAAATGTTATTGCATAGTTGAAGTTAATTAATTTGATGTATTTTATATACTATTGCAATAATTTAAAATTGTCTACTGTTCTAGGCGGTAGGCAGACTAAAAATAATAATAATTAATCTCGCCAGTGTGTACACATTATTGCATTTTGTGTAATTAACTTTCAATACACATGCATGTCTTCAAAAAACTAGCTCAAATATTAAAGTTTTAATAATTTTTTCGAAAATTTATATATATCACATATTGCTCACATTTATTCTGAAATACAATGTTAGTTTGTTTAAACACATTTGATTAAGCTCTGTATATTTATTTCGTTTTATTGATATTTTCAATTATGTTCAGTACATTGACAATTATTTTATTTAATTATTATTTATTATTACTAATATTTATTAGTCTACATATGAATTATGCATTTATTCATATATAGTATAATAATTATAATATAATAATTACAATTAAAATTATAATATGTATTTATACTCCCATATTTATATAATATTTTATTTATATTTCATGACATTTTACCATCGCTAGCTTACCTGTTTAATTGTTTAAAGGTTTTTATCTTTTGCCTAGTAATTATTGGCTAGGTTGCCTAATAAATTAGATCTTTTGCCTAAAAAGTTGTCAAAATATGTGTCATAGAATTAACTATTTGCAAAAAAAGTTGATTTTATCATTTGAGCCAATTGAATTGCATTTATTTATGTCAACTCATTCGATAGCTAGACGACCTTTTTTCTCTCAGTGTAAGCTGCAGAGATACACCAGCACACATATGTATGTACATACTTAGTGAACTTACTGCATTCGCAATTAGCATACTCATCGTGTGGAGGGAGCTACTACTACTTTTGTTTACTTTTTGTTTTTGTCTTTGACAGATAAGCGGCATTATCAGCAATACGGGCCACAGCGTCATCTTTACGGCGGGCAACGATACGGTGGCCAATTACGACGGAATGCAGACGCCAGTGAACATATCGGGCGGTCCGTTGTCCTATCGCTATCGCTTCCATGAGATACACGTGCACTATGGGCTCAACGATCAATTTGGGTCGGAGCACAGCGTCGAGGGTTACACATTCCCAGCAGAGGTAAGTTCGCATGACAACCAGGAGCAGGAGTAGGAGCAGCAGCAGCAGCAGGAGCAGCAGCAGGAGGAGGAGGCTGGGGGGAGGGATACAAATGGACTGAATGCTTGTCCATTTAAATTAGTTGTGGAATGCATTCCGAGCTCGACACTTTGACATATTTTAAATGCTTTGGGGACACACACACACACACACCCACGCACACATACACCCACACACACACACACACACACATATCTGTGTTCTATGTTGCTCCTCTTTAACAATTCAATTGTGTGTGTCAGCTGGGGGCAACCTGTGAAGTGGGCTTCGGGTTGGGGGCTCAGTTTCGAATTTGTCCTCGTCGTCATTTCTTTTTTGGCATTGTTGTACACTTGCTGTAACTTGTTAGCTCGCTTGCCCAAATATTTGCACAGATAAACGAGCGGAAGTGTATTTGATCAGCAGTTAACGTACTCTTCCAAATGCCGATTTGTCGCTGCCTCAAGTCTCAAGTCTGAAGTCTGAAGTCTCAGCATCCAGTCTTGAGGTACACGAGTGCCAAAGTGCGCTTTTCAACGCCACCCGCCAACACAGAGACAGAGACAGAGACAGAGAGATAGAGCGAGAGAGAGAGAGAGAGAGAGAGGCAGAGACTGACGAAGCGAGATGACTGCCCCAATATTAATGTGTGGACCCCTCCGAAGTTGCCACAATACCGAATTGCTTCAAGTGTCTCCTTCGTGCGGCACTCCATTCACACATCATTCACACAGCATTCACAAAACATTCACACAGCACTCACAAACATTTTGCAGGGAGTGTTGAAATCTTAAAACATCTTCTTGACTAGAACTAGAACATTTATTTATTTTTGCTACTTTTTTTTAAATATCTAACATTTACTAAAGACAGTCGAGACAGCAAAATAAATACAATTTGCAATTGCTATTAAAATTTAGCAAATTATTTTGTAAATTACAAAAAGTAGTTCAAAAACCATACCATTTAAATCATATATTTAAATTGCAAAAATTGGGTAAAACCCAGAATAACTCAATCAGTCAAAATATATTTTGTAATGCAGTATTCATCAGTAAATTATCAAGTTAAAGTTACGCTCTGTGTTCTGGGTATATTAAAAAATGAAATATGATATTATTTTTAATTGCGGCACTACTCCCAAATAGTAGAATTCAAGAATATATAAATATATAATATATATTAATGGAATATTTAAATTTTTCTTATTTTATTATTTATACGTTTTATTTATCTAAATATTAATAATTTTAAATTTGTATTTACTGCTTTTATCTATATTATATGCGATTTTATTTATATTTCTTTTTATATCTATTCATTTTAATTTTAAAAACTGAGAAAGCAAAAAATGCTGATTAATCAAATTTTGTATAAAAACTAGCTTAATTTACTGCTCCTTTAATTAGTTCTCATAGTTAAATAAATTACATTAATTTATTTGATAGCTTCATTCCATATAAACTTAGAATATTTGTTGATTCAATTGCATCAATTAAACAAGCTTAATCAAGCACTTAATTTTAAAAGTGTTGTGCATCAAAATTCACTTAAGTGTTCGTTTAGCTCTTATAAATTTATAAATTCATACATCAATTCATATGCGTTTTGCCTTTCCATAGTTTATAATTTATAAAACACTTATGCCATTTTATATTATGCTGTGAGTGATTGTTGCTTCTTGATGTCGCCGCCGCCTGCGAAAGTGCCTAAAAAATATTTGATTGTATTACTTTGACATTGTTTTTTAGCATCCGAGGCGTATACGTATTGCTGGTGTCATGTGGGGCCAGGCAGTGAAACTTTCGCTCCAGACATGGACGCAGACACCTTTTCCCTGGCCTGTCAGCCACTTCTGTTCTCTGCACTCACTGCTCTCACTCCTCCCAGTACTCCTGTTCTTGTCTCGCTGTCTGATTTATTTAGTCTGTGCGGAGTATGTGCACATGTGAGGATTTTGCTGCCTGGAGGCTCATTCTCATTGCTTGTTGTTTGGCAAATATGATTTTGGCCCCCTTTTTTATTTCATTTTGATGTCAAGTTCAGAGGCACAGGCACAGGCACAGGCAAAAGCACAAGCACACACTCTCGCTCAGTTGGTTTGTTTCGCTCAGTTGATTTGCAAGCAGTTTATTACAAAAAATATGTAAATACGCGAGTCGAGTTGAAGGGTAAACAACAACAGCGAAGGTTAAAGATTAAATTGTGCTGGGCTTTTTTTTATACTTTTGTGTGATACTCTTTTCGAAGAAAATCGTATATTCAGTTTGTGCTGGAGTTTGTAATGCACACCTCAAGTAGGCTTAGAATGACGAAACAAATGGATATGGCCATGTCCGACCGTCTGTCTGTCCATATGTATGGAAACTAGTCCCTCAGTTTTTGAGCTATGAAACCTTGCACAGAGTATTATTATTTAAAGGGACAGCACATTGGTCGCAATCGGCTGGATCGAACGACTATATCTTATAACTGCCATACAACTGAAAGTCGCTTTTGGCCATATACATCATGTTTTCAAAGTTCAATCCTTATAGCTCAATAATGTTTGAAATTGCAAAGCGATTCAGTCCAAATAGCAAAGATCTGCGTCATTCAAAGCCAAGTGCAAGTAAGTTTTGAACAGACTGCTCTTTAAGCCAGTTTGTCATCAAACATCAGAAGGGTTTGGTGGTGTCAGTGATAAAGTGCTGCGCTGAAAAACGCGATGACACAGGTTCGAATCCCGTTCGCGACATCAATCATTTTCTCTTTTTTTATTGTCAAATTCTTTTTTTCGAATAAAAAATAATTTATATATTATAATTTCTTAGAAGAAAAAAAACATTATACTCGAAAAAAACGATCTTTTAGAGCAAATGAAATTTTGCTGGTGCAGTTGGTAGAGTGAAAATTGCGTAATGGCTCGAAAAGAGTATAAAATCTTCGGCACGCCGAAGATAGTCTTTCGCCACTTGTTTTTTTGTTGTTTTTGTTTTGCTAATTTGTCGAGCCATTTGCAGGCACTGTTGTTTGTTGTCTGTTGTCTGTTATACAGGCATGTGCTTAGGCAGCTGCCACTGATGGTCCACCTAAATGATCATCATTGATTTTAGTGCCCAGGCCATAACACATAACATGTAACACATAACAGACAATGGCTGTGTGCCCAGTGTGAAGCAAAGAATTGCGTGCCGGGCTTGTCAACAAATGGCCACAAATTTCTCTCAGTCATTGTCGCCCATGTTGTTGCTGTTGTCGCTGTTGTTGTTTTGGCCCGCTCAAGTTTTTGTGGCCATAATGTGCAGCTGTTGCCAATTTGTTCGCCACTGCATATGCAACTTATTCGCCTAATTAGTAAATGCCAATGGTGATTAACTCATATTACAATGCGGTACGCTAGAATACGAATACTAGTGGCCCAAAAGCTGTTATGTAGAGCAGCAATCACAAAATAACAAAATTCTCTTAGTGTGATAACCGAGCTGTATGTGTATGGCAGTTACCCTATAAATAAATTACCTTTTCTGTCTGTAGATAACAAAATGATTAGAAATTATTTAAAATCGCTTTTCATATCTGTTTTGTTTTGAATATATGTATGCTCAGTTTGTTTTAAGGAATTCAACTGTATATAAATTACTTTTGTACCTTGCCATTTAGATTATGCTTATGAGAAGTTTGTCATATTAAGTCCATTTGTTGGGCAAGGCAAGGTTATCAGAAATAGGATATATTTGGGCTGCCATTTTTGTCTTACATTTCATACTTATTAAGGTTTTCGACAACTCTGTCCTAATTGCTGATTACAATCGACTCTGTCAATGCAATTCAATTGAAATTTTCAATTCAGAATCCTCTCATCCTATCATAAACAATTTTGCTTAAGATTTTTAAGTTCATAGCAAACATTTTGACTTACTTATTTATTATCAATTCTAACTATTATTTCTGAATTTTTTATTCCTTTTGTCTGATTGGGTTTTTTTCTTTGGGGTTTTCCCCAATCCTGTTTATGTTTCTGTGACGCTTTTTCGCAGTTCATTGCTTCAATCTGCGCCTGCCATGAAAAAGGAGCAGCAACAAAGTATATGCAATTGAGTGGCAAATATCCTGTACCGACACACAGTTTATTTAACACTATTATGTATTTAAAATGCCTTATAAGCCAAAACAACTAAACTGAGTGAAGAGTAAAAGAAAGCAGAAAAAAATTTAGTTTGTCTCGAGGATGGTATTTTAAATATTGCAGGATATGCAGGATACATGTTTGTAGCTTTTTTTTGTTTACCGAAAGTTTTTCCTAGTGCTGCAACTTCCGCTTATTATTAAAGCAGCAGTCACTTTTTCTTATGCCCAGTATTTACTTAAAACACGTAAAAGTATGCAATGAAAAATCTCACAAATTTCTATTGAGAATCCTTGTAGTTCACAACTGGTTACAGCGTAAACGTATGGACATGCCTGAATGCAGCTCACCAACATCAGCAGAGATTTCTATCGCTCTGTTCAATTTTTTTACTTTTATTTTTTTAATGGTGTTTTTTTTTTCAAATAACTTTTTTTTGTGAAATTGAGTATTTTTCAAATTTAAAAATCTATACTCTTTTTGAGGTATATTTAGGAGTTCCACTCCTTTTTGTCTGCTTTGGAGGTTGTGTATAACGACCATCAATCCCAGACTTTTTGACATTTTTATTTAATATAATAAATATATTTTTTTGAAATCAATCGTACCATTATATGGAAAAGAAAAAAACAATGTTGCAAGCCTAATTCAATGCTCTGTGCTATGTGCAATGAAAAAACTCACAAATTTCAATTGTGAAATCTTGTAATTCACAATCGGTTACAGCGTAAACGTATGGACATGTCTGAATGAAGCCCACTCACATCAGCAGAGATTTCTTTCGCTCTGTTCATTTTTTTTTTGTATTTTTATTTCTTTTCATGGTGTTTTTTTTTTAAATAATTTAGTGAAGTACGAGTATTTATCAAATTTATAAAATATACTCTTATTGAGGAATATTTAGGAGTTCCAGTCCGTTTTTATTTACATTTTTATTTTCATATAATACATATATTTATCTGGTTATTTACCAAATTTACAAAAAAAAATATACCTTTACCACCGAAATAACATTACCACTCCGTTTAAGAAAGGTATTTAACTATTTAGTCTGTATCAAGCCAGAGTAATTTACATTTTTTTTTCATATAATAAATCCACTTTTTTTTTAATTAAATGTGCCACTTTAATTTTTCAAAAAATGTTCGCATATTATTTTGAATGTTGGAAACTTTATTCCCGTATATTTTACGCCGTTGAAGATTTGAGGATACTGTAACTGTAATAAGATATTCCAAGAGTGAACTCACCACTCTGTGTTGGAAGTTAAGAAACTAGCAATATTTGCAATATTTTTATTTAAACTTATTTTACTTTTATTTACACAAATCGAAATCAGTCGAGCAAGTAATTCAAAATGCGAACAGCAACAAGCTGTTTCCAAATATATCGAACAGCTGATTGGTCAAATTTAACACAAATATTGTGACCCAGGACAGATTATTTTTATTTTTTTTTTTTTTTGCCTGCCCAAACATACTAAAGGTTACTTTAAAGGCATCCTTCGATGTTTTTTTCATCGAAAAGAGTGGAAATATAATATAATGGAAATTGAATAAACGAGGTGTGAGTTACCATACTCGCTTTAATTTGGTAGCAATCGTTGTTCGTTGGTCCACCTACAATGTCTGGTCGCGTCGGCAAATTAATCATGTGTCGATGGGGGCAATCGGCTACTTAATGGGCCACTGGGCTAAATTGCGAGCTCTCTTTTAATGAATTCTTAATTGGCAATTTTAATTAATCCCACGCAAATCCGCACAAGACTGCAGCGTCTTAGAATTCAGTTCGTTGTCATTGGATGCCAGACGAGTCGTGGGCGTAATAGGGGAATGGGCGAATGGGGGCGTGGCCAGACTAGCCTCGGCTCGGCATTCGTTTGCATGTTGGTTTTTGCTGAGCTTGATTTGCTTTATTTGTGTTCTCGTTGTGGTAATTTAGCACTTGTCTTGTGGCTAAAATTTAATCACTTGACACACTCAACGCACCTGTCTGCCACCGTGTAACCCTCTCAAGTCCCCCTTTTAACTTCTGGGTACACCCTTAATGGACTTCGTTACACGTTTGCATCCCCCTCCGCCTCCCCCTCACCATTCACTAGTTGTTCGTTGTTGGTTACTGGTTACTGGTTACTGCGGTCTCCATCCATCTGCCGCCGACTCCATCCGTTTGCACGTGGCAACGTTCGCAACCCAAAACGACCGACGTGACCGACGGCTTAACCATTAATTTACGCGCTAACCATGGAGTACTTAAATATACAAATGTATCTGTATCTGTGCTCTCCACTTCAACACACACACACTTACACTCGTACAGATTCAAACTAACGGGGGCCAAATATTTGCTGGTAATGAGGTCGTGTTGTAAATTTAGGTTTGATTTTCCCCCCGACTAAAAACTTAAAGTGCTTTTCCCACGCACTTTTCATTTGCTTTAATAAGCTTTGCAAATGGGTCAAGGATTGGGTAATTTACCCCAGTAAATGACTCTGAATAGAGAGACTGCAACTACTTCAACTAATGCAGAGTATCAGATATCATCATTATCAGAGCAGCGTTTGATTTATTTTTATTTTCAATCAACATTTTTATTTGAAATCCACGTTTTATTTTCAATATTTTTTTATTTCTCTATGTCTTGATTCCACCTGTTTTTTCTTCGATGATTGAGATGATCGATTAAATGAAAAAAAAGAAAAAGGTTTTTAATACTGATATTTAACATTGTCTCGACAATAAAAAGATCTCAGCTTGAGTACGATTGAAGTTTATTTGTTGTGCTCTTCAACTTTTTTTTTCCTTACGCTTTTTAAGCATTTAAACATCTAAAATAGTCTAAATATTGTGTTCAAGTGATTGTTGTATTTTATTTATATTAATATTTCAAGTTACATGTTGACTAATGTGAATATTGAATGCAATGTTCATTTTTGTATAACATATATATTTTAATTGTTCTTATTGAGATTTTGCAGTTGATTGAGCCGTATACGTTATTTATGCTTTGAATAAACAATTTAAGCTCAGTGTGAATATTCTTGAATACAGCTCATGCACCAAAACTTCCAAGTGCGAAAAGAAAATGTGTACATTGAATATTGTTCAAATTTAACATATATATTATAATTGTCCTGATTGAGATTCTGGTAATTTGACCCAGTAAATGATTTTAAATATTTACACTGCAACTACTTCAACTAATGCAGAGTATCAGATGTAACATTATCAGAGCATCGTTTGATTTATTTTTATTTTCAATCAATATTTTTACTTTCAATCAAATTTTTTTAATCAATATGTCTTAATTTCTCTATTTTTGACTTAGACTAATTTTTTCTTCAGTGTTTTCCTGAATCTTAGCAACGAAATGTTCGACCAACTTTTAAGTTAAAAACCCCCACATAAATGACATTTTAATTTAAAATTTTTATTTTTTTTTAATGTTAACTTTTTTAACGTGGTGACACCACCTGTTTTTAGTTTCGGATTACGACCAAATCTCGGGAAACGGAATTCGTCGATAATTGAGATTGTCGATTAAATAAAAAAAGATTGAGTTTTTCATACTGATATTCAACATTGTCTCGACAGTAAAAAGATCTCAGCTTGAGTGCGATTGACTTGTTTTTTTTTTGTGATCTAAAATTTTTTTTGCCTTACGCTTTTAAGCATTTCAATTTCTAAAATTGTCTAAATTTTGTGTTCAAGTGATAATTTAATTTTATTTATATTTTTATTTCAAGTTACATGTTGACTTGAATACTGCTCATGCAATAAAACTTCCAAGAGCGAAAACAAAATGTGTATTTTGAATATTGTTAAAATTTAACATATATATTATATTTGTCCTTATTGAGATTAATTTGTCCCAGTAAATGATTTTAAATAGATGGACTGCAACTATTTCAACTAATGCAGAGTATCAGATTGCATCATTATCAGAGCATCGTTTGATTTATTTTTATTTTCAATCAACATTTTTATTTGAAATCCACGTTTTATTTTCAATATTTTTTTATTTCTCTATTCTTGCCTTGAGTAATTTTTTCTTTTTTATCTTCAAGAAACACTTTGTACATGATTTTTATTTTTTTTTATTGTCTTGATTCCACCTGTTTTTTCTTCGATGATTGAGATGATCGATTAAATGAAAAAAAAAGAAAAAGGTTTTTAATACTGATATTTAACATTGTCTCGACAATAAAAAGATCTCAGCTTGAGTACGATTGAAGTTTATTTGTTGTGCTCTTCAACTTTTTTTTTCCTTACGCTTTTTAAGCATTTAAACATCTAAAATAGTCTAAATATTGTGTTCAAGTGATTGTTGTATTTTATTTATATTAATATTTCAAGTTACATGTTGACTAATGTGAATATTGAATGCAATGTTCATTTTTGTATAACATATATATTTTAATTGTTCTTATTGAGATTTTGCAGTTGATTGAGCCGTATACGTTATTTATGCTTTGAATAAACAATTTAAGCTCAGTGTGAATATTCTTGAATACAGCTCATGCACCAAAACTTCCAAGTGCGAAAAGAAAATGTGTACATTGAATATTGTTCAAATTTAACATATATATTATAATTGTCCTGATTGAGATTCTGGTAATTTGACCCAGTAAATGATTTTAAATATTTACACTGCAACTACTTCAACTAATGCAGAGTATCAGATGTAACATTATCAGAGCATCGTTTGATTTATTTTTATTTTCAATCAATATTTTTACTTTCAATCAAATTTTTTTAATCAATATGTCTTAATTTCTCTATTTTTGACTTAGACTAATTTTTTCTTCAGTGTTTTCCTGAATCTTAGCAACGAAATGTTCGACCAACTTTTAAGTTAAAAACCCCCACATAAATGACATTTTAATTTAAAATTTTTATTTTTTTTTAATGTTAACTTTTTTAACGTGGTGACACCACCTGTTTTTAGTTTCGGATTACGACCAAATCTCGGGAAACGGAATTCTTCGATAATTGAGATTGTCGATTAAATAAAAAAAGATTGAGTTTTTCATACTGATATTCAACATTGTCTCGACAGTAAAAAGATCTCAGCTTGAGTGCGATTGACTTGTTTTTTTTTTGTGATCTAAAATTTTTTTTGCCTTACGCTTTTAAGCATTTCAATTTCTAAAATTGTCTAAATTTTGTGTTCAAGTGATAATTTAATTTTATTTATATTTTTATTTCAAGTTACATGTTGACTTGAATACTGCTCATGCAATAAAACTTCCAAGAGCGAAAACAAAATGTGTATTTTGAATATTGTTAAAATTTAACATATATATTATATTTGTCCTTATTGAGATTAATTTGTCCCAGTACATGATTTTAAATAGATGGACTGCAACTATTTCAACTAATGCAGAGTATCAGATTGCATCATCAGAGCATCGTTTGATTTATTTTTATTTTCAATCAACATTTTTATTTGAAATCCACGTTTTATTTTCAATATTTTTTTATTTCTCTATTCTTGCCTTGAGTAATTTTTTCTTTTTCATCTTCAAGAAACACTTTGTACATGATTTTTATTTTTTTTTATTGTCTTGATTCCACCTGTTTTTTCTTCGATGATTGAGATGATCGATTAAATGAAAAAAAAGAAAAAGGTTTTTAATACTGATATTTAACATTGTCTCGACAATAAAAAGATCTCAGCTTGAGTACGATTGAAGTTTATTTGTTGTGCTCTTCAACTTTTTTTTTCCTTACGCTTTTTAAGCATTTAAACATCTAAAATAGTCTAAATATTGTGTTCAAGTGATTGTTGTATTTTATTTATATTAATATTTCAAGTTACATGTTGACTAATGTGAATATTGAATGCAATGTTCATTTTTGTATAACATATATATTTTAATTGTTCTTATTGAGATTTTGCAGTTGATTGAGCCGTATACGTTATTTATGCTTTGAATAAACAATTTAAGCTCAGTGTGAATATTCTTGAATACAGCTCATGCACCAAAACTTCCAAGTGCGAAAAGAAAATGTGTACATTGAATATTGTTCAAATTTAACATATATATTATAATTGTCCTGATTGAGATTCTGGTAATTTGACCCAGTAAATGATTTTAAATATTTACACTGCAACTACTTCAACTAATGCAGAGTATCAGATGTAACATTATCAGAGCATCGTTTGATTTATTTTTATTTTCAATCAATATTTTTACTTTCAATCAAATTTTTTTAATCAATATGTCTTAATTTCTCTATTTTTGACTTAGACTAATTTTTTCTTCAGTGTTTTCCTGAATCTTAGCAACGAAATGTTCGACCAACTTTTAAGTTAAAAACCCCCACATAAATGACATTTTAATTTAAAATTTTTATTTTTTTTTAATGTTAACTTTTTTAACGTGGTGACACCACCTGTTTTTAGTTTCGGATTACGACCAAATCTCGGGAAACGGAATTCTTCGATAATTGAGATTGTCGATTAAATAAAAAAAGATTGAGTTTTTCATACTGATATTCAACATTGTCTCGACAGTAAAAAGATCTCAGCTTGAGTGCGATTGACTTGTTTTTTTTTTGTGATCTAAAATTTTTTTTGCCTTACGCTTTTAAGCATTTCAATTTCTAAAATTGTCTAAATTTTGTGTTCAAGTGATAATTTAATTTTATTTATATTTTTATTTCAAGTTACATGTTGACTTGAATACTGCTCATGCAATAAAACTTCCAAGAGCGAAAACAAAATGTGTATTTTGAATATTGTTAAAATTTAACATATATATTATATTTGTCCTTATTGAGATTAATTTGTCCCAGTAAATGATTTTAAATAGATGGACTGCAACTATTTCAACTAATGCAGAGTATCAGATTGCATCATTATCAGAGCATCGTTTGATTTATTTTTATTTTCAATCAACATTTTTATTTGAAATCCACGTTTTATTTTCAATATTTTTTTATTTCTCTATTCTTGCCTTGAGTAATTTTTTCTTTTTTATCTTCAAGAAACACTTTGTACATGATTTTTATTTTTTTTTATTGTCTTGATTCCACCTGTTTTTTCTTCGATGATTGAGAGATCGATTAAATGAAAAAAAAAAGAAAAAGGTTTTTAATACTGATATTTAACATTGTCTCGACAATAAAAAGATCTCAGCTTGAGTACGATTGAAGTTTATTTGTTGTGCTCTTCAACTTTTTTTTTCCTTACGCTTTTTAAGCATTTAAACATCTAAAATAGTCTAAATATTGTGTTCAAGTGATTGTTGTATTTTATTTATATTAATATTTCAAGTTACATGTTGACTAATGTGAATATTGAATGCAATGTTCATTTTTGTATAACATATATATTTTAATTGTTCTTATTGAGATTTTGCAGTTGATTGAGCCGTATACGTTATTTATGCTTTGAATAAACAATTTAAGCTCAGTGTGAATATTCTTGAATACAGCTCATGCACCAAAACTTCCAAGTGCGAAAAGAAAATGTGTACATTGAATATTGTTCAAATTTAACATATATATTATAATTGTCCTGATTGAGATTCTGGTAATTTGACCCAGTAAATGATTTTAAATATTTACACTGCAACTACTTCAACTAATGCAGAGTATCAGATGTAACATTATCAGAGCATCGTTTGATTTATTTTTATTTTCAATCAATATTTTTACTTTCAATCAAATTTTTTTAATCAATATGTCTTAATTTCTCTATTTTTGACTTAGACTAATTTTTTCTTCAGTGTTTTCCTGAATCTTAGCAACGAAATGTTCGACCAACTTTTAAGTTAAAAACCCCCACATAAATGACATTTTAATTTAAAATTTTTATTTTTTTTTAATGTTAACTTTTTTAACGTGGTGACACCACCTGTTTTTAGTTTCGGATTACGACCAAATCTCGGGAAACGGAATTCTTCGATAATTGAGATTGTCGATTAAATAAAAAAAGATTGAGTTTTTCATACTGATATTCAACATTGTCTCGACAGTAAAAAGATCTCAGCTTGAGTGCGATTGACTTGTTTTTTTTTTGTGATCTAAAATTTTTTTTGCCTTACGCTTTTAAGCATTTCAATTTCTAAAATTGTCTAAATTTTGTGTTCAAGTGATAATTTAATTTTATTTATATTTTTATTTCAAGTTACATGTTGACTTGAATACTGCTCATGCAATAAAACTTCCAAGAGCGAAAACAAAATGTGTATTTTGAATATTGTTAAAATTTAACATATATATTATATTTGTCCTTATTGAGATTAATTTGTCCCAGTAAATGATTTTAAATAGATGGACTGCAACTATTTCAACTAATGCAGAGTATCAGATTGCATCATTATCAGAGCATCGTTTGATTTATTTTTATTTTCAATCAACATTTTTATTTGAAATCCACGTTTTATTTTCAATATTTTTTTATTTCTCTATTCTTGCCTTGAGTAATTTTTTCTTTTTTATCTTCAAGAAACACTTTGTACATGATTTTTATTTTTTTTTATTGTCTTGATTCCACCTGTTTTTTCTTCGATGATTGAGAGATCGATTAAATGAAAAAAAAAAGAAAAAGGTTTTTAATACTGATATTTAACATTGTCTCGACAATAAAAAGATCTCAGCTTGAGTACGATTGAAGTTTATTTGTTGTGCTCTTCAACTTTTTTTTTCCTTACGCTTTTTAAGCATTTAAACATCTAAAATAGTCTAAATATTGTGTTCAAGTGATTGTTGTATTTTATTTATATTAATATTTCAAGTTACATGTTGACTAATGTGAATATTGAATGCAATGTTCATTTTTGTATAACATATATATTTTAATTGTTCTTATTGAGATTTTGCAGTTGATTGAGCCGTATACGTTATTTATGCTTTGAATAAACAATTTAAGCTCAGTGTGAATATTCTTGAATACAGCTCATGCACCAAAACTTCCAAGTGCGAAAAGAAAATGTGTACATTGAATATTGTTCAAATTTAACATATATATTATAATTGTCCTGATTGAGATTCTGGTAATTTGACCCAGTAAATGATTTTAAATATTTACACTGCAACTACTTCAACTAATGCAGAGTATCAGATGTAACATTATCAGAGCATCGTTTGATTTATTTTTATTTTCAATCAATATTTTTACTTTCAATCAAATTTTTTTAATCAATATGTCTTAATTTCTCTATTTTTGACTTAGACTAATTTTTTCTTCAGTGTTTTCCTGAATCTTAGCAACGAAATGTTCGACCAACTTTTAAGTTAAAAACCCCCACATAAATGACATTTTAATTTAAAATTGTTATTTTTTTTTAATGTTAACTTTTTTAACGTGGTGACACCACCTGTTTTTAGTTTCGGATTACGACCAAATCTCGGGAAACGGAATTCTTCGATAATTGAGATTGTCGATTAAATAAAAAAAGATTGAGTTTTTCATACCGATATTCAACATTGTCTCGACAGTAAAAAGATCTCAGCTTGAGTGCGATTGACTTGTTTTTTTTTTTGTGATCTAAAATTTTTTTTGCCTTACGCTTTTAAGCATTTCAATTTCTAAAATTGTCTAAATTTTGTGTTCAAGTGATAATTTAATTTTATTTATATTTTTATTTCAAGTTACATGTTGACTTGAATACTGCTCATGCAATAAAACTTCCAAGAGCGAAAACAAAATGTGTATTTTGAATATTGTTAAAATTTAACATATATATTATATTTGTCCTTATTGAGATTAATTTGTCCCAGTACATGATTTTAAATAGATGGACTGCAACTATTTCAACTAATGCAGAGTATCAGATTGCATCATTATCAGAGCATCGTTTGATTTATTTTTATTTTCAATCAACATTTTTATTTGAAATCCACGTTTTATTTTCAATATTTTTTTATTTCTCTATTCTTGCCTTGAGTAATTTTTTCTTTTTCATCTTCAAGAAACACTTTGTACATGATTTTTATTTTTTTTTATTGTCTTGATTCCACCTGTTTTTTCTTCGATGATTGAGATGATCGATTAAATGAAAAAAAAGAATGAGGTTTTTAATACTGATATTTAACATTGTCTCGACAATAAAAAGATCTCAGCTTGAGTACGATTGAAGTTTATTTGTTGTGCTCTTCAACTTTTTTTTTCCTTACGCTTTTTAAGCATTTAAACATCTAAAATAGTCTAAATATTGTGTTCAAGTGATTGTTGTATTTTATTTATATTAATATTTCAAGTTACATGTTGACTAATGTGAATATTGAATGCAATGTTCATTTTTGTATAACATATATATTTTAATTGTTCTTATTGAGATTTTGCAGTTGATTGAGCCGTATACGTTATTTATGCTTTGAATAAACAATTTAAGCTCAGTGTGAATATTCTTGAATACAGCTCATGTACTTAAACTTCCAACAACTAATATAATCGGTGCAAAAGTAATTCGGCTCTTTGCCTCACGTGGATTATTCACTTTTCTTTTAGCTTGCCCAAATTTTTTTTAATTTTGCGTTTTTTGTAAGGCATATAACAATGTATTATACATTATCTCTATTAGCTCTTAATTTAATAATATTATTTGGCTCTTAATTTTATAATATTACATTAATATTTTTTTCTCTTTACTAAATTAATAAATTGGTAATAATTTTGTTCATTGTTTTTTGGTGTGATTGGGTTTTTCTTTGTTTTTACCATGTGTTAAGCCAATTGCGTTATTTGTACTCTTTTCGAAAAAAATAGTATATTAAGTTTGTAACACATAGAAGGAAGCGTCGGAGACTCCCAAAAGTTACTGCCAGTATGCTAAGAATGACAACACAAATTGATCTAGCTATATCCGTCTGTCTGTTCGTTTGTCTGTCTGTCTGTCTGTATGTATGCAAACTAGTCCCTCAGTTTTTGAGCTATCGCGATGCAACTTTGCACATAGACTTATTATTCAACGGGACAGTTCATTGGTCGGAGCAGTCCGGATCGGACCACTATATCTTATAGCTGTTATACAACTCAAAATCGGTTTTGGCCATATATCCCATGTTTTTAAGTCTATCGCGATAAAACTTTGCACATACACCTGTTATTCAAAGAGACATCCCATTAGTCGGAGCCGGCCCGATCGGACCACTATATGTTAAAGCTACCATACAACTGGCAATGAATTAAAAATTCTTAGAACAAAAAAAAAAAAAATTTGACGCGACAAAACGATTTTGTACAGCATATGAAATTTCAGTGGTGCAGCTAGCAGAGTGAAATTTGCCTAAAGGTTCGAAAAGCGTATAAAAGCTTCGGCACGACGATAATCCTTTCCCACTTGTTTTCTATTAATATCCCCAGAGCTTAATGCAGTTTTAACTTTGAATCTATAATTTAATACTTTCAATTGTATTAATACTTTTAAATGTTTTGTAATGTTAATATAAATTGTTTTGTGTTGACTTTCAATAGTCGACAATAAATAAAGGAGTTACCTTCTGAATATAAATATTCTCAATATTAGATGAGTAATCATAATCATAATCAGTAATGTGTCTGCTTTAACTAAAATGTCTAGAGGACAGATTGTAAATAAGTACAGAAAAATATATATGTATATAGATGTATTAAGTTTGATCTATGTAGGCGACATTAGCTGACACTTTAAGCTGCTGCGACTCTAATTAGCTTAGCATGTCCTTTGAAAATGCCAGCATTGCAATGCAAGATCTTTGAGCGCATCTTTTCATATGAGCGCGTTTTAAAACGCCAGCAAAACGGACGAACAGTTGCACTTTTGCTTCTCATGCTGCTGTTGCCTCTTAATGCTGTTGTTGGCATTGTGCTTCCTGTTTGTGCTGCGCATAATTAGCTGCTAGTGCTGGCGCCATCAGGACGACACACACACACAATTACACACACACACACACGCGTAGAGCTGCAGTTAACGGTACTGGTGTCCGGTAGGATCTGGCAAGTCGAGCAGTGCCTGGATTTGTGTATATACATGTGTGTGTATGTGTGTGTGTGTGTGTGTGTGTGTTGTACCCATGTGCGTTGTTAAGCTAATTTGCTTCATTTGTCTAGAAAACTGACTGACAAGCCTCTTACACACACCCATGGCCACACACAGAGAAACACAACTCACAACACGCAACACACATACCAGAGACCAGCAATAGATTCACGGCTAGCTGGCAAAGTGTTGACATGAGGCCGTGTTTTCAGGCCTCGTCCTGCCGGAGTCCTGCCGCAGTCCTGACCCCCGCCGACACCCGACCCCGATTGCATACCAACAGACCTCGGTCGGTCAGCAGGGCACCCTTCCCCTCCTCTTCCCCTCCCCTCCCCTCTCATCACAACACGAAAGCCAAGTAAACCAGCTGAAATATCATGTGGTGGGGCCAACCACCCGAAATAAACTCGGATGGTTTAGCATTCAGCTGGACTAGACACAGTGGTAGACAGTGCTCAAGAAATGCATTTGACTTTATGCACATATATCTCACATATTTGCCATATTCATATAACGTGCATTTGGTAAAGCTTACAAACTTGATGCAAGTGTTGTATTTAAGTCTTAATGTGTACCGTTAAAAAACAATTTGTAGACAACTTATTGGTATACATATTTAGTACACTCGGAGAAAAAATATGATTTGAGATGAAAAGCTCAGTAAATTATTTTCTTGAATATTAATAAATTAGAAATGAATAGAACTTTAGTTAGATAATCCAGTTCATGACTTCAGAAACACCTCAAATATTCTTAGATCGTTATATATAAAGGTATGTTCCCATTTTGATTTGATTGGATGGATGTGGATTTGGAATGGTAATACTAGTTTGTGAAACTAAGTACGGCAAAATCCATTTTAAACATTACACAAACAGCTTTGATTTTAAAGAGTCATATAATTTAGCCAATTACTTTTTAATCCACATTGTATTATCACGTGAATTGAATCCGAAACCACAAATTATATTATATATGCGGGACTAACAATATGTTGTTGAACTAGGAAGTTGAGAAATTTGTGTCTAGATGTATGCTCTGAGAGATCCACTGAACTGTTTACAAATATAATAAGCTTAATAAATTATTTTGTATTATTTTCAAAAGCTGCATACCAGAATATAAAAATTGCAAAATATGTTTTGCTTTCACATGAAAATTAATTGTTTATATATTGGTATGCATATGTATATATTAAAGAGTTGAATCGCCTATAGCGATTTGGCGTATTTCATTACATTTGGCATCTCTATTAGCAACCACTGTTAGAGGCGGGCCAAGGCGGCAGGCGATTGCCTAAGCCAAGGCAAAGTTTTGCAGCTGGCGCCCCCGCTTCGCTTGTTGGCCATAGCTTTGGCCCCGGGCACAGACTAGACCAGGCCAGCACAGACCAGACCAGACCAGACCAGACCAGAGCAGACCAGAAAGCAACCCAATCCAACCCGAGCAGCCCAAGCCTGCAATCCATGCAGTGAAAACATGTGTAATTGATCTGATTAAGTTGCCTTTTCTCTGCGCCTGCCTCTCTCTCTCTCTGTGTGTGTGTGTGTGTGTATCTGATTGTGTGTAAGCTTGTAAGTGTATGCGTGTGTGTGTGTGTGTGTGTGTGTGTGTTTGTGGTGTGGTAAGAAGCATGCCGATGGCCTGCTCTGTGTGTTGGCCTTCTCTCTCTCGACAAACAAACAAACTGGCAAACAAACTGGGATTCGAACTGCGACTGGGCCTTGTGGCTGCTGACTGAGTGGTAAGTGGGGCTATACGGGGGGGGGGACTTACGGGGGCGCTTTGGGGGTGGGAGACTATTGCTCTTGTCCGGCTATTTGCTGGCACTTGCTGTGTTGCTATCCGTGTTTATTTGCTGCTGCTGCCGCACGCTTTCCTGTTTAATGAAACGAAAGTATAACATTTTAGTTTGTGGTAAATATTGCATAATTTTTTACGCACACATTCCATTTCGTGTGAGGCCAGAGACACAAAATAGTCGAATAATGTGTGGGCATGCTAATGATTCTATTGCTGA
This sequence comes from Drosophila flavopinicola, assembly GCA_035042425.1. Taxonomy (NCBI): domain Eukaryota; kingdom Metazoa; phylum Arthropoda; class Insecta; order Diptera; family Drosophilidae; genus Drosophila; species Drosophila flavopinicola. Next base: position 456,742 of record JAWNLL010000451.1, on the reverse strand, counting down.
CCCAGCACAGCACCTGTTATCAAAATGCACATAAATATACATATGTATGTATGTATGTAGACAGTGCAGATCTCTTTAATTACACTACATGTACAGATGTACAAGCCATAAGAGCTGGAATGTTGAAATAAACACAACGTTTTCCTTTGAGGTCTTGATGGGACTTTCGATAAATTCCGATACGCAATTCGTTGTTTTCAACTTCTTGTCAAAGGTCATTACACAAATTCATTTCAAATTGGAAACTACTTTTTTTTTAGAAATTTACCCTTGTGGGTGGAAAATGTACATAACAAGTTAGAGAATTGGTGTTTTTGAAAATGGTCGGTAGAAAACTGTTGAGTGAAAACTTTACGTTTTGGGTGGGCTTCAATTTCATGTTCAAATATCAAATTGATAATTCATTGAAAACGGCATGCCAATATTTTAGTTTTTTTTTTATTTTTGTTGTATATTCATTATCAAAGCTCCATCCATAAATATACTGAAAACGTAATACACAAATTTTCAGACGAATCTTTTCCTCTTTTCGAGTGGAAAATAGGGATTTCCAGATCTACGAATAATTTGAAGATGTAACTTTTTGAAATTGGTATCTGATGATATCTAAAGCTACAATTGTTCAGTTGTTTTTTCTTCAGTACCTATTTCCTCTTCCGTTATTTTTTTGTGTGTAATAATTGTCAATTAAAATTGCCTTAAGTTAGGCAAATGTGTAGCAAACTCTTCTCTTTAAGAAGTGTGCTTGATTTATTTAGAAGCATCTTCACACTGCTAGCCATATTATCCACATACTATCTTTGTACATATATATTTTTGAAAATAAGTTGAGAGCTTTTGTCCGACTATCAGCTCACAAATTGCTTTGCGCTCTAAATGCTGCAATTGCCATTCCGAGAATGTGTGTTGTACTTTGTACTTTGTACTTTGTACTTTCTACTGTGAGTTGTGAGTAGCCTTTCAGTGATTTGGATAAGTAATTCATTTGAAAACGCACTGCCAACAGTTGTTGGCCAGCTGAAAAGAGAGAAGCGAAGAGAAGCAAAGAGTCTGTATAGTTTATGCTCACACAATTTGTGTTGCAATTTGCTCGTCAAAATTTCATTTGCATTTACGGTTTCTGCCTCGGCTCCTTTATTTGCATGCACTTCTATGTGAGAAGAACTCAAAACTCAGCAACTTTAGGAATTTTAATTTAATTTAATTTATATTTGCCTTGCTGGACACACATTAAAAATGCAGCATGAAGTTTTAATATTTAAATGCATTTTTCTTCAACCGTTTTCATTCTTGCATACCCTGCACACAGAGACTTATTTCCAACTGGCATGCTAAGTTCAACTATGCAAATGACTAAACTACACTTAAGACTCTTTTAATATTAAAATGGAATTTAACTGCTTTTATATTATACTTGCAATTTATTGAGATTGCTCAATTCAACTCGGTGTAGGGTATCTGCAAGTCGACCATTTCCACTGCAGCACTCCGTCTTTTTTTAGACTGTGCATATTTTGCAAAAATATTTAGTTTTTTTTTTATAGCCTTTCGGGTACTCTTTTCGGATTTGCATGGACTGCTCTTTATGCGAGTTTGTCATCGAACATCAAAATGGTTTGGTGGTGTGAATGGTAAAGTGCTGCACTAACAAATCGTTTATTTAAAATTTTTTTTGTTATTCTTGTTTTAAAAATATCATAGAGCTTAAATATAAAATTTCAAAAGGTTCGAAATGTGAATAAAATCGGTACGCCAAAGATAATTCATCGCCACTTGCTTATTTGATTTATTATTATTGTATGCAGCTCTTCGCTTTGTGATTGTGGTGAATAAACGCACTCACACTCACACTAATTTCCACCCTCATCCGAGGCTTAGTCCTTTTAAGTACTGGGACACATGAATGTATGTTGACAAATACTCGCGTGCTTTGTTTCTAAACAATATTTTTTACTCAAAAGCAAACATCCGAAAATATTTTATAATATGTATGAGCATTTTTACTGTATGGCCATAGAAAATACCAGAACAGCGTATTAATGCGCATATTCATACACTCAGAGAAAAAGCCAATATTTACTTAAAGTGGTTTTTTTTAGGCCAAACCCCTAGATTTCAGTATTTTTGAAGTAGATTAGAGATTACTTTAAGAACGTTTTTTTAAGTCAGATTCCGACTTGTTTAGTTTCTTTTTGTATCAGAATAGTTTCTGATATAGTTTCTGACATAGTTAATTATTTTATATTGACATTACTATAGTTACATATTTTATGAGTATTGCAGACAATTTATAATTTCACATAATAACCTTTAGAATGTTTTCTTTTAAATATAATTAAATTTTAAAAAACTGATTACGAAATAGAATTGACGCATCTATTTGTATATTGTTTTATTGTAGTAACAATAATCTGTTCCCAATTATATTTGTACTCCTTATATACTATACCGATTCGTGCCCAGTATCAGAATTATATACTTGATTCAATACAAAAAACATACTTATTTTAGTCATTTTGGCAAATATTTGCAGTAAAAGAAGTACGAAAATTATTTGAAATTGTAAGTGCGTAAACGGTCTTAGAACAAACCAGTTTGATGTTTTTCTGAGTGTACCCTTAACCCAGTTTAAACACGTTCATATGCTTATAAGTGGTGTGCAATACACAGTTGAAATGTTTGAATTTTTTATTTTTTTTATATTATGTGTTTGGTTTTTTTTTCTTTTCATTTATTCACTGCTTTAGTTGGCAAAGGCAAAAATCCATATGATACAGTAGAGTTTAATCACAGCCTGCCAAGATGTGTGTGTGTATGTGTGTGTATGTATGTGTGTGTGTGTGTGTGTGTGTGAGGTCAGTTGTGAACTGATGGACCCTACCTTAACCAACTGGTCAACACGTCCACTTCTTCGATGTGGGCTAAAGGAAAATATTTGTTTTTTCAGGCGCTTGATCTCGCATGTCTGCTTTTGTTGCTATGTATCTGTGTGTGTGTACTCGGTTGCAGTTGTATCTGTGTGTGTGTGTGTGTGTGCATCGTGCACTCGAATTTGTCTGTATTTTGTTGATTGTTGCGATTATTTTGTTGCAATTTATGCGAAACAAGGCGAGCTTTCACCTCGCTTTCAGCCCACAACTGTTTGTCTGCCTGTCTGTCTGCCTGTCTGTCGGTCTCTCTGTCTGTCTGTCTGTCGGGGAGGGGTGGACCCCGGCCTCTAGTCGTTGGTACAGTCATGCACACAGAGGCTGCTGTACAAACATGACGAACACGTTGTCGGCACTTTGTATGCATTTGGGCTTAAATTGAGCAACAATAAAGTTGGCCACAAACACAAATAGAATGCAGCACTTTTGCATAGGATATCATCTCTATCCCAGTGCTAGCATCTCCACTAAGCCACACATGTACAACAAAAGCCTTAAACTCTCTCGCTCTCTCTCCCTCTCTGTTTCTCTTGCAGATACAAATATTCGGCTATAATTCACAGCTATATGCAAATTTCTCAGACGCTCTAAATCGTGCTCAGGGCATCGTTGGCGTTTCCATATTGCTGCAGGTAAGCTTCCCATACAGCCCACAAGGTATACGAGTATTATGTGTGTATATATGTATATATATTTTCAGCTGGGCGATCTCTCCAATCCGGAACTGCGAATGCTCACCGACCAGCTGGAACGCATTCGCTACGGCGGCGATGAGGTGTTCGTGAAGCGACTCTCGATACGTGGACTAATGCCGGATACGGATCATTACATGACGTACGATGGATCCACAACGGCACCCGCCTGCCATGAGACCGTCACTTGGGTCGTACTCAATAAGCCCATCTACATAACAAAGCAACAGGTAAGCTGCAAGTCATGTGCACATGTCAAATGTCCACATACAGTGAAAACTCCTTAGAATAAACCAAATACGAATATGCTATACGTTTTTATAAGAAATACTTTGTACTGAAGTATTTTTCATATGATTTGTGAAATTTACCTCTCTTAGCCGGACACGAATGGGATATGTGCCCGAAACTGTGTGGGATTCGTGTCCGGCTAAAAGAGGTTTTTTTCACAATTCATAAGCAAAACGTAGTTCGCTTTTGGGTAATTGGGAACTACGTCCAATACATTGAAAATTGCTTTAAACAAAAATAATAATAACAAAAAACCTGTCAGCAAAAGAGGATTGTCCGCCTATTAGAGGTATTAGTTATGCAAGTTTAACTGTATGGTAAAAACTAAGGTAACAATTTGCTGTTGATTTGAATTGTAGAGCAACTTGATTTGCGTGCAGTAATATATAGTAAATATCTTATAAGCTATAATATGTATAAATAGTATTTATTAATGCTAATCAAAAACTATACAAATCTATATGTGCCAAATTATGTACAAATGTAAATGTGTACAGCTAATTTACTTGGGACTTTTTGTGGAATCTAGTATTTAGAGGTATATAGTAAAGTAAAGCCGTCTAATTTAAACAAACTGATGACATTCGCTGTTGTTTCTCTTGGAATATTTAGCTCTACATATGAAATTATTGCTTATTTTACTGGAATCACATCGAGAGCTTTTTCTACATATTATTCGAACATAATTGATTGCGTTACATTTTCTTACTGAAAAAAGAGCTTACAATTTAGAGTTTTTACATTTTATTTTGAATTGATTGTAGCAGTAGCAAAAGTATACAAAATTCACAGGAAAAGATAAATATATCAAAAATGGTATACAAACTCGAAACACTTACAAATAGTACTTATCCTTCCTCTACACCTTTGCCAGTTGCTCATATTTGTTAATTAGCGACCGTTCTGGTGTTGTTTGTTTTATTAGCTAATTTAATTCGAGTTTTAAATTAAGTTTTTTTGTTGCCTACAACTACAAGAAGAAGAAGAAGAAGATGAAGAAGAAGCGCAGGAGCAATAACAACAAAGTGGCAGCGACCATAAATGAAAGCGATGACCACTTTTTTGCCTGCCTCTTACTCTTACTATTTCTACTACTCTTTCGGCGAGCAAACAAAAAAGACAGCACACAAAATGTAACGCAAATGTTTATTAAGTGCAGCGCCGTAATAAAGACGCCAACATGCACGGCCATCAGGCAAGGTGGGGGCGAGGTGGGGGCGAGGGGGGCTGAAACAAAGCCGGAGGCCGACGGTGTACGTGTAAACAAAGTAAGCGGCGAGTGTCGGCCGAGAGCGACAGAGAGGTAGAGGGAAAGAGAGGCAGAGAGGGGGCGTGGCCACACATATGCACATGGCTGCATCCAGAAGGATCAGGAGCTGGAGCAGGCGATAGAGATGGCGATGGCGATGGCGATGGGAATGGAGATGAAACCGGCGGCAGCCCGAGTCAGGCTCATAAAAACTTCAACAAGCGCAATGGCACCCGAGAGTCCACGGTTACAACTTGTGGCTCCCAGACAGCAGCAGCAGCAGCAGCAGCAAGGATGAGCAGGAGTCCGGGGACGAGGACGAGGACGAAGAGAAGGAATTGCCAGACAGTGCAGCGGCAATGTAATTTAGTGTTGCACGGATACGCGGCTGCACCTTGCTAACAAAACATAATTTACCAAATTAAAGTAACGCCAGCAAGTGTGAGCAAAATGAAAGAAGACACTCAACCGAAACAACAGACAGAGACAGAGAGAGAGAGAGAGACATATAGATATAGAAGTAATAAAGCTGCGACACCTAATCTGAAATTGCAATTATAACATTTACGTTTGCTCTTGGACACTTGCAATCGACTAATCGCCTCAAATAGAATTTGCCACACATCCTTATATCTAATACATATATATATATATACGTTTAGTCTAGTTCATATTTGCCTTATCGTCTTTGCAAGTTGGTTGAACCAGCTGTTAAGTCTTACAATGAATTGAAATTCCAAGCATTGCCAGATTGAAACTTTTTCCACACATTTAACTTATCATTCCTACAACTAGGATAAGCTTTACAAGCAACAAAGGAATATAGCCCGAAATAAGATTTAACTAGTTTCTATTTGACACATATGCATATGCTATAAAAACTTCCTCGACTAATTTGCAGCAATCTATGTAAACCTGTTTCGATATAGCTTATGACGGACATCTTTATGGGTATTCAAATATTCAAGGCGATAGCGCAAAACACATGAGATTTATGGCCAAAAACCGACTTTCCGGTGTATGGCAGCTATAAGATATGGTGGTCCGATCCAGTCAGTATCGACAAATGTGCTGTCCCTTTGAAAAACAAGTCTCTGTGCAAAGTTTCATCGCGATAGCTCAAAAGCTGAGGGACTAGTTAGCATACATACAGAGAGACAGACAGACAATCGGATGAATATTGACAAATAAATTTGTGTTGTCATTCTAAGCATAATGGAGGTAGCTTTTGCGGGTCAAACCTTTAGCCATATAGAGCTTATGTGTTAATAAGACACTCTCTCTGAACATCACAGCAGGACCATCATCCCCACAATAGTCAAAATAATAGTTTGTCGTTTTGCTGTAACAAAATGGACAACATTTAAAGTAGAGCCGGATAGGACTTGCTGTACTGTCATGTGAATCAATTGGCATGGCATTAGGGTATGTGTAATCCGGTATGCTCGTGTGTGTCTATTTGTGTAGTAGGCTTCTTAAGTGGCCACTCAAAATGATGCCTACCTTAGGGCGACACTTTGCACTCTTGCAGCTAACTCCCTCGACATGCTTCCAGCTGGATGGGCCTCGCACATAACTTCATTTCCACTTGAGCGGACAGCGCCAGGACGAAAGGACGAAAGGACGAGGCTGTGATTGGGCGCTTCTTGGTCTCGCGTCCCGTCCCGTCCCATCCCTTTCCGTTGCGTTGCGTTCCGTCACGTCACGTCATTGAAACCGCTTTTGACGGAAGTCAATTGATAAACAGATTGTGTAGATTAAGTGGTATTGACTCGTCGCTGTCGATGATTCTCCCCCATTGTTACTCCACTTGTTGTTGTGTGCCTCCTTTATCTCACTGTCTCTCTCTATCTCTATCTCTCTGTCTAACTGTCTTTGAGTGAGTTGTGTGTGGTTGTTTTTGACATACTTCTATTAGAGCTTAGCATTGCATGCATTTCCATATCCTGCATCTATTAACAAGTGAGAGCGCTTCAGTTGAGCCTACTTGACTGAGAGTTACCCTGTAGCCAGGTCTTAGCTGCCACATTTCCAATTCTCAGCCAGTTTGTGTTGACTGACTGACTGTCTGGAAAAGAGAATAATTTCAAAAATATAATTATATTGAAAATATGAAACCAACAAATTATCTCAATATTAATTAGTTAGCTAAATTATAATTGTTGCTCATTTCGATTGCAGCTGCACGCTCTGCGGCGCCTCATGCAGGGTAGTCCCGACCATCCAAAAGCACCACTGGGCAACAACTATCGTCCGCCACAGCCGCTGCTGCATCGACCCATACGCACGAATATTGACTTCAAGACGACGAAGACGAACGGCAAGGCCGCTTGCCCCACCATGTACCGCGAGGTCTACTACAAAGGTGAGTAGTGGGTTAGACTCTGGCAAAAAGATTAAAAGCACCACCCAAAACAAAATCTTAAAACATTTTTTCAGCTCACTTTTCGAGCTCAATGAATGTTGGATTTTCAGATTTTGGAAAAAGAAAGCCTTTCAAACTTGTTAATGTCTCCGAATTCTTTTGATTTTTTTTAAAAGACTATAAACTATTTTGCAACAGTATAAAGTAACCTCAAAATCAGCTTTATTCAAGTTAGCACAGAGAATTTTGCATTCAAATTACCATTTAGAAAAGCAAAAACCGTTTTCAAGCATTAATTTCTTCATATTTTACAATTCTGCTCTGGTTTCCGAGCTAAAGTTTGATTTCTTACGAACAAATTACGTTCGATTTATCCAAATCTATGCACCAATAACAAAGCTGTTAGAAATTTTATAATTTTAAAACTAAATTTAATAATTACAATTATCATAGTCAAGTTATTCGGTATGATTACAGAGTTGTTGTATGAAAGACCAATGGCTAATGAAAGTATATCTTAACTAAAAAGTGTTAATTTAATTGTACCTATATCCCATCTTATACAAATATGTTTTCTATCTATTGCAAACATTTGCGCTAACAATTTGCTCTCTCATCTTATTTGCATACATGCAGCGACCAGTTGGAAACAAAACTAGAAGTCAATGCCAGAACGTACAGTTTAGAACGTAAGACGTGAGTAGCGTGTGGCGTGCAACAGGAGCTTCCACTAAACATATATCTAAAGTTATATCGAAAGCGAGCGACAGTGAAAGAGCGAGAGCGACAGAGAGAGCGAGAGAGAGAGAGAGAGAGAGAGATATGGAGAGAAAGAGCGTGCGGAGAAATGAGAAAGCGGCACAGCATGGCCAAATGGCATTTAAAAAAAAAATACATATACATATATACATAAAAATGAAAACAAACATAAAAAAAACGAACCCTCTTAAAATAAAATAGCATTTAATGTGAATATTTTTTTTTTGTGAAAAATCAAGCCTAAAAAGCCTGTGTAAATGTAGATGTATTTTTTTTGTTGTTCCTTTTTTTTGCGTAGTTCTAAAAAACTATCATGGCGTATGCATAATGTGTAAGTAAGATAACGACAAATATTACTATTAATCAAAACAAAAGCAGCAAAAAAAAAAAGGTAACGTATTGTGTATAATATATACGTGGCACAGTGAGATTGTGGCAACAATAATATGATCAAACAAATAGTAAAATATTTAACTGTAGTATTAATTAAAAATATCTATAAATAAAGAATTATTGACAAGCTGATTGAAAAGATGTCAACTAGTGAATGTTACTTACTATATATACATAGTAAACGCATTATGCAAGACCCACCCGTGCTATATACTGTATTTATAAAAATATATATATATATAAATATATATATACATACATATAAACATAGATATACATATATGTTAAACTAACTTATATACGTACTAAATACATTTTCTATGGAGTATATCGATTCGATAACTCGATAACTCACAGGAGAACAAGGTGTAGCGAGCTGTGCGTATAATAGTTTTGGCCTAGAATCACACCATTCAATTAAATGTTATAATAATAATAATATAAATAAACACAAATAGCTATACTTTGCTGCTGAGTTGTTTTGTTTTGTCAATGATTTCAAGTCAGCAGCATAGACTACATATATTCGATATTCAAATCAATTGCAAGCTATTCGACCATCGACCTGAAGTCTTTACATAATATTTGGAAAAATTGCTGCAACCGAATTTAATGCAATATGAGTACAATAATATCGTCAACAAATGCCGCAGACTCGTGCATTTTCGCATTTAAAATGCATTTGACCGCAGCAGCAACATCAGCTCATCCCGCATTCCCGCATCCCGCATCCCCCTTATCCCACCTTATCGTGGCGCTGATACTGTCCATGTCAGCGCTGCGGCCTCCAGTTCCTTTGCATCCTGGCTGCAGCCCCCGCTTATCGAACACAGAATGCAACATGAAACCACAAAATCTGTTGTGGTTATTTAAAATCACGTTTAAATAGTGCAGTCTGAAATATAAACTTGTAGTGGCCAAAAGGGAAATTATTACGTATACGCGGCGTGGCAACGCGTCGCTTGGGATATGGTTATGGATAAAATAGCCCCCAAAAACCCACACAAGTTTTCATAATCGTGCATGAGGATGAGAATGAGAATGTATGCGGCTGCGCTCGCCAAATCACATAATAATTTGTATAAATATTTGCATTAATTTCGCAGTCTGTTTTCTCTTTTATTTCATATAATTTTTTTTATCCATATTTATTTTTTTAGTTTGATATTTGTTTCGGTTGGCCAACGCATTTATGCTGCCCGAATTGCAGCGCAGGGATTTGGACATACAAATTATGACTCATATTAATGCATTTCAAATAGAATTTATTTATGCGCCCCGCTTGTAAGTTGTGTTTTTATGCCCTGCCAATCTTTATAATAGTCAACCAGTTTTGGCCGACTTCCAATCAATCAAATGACAGCAGCACTGACTCTGTGTGCACCCTTTCAGCAGGCACTGTCAGCGTTTGTAGCCAGCATATCAGGTGCAATCGAGAGCTTCCCCTCTATTTGATAGTCTTGACATTTGATTCGTTTTGAGGCGAATGTGTTTTGTGTGCCTTTCCTTTATTTGTTAGCCCTCGAATTGTGGCTTGTTTATGTGCTAATTACAAACAGGTTTGCTTCAATAACTAATTGATGCTTTGGCTAACTGAGGCTTTCCTAGGGTAGCTTCCAGCTGAAATATGTATACTTAGCCTACAGTGGAGCTCCTATAGCTCGAATTTGCATAACTCGAATTTTCTGCTACGTTTTGCTCAGAATATTTATATATTTGTAATTTATTTATTTTTAGAGAGTATTTTTATTAATATTTATTATTATATATACTTTTCATTGATTACTCGTAGAAAAGTTAAGCAATTTTTATTTTTATTTCTAAATTTGAATATAAATATATATTTGAAAAATTATAAAGTTGCTTATATGTACAATTATTACATTGACGGATATACTTATATTTCTAACTCGAACTATTTGTGCGGCAGATGTTCGAGTTAGCGATGTTCGACTGTATTTATATTGGCAATTTTGATTTAGATGCAGCTTCGGTGTTATTTTTTTAATATCCATGCGACGCTATCATGGCATCCCTGCCGTGTCCTGGCGTGCCCCGGGGCTGAGTCCTGGCAGATAACAGCCGTCCATCGATCAAGAGAAGGCAGGACACCCGTTAAGGCCGATTCGACAAAATGACAAATTCGCTCACATTTATTACATTTATTTATTCCATTTATTAAAATGCACACAATATTGTCTCCATAGTTGCTGTCCTCATCGGGAGTGTTAGCCAAGAGCACTAAGCTGTGCTTGCACATGTGAGTGGCGCTTGCGAGAATGCACGACCTGCACATACCCTGTAGCAATAAATTCATGCTAAACTCTAATTTCTTGAAGATATACAATTTGATAACGAATTAAGCTGCTTTTACTGCTTTTGAAAATTAAATGTCACCTATTTGGCATTACGTAAAGTATTTATTATGATTTTTTGTTTTGTTTTTTAATCATAAAATAAAACATTGTTAAGTGATCAGATTATTGGAAACTGAATGCTTTAATGGCGAATAATAAGTAAATATAAACTAGGGATTGAACATAATGCTGTTGCTTATATTTAATGAAATTAAATCCTAGTGCTACAAGCTTATGCTTATTAACAAGTCACTATTAGTTTTTTACTAAAGTGTTCAATGTAATTTTTTTTTTAATTCTAAGACAATTTTTAGAATATTTATATATTTTTAAATTTGTAACTTTTTTTATTTTTAATTTATAATTATTATTATTATTTATATTTATTAATATATATATTTTTCATCATAGATTTATATTTTTTGCTTTATATTTTATGCTGTTTCATTTTAAGTTTCAGGTATTTCTGTATGTAAATTTTTTATTTCTATTTCAAGTTCTCATAGTTTTTATATATTAGTATGGAAGTTTATGCTAGGTGCGAAAAAAAATGTGCTAAGAAATACAGAAGAAATGTCCTTCGGAGTATTGCGTCATATGCTGGAAATCTGAGTTTTTCATAACAATATACAGATTCTTTAGTTGATAGCATTTTGTGCAAAGAAAAATATTGTTTTAAAAATCTTGAGCATTGTTTCTTGTATAATTAAAGTTAATGCAATTCGCATATAAAAATTGAGCTTTAAGCACTCGAAATGTATATATTTATATATGTATTTTTGTTGGCTGGTCTTTGCTTTCTTTTGATGCAATTAATGCCACTCTGGTTGACCAAATAACCAGCAGAGAACGAAACCCAAACGTGTACAAATATATATGTAAATAGATGCAGACTTTTGTATGTGCGTTGATAACAGGCATATAGATATATATATATATGTATGTATGTATGTCTGTATGTATGTATATATTTGTGCAGTTGCATTCGCAAAGGTTAAGCTGTTGGCCATCTTCTCTGCGTCAGTCGATCAAAATGCTTTAGCCACTTGTCACTTGACCCTTGGCCTTTCGAGCCCACTCCGTTTACTGTCTGCTGTCTGTTGTTGTCCAGCACACAATGCAAACACTAATTAAATTATGTAAATTGAATTGAATTGAACATATTTTGGAGCAGTTCATAAATTTGCTGGTTAAATTGTCCAAATGCGAGGCGAGTGTGTGTGATTATGGGCGCAACACTAAATCATATTACAATAAAATGCATAGCAGCAGCAGCAGCAGCAGCAGCAGCAGCAGCAGCAGCAACACACTTAATTATGACATCATTAATTTTTAATAATGGCAATTTTGCGACAATAAATCACTTAACAAATACAAATGCGCGCTGAAGCTCAGTTCGGTTCAGTTCGGTTATGGCTCATATGCAAAAACAACAACAGCATGCATGAAATTACTAAATTTAAACAATGCGTGTGTGTGTGTGCGAGTGTGTGAGTGTACACTGTACAGCATTAACAAATAAACAGATTGACTCGGCTGGCATTGAGTGATGCTGTGCGCGTGTCCTGCTGCTCTTGCTGTGAGTCCTTTCGCTGTTGCCTGCTGGTTGCCTGCCAGTTGCCAGTTGCCATTTGCCAGTTGCCAGTTGCTGCGCTTGCATGGATGAATTTAATTAATCTCGCTACCGTCAGTTGCACACAATTGCAATTAACTTGCAACACTCGCATAATTACAGGCGACCTCATGTTTTGCTACTTATCAGCATCAACATTGACCAGCGACAGCAGCAGCAACAACAACTGCAACAACAACATGCGACAAGCTCCCCACTGACAGCATACAGAATGAGTCACACGATGTGTGTGTGTGTGTTGTGTGTGTTGTGTGTGTGCTGTGTGTGTTGTGTGTGTTGTGTGTGTGTGTGTGCTGCTGGACAGCGGTGTGTGCGGTGTTGTGGCTGGCTCATTGGTCATTTGGTTGCTACTCGGTCGGTGTTAGCGGTTCTTGGTCGCCCTCGACATCGTTGTTGTTGCTCTTGTTGTTATTGTTGTTGCATATTAGCCAACGGACTGATTGCAAATGTTGCTGCTGCGGCTGGCAATAGACAGCAGCGCAGGTTTTAGCTTTCAGGTTTCAGTTTGCAGGTTGCAGTTTGTAGTTTGCTGCTGTCATTGTTATCGCCAGACGCCAAACGCAACAAACACAAAAGGTATATTGAAATTTGTTTCCAAAGCATTACGCTTGCTAATAAACATTAAATACCATTTATTAATAAATGGTTTTTACATTTTTAAGACAGTTTTTTGTTCAATCACCATTTTCACTTTTTATTGATTTTATTTAATATCGACACAGTAAAAAATTGTTAATTACAATGCAAATTTATGTTAATTGAAATTATTTTTTGCTGTGACCAGAAACTATTCTCTCGGACTTTTAGTTTATCCTAATTATACGTTATATCCATTAAATTTAAGCCTAATTATACTCTGATACCGAAGGTACTCATAGTATATTGGTTTTGTCGAATGTCCGTCAGGCCGTCCGTCTGTCCGTCTGTCCGTCTGTCCGTCTGTCCGTCTGTCCGTCCGTCCGTCTGTCTGTCTGGATGAACGCGCGTATTTCCGAAACGATATTAGATAGACTCTTGAAATCTTTTGCGCTATGATTATAGCTATCTGCTTCAGATCAAGTTTATTCCAAATTTATGCCACGCCCACTGGGAGGCTGGCAAATCGATAACATGTCGATACACCTCAAATCACAAATCGATTAAACGTGAATAGCTCCCACAATTTTGAAGCTAGAGTAATCAAATTTGGTAGGTATATTGCTGGTGACCTCCCGAAAAAATTGGATCCTAGGTTAATTGGCCACGCCCATTATTACGCCCACCAGCCCCCCTCCAAAATTAATTTGAAATGCTTATATCTCCCGCAGTTTTAGAGCTAAAGTCACCATATTTGGAATATATATTACTGGTGACGTCCTCTACAGATTACAGAAACAAAATTTCGACCACGCCCACTCCCGCCCCCGTAATCGCGAAAATCGATATACATGAATGCACAATTCGATAACACGTGTATATTTCCCGCAATTTTGAAGCTAGAGTCCCCAAATTTGGAATTTAGACTAGGGCTGACCAGCCCAAAAGATTGCGTCCTGGATTTTCCGGCCACGCCCACTGGAACGCCCCCCAGCCACCCCGCCCCCACGAAACACGGAAGCCTATATCTCGCACAGTTTAAGAGCTAGGGCCACCAAAATTGGAGGATAGACTTATTGTCAGCCCCCTAAAGATCGGCAAAAAATTTTGGGGCCCCGCCCCCTCCCGCCCCCAAAAATCGCGAAAATGTATATCTTCCACAGTTTTAGAGCTAGAGTCACCAAAATTGGAGGATAGACTTATTGTCAGCCCCCCTAAAGATCGACAAATAATTTTGGGGCCCCGCCCCCTCCCGCCCCCAAAAATCGCGAAAATTTATATCTTCCACAGTTTCAGAGCTAGAGTCATTAAACTTGGAAGATAGAATTCTGGTCAGCCCCTCTAAATATCGGTAAAAAAAAAATTGGGGCCACGCCCCCTCCCGCCCCCAAAAATCGCGAAAATGTATATCTTCCACAGTTTTAGAGCTAGAGTCAAGAAATTTGTAAAATAGACTTCTTGTCACTCCCTCTAAAGATCGTCCAAATTTTTGGGGCCACGCCCCTTCCCGCCCCCAAAAATCGCGAAAGCTTATATCTTCCACAGTTTTAGAGCTAGAGTCACCAAAATTGGTAGATAGACTTCTGGTCACCCCTCTTAAGATCGACCAAAAATTTTCTGTTCACTTGCTTTCAGCTGTTCTTAAAATGGTATCAGAGTATTACGCAGTCGGCTCCGCCCGACTGCAACGTTCTCACTTGTTTTTTTTAATTATAACTTTTAAAGTATTTTTATAATTTTAAGCTTATTCAAAATAAACTTTATAGCTTAAATTTAAATTGTATGTGTAGACAAGTTGATAGTAACTAAATAAATAAATCTAGTTGCCAGAGAAACTATCAGTCGAAAGATGAGCTATGAAAAGTTGTTTTGTTTTAAAAGATATTTTTCCAATTTTTTGATAAAAGTTTATGAAAACCGCACTATTATATAGTTACAAAAAGAACAATCGAGTGATAATAATTCATGAAATGAATATTTTCATTAGAAAAAATGGCAACTATTTAAAAAATATTCGCACTTTAGCTAAATTTATCATATTAATCATTAATCAATTAATCATATTATTGAGCTAAATAAATAATTTCAATTTATTTATTTTAAAATGTTTATATTCATAATATATATAATTTAATAGTTTAATTTGCTTTTACAACTGTCAGTGGTCGATATTGAGAAAAAAATTCATTAAAATAATACTAGATAAATAAATTGATTTAAATTACCCGAATATTTGCTGTTATCACTTGATTATACAAATCTGGTCACATTGCTATAATTGATTATTTGTATTACAAAATACTGGATAGAGAAAGAAACTAACTAGAATATTCTACAAAGCTCTTCTACTCTGTTTTTATAAAGCAAGGCTCTCTGAGAGGTGAAGTGTAAAGTTTCTTTCACCACATACGATCCGAAATTTAAAATATTACCAAATGCCCCAACTTTAGTGTAGCAGTGTTTAGGTCATTATTTCAGATGCCGAATAGTTGGCCAAATAATACTGAAAGCTTAGCAGTAGACTACGATTACGGATAGCTTTATGTTTTTCCCTTTAATTTCATTTAATTTTAAATATTAATTTTTCAGTATTATATTATTGCGTATCACTAATTTTGCTTTGACTTATACAAGCTTATGTGTCTGACTGTATTTAGTCGAAGTAAATATAATAACTAGCGCTTATAGCTGGTCTGAAATCGAAATTTATCGATAACTTTTGAACGGGTGGAGTTATCGATAAAATTAAATAAACTTGATCTGTGCTGCGACTTCGAGAACTTGTACTCCTAATATGAAGTCTCTAGCTCGGACGGACGGACGGACAGACTGACAGACAGACAGACGGACATTGCTAGATCCACTCGGTTGTTGATACTGATCAAGAATATATATACTTTATATGGTCGGAGATGCTTCCTTATGCATGCCTGTTGCATACTTTTGCACAACTTCATGATAACCTTTTTAACCATTTTGAATGCGTTTCAATCAAGCAACTGCCTGCTGCCGTGGCTTAGGCGCTTTGCCCAGGGTATCGTCGCGTTCATCAATCAATCAATGGCGCTAGCATGCATTAATTTCTGCACAGCACAAAGCTGTGCCCACCTTGCGGTTTTCCGCCCACCTGCCACTGCATCTCTGCCGCAGTCGCAGTCGCTGCTTCTGCAAATTAACATTTTGTAACGCGTTTCGGTTGGCGCTGTGTTTTCATTTCACACTATGCCGCCAATGCATTGCAAATGACAGCGGCAGTGTGTCTGACATGCATTTGACACGACCAGCAAACCAGAGGATGTCTCCTCCGCCTCCGCCTCCTCCGCCTCCTTCTCCTCTTGCAGTCCCAGTCCCAATCCCACTCCTCGTTCCAGTCTCAGTCTCAGTCGCCATCGCCATCGCTGTCGCTGTGTGCCAAATTGTTGTATTTGCGCTTGATTGTCAAATCAAATATTTGCTGCACATGGCGCGTGGGCAAAGGGCAAAGGGCGAAGGGCAGCGGTTTACAACACTGGCACCTGAGACCCCGACCAGCTGGCTACCCTTAATCCCCTCCTCCGGGTACTCTGCCCTGTCCGGCTCGTTTAGCTTTCATTTCATGTGCACATTTAACTGCATAAATAAATGCTGTGCAATAAAACGAGCGCATTTGTCAGCGGGGAATTCACTTAAATTGTTTAATAAGACCATATCATTTTGTTGTCATTATTACATAAATCTATATACATAGTATATATATATATATATCTCAGCTGGTCGCATATGCTGCCCCTAGTTGATCAATTATTGCTGGTGATTAGCTGCTGCTGGTCATTAGAAAACATATGTTCCATCTTCAAATGCATTTGAACGCTTTAATGACTCGTTTTCCTATTCGGGCTTTCTTTAGCATGTATGAAATATGTTTAAATAATCAAACCACAAAGTAATATGTCAATCCGGTCAAGATTTATGTGTGGGCCAATTCCCAAACTGCAATTTTGCCCCGCAGGCGCTAAACAATAAGTAAAACTTGTAAGCTAAAGCAAAAATATAAAGAAATATAGTGCTTTAATGTTACCTAATAACAATAGTATTTTTTTTTCACTTTTGACAAATGCTAAATTCGATAGACATTCATGCGTTATATAATATAATATAGTTAAAATTATTGTATAAAACTAGCATGCACGACTAAACATAATATTTATAGTAAGCAAGAAATTGTATAAGCTAATTTGTAAATTGGAAATAAGCGTCAAAACAAACCGAAATATATATGCGAATCTTGCAGAATCTGTTGTCTCCCAAATATGTAAACGTTAATTAAGTTTCAAGCTTTAAATGTCAAAATATGATTTTCAATGTGGTCGAAATCAATTGCATTAAGGAGTAAAAGAAATAGATAAAATACCAACTTTGTATGCTGATTTATTTGAATTCAAAGATCACCCGGAGTGTAGAATAATATATAATAATAAATATTTGTATTCTGGATGAAATGCTTTTACGTTTTTTATGCGTTCCATTCATATAGTGCTACATACTTATATACATGTGTAAAAAGGTTTGAACCAAATTATATACGAGAAGCAAACAAATATACAAATATAAGCATATACAGAAAAATAACAAGCACAACAATGTATTTTTTATTCGCAACGCCCACAACCCAAAGGAAATTACCTGTTACCTGCCATAAGAATTACCTATTGCTGAAAGCTTCCTCTCTGCCCCAGAATCAGATCCAGATTCCAGATGCCAGGCACTCGCAAATGGCAGCAACAGCGTTTTAATGACAATGACAATGACACCAAAAGTAGGTCGTCGACAAAAACAAAAAAAACAACCAAAAATAAAAAAAAAACTAATTTCCCCCACGCCTATTAAATAACAGCAACAACAACAACAACAACATCTCGCCCATAAAGCTTTGTCACATATATATATATATATATTTGGTGAGTTTGCAAAGAAAAAAGAAGTAAGTAAATGCGCACTGGATATTTTTCAATTTACAATCGATATTGAGCACAATCAGCGGAAAAATAGCATCGATTTTGTTTTTGGCTGTCCTCATGACAGTCTGTTTGTCTGTCTGTATGTAAGCAAACTAGTCCCTCAGTTTTTTAGCTATTGCGATGCAACTTTTCACAGAGACTTATTAGTCAAAGATACTGTACATTTGTGAGAATCAGTCGGATCAGACCACTATATCTTAATATCTGACATACAACTGAAAGTCGGCTTTGGCCATATTTCTCATTTCTTAGCTACCTTGTACACTTTAAAATCCTCAATTCAAGTGCTTAGAACTTCAAAGTGATTGAGAACGCTTCTTTTAGAAGAAAATGAATAGAGTAAAAGCTGCCCAAAGGTTTGGAAATAATATAATTTCTTTATGTTCTTTTTTTATACTTTATTTTATGTTGTTTATTTATTTTCACATTTTTTCATTTTATTTTTTAAAAATTATACTGAACGGCTTTACAATATATTTGCTCATCTTATTTTCCAGTTAGCTTCTGAGATGTGACCGTAACAGTTCTTAGCTCAGAGGGTACTTGATTCTATATGAGAACAGCATGGATAAACAAGTAAGAGTGCTCTAGTCGGGAGTGCCCGACTACGAGATACCCTGAACCCAGTCCTTACAATCATTCGTACTACTCTAAACTCACACATGCTGCAGTACAAGCAGTACAAGCAGTGCCAGCGGTTTAAGCAGTTAGCTTGCTTTTTCGCTGAGCCCCACACAATGGAAAGTTAAATCTTAAATAACTTCTGTGTTTATTGTCCGATCATATTGAAATTTTTGGGGCAAACAATTGTCGATAATATGTGTTACCAAACCAAATTGCAAGGTCGTACCTTCAAAAATGGGTTTTTTTAACTTTTGGGGGTTTGGGGGGTGGTATCCAAAAAGTGAAATATTTGTTACATGTGTATGCTATTCGAGATTATACATGTCAAATTAGGGGCCTCTAGCTCTTATAACTTGTAAGTTATATCCAAAAAACGCTGGTCTGAAATCGAAATTTATCGATAACTTTTGAACGGGACGAGCTATCGATAAATTTTAATAAACTTGATCTGTCCCGGGATTAGGAGAACTTATATTCCAAATATGAAGTCTCTAGCTCTTATAGACGGACAGACAGACAGACGGACATGGCTAAATCGACTCGGCTGTTGATACTGATCAATAATATATATACTTTATATGGTCGGAGATGCTTCCTTATGCCTGTTACATACATTTGCACAAAACCATTATACCCTTTTTACCCATTTTTAATGGGTTCAGGGTATAAAAAGTGTCTTTTAGAGCTAGCCAAATAAGTTTTTCTTGAGGAGGCAAAACGGATATTTGTACAGGAACTTTTGCTTTTTAAAGATAAAGATCTTATTTAGGTCACTAATTCTCAAGGCCAAGATCTTATATTAGCTTTCAATAATTTGCTATATGGTGAAATATATAGAAGTATATATAGGCATTCTGAGAAGTTGTTGAAAATATGCAGCATTCACTTAATTTTGTAGTTATGCAGGACGGGGCTGGCAACAAAGTACAGAGGCATATAATCAGATGATAAAATGGATTACCGTGTTGGCCTAGTTAATGTTTTTGCCGCTTGTGCCTCGGCAGGCGATAAAAATCTCTTTCATTTCCCATTTGAATTTGCTGGCGTATGTTCGCTGGACGCATCTTATCACCGGGCACACACACACACGCACATAAAAAGCCTGCTGCTGCTGTAACGAAATAAATGCCGGATATCCTGCTGCCTCCTGGCAGGCAACAAGCCGCAGCAACACGACGGTATTAATAGGCGCACGACAATAACAACAACAAGAAAAGCCAAACAAAAAATACCAAAAGACGAAAGAAACAAAAGTAATAATTTTGCTGGAGCTAAAGGTCTTGTCTCTGGCTCCTCTCCTGGGCAGGACGAGGGCTTTAACAGATTTGTCGGCTTTTGGTATTTAGTTTTCGTTTTCGCAGTTGCTTTTGGTTTTTGTGGGTCGGCAAATGACCGCAGCTCGATAGCCGGCGATCGGCCAATTTGCAATTCGAGTTGCTTATTGATTTAGAAACCATCTTTTAATTTGAGGCCGGCAACAGCTGCTGCCGTTTTCAATTTCATGGACAAACACAAAAGCCGGCGGGCAACTAGCGCCTGATTCGACTGATTCGGCTGATTCGGATTCGGATGCAACTGATTGTGCCGCTGACGTTCCAAATTCACGGACTCACAAACTCACCGACTCGGACTCGGACACGGACCCGGACCCGGACCCGGACCCCGACTCGGACACGGATGCGCCCTGCTCGTTGCCGCAAAATTTACTTTTCAGCCGATTGCAACTATTTTTGATTTTATTTTTTCATTTTTTTGTTTTGGTTTGGAATTGGATTACAAGCGTAGTGGCAGCGACAGGCAAAAAGCATTGCCCACAAGAATTCACTGCTGCTGAATTTTCAATTTTCGCAACGGGAAAACACCAAGGATTCAAATCGAAGCAAGAAACGCCTAACTATTCGTTAGCCGACACTTAAATGCACTTGTATTCGATTATTTAGATCGATAACAAAACAAAAACAAAACGAAAACGAAAACAAAGAAAGACAAACACTCCACACAATTCTGAAAGTAGTTTTCTCTACTAATAGAATATCATATATATTGGATAAAAGGTCTATCATAAACTTGAGGCCATCTGAAAATATGATCACCGATTCCACAAACTATATAGTCGACTATCTCAACAGATCTAAGCACTGCATAACTTGATTCAAGCAATCAGCGGACTGGTAGGTAAGAGTCGTCTCAACCAGCGTACCTGACTGCGAGATACGCTGTAAAGTATGCAAATAATTATTCAACTACAAATAGTAAAATATTTATATTATGTATATATTTATTGAATAATTTTTTCAAACTAGTAATGTAGCGTTCTAAACAAAAAATGATTATTTTTTAAAGTTTTTACTAAAATTTCTTATTTTTCTTTTTATGTACTTTGTAATTAAGGTTTTAATATTTTATGATATTTATTTGTTTGTTTTCTATTTTTTGGGCTCTTTAGTGCTCTAATGAAATGCTTTTTATTTTTAAAATAATATTAATGTATCTTCTATTTATTTTTGAATATAGTTTAACTTTGATTAACGTTATATTTTATGACATGTGACTTATAATATTATGCTTTTGTAAGTTTTTTTTGTGCTTTTTGAAGTAATATCAATATTTCGTTTATTTCTTTACGTTATATTTTGTGTCATGTGACTTGAAACAAATTTTTTTAAATTTTATTTTTAATTATCATTTTGTGGCTCTTCTGTTGTTGATTTATTTATTGCTCGTTGTTGGTTTCTTTATTTCTACATTGAATGATTTTCGAAAATATTTATTCATCATATTTTGCAGTTGGTTTCCAATATTTGTGCATCTCAAGTTGTGCATATATTTTAAATTTCGAATTTTTGGCATTGAGAGCAAGTTTGACCACTCGAACCGAAGTCTTACAAAATATCATATTGGAGTCATTGTACGGCATTGTACTGGTCGGAGAAACAAGTGCCGAGATGGAGCACCATCGATTGTTGTTGTTTAAAAAATGAGACAAGCAAATTGAAGGTAGCAAAAAAACCAAGGAAAAGTGGGAAACTGGAAAGTGGCAAGTGGCAAGGAATCAAGAAACGCAAACGCGTTCGACAAGGCATCGCACGGTCGGGTTGTGCAGGTGCCTCTGGCAGGGGGCAGGGGAGACCCCAGGGAGGAGTGGGTACACTACCTGCAGGTCATTCGGAAGCCGGATGTTGATGGCAGCAGTTTGCAGGATGCGACCAGGCAACGGCACAAAAGAGGAAATTAAAATATGCAGACACAAAACCGCGCGTTTTGAATTTTGGCGCGATTTTTGGTTACGGCTTTGCATAAATTTCCGTAGTGCCAAGGAGGCAACAATATAGCGCCGCTGTGCCACCCGCATTTCCCGTCCAACCGTCCAACCGTACACCATTCCCCAGCCTACACAGCTGCCCAGTCTCCCACTTGGCTATGTATCATCAAAATATGCAAATCTCGGCCATGTGAACTCGTACCCCAAATGCTCTCGGTGTGCTCCCTGCCCCCAGCCCCCAGCCCCCAGCCCCCCTGCTCATATGTACGGGTCAGCCTGGCGACTGGTGTCTGGTCTCTGGTCTCTGTGTGTTTGTGGCTCATGCTACGAAATTAGTAGCAGTAAATAACGCTGTCAGTTGCTCGTGGGCGCAATACAAACACTGCGCTCTGCTCTGCTCTGCTGGGGCACGGGTCCAAAAGTCATTGCCGCTGGCTGCTGGAATTTGTACTTATGCTGCCCCCCCACCATCAGCCCCAGACTCCGCCCAGTGGCATGCAGCAGATCGCTGCGGTGCATGTGGCAAAACGATTTATGCGCTCGCAGATAGAAATCGATTGAACTCCTAGTCGCCGCATCCGCTCGAGCAGCTAATCCAGCAGCAAAAGACCCCCCCCCCCCTCCACCCTTGGCAGTCGGTGAGTGTTTAGATTGAATGTAAACTGCACTTATGACAATGAACAAGTGACCTCAACTCAGCCCCCAACCCCAACCCTAGCCCTAACCCTAACCCTAACCCCAATCGTGGCACTCTTCTTTGGAGCACAAGAGCGTGTGCCAGGAAGCGCAACGCTGCCAGTCACACTTACAGTCACACTTACAGTTACAGTTACAGTTACGGTTACGGTTACAGTAACTGTTACTGTTACAGTTACAATTGTCATGGCAGCGCACAGTGGGTTTTTATTATACCCTGAACCCATTGCACTTAGCTATGAAAGGTATAATGAAATTGTGCAAAAGTATGTGACAGGCATCTTCAACTCCATATAGTATATATATATATATTCTTGAGCAGTAGCAGCCATCGAGTCGATCTAGCCATGTCTGTCTGTCTGTCTATATGAACACGCAGTTATCACAGTCAATAAGAGCTGGAGCTCTCATATTTGCAATTTGAGTTCTCATAGTTCCTATCAAGCTTATTTTAACTTATCGATTACATGTCCCGTTCGAAAGTTATCGATACATTTCGATTTCAGATATGCCTTTCTGGCCATGACTTGAAAATTAAAAACGCTAGCGACACCAAATTTGGTTTCAATAATCTCAAATAGCATACACATGTAACATATACTTCACTTTTTGGATAGAACCCGCTCCCAGTCCACCAACAAGTAATATCCATATATCCCAATCATCTAATCATTATAGGTACAAAAGCTTTTTAAGCCTAAGGATCGCTCATAATTCTTCAACTTCAGCTTGCCAATTATTATTTTTCCTGTCTAATGAAATGTTTTAAAATTGTGTTGCAAATAAGTTTTATTTAGCATTTTGTGACCATACGAAAAGATACACTAATCCACATGATATTTACAATACGATTTCGAATTTATGGATTTGGAAATGGGAACCAGCCTGACTTTTTGATTCGGTGATCAAAATAAATAAGTTAAATAATGTGAAATATCGAACCGCTTTATAAAGCTGATGGCTGCTGAAAGTGTGCAAGAAATCGTATGATATAAAACATATATATAATTGCATCAAGGAAAACATATACAAAAAAAAACTCATCCATAAGCATGTATTCGGAATTAGTGTTTAAAATTCTGAATCAATAGTAAACTATTTCTCGACAAGCTGCCCAAACTACTAATAATATTTCAGCTATTCGAATAATGTTTCTTAGTTGTTTTGAACCACTGTGCGCGCTTGGACATTATACAGCTGCTTTATGTTCCACCTTTATGCTGCATAAGGCACAAGAGTCTCGTTCCGCCCATACCTTTATTTCTCCATTCTACGTTTTTATTTCAAATACTTCACTTTTAGCGCTATGTTTTTTTTTAGTATTTTTTTTTTTTTAGTATTTTTTTGTTTTTGTAGACCGTTGTTTGTACCGCAGCACCCTGGGCAGAGTCGTGGCTGCAGCCATTTCTATTTCATTTTATGATTTATGGCGCTGAAATATTAGTTTTGCTTATTTCATATATACGCCCCCTCTCACACCCACTAGCTCTCTCTCACTCTCGCTCTCTCTCTCTCTCCTGGGGATGGTGGATGGGGGATGGTGGGGGGTACGTGTGTACCAAACTATGAAAGTGTGCTGGTGCAGCTTCGCCTTTGGCTGGTGCCGGCTCGGCCACGTCTAAGTTGCATAGCTCATTTCATGTGTCTGGAGAGCGTTTATAATAATCATAGCGCAGAGCGAGAGCAAAACTGCACTGGCTACACTTGCCGAAAAGAAATGGTGCTAGTTTTATACTCGAATACAGTTGGTATTCATAGTATATTCTCTTTGTGCCTCATATTGAAGATAGAGACTTGCAATTTGTAATATTAAACGTGTTTTCATTTAAGATTCATAAGATATTAATGCAGCCACAATATATTTCATATTTACTCTTTCAATGTTGTTATATTTGCAATTAATTTAATAATAATGAATAATGAATTTAATAATTAAAATTGTTCACATTATATGCTTAGATTAATGTCAAAAACATTCGGAATTCACTTTTTATTGAAAGCTTAGTTAGTTGATCACAAAAATTCGGGAAATTTTACAATAATTACCAAATATGTTGAAGCCAATGTTTTTTAAATTTATAACTTAAAAAAAAAGTTCCTAACAATTTTAATATTTAATGCAGTATATCGGATATGCGTCAGAAATTACAATTAAAAACTCGAATTTCCGAAAGATTTAATTTCAGTTTTTACACATTTTAGATATCGAATATATTTAAAATAGTGTTTCATGAAATTGTGAAAGCTGTCAGAAGTAGTTCATTTAGTGCTCACAAAAGAAATAGTTGACAAATTATCAGAGGTTCCTCTTACCGAGCATTCACTGTATTTGGAAGAAATGCCTTGGCGTATTGAAATGAAAGCATCCAACCATTATATGTTGATCGTGTGTCTTTGAAATGCACAATAGATATGTATGTGATTTTCAAAATTCCAACTCTCATTTAGATTTCGACTGCAAAAAAGCCAAAGACAAGATTGCGTAAGCGTATCTAATTGAATATTCGCACAAAACTTAATTTTAAATATATTGAAAATATAATTTTGAATTGAAAAACTATAGCAAAAGGTTAGCTTGATAAAATCGAATTGTTTTCTATGTGACTCAGTGAAAACTAAGTTCACATCTTTGTTTCTGAGTGCAGGCTAAGAAAAGCGCCCGGGTCCCAGCAGTGCTCGGCATTCGGCCAGGTGTGCCAGGTGCGTCTCGGGCCTCGTTCCAGCTCCAGTTCCCGCTCCCGCTCCCGTTCCCGCTGCCGTTTACTCTGCCGCTCCCATTCCCCACTTGGCGATTAGATTGTTTCGCAATTGATGCACAAATCGTGTGCGCCGTGTTAATAAATTGCCACTTGCAGCTATTTGCAGGCATGGCAAATTGGCTTTTATGCAGTTGCGAATTCCAGCCAATGTCAAGCTTCCAATGTGCCGCAGAAGTATGCAAAGCTTAACCAAGCCCAGAGACTGCTTTGGCGCCAGTCCTTGCTGGCTCAAGTGTTTGCCATAAAATTTGATTATGCTCTCTCTCGTTCCCCACACAAGACACACAGCAAGCACTGAGCACCAAGGCGGTACTCCTCTCCACTCTCCACTCTCCCATCCCCCCCTCCAATACCTTCCACAACTCTGTGCACCCAAACACAAGCCCAAACCCAAACCCAAACACCTAACGACTTGTCGCATAAACAGCTTGCCTAAGGGCAACAAGGGGCGTGACTGTCTCAGTTGCATGTCAATTGTCATTGTCGCCTTTGCACATTTTTTACGCTCTTTTGGCGGCGGCTCATTAAGAACGAACCCCCTCTCCACCCATCTCATGCCACCCCCTCCTTGCTGAAAACACACGCAGCAATTGTATCCTCAGTGGTGCCGCAGTGGAAATACCCTCTGCAACAATAAGACAACCATATGACACTATTATTGTCTAATTTTAACATCTTCTAAGCAGAGTTAATATTTTAGAGGCTTTTAGTTATTATAATATTATTTATATGCTTTAAATACAATGAGATTAACATTTATTTATTTTCCAAAGTATTTTAAAAATTTATGTATAAATATATTTTTTTCAGATTTAATTATTGTGATTTGAGGACATATGTAATTTAGAATTTACAATATATTTTTTTTTTAAATTAGTAATCATAAATATTTATGTATTTAAATTAATCACTATATTCACATGCCATAATATAATATTAATGAAATTGTAGAGCTTAGTAATGTTTGTATTTCTTATTTATTTTAAATAATAGTAATCGTATTATGTTTTTGTCATTATAATATTATAATCATTTCCCCATTTGTATTTATATATTATGTATTTATTTCAAATATATTTAGAGTCATTTCCGGACACATGTTGTTTTGTAGAGCTTTGCAATAAATTTACTGTTGCTTAACAACTTCTTAAAAAATATAATAATAAATTATTTATTAAATTATTTCAAATTGTATATTGTATAATATTATATGAATTGCCAATCACTATTGATATGCTTAATTTAACTAAGTTTTCTTTAGCTCTAGCTATAATTTTTTATTATAATCATTAATTTAATGTTTCTTAAAATATTTAACTGTTAATATTATTAAATATATAAATAATTTTGTTCATTGATTTAACTTTATATCTTTAGTTTAGAAGTATATTAACAACATAATAATGATATTACGACTTCGCATACCCAGATTATAACATCCTCTGCTCCTCCATTTTTTGACCGATCGTCCTCGATATTTATTTATTAACAAACAGTCGACACAAGAAACCAATTTAAGCAATGAATTACAATTACAATTAGGAAATATAACATAAATTATAATAAAATATTATAAGTATAATAAATGCAGCAAACAAAGGGACAAACAAACGTATATAGCCATATCGACTCGATCGGGGATATATCTACTTGACTTTGTCGCTGAGGCCTGTTTTTAATGCGTTATACTACGCTTTGTGTTAAGAATAAGAATACCCTCTGCAGAGGGTATACAAATAATCATAATAATAATGTGTAAGCGGAAAAGTTAACACGCAAGTTCCAGAGTCGCAGAGGTGAGTGGTAGAGGGATGGGGGATGGGGGCTGAGGGATGAGGGATGAGGTGCTGGATGCACCCACCTCATTAAGTCGCACCTCAAAATACAACAACAACAACAACAATGAGAGCTCAGCTCAGCTCACATGTGAAAAAGTCAATGAGCAGGCAAAGCTGAACAAAAACCAAACAAAAGTAATCGTCGTCGTTGGCGTTGTCATTTCGTGTCCCCCATTTCTCAAAAAACACCAGGAGCCCCCACCAGCCGCCCAGCCCCCAGCCCCCTTTGCCAGCTCCACATCCCGATCTGCTTTGTGTGTGCGTGTTAATCGCCTGATGTGTTTATTTGCCAAAAGCGACAGTCAGTTGTCAACTGCACAGATAATCGATGTGTGCGATGTGTACAATTAGGAACTGGAGCCTTGCTCATCTTTCTGGCATCTCACTTACCTGCTGGAGCAAACACCATTTAAATTAGTGGGCTTACAGCTAACAGGATCTATGTCCTGCACATCTGACTAGCAGGTTTTATTTATATTTTTTTTTTTCATTTTCAATATATTGTATATTTCGATTTGATTATGTGTTACATTTTTGTATTCATATATAAGAAAACGCAAGATAGTTATTTTCCTTTTTCAAGTCAAATAATACTAATTCATGTCTAGCATAAAAGAAACGAAGAGAAAATGGAATTCAATTAAATTAAATTTAAATCCAGCAAGAATAACGAGAAGTCAGCGAAAACAATAACGAATGTTGTATACTCTCTAGGATATAGCTTGCTTCAGGATATTAAGTATACGCACATATCTAATAAACGGGCGTAAAATCTTTTACATTTTACATATCACAAGTCAAGTATCTTCAAGTTCAATAACAATTAAAATGAAATATGTTCAATCATTTTGTCTGCTAGATTTTTGATATTTCTGAACTTAGTTTGTTGAACTCAATGTCATTTACTATTTGCTGTTTCAACAAAATATTAGACAAAATGCTTACGAAAATGATCAAGAATGAGCAATATTTGAGAGTTGTTCAAGAAATTTTTTTAAGCAAATTTGAGCATATTCAAAATGTCTTTATTCACAATTTGAATTTGTTACTTTTTCCACAGCTTACTTTAAAGTTATCAATAAGAATATAGCTAAAGACAATTTCATGATTTATGATTTATTTTAGATCATTGTTAAGCATTTTAAACAGTTAATCTTGCATAATTAAATAGAATTTGATTTACTGAGTCATAGATAGAAGTAATGTCATCAAAACCTTCTGGAATGTTTGCATTAAACGAATATATAAACCATATAATGTTTGTATTTTGTGTGTTTGTTTCTTCAAAGCTGGTAGTTTTATTTTTGACAATGTTTTTGTCCAGCAATCAGAGTTTGCATTGAAGATGGATAGATTGCATGAATTTGGTCGATTCGAAGCGAGACATAATCGAAGCTTATTTCAGCTGACGTTCATAAAATGAAAGTTAATTTTATGACTCATTATTTGACACACGCACACACACACGCACACACGCACACACGCACACACACTCAAAGATAAGCATAAAGGTAACGAGTGTCCCACATACGGAGACCGACACCGAAAATAGAAGGCGCCGTTTAATGAGCTCTGTCACACTTCCCGATTCGCTTTGGACGAGCAGGCCTTAGCAACACCCAAAAGCCCCAAATCCCCACCAGCCCCACCCATCCCCCCATCCCCCCTCCCCCCAGCAAGTAGCACACTCCACTGTTTATTTGGGGTATTTATTTCCCGTCGTTTTACTTTTACTTTCTATACAATTGCCATTTGCCGTGTGGAGCGGAGTTGGGGCTTGGGGGGATTGGGGGGGGCTTGATCCGCGGTGCATGTCTATTTAAATCGAAGTGAAATCAATTTTGCGATTCGCGTTTTATGCACAGGGCAAACATAAAATACGCGCATGAAGTGCGTTGCTCCCCTGCCCCACCTTATTTCATCGGTAAAGAATGGCGCAGAATGGGGCACAAAGGAGGCATAAAGCAGCCAGTGGCTCCATGCTCCTTGATACATTCACATTAGGCACTGCATGGCAAAGCACATTGTTGACAATTCAAATGCGGTGGGTGCGCTCGTGTTTGTGTACCCCCAAGCACAGGGGCGCATCTCAAAAGGGATCTCTTTTGAGGGATAGCGACACTCCTTTACAAACCAGTAAGAGTCCCTGGTCGGGATTGACCGACTGGGAGATACCCTGAACCCAGTGCTTGCATTCATGCATCCTAAGCTATCAGTGTGCATACTTGCAAACACACAAACATGCTGTAAGCAGTGCAAGTAGTGCAAGCAGTGCAAGCAGTTAGCATGCTTCTTCTTGAATCTTAAACAACTTCTGTGTTTATTGTCCGATCTAATTAAGGTTTTTTGGCAATAAAATGTGTGACCAAACCAAATTAAACCTTCAGAAATGCGTTGAACTTTTGGTTAAAAAGGAAAGGAAAAAGGAAAGGAAAAAGGAAAGCTTTTTTTACATGTATATGCTATTCGAGATTATACATACCAAATTTGGGGCCTCTAGCTCTTATAACAAAAACGCTAGTTTGAAATCCAAATTTATCGATAACTTTTGAACGGGATGAGTTATCGATACAATTAAATAAACTTGATCTGTCCCGGAACTACCAGAACTTATATTCCAAATATGAAGTCTCTAGTGTTCTTACAGACAGACGGACAGACAGACAGATAAACTCGGCTAGATCGTCTCTGCTGTTGATACTGATCAAGAATCTATATACTTTATACGGTCGCAGATGCTTCCTTCTGCCTGTAACATACTTTTGCACAAAACCATTATAACCTTTTTGCCAATTTTTAATGGGTTCAGATTATACAAATATTATATATATAATGTTAAAAAAAGGCTTTATTATAAGTCACGTAAAAATTCGAAAAAAACCATATTGTACAGAAATCTTAATCAAATAATCATGTGTCAAAATCGAATTATAAACTGCTATGCAACAATTAAATCAGCGTGTATTTTTTTTTTTTATATAATATAAAATATTAATCGCAATATGATAAAGTGATGCAAAGTCAACAAATTGTTGACGACATAATTAAAACATAATTAATTATATAATTTGTAAATATGCTGATTAAATTGCCATTTGGTTTTGTGAATAACACAATTTATGAAAAATACAAGAAAGGTCATTAGGTATTTGAGGAATGACAGCAGGAATGTGGCACAATGATCCGGAAATCGAATCGACATGGAGTCCAACAAGCAGCAGCAACATCAATAAAACAAGTAAGAGTGCTCTAGTCGGGAGTGCCCGACTAGGAGATACCCTGAACCAAGTCCTTACAATCATGCATTCTAATCTAAGCACACACATGCTGCAGTTCAAGCAGTACAAGCAGTGCAAGCGGTTTAAGCAGTTAGCTTGCTTTTCACCGAGCACCACACAAGGGAAAGTAAAATCTTAAAAAACTTCTGTGTTTATTGTCCGATCTTTGTGAAATTTTTAGGACATAACATTGGCTCTAAAATGTGTGACCAAACCAAATTGCAAGGTCGTACCTCTAAAAAGTGAAAAATTTGTTACATGTGTTTGCTATTCGAGATTATACATGCCAAATTAGGGGCCTCTAGCTCTTATAACTTTGAAGTTATGTCCCAAAAACGCTAGTCTCAAATCGAAATTTATCGATAACTTTTGAATGGGTCGAGTTATCGATAAAATGAAATAAACTTGATCAGTCCCGGCACTACGAGAACTTATATTCCAAATATGAAGTCTCTAGCTCTTATAGACGGACAGACAGACAGACGGACATGGCTAAATCGACTCGGCTGTTGATACTGATCAAGAATATATATACTTTATATAGTCGGAGATGCTTCCTTATGCCTGTTACATACTTTTGCACAAAACCATAATACCCTTTTTAATATAAAAATAAATAAAATAAAATAAATAAACAAGATGAAGTTTAACAGCTCAAATCATAGTCTAAATTTTGTTTCTTTTGTTTTGAGTTAATTTTTCTTGTACTTTACAATAAACATACACATTTTAGCATTTAAATCAATATTAATATCACAGAGCCAAATTACAGCATGAAATAACAAGTCGTTTCTATTCATATTTCCATGACTGTATATTAAGTATACGTGTCTGCTTTAGCTTTGTATGTATTCGTAAGCAAACGATTTGTAATAAAAAGTTATGCGCCCTGCCCGCCCCCCTTTTGCCTAAGCCACTGGCCACTCAAATGTAACCGCGGGCATTGCACGTGTGTGTGTGTGTGTGTGTGTGTGTGTGTGTGTGTGTACGTGTGTGAAGAAAAATAATCGCATTTCCGATTTGCGATTTGTGATTAGCGTGCGATAAAATTGTTCAGTTTTTTTTCTCTAAGCGATTCAGTCGTTTTGTTGTTGCCCATAGTAAACACACACACACACACAACACACACACATCGCACACACACACGTACATGTGTAGACATGTTTACTGTGTGCATTCGTTGGAGCTTGAGGGGATTATCGTTTGCGTTTGCTTGGCTTTTGTGTAGGCGAGCATAAATATAACATGTTTATTTTTAAGTGAATCGGAAACATTTATTTATTTGCCATACGCATTTGCTCACACTTCATGTGGCCGCGGTGATAAAAATGATTTCTTCTCCTTGTGCACACATCTTTTGTGTGTGCCAGCCCGCACCCCTGCTTTGACCACCTGGTCGCTGCTTGAATTTTCAATTAAAATCAGTAAAGTTTCTGGCGTTTGCTACTTCTGCTGGGGCTGTGGGCAGGAAAGAAAGAAATAAGAAAGGACTGGCCGGCGCATTGCTGAATAGTTATTCATAACTATGAATCAATGCTTGGAGAGCAAAGTCCAAGTCCGATGCCAGACCGACCCATTCATTGTGCCAGCAACTCAACTCAACAACGGCCATGGGGCATTTTATCAGCAATCGCCACTGACTTACTTGTATTAGGCTTGCGGCCACACTGGCCAAAATATATGACCTACCACTCGGAGAATCCCCCTGAAAGCTACCAAAATACCAAGTATATTTCTCAATAAAATCGATGAAACCAAAAGATATTAGTGTTTCTCTCATTTCTGAAAAGTAATTGGTCAAATTATTATGAAAAACACATTCGCTTCCATTAAAAGTAACATTTTATATATTCTTTGAAGTTTAACAATTTATTTCACGTACTTAGTTTAACAAATAAGTTTAACAACAATATTTTCTGATACTACAAAAGAAAAGAAACATAATCCACATATTCTGAATCCACATTTAAGGAGTTGGATATGTAAGCTTTCTTATCGCCAAAAACATTTAGCTACAAAATAAAAAATAGTATTTTTTGAGTTAGTAAAAAATGTTCGTTTTAAATTCAGAAAATATTAAAAATATTATTTGAATTTTCGATATCAGCTATCAGATGCGTACATTACTGTCATTACATTAATTGTACTTATGCATTGCAACAAAAATTAATTTCGAAATTATACAAGTTCAATGTCTTACTTTTCAGAAGTTACAAAAATCTAAAATAGTAAAACTAAAAAATTTTCTAAAAAAAAATTTTCTAAAGTGTTTTGAAATACAGAAAAATCCCTCCATCCGAATATTGTTCTACATATAGATATTTTTGTGTAAAAAGCAAATGCATTTAGTTGATATTCAAATTAAAAATTTAAAAAAAAAAGTAAAAGTAAAAGTTTGATCTGTGAATTTCAGAATGCGCCAAATATTCAGATTTGTACACAATCTATTAATTTTTAAATAATGGCTTGTAGAATCAAAAGGTTTTCAAATACTCTCTGCTTGCTTTTCACAATCGCCGTCATATTTTTCTCAATGTGCAGCTGGGTGGGGGTGCAGCGTTGGGGTATTGGGGGTTGGGGGTTGGGGACTCCCATGCTGCTGATGGGGTCCCGAAGCCGAAACAGGCGCCAACATTATCGCCAGCAACATTATTCATTATCGTTGCCAGCGTCGCTTCAGATCCCCCCCCTTGACAGCCAACAGTTTGCCCCCATTATTGCAAGTTGGTGACATTGCAACAGATACTTCTGGCCCGTCGGTGTCCGAGTGCTGCTGCTGCTGCAGCTGCTTCAAGTTGTGCAATGCCAGCCCCCAAAGAAGAAGTCAATGAAGCTACACAATGCGCCCCCCCCCCCCCAATCCCACCCTCACCACACACACACAATTTCAGCTGCACCTTTGCCCGCCTTTGAGCCACATGAAAGTCGAACTGTGGACAAAGTTTTGCGCTGTGGAATAAAAACGAAACAGGCAACAGGAAAAGCAGCGCCGACAGCGACGTCGACAGCGACGTCGGCGTCGCAGGAAAACTTCCGTTTCAACTTGTGCGCCAGCAATTGCTGCCGCCTGTTGTTATATCCTGTTAGCAAAAGGGGCAGCCGAGCTGGTCATCGGGTTTGTGCCCACAGACAGTCGAAATTGAAGCTGCCCCGCCGAATAACCAAATTTTGTATTTTTATCGAAGAATCGGTCCAAGTCGTTTTTTCGCACCGGAAGTTGTGCGCTGAAATAACTTGGTGACAAATGCGGCAAAATCAACGTTCGTTTCCACATAGTTTAGCAGCATTTCGATATTGTGTCGACAAGCGCTTTAAAAGCACCAAATTTTACACTATAATTGCCGACATTTTGTAAATTAATCGCACAGTTATTAAATGTTTTGTGTTAGCGTAAGAAATGTAAAAAGTGTGTGTGTATTGGTTAATTTTTTTTGGGCAGTATGAACGATTGGAACCCAAATTCTATAAGCATTTATAATTTCATATATTATATTATTCAACATCATTAACTTGACTATAGTTCATATAACTTTCCAATACATTTTCTGTGCCTGATATGAGTTCTTGTTGGAGAAAGAAACCTGATTGAATATAAAATAATAATTAAATATGATGATTTTAATTATTATGTATATTTCCTTTAAATAAAGTCTATCTAACTATATATACATACAAAATATATATATATATATCTTTTAAATAAACTTAATTAAATAATGTTATTAAGATTGATTGATTTTAACTTATATATAAAATATGCTTTTTACTTAAACCAAGAAGTCTTCATTCAACTATTTGTCTAAAAAATAAAATATCTTAAATAAACTCTTAAAAATGAATTAATATATATAAATGAACATTACTTTTAAATATCAATATATCTAAAATAAAATGTTTGAAATAGAGAAAATAAAATAAAATTGATTGATTATAGCTGATGTGTAATATATGCTTATTACTTTTAAATTAAGTCCAACTATATATACATAAAAGAATATATATATAGTTTAAATAAACTTAAATAAATATAATATTATTAAGATTGATTGATTTTAACTAATATATAAAATATGCCTTTTACTTAAACCAAGAAGTCTTCATCCAACTATTTGTCTAAGCAAAAAAATATCTTAAATAAACTTTTAACCAAAATTAATAATAAAATATATAAATTACATTTATTACATTACATTTAAATATCAATATATCTAAAACAAAATGTATAAAATAGAGAAAATAAATTAAAATTTATTGATATATGCTTATTACTTTTAAATAAAGTCTATATCTAACTATTTATAAAACACTTCATAAAATAATATTTTAAAAAAGTCTATAACTGTCTGCTTATCTATAAATGAAAATTAGTATATGCATGCACATATATAAATATGCACTTATTTATTTAAGGAGACACACACATGATATAAGTAAATATTGCCATTGGCCGCTTTTCTTTATTTAAACAATTGAAAGAGTTGGTAAATCTTAGCTGGTTTCATTTGATGGAATTGAATCTCCGTTGCAGATTTATTTGCTGTGTGATTTCCGTTCGGATTGAATGGGATATATATTTATATATATATATATATATAAATATAATATATATATATGCATTGTAGCATTTAAGAGCATTGAATGCTCGCCTTCTTGTCTTTGGGCGAAGTGTCTTGCGTATTGTTGCAATTGTTGTTGTTGTTGTTGTTGCTGTTGTTGCAGTAAGCATGCAGCTGCCGCATTTTAAATCTCGTATCCTGCATGCAGACATATCGCCAACACACGCCCAGTGACCAGTTAACCCAGCCCCACCCACCAGCCCCAACCCCAACCCCTACTCTCTCTCTCTCTGCTTGCCTTGTTTGGGCCCCTCTTCCGCTGCTGACGGTTCAAACAGACAGTTGCTTTCAGTTGGCATCAGATTTTCATGGCTCGCACAGTTTGAGCCATATATATATGTATATGTATTTATATTTTGCATTTATGCAAAGGAGCTAGCCGGCTCGTCCTTGTGCCATCATTTACTTGTAGCGAGCATACAAAAACCGAAATGGAGCGCAGCTTGCAGCTCCCAGCAACCCCCACAACCCCCCACAGCCACCCCCTCAAACAGTAGAAGAAGGCCAAAAGCAGCTGGTAGCCCCACTGGAA
Source organism: Drosophila flavopinicola (assembly GCA_035042425.1). Taxonomy (NCBI): domain Eukaryota; kingdom Metazoa; phylum Arthropoda; class Insecta; order Diptera; family Drosophilidae; genus Drosophila; species Drosophila flavopinicola. Next base: position 420,898 of record JAWNLL010000451.1, on the reverse strand, counting down.
AAGTTGCAACTTTTGTGTTGCGTGCGGTTTTTCTGTGACATTTTCGTAGATTTAGCTTTGGGCCTGTTCAACGACTCTGGGACAGCACACAGAGTACAGTGAAGCACATCTTAACCACTCACTCTCACTCGCTCTCTCTCTCTTTCTCATCCCGCATTATCCAGCTGTGTGTGTCTGTCTGTGTGTGTGCGTACTTTGCCCGGCTTTATGAAATTCTTGGCTGGCTGTCGCTTTTTTTTTATTTTATATATTTTGGATTTTTGTTGTATATATTTTTTTATTTTTTGAGCCCAACATTTGTGGTTAATGAATATTTCTTGAAAGCCAAACTAAAACTTGTATTTTTAATAGTTTGTGCGATTTACAAAGGCGGCCTGGGGTTGGGTTTTGGGTTGGACAACTGCAAGTTTCAATAAATCAAACGCTTTGAGAGTTGAAGCAAGTAAAGTAAACTGAGATGACTGAGATGCCAGCTGAATATAATGTGATGAGTAAATCGATTTGATACTGATGCTGTGATGATGCGATATTTATTGATTGCAAATGCTTACATTGATAAGAAAACGACACTATGCATAATTATATGTATATAAATTTCACTCAATAAAATAAATAATATGCATATTTCTTAATATATGGACAGCTCAACGATTTAGTCACATCATTTTTTGAAAACAAGCTCAATAAAATTAATTCGTTTAAATTGGGTAACTTTTTTGTGGTAAACAAGAATAATGAGTTTTGTCAAAATCCGAAAAAACTCCAAAATTCGAAAAGAGAAATTAAAATGTTACACGTTTTTTTTCTAATCTTGAATGTTGTACTTCAACAAGGAATTTAATTTACAGACTTATTTCAGGTATTTCAAGTTAAAATTAAATTGCTGCTTGTTTTATTGTACTTAAGATTATTTGAATAAAACTTTAAACAATTTGAATTTCGATTTTGGTAGATTTTTTATACTTTATTTTTTTTGGTAACTAATACAGCACAAATACATATAATTTTAGACAGTTTAACAATGTGCCCTTTAATGAACCATTTTAATTAGTCGTCCATCCGGTAGAAACCCACTGTAAGATATTGAACTGTAGAATATAACGGACGATCTCTGATTTTCGATTTCGATTGGCCCACCAAATCAGTATTTTTATTTTTTTTTGCGAATTGATTGCATAGTTGCAGTGTCGTTTATTAATAAACCCGTTTAACACCAACGTGTATCATCAGCAGTATCGAAACAGGTAAGAAAGCTCTAATCAAGAGTGCACGACTTGGGTATACCCCATACTCAGTTCGGGAAGAACTTAGTACCCATCTGCTCATGTACATATGTAAATATATATAGAGACAATACACAATGTAATGCAGTTTTTCAATAATTGGTTCTTTGCTGGAGCTTAACTTTTTGACATAAGTAGTTCTTTTTTAATAATTCCTACAAATATTTTTGAGTTTTTTTATTATTTGTTGGCCAGTTTGTAGTTTTTCCAATCCTTGAAACAAATATTCGACCAGTCCTTAAAGTTAAATTCCCAAAGATTATTTACACTCTGATTTTAATTTTCAAAAATTGATATTACACTTTAATTTTGTTTTAATTTTATCTGTCATTATTTTCTTTTTTTATAGAACCAAAATAGGAAAGAGCTTATAATCAATCAGAATTAAAAAGCACTTAACAAGCTAATATGCAATTTAATTATTTATTTATCTGTGTCGACATTGAGTAAAAAAAACCCTATATATATTTATATATATATATTCTTGAACAGCCGATATAGCTTTCTGTATGAACAGTCAAATATCTAGCTGAAGAAAACTCTTCTATCATATTAACACACATCAATTACGATTCTTAGAACCATTCGATCAGCAATAAATTCAAAATGAAGTTATTAGACACACAGCTGAGAGATAGCTGAAAGGGAATTCAATCTTCGGCAATCGTCTAGCAAATATAGTTTCTTGTTTGCTCAGTGGGGATGGTTTCGGGCTAACATCAATAACGATTATTGCTTATTGGAGACGGCAATTGCATAAGAGTTTGTATTTTTTTATTACATAATAAATATCATAATATCTACTTATCATGCTTACACAAATGTACTTGAGCATGTATTCGTTTTTATTATTATATATGCAACAACGTCGAGTACCAAATCAAGTAAATAGCTACACTATCTAACAGCAAAATGGCAAATAGGATTAAAATCAATAAATACATGGCAAATACGCTAAATGTGACTGCAACTATAAGTGATTATAATTAGGCAGTTTATTAATGGATTTTATCATATTATACTTTTTTTTTAGTCCGAAATGAATGTATCTATATGATGCAAGTGCACAACAAAGACAAAAGATTTTTTTTTTTACATTTTTATGTATTTTAAAATAAAAATATTTTTTTAGAAAAATATGGAATTGAATCATTTATTTCGTAACTTTGTTTAAAGCAACTCCCAAACTATAATGGTTATTTTAAGTGTAAAACACACCTAATTCTCTTTTTACAGGGTTTTTCTTTAACACGGTATAAAAATACAATTTTTTTAAATCTTAACATCTTTTTACATGATTTGATTCTTGTAATTTTGTTACAATTTTTATTTTGTTTTATTTTATTTGTTCAATAACTTTTTTAGCACGGTTTTTTCTGGAACCAATCTACCGATTAAACAAAGAATTAGGTGTAGTATGGGTTTATTCCTAGACTATGTTTTGTTGCATTGATTTTGATCGGTTTACTTAGCATAGACATGTAAAGTAGCCCAAAAAAAGACTCTTATAGTAGATAAGCATTTGTTTGTGAAAGACAACATCTGAGTTTTGTTACATAGTGTTATTATTGTATACAACAACAACAGCAAGAGCAACAGTTGTCTCTGCAGCGACTTTAACTGCAACTAGATGGGGTTTTCCGTGTGCTTGGAAATTAGAAAACAAATTGAGCTAATATGAGTGCCAATCAACGCACACAGAGAGAGAGAGAGAGAGAGAGAGAGAGGGAGATAGAGGGAGAGCGAGTTGAAAAGTCAACGTCTGTTTAGTTGGAGGTCATTGCAGTTGCATTGATAGCTCGATAGTGAGTCTGATTCTCAGTTTCTCAGCTTCTCAATCAGATTCTGAGTCTGAGTCTGAGTTCAAGTCGCATTGCGATTAGTCGTTGGCAGTTGAAGTGCTTGTTTGGATTAGAGACCATGTTCCATGCGTTGTTTGTGTCGCTATCGCTGACCCTGCTGCTGGGAGTAGAGCTGGATGCACAGGAGGCAAACAGTAAGTGACTCCGTCTGCAGACTGCAATTGACGTATAACTCTAAGTGGGCTAACTTGCAGAGATACTCACGCACTATGGCAACTGTTTGACGGGCGACTTTGGGCCCGGACGCTGTCTCAATCGCAGAAAATGCAATTTCTACGATCTGGATCTTCTGAGTGCGGCGAGCAAAAAACATTGCTATTCACAGCAGAGACCCGATTTGGTAAGTTCCATTGAGAGCATAAATACCCAAGCATCTGGGTATTTTCTAGAGTCAGGGAATTGCACTTGGAGTGCTGTAAGCGGTAACATATTGATAGAGATAGTCAGTGAAGGCAGACAATTGAACAATCAATGAAATTACAAATATATAAATATATATAAATATATACATATATATATTTGTATTTTTTTGTATTTATTCGCAGTAAGCGAATTTGATAATTAAAACTGAAAATACATCGAATTTAATTTATGTATTTTCAGTTTAATTATATCTCAATTGAATTCGAAGAGGAGAATCTATCATATCTTTATGCTCTGCTTTTTGTTTAATTTTTTAGTGCTAATCAATTTTCATGGCATTCAGTCATTTTATATAATTTGCAGCTCGTGTTTTTTTCCTTTCTTAAATATACATATATCGTTTGCTTTGTGCGATAGCTGTCATAAACACGTTGTTTTATTACTTGCTGACAAAGTTAATTAAGTCTTGTTTGCCATCGACGCTTTTATCGTGATTTTTATCAAATATTATTTAAGTATAATTTACATATATTTATTTACAATCAAACTGACAGGCATATAGCAAGAGTGTGATGGATTTATTTATTCGTATACAAGTTCAAAGAAATCAAGTGCAAAATAAAAAACAACTATCATTATCAGCTAAAGGGAAGCTCAATTTCTTGGAGAATAGGGAATTGTTTAGGGCAAGAGAAGAAGAAGAGCCAATAGCACCCGATACATAATCTATGATAGTTCATATCACATACTGGATTTGATATAGTACTTTCAAGTGATGAGATTCTTCACTTATTTGAACTATATTATTATTTTTTATTATTAGAAAAAACATAAATCAAATTGATAATTTATATTTAATACATTGTAGAATTTTAGAAGGTAAAGAACCCTAGTTTCTAACATTTTTTTCACGAATTGGGCAAAACCCAAGCAAATACAAACAAAATACCAAAAAGTCCAATTATTAAATTCGTATAGGTAAAATTAGAGGAAAACAATTAAAAGAAACAGCCATAGAGAATAGAGAGAGTAAATTAAAGGTTACAATTAGTGTTGAATGATTTAACTGAATAATGAGATATTTTCTGTATATTATATTAGTTAGCACGATGAAATCGAGCATTTTCCCTAATATTCTGTCTGTATCTAACTTCTCAGTTTACCGTTTACCTCCAGAACATTTGGGATATTTGTCGAAAGTATATATGTATACAACTATAGCAGTTGTAATACTCATGCTCAATACAGCAATGTACTAACAATCTAGTTCGCTCTACAGTCCAACCTGTTTAAGTCGTATAATAATATGAAATAACTGTTTATACGCAATATTTCATCCGATAATCCACTTTCTGATGCAAATTGACTTGTTGCTGCGTTACTTTGCGTTAGTTACTTATCACTTGCCATTTTTAAGCATTGGCAGTACTTTCAAAATGAAATTAAGAATATATTGTCGAATAAGTGAGGTAATGCAGGCAAGATTGTTATGAGATATTATTCGTATTATAAAAAAATCAAAGTGAAAGTCAGAAAAAACAAGTGGAGAAGGATTATCTTCGGCGTGCCGAAGATTAAATACTCTTTTCGAACCTTTAAGCAATTTTCACTATTTTTCCGTGACTGCTTATTTAATTCGCAGATATTAATGTCGCATACATATACCCCTACATATAAAATAAAATATATAAAGGTATTCATGTAAACAGGGACGTTTCACTATCCGCAGCTCGTGGACGCGTCCCTTAGCATTAATAAGTGCTACCGAATCGAACAATAAACAAGTTTCAGTTTTTCCAAAAAGTCAAAACTACATTACATATGTATACTACAATATACATACCAAATTTTGTGCCTGTTGCTCTTATACCTTTCAATTTAGGAAATTGAAAATAAATGAATTTGACTACAGCTATTATATATTTGAAAAGAAGAATAAGAAAAAATGAAAATAAATGACCAGCCGCCCGCTGGTCTTGAACCCAGGACCTCTCGCTCACCAGTTCGCAACTTTACCCCTTACGCCACAAGCCGTTTTGATGATCGCTGACAAAATCCCTTGAAGAACCGACTGTTACAAATTTCCTTGTTTTGTTTTCCTGCAACCTGCAACTCGCGTTTGTTTTTTCGCGTGGCATTGTTTTTGTTCTAAGCCATTGGAAGCAAATTAATTTGATTACAGTTATATATTTGAAAGGAAGAAAAAGAAAAAAATATTAAATTAACAATCAGTCGCCGCCGAGGCTCGAACTTGAACTTGCGAAACCTGCGTTCGTTAGCGCAGCTCTTTACGCCTTACGCCACAAACCGTTTTGATGATCGGTGACAAAATACCTTGAAGAGCAGACTATCAAAAGCTTTCTTGCGCTTGACTTTGTTTGCTCATATGCACCTGTTTTTTCAAAATATTTAATGACGCATATCTTCGCTGTTTATGACTCAATCGATTTGCGATTTTACCCATTGATGAGTTATAAGGATGTTCAAGTGTACAAGGAAATTTAAGGCAATTGCTTTGAAAACATCGGATTTATGGCCAAAACCGACTTTGAGGTGTATGGCAGCTATAAGATATAGTGGTCCGATCCGGCCGGCTCCGACCAATGTGCTGTCCCCTTGAATAATAAGTGTCTGTGCAAAGTTGCATCGCGATAGCTCAAAAACTGAGGGACTAGTTTGCATACATACAGACAGACAGACAGACAGACAGACGGACATGGCTAGATCAATTTGTTTTGTCATTCTAAGCATACTGGGAGTATTACAAACTTCAGCACAAACTTAATATACTATTTTCTTCGAAAAGAGTATAATTAGAAGAAGTCTTGCCAAGTTCTTAAAGTCCACGGGATTGGCAAAATAAATTCAGGGAAGAACGGAGCTATCGATAAAAGATAGTTCGTAAAATTGTGCAAACCTTGTATAGTGTGGTTTGGGCCTAGTTACTGCAATTTAGCATTTCTGTGCAAGATTAGGTCAACTTTAGGCGATGAATGTCGAACTTAAGTAACAATCAAGCAAATTTAGCAGCCACAGTCAGAGCCACCAAGTAGTTCCAAGAAAGCTTAAATATATTATTCCACATCACATTTGACACAAAAAATGGTTTTTTATTTGAATTTTGAAGCAAAGATATTTTACCAAGAAAACTCATGATAAATCACTATTCGTCAAGGGGTTTTTTTTTCAGTTTTGCTGAGCAGGGATTTCCTATTGTAAGTAGCCGATTTTTGTATATCTGATATCTGTTATTTATAACTTAAGTCATTCAAATTGATTTATTTTGTGAGAATTGGTTTTTGCCATTTGAATGATAGTAGGTCATCGATAAAAACTGTACATTCTGACTATTTATCGATATAATTATGTACTTTGAATGTATAATACTAGTTTGTCATATCTGTAATTTATAACTTAAGGCATTGAAACTGATTTATTTTGTGAAAATTGGTTTTTGCCATTTGAATGATAGTTAGTCATCGATAACAAATGTACATTTTTAACTATTTATCGATATAATTATGTATTCTGAATGTATACAACTAGATTCTAATATCTGTAATTTAACACTTAATGCATTCCAATTGATTTATTTTGTGAAAATTAGTTTTCCCATTTGAATGATAGTTAGTCATCGATAACAAATGTACATTTTTAACTATTTATCGATATAATTATGTATTCTGAGTGTATAATACTAGATTGTCATATCTGTAATTTATAACTTGAGGCATTCAAATTGATTTATTTTGTGAGAATTGGATTTTGCCATTTGAATGTTAGTTAGTCATCGATAAAAACTGTACATTTTGACTATTTATCGATATAATTATGTCTTCTTAATGTATAATGTATGTATGTTATTTATAACTTAAGGCATTCCAATTGATTTATTTTGTGAAAATTAGTTGTCCCATTTGAATGATAGTTAGTCATCTATAAGAAATGTAAATTTTTACTATTTATCGATATAATTATGTATTCTGAGTGTATAATACTTGATTGTCATATCTGTAATTTATAACTTGAGGCATTCAAATTGATTTATTTTGTGAAATAAATGTATAAATATCGATAAATATTGAATATTTTGACTATTTATCGATACATTTACTTGCTTGCAGGTGTGCTGTCCCAATGAGGAGAATGTGCTGCCCTGGCTCGCACCACGCAGTAAGACTCCCCCACCCCCTCCGACAATCCCTCCGGCACCCGCCACAGCCGATGAGCTGCCCCAGCATCCGCACTGCGGCACCTCGTTTGCCTTCAAGGTGATCGGCGGCAATGAGACGCGCCTGCTGGAGTTTCCATGGACCACGCTGCTGGAGTACACCGTGCTGGCCAATGGGCAGAAGCATCACGATTGTGGCGCCTCCTTCATTGCCCAGCGCTGGCTGCTGACAGCCGCCCACTGTGTGCACAAGGACTTCGTGGGCGCTGGCCGAAATCTGACGGGTGCCCGCCTGGGCGAGTGGGACAAGTCGACCAATCCGGACTGCGTCACACACTGGAATGGCCGGCGCGAGTGTGTGCCACCGTTCATTCAGAGCCGCATCGAGCGCCAGCTGGTCCATCCGCAGTTCGATGTGAGCAACTTGACCCACGACATAGCGCTGCTGAGATTGGCCGAGCCGGTGGACTGGCGCCCGTTGCCGCATGTGGAGCCCGTCTGCCTGCCGCCGGCACGTGGCAGCAGCGCCGATCAGCTGGTGGGCAATGCCGTCGACGTCTCCGGCTGGGGCCTGACCGAGCTCAATCATCGCCAGCAGCCCAGCAATGTGAAGCGCAAGGCGATGCTGCACGTCCAGCCACTGTCGGAGTGCACGCCGGCATTCAAGGAGCAGGGCTACACCCTCAACTCGGGCCAGCTGTGCGCCAGCGGCGGCATCAATGTCGACTCCTGCCTGGGCGACTCGGGCGGCCCCCTCACCGTGGAGGCCTACACGCCACAGCGCGATCGCTTCGTCTACCTGGCCGGCATTGTGTCCTACGGCAAGACGAACTGCGGCAAGACGGACTTTCCCGGCGTGTACACGCGGGTCAGCAGCTACCTGGACTGGATCGAGCAGACCATACGCGACAATAGCGACGCACCTGGCAGCTCCAACTCCAGCTCCAGCTAACCTTACTCACCTGCCTACGGGTATCATCAGTGTCATCGCTGTCATCGTTGTCGTCACCATCCGCTATCGTTGACGTCAGGGCTTCCGTTGGTGTCTGGCGCGGCCGGGCGGCTTACAATTAGCCACACTTGTTAGGGGCACCACAATCACACTTGATTAAATGCCTTTCAGCTGATATATGTATGCACACACACAAACAGATTACAAGTTATGTCATTTTCGCTGTCTGACTCGTCTCGGAAAACTCTCTCGCTCATAATCATACACAGTGAGAAACTAAGAGGCACTTAGCTATCATTCTTTTTTTTTTGTCTTTTTAAATTAAATAAATATGACTAGAGTTGAGTATATGTTGTTACTTTTATTTGCAGAGACAGTGAAAGCTCACTTGGCGGAATATTTTCTTATTTACTATTATTTTCCAGAACAACATATATCTTATGAATTGTTAGAAATACCTCTCTTAGCCGGACACGATTTGCTCGTTTCCGTTTCTAAGAGGCTAAAGGCTAGCTAAGAGACTTACTTTTTACAATTCGTTAAATTGTATGCTCCCGTAAAACGTATATATATATATATATATATAACAACTTTTTACATATTCGAATATTTGCTCAATCTTAAATTAATTTGCAAAAATATATGTTAATTCGGCCACCTCTTGAGCGGTGATTGTCTGCCCCAGCGAGTTTTCACTGTGATTCACAGCAGTTTTACTAAAGCTTTCAAGTATTTTTCGAGTACTTATCTCTGTTCGGTTACTTTCACTTTCTTGCTATACGCTGTTTGCCAATGGTAGAAGAGTGTTTTAGTTCCAAAGCCTTAAGTTGATATCCTAGATCAAACCATTACCAAATAGAATCGAACGGCCGATAGATAAGCTCTTGTCTTGCAAGACAACAGATTCTAATGCATCATACTAGAGATGGCAATGTTAATTGATATGCGGAAAGTCCTGGAAAATTGCTTTATATTTACTGCTAGCAGGCTCTAATGGCATCCACAGAGACAATCGATACTGCCATTTGTGATATTAACCAACACTTATGTAGGCATTTGACATTTGGTTGCCTCACTATCGAAAAACTTCACACCGAAAATTAGCTTCAACGTGAAAATAGCAGCAAAAAAAATCAGAAAAAAAAGGTAAAGCATTTCCAATCGCTAGTTTATTTGCAATATATATATGTGATGTATAGCCTTAAAGCCCAAAACGATTTCAGCTGATCGAAAAATGCCGCCCAGACGCAGTGAGAGATTGCGACAACTGCAAAAGAAGGCCGATCGGGCCGGACGTGTCCTGCGGCGCAGTCCCAGGATTGCAGCGCTGCGCAAGCAGGAGCAGAAGAAACGTGCCCCACTGGCCGCACAGAAGAAAACCATCGGCAACAAGAAGAAGAAGAGGCGCAATCGCCAGAAGAAAGTGCGAGCGGCTGCTGCTCCCCGTCGCCGCATACGGGATAAGCCGGTTCGCTTCCGTCGCAGCAGCAATCCGGACTCGAGCACCGGCATCAACTTCACCCTAACCGACGACGAGGACATAGAACCGGACGACCGCTTGTGTCAAAATTTGAACTTCTTCCTACGCCTCGCCGTCAATGAGTGCCCCTCACTCAACCAGCTGATCCAGCACAACCCGCAAGCTGGCATCACCAAGATGGGCCGCATCATCAACTACCTTTACTTTTAATCAAATATATACTCATACCGGAGCGGACTGCGGACTGCGGACTACGGACTTGGGGCTCGACCGGAACCGGAACTAGCTATGTCGACAGTGCCGTCGCTCCCGAAAGTTCGCTGATATTGTATACAATTTGATTAAACTCATTGAAAATCCTCATTATTATGTATCATCATACTAGCAAATAATAAACTTAATTGAAACAATCAAGTTAATTAGTAAATTATGTCTAGGCTATTCATATATTCTGCATACTGAAGATAGCTAGCCCAAGTGCAAGTTACTAAGTTTTTTTGCCAAGTATAATATTTATATGCACTATATGGCCCATTTTTGCTATTATTGTAATTAAATGTAAATATTTTTCATTTTTTTTCTTAGCAATTAAATATTCATAATTGCAAAAATCTTAAGTGTACAAAATATTCGTCTATTTTCGATGAAAATAAATGTTCCAATTTGCAGCAAAATTTTAAATATAGAAATGAAGACATCGGCAGAAATTGCCTTGAGCTACTAAATAGAAACTTAAGACTTTTGAAAGAGCGTGTTGTGAGAGGAATATGGGAGAGTATTCTCGATATAATTATGTAGATTGGATTTGTTAAACGCGGCTTCACAGCTCAAATTAGTTCATAATGAGTTCTGTTACTTCTAAAAGGGTTAATTATGTACAACCGCCAAAATCAAGCTGACTCTTAAATTCTCATTATTTATTCATATGAATCAAAGTCAAATGAATGATTTTGAATAATAGCAATTACATGTACCATCAAAAACTTGTTTCTGTTTTAAGTGTAAACAACTTTGCAGTATTCTTGCTTGTTTTTCTTCACATGCATTGTTATCAATAATTATAAATATTAATGACCATCACTCAACTCGATGCGATTGTGATATTCATGCCTGATCAAATGTTGTTGGCATCGTTAATGAGCTTTAGATTGCAGCTAGGATAGGATGTAATTTCCACAAATAAACAATATTGGTGTTATTTACCAACAACTTTGTTGTCTTGCACAAATATAGATGAATGAGTAGATATTTCGTTTTATGATAGAAATTTGTTTGTTTTATTATTTGCACATTGCATATAGATAGATATTCATATGCATACGATTGTACACTTCGTATGTACTTAGCTTCTATATCGCTTACCACAGCTACTACTTATCAATTACAATAAATTACACATATTATGAACTACAATAAATTAGCGAAAAGCAACAAAAAAAATAAAAAGCGTGTATGGTATTTATAGATAGTTCGGGAGTTGGGTGGCTCTTCAATTGTTGCGCACAAAGATGACAGCTCGCCGGCAGCGATCCCGATGATCCCGCATCTTGCCGGCCGGACAGGGTCGCTTGACGCGCTGCGAGATGAGCAGCTGTCCCGTTAGGGTCTTGCTGTGCGGATTGTAGAAGATCAGGCGGCGCGCCTCCGTCGTTTGGCTGCAGTGCGTCAGCAGCAGCACCAAAATGCAGCCGAGTGCGAGTAGTAATCGTTGCAGTTGCATCTCTGGCTATCGAATGTCGATAATTATATGCGTTTTTATGTGTGCGTGTGTGTTTGTGTTTTTCTTTTAGTATTTTTTAGGGCAGCACGCGCGAGTTTCGCTCTGCAGAACTTGACTTTTACAACTGGGCGCGATCGGCGATGTTGTTGCCGTAGTCGTGGCTGGAGTCGATATATTCCCGATAGTTAATACAGCGCTGTCAGATAAGATAAGGGCATTCCGCTGCCCCGATAAGATACAGTCGCCAGGCATTATAGTCTTCGCATATGCCCTGAGGTCGAGAGCCCGTCGATTTGTTGCCCCTGGACGCTCACTGGCGTCAGCCAGTAGGCATTTATATGGCTGCTCCACCGAGTGCTTTACCGATCCGCCGGTCCGAGCGAGCGAGAGCCCACCGTCTGACGAAAGCATTCGGGAATTCACTCTGGCAAATTCCGCGACCATGCGTCGCTGGCGGCAACCCGTGGATGTCGTCATCATCACAATGGATCGATCAGCCTGGTGTCTAATCAGCGACGATGACGCCTCGCCTCGCCTCGCCTCGCCTCACTGCTTCCGGCTGGGTTTCTCCTGAACTCCATTGAGTTGGGCATTTTGGAGGTGCGCCTGAAATTATACTGCGCAGCTAGCAGCTAGAAGTTCTGCAGCGACCAAAGAAAAACCAAGCCTATCACTTAGATGAAAGACAACCACTTGAATGCAGGCTGAGATTGGCACACAATTCATTCATTTTGGGCGTTCCTCTGCGAATGCACTCCAAAGAGATTCACTCGCCAATCGAGTGAGAGCTTGAGCGACGATCTTCAATGAGTGCGAGTGAATGAAAGTGATAAATGCAATATACTAATGAGTAGGCAATGAATGTAATTCAATGTACTTCGTTTTTCCTTGTACATCAATTTGCATTTTTATTCTTTTTAAAAAGAAAAATAAACAATTTTTATTTTCTATTGTACAGTTCATTATATTTGATCAAATTGCTAAGCACTGAAATTATCCTGCGCAGCAAACAGCTACAAGGTTTGCAGTGGCCATAGAATAATCAATCCTATCACTTAAATGAAAGACAACCACTTGAACTGTTTAAACCGCTTGCACTGCTTGTACTGCTTGAACTGCAGCATGTGTGTTCTTAGATTAGTATGAATGATTGTAATGACTAGACTAGAGCACTCTTACTTGTTGTATTTTAAATAAAAAATAAACAGTTTTTATTTTCTAATGTATAGTTCATTATTTTTGATCTCAAAGCAAAAAACCCAACCTGAGTACACTGAGTACTCCAATAATCTCGTGTTATCTCGTTCTATTAATTCGGGCTGTCATACACATTCGTATTCACTCCATTCTGTTTTCTAATTGTCCCTCGAATGGCATACGTTACTCACTCACTCCGAACGTAACTCATTTCGTAGTTTGTGTTGCAAACTGATATTGTAAAATATAATATATAGACAAATAATCCTCATAGTATATAGTCGTCCGATGTTGATAATTTTCAGCATAACACATAATACTCATAGCTAGTGGGCTTAGCCTTGATATCTTAGAGAACAGACATGTTTCTCAGACAAAAACTAACTTTCTTTTATTACTAACCTATAGCAAGAAATGAGACCAAGAAAATCTCGTTCCGTCTTTGAGCTATTCATTTTGGCCCATAGCTGACTTGCTTATTTAAGTGATACTCCCCATTTGCATCACCACACATTAACATTAACAGAGCTTCTAAGGATTTCCGTTTTCGGAGTATATTTTGCAATCTGCAAAAATGTTGAGCTTGTTGCTTTGTTCAAAAAATATCATTTATTTTAGATTTGTGCAATCTTCTAGTCAACTCTAGTTTAACTACGAAAAACTTTTCTCTCTGTATATTCGATTGATGTTTTGATGCCAGCATTACTACAGTTTTTGCAAAATATAAAATATTAATATTAATTAAATAAACCTAACGTAATCTTAGCTTTATATCTTTAATTTAATATATTAAATTGTATGTAAATGTTTTATAATTTTATATAAATTCTTTTGTGTCGACTGTCAAAAGTCGACAATAAATAAATAAATTATTATTATATAAATTATAAAAAATAATAAAAATTTAGTTTACAGATATAGTAAATCTGTCATCAAAATAGATTTCAGTACCGAAACACACAAAAAAATCCAGTAGTCATAATCAATTGAAGCACTCAAAATAGGTGTAAGATTTATTTTCTTTCACCACTTAGCGCATATACACAATATATATTCCTGATCCGTATCTGTCCAGTCGATCGTCAATCCGCTTGTCTGGCTGTCCAACTCTTTTGATAAGTTTATAATTGGTTTAACATTAGATTACGATGTATTCAATTTGGTAACTCTGACGTATGGTCTGCGAAATGGGCTCAAAGTTTCATGCAAGGCATGTTGAATCAGGCTGAAAAGTTAATGTAATCAGTTCTGGGAATGCTTCTAAGCGCGAATGTTGACTAAGAGCTGTATCAGCTGTTGCTATCTCAGCCATTAGCTGGGTATTTCGCTCCATCATAGTGAATTCATTATAATTATGTCTCCAGTGCTTTCCAGTGTTAAGCGAACTCATTCACTAATTATTGTTTAACAGGGAAACACTGCACAGTGGAATGAATGATTGGAGAATCAGAGCCAAAAAAAATATAAAATAAAAATCATAGATACGATCTCAAAAAGAGAAAAGAAACAACAAATATCATTGTTTTTCAATTAATTGTCTTCCTCTTTGATGATTTTAATTTCATTACTGATAAATACTATCTTGAGACAAATTTTGTGTTGATTTGCTAATCTCTAAACTTCCCAAGTTTTCATGTATACTTTCCGATTAAGCAAAAAAATTTACTAATTAACTATAATAAAATACTCAACCAGCTAACTTCTTGTAACTATAATTTTCTATATTTTATTATAGTTTTTTTAAATGCGTATACTTAATGAAATGAAAAGTGCACAAAAAAAGCAAACAGATTTCTTGTAATAAGTTTAATTTATTCCAATCTATCAAAAATGTAATTTATTACAATCATTGCTTATATTTGAAAACATTTATTTTGTAACTTTTAATATTTACTAAAAACAAAAGAGATTTTTGTGTCAACGCAGAATTGGAATAGCAATTCAATGTCAATGTTAGAAAATAAATTCCAAATGGCTTAAAAAAACAACAAGAAGGAAACTTTAACTTCCGAATGCCGAATTCTAGAGACACTTCTAGACAAATGACAGCTGCACTTTATAATAATAATTATCATATATATATATATATATATGATATATTAATAATCATACATATAATCTATTCATACAACTAATCAGAAAATCGAATTTTTCGCGAATGTTCCTCTGGCAATAAAGCTTCAAATCATATTATTTGATTTAATGTTTCTCAGACTAATGATTACGACTAGAATAAATTTGTATCTTTAGTTTTTTTGTATACATTTGTCAGCCTTAGAGGTAAACTTGTTGTTAAATCTGCAAAACATTTTTGTAAATATTAAAATTGAATCTCACAATTTCATCAGCACTGTCATCAAATTTTTACCTTTGATGTATAGTTCCAAACAGCAATCGACTCAATTATTATTATATGTATTGCTGTAACTACAATTTTTCTACTTGGGTTTTACTTATAGAGAAAAAACTTTGCTTAACTTTAGGTTAAGGACCCTGTCCTCTTGCCTATAAGTTACATGTGCTCAGACTTATCAACAATAACTACAAATTTTGTCATTAAACTCCAAATTACTTATCCAGTCAAGTAAAAAAAGCACATGCATTTAATTGTTGGTAATTTTATGCATATTTGAAATGCTTTGCATATTTTCAGTTCATTCTAAGTAATATTAAATTGCAGTGCACAAATGGTGTCATGTTGAAGCAAAACCAGCATATATAATGAACAGGAATTTGATAAGTAGGAACTGAACTGCCGCCACACTAGAATTTGGCCCAACCGTAATTAACTTGCAGCGAGATATTTATATAATGCTTGCAAAATTCCATAATAATTTATTAACAGAAGAAAAATACAACACAAAAAAAAAATTAAACGAGGAAGTAGAAGCAGAAGAGGTGTGAAAAGTAATGTAATAAATAGTGCACTGTTAGCGAATAAATACGAGAGCGAATTTCTGAGAGAGTTCGAGATTCAGTTGATGATGATGTTGGGCCACAACGGACTGGCCTCGATGTCAGCAGCTCACGCCATCTGCAAAAGTCAAAGAACAGTAAGTAGGTATTTATCTATGTATATATGTATATATATATATAGCCATAGTACACACCTGAACTGTAGGATATGATGCGACGACAGTTGCCGCGATGATCACGCATGTGACACTTCTGGCAGGGCTTCTCCATGCCGTGCGTGGCCAGTATCTGGCCCCGGGCAATGCCGGGTGGCGCCAGGAAGATCACCCGACGCGATTCACTCACTTCTGGGGCACAGAAGACAACGAGGGCGAGCAGACAGAGCGCATACAGCAGCAACTGTTGGATGCGATGCAGCATCATGATGTCTATAGCTATGTCTCGATCGCTCTCTATCTATACGATCTATCTATACGATCTCGATCCGTATCGGGGCGCTTGCGTCTCGTACGTTTCGTGGCAATGCGAAATTGTGTAATCGGGCGGCGTTAAGTTTGGGCTGTCGTCTTTGGGCTGTCCTACTGCCAGCTAAGTTATACGCTCAAATGCCGTCATTTAACTGATTATATACGATTTGGGCAAGCGGTTCTTAAGTAAAAAGTGCCCTCTGCCTGCCAGTCGAGCATTGGCGGCCTCTTTCAATTGATAAACTATACAGGCTGCGCCGGCGATTCGGCCGCCACTCGCATCTGTGCCCCACTCGATTGCCCCCAAATGCAACACCCTGTATATGCGAATCTTATCTAGGCCCCGCTACTACTATGTCACCCGCAATCTGTGTAATTGAATGTCTTGCCTTTGGCTTTGGTTTGCCTTGCTTGGGCACTCATTTCACACACCTTCCACACCAGAGCGCCACAAATTGTTAACCCGATGTGCGCTCCGTCTACAATTAGCGGTGCGAAACCCCAACCCCAATTTAGATATCGATAAATGTCTTCGGAGCACTTATCATATGAGCATGAATGAACACATAATGCATATGCTTGAGACGTGGGCCTTCTCACATGTGACGCGTGCTGTTTTGATTAGCAACCAAAGTGCGCTTATCATTCCAGAAGCTTAACCCACTGAAATCCAACGGTTAATATCCAAGACGAGTTATGATTCTTTCTATTTGTTAGTATAGCCCTACATCTGGTTACCTAGGTATATATTAACTGGTGTAAACTTAGCTGATACATAGAGCATTTTTTTAGAGTATCAAATCAGCCAAAAGTTACCACCAGCAGATTTCGTTTTAAGGAAATATTATATTACAAAATCTCAAATATAATCTTTTTATTTATCTATTTCTTTATTTAATGCCGACATGGCGAATTGAGAAAGATTGAATATACCTGTTCTGTAAAAAATGCAAAAAAAAAATTTGTATACAAATACAACTCTTAAATTATTGACATCTTGAATAAACTGCATATTTACATATTTAAGTTGTTATTTAAAAAAAATCAAAAATTGTAATTATATGTAACACTTTTAAGTTATTATCTTCTTGAATAATCTGCATATTTGATTAAGTTGTTATTTACAATATTTTAAAATTTTAAAAAAATTTCAATTATATATAAGACTTTTAAGTTATTGACATCTTTAATATTCTGCATATTTGATCAAGTTAATATTAAGAAAATTAAAGAAATGGCATTTATATATGACTTTTAAGTTATTGACATCTTAAATAATCTGCATATTTAATTAAGCTGTTATTTAAAAAATTTAAAAAATTTGAAATACAAATACAACTTTTTAGTTTTAAACATTTTGAATAAAAAGAAGTATTTAACATAAATCCACATAAATTATAAAGTTCATTTTTTATTGGGTTGCATCATTACTTGTGCGTCAGAAAATGAACTGCTTCTAATTTAGTAACAGCTGTTATTCTGAAAACTGATTATCAAAATGATTACAAATATTCGAAAACTCAACTGCCAGAAAGAACTGTGTCATCAGCGGTTGTTTCCCGTTACCCAAAATCTCAAGAACTATGCCAGAATCAATGTTTCATTTGTAGTTTGACGTATTCCTGGAAGCTATTTTCGCAGTCGAGTTGCCAATAGATAAAGCAGTTAATTTGACGATAAGTGCAGTCTCATGTATAATATTAATGAACACGATAAAGCACATGTTTTGGCAAGAAATTGAGATTGTTTTAGTTCATTTTGTTTATTATATTAGACTTAACATTAGCTTCATAAGAACAAATTCTACAACTATGAATCAGTAGTATTCAGAAATAAATGAAAATTTGTGTAAGTTTAGAAAACAAAGTTTGAATGAACTTGTAATATTTCGTTTCAATTATATTGAAAATTGCTAACAATAAACATATTAAGCTTTACCCCAATGTAAAATCAACTCTAATATGCTTTAGAGTTATGAAAGCATTAAAAATTTTTGTAAATGGAAAAACTGTAATATTTAGGTTTTATTAAATGGAAAATTGCTTACAGTAAAATTATTAAGCTTTCTTCTATTTAGATTTCATTCAATTGAAAATTTCTCACAATAAACATATTAAGCTTTACCTCAATGTAAAATCAACTTTAATATGTTTTCTTAGTTTTCAATTAGAATTATAAAAACATTTAAAAAATATGTTAAGGTAAAAATTGCTTACAATAGACATAATAAGCTTTACCTCAATATTCATTCAAATTTAATATATTTTATTAGTTTTCAATTCAAAATTTTGTAAATGGAAAAAAAATACAAAATTGTAATATTTAGATTTTATTAAATGAAAACTTGCTTACATAAATAAATTTCATTCTTAAACATATCAAGTTTTCCTCAATTTAAAATTCAAATTTAATTTGTGAGTTATGAATAAACTTTAAATATTTAGATTTTATTAAAACAAAATACAAACGAACATCTAACAAATCAAAATTGAAAATGTTAAACTTGTATTTGACTTAAATTAGTACAAGCAATTATTTCACAATGCAAATGCACAATTCTAATGATGTATTCATATTTGCTTTTGAGTTTTACTAGTGGGTTAATTTTCGCAACTCAGTTATTTTTGTTTTGTTTATTTTTTGTGATCTTTTTCTCAGACTTATGACAGCTAATATAGTAATAGGAAAGACTCGTGAATTTTATTCCAGTAACGCTCTAGTGTACATAAACAGTGGGCTCAAATCGCAGTGCCCTCAATCCGATAATAAGGGGGATGGCCAGGCATAAACGCTGCATAATAGTATGCAGACAGGCACATTGATAGATATAGTAAGCAGTAAGCAGCAAGCAGTAAGCCGTATGAGTCGATGAGTCGATGAGCGCGAGCCAAGAGCTCAATAAAGCAATAATAGTAATCAGCCGGTGTGATTGGCTCATGGCTTTCCCAGGAAGCCCCCGCCAGCTACGTCACAGAGCAGCTGGTGTGGCCCCAAGAGCCCCATTGTGCCCCCAAAAAGAAGTGAAATAAAATGTGACCAAGGCAATGCGCCTGCCTGTATTGTATCGATATGAAAATAGCTTCTTGAGTCAGCGCTTCAGGCTGGTGTCTTTATCTTTTGGCTACTCGTGTCTCTTGGTATGGGTATATCTGGTGTATGTGGTATATGGTATCTGGTATCTGGTATCAGGTATCTGTGTGTATCTGCAGTTGCCATTTCGGCTGTTCGTGAAACTTCTGATAATTTCATCATGGCAAACATCGCTTGACTACGCTACCCTGTGACGTAGTATCTATAAATATATATATATATCATGTATATGTAATTGCCTCAAGCGTTAATGAGTTTTTCTGGATACAGCGATAAGTTAACGAGCGCCACAGGTCCAAAGGTTCCTCGCAAGCCTCTACACAATCTGCAAAGCGAGTTAATTCATAACATGCTGACTCTTCTGCTTCTTCTTCTTCAAATCACACACACCACACACTCGCACACACACTCGCACACACACGCACACTCACCCGACGGCAGCGTTGGTGATGATCACGCATGTAGCCACGCCCACAACTGAGGCGTCGCGAATCGAAGAGCATACTCTTGCCAATGGCATCCGCCGTGGAGTTGGTCTTCTCCGCCTCCGCGCTCTGACTGCTGTTCAGCGCATTGTAGTAGATGACCCGTGCGGTGCTGCCCTCCAGCTGGGCCAGCATCAGCAGGCCCGCGAACACCACCAGCAGCAGCATGCCCAGCCCAAGTCCCGACCGTGATGACCGTGATGACGACAGCATCTCAAGATCCCAAGTTTGAAGTTAACACGTCGCTGTCCGACCACCGATTAGCAAGCACTCAAATATTGAAATACACAAGTCCAGATTCCGATAGCGCTGGCAGCACACTCAATCTGTGTGGACAGGGTGGAGAGTTCGTTGGGTCTCTTATCAGTCCGGTTCGCTTACGTTTAAGACGACTTTTGTGTTTATTCATTTCGATTAGAAATCCGCTGTCAGTCATAGCACTGCGCAATTACCGATTAACAAAGCTCTTGCATACTTTTAGGCGCTTACATTAATAGCGCCATTTTGATAGCACCAGCTGATTATAGTGTTCAAAGTTCAATTGTAGTTGAAAGCTTCTCCGCTACCAGCTACTATAAAAGCTGAAGCTCTCATTCTCGTGTTCCTTGATCAGATCGAACTGTATCCAAAAAGTGAAATATGATTTACTTGAGTTTGCTATTAGATATTATACATAGCAGGTTTGCTGTCTCTAGCACTTATAACATTCTAGTTTTGAACAAAAGACCACTGGTCTGAAAGCTGCATTTATCGATTACCTTTGAACGGTTGGAGTTATCGATAGCTCCTGATAACTGAAACTAATTTCAGCTGACCAGCGAAAACAAGAATAACATATCAAAGCTTGAATTGGCAAACTTAACAAATTGCGTTATCGATTGTCTGTGGATAGTATTTGTATATTCTATCAGTGACAAAAGTTTCCATTACAATATATACTTATGTGTACAGTTTTTGTTTCGAATTTCCGTAACGATCCTAAATCTAAAAGCATCACGAAAGGCAATAACAATTACAATGCCCCTTCTCTCTTTAAAACATTTTGCGCAATTTTCTTCTCTCGGAAATACTCGAAAAAATCAAATGGTTCGTTTATAGATATAAACGTTCCCGCAGGACTCGAATACAGACTTCATCTTCACACTAAATCGACACTTTTTTGGGCCACTACCAACTTTTCTTAGAGAAACACTTTAGCTGAAAGCTAATAATGATTGAAATATGGCATATGTAGTATAATATCGATATTTTGGACAGTCGCTAGTTCAGATATTGCGGGATATTAGCATATAACATCATATTAAAGACACTGTTAATCAGATTACTTAGGAGGCTGACTTCATTAAGTAGAGTTTCAACTATGATCAAAAAGGTTTCGGAATCGAGAAACTGATCAATATTGATAAAGTAATGGCAGTTTAGAGACATGGAAGCTCATTTCTAGGAACTCAAAAGCCTTATCATATCTTGAATTTTGTATGTCTCGGTATTTCGACTATATTGAAATGTTGCACATTGGCCGGAAACCAATTGTCCGGACTAGTGAGATTATACAGACAAAAGATACCTAACCCATTTTTGTATCTTAGATAAACTACGCATTTCATTTTCATTTTGGTCCACTCAATTTGTTTTTTAATTTCCATTTTAGTTGTAATATCATTTTTTGGCATTGGCACTCTCTGTTTATAAAGCCACTAGTTTACTATGACGTCACGTGGCGCCCGGCGTCGCTCGATACGCATACGCACTGTTGGCCGACTCGAGCGGGATCAGTCCTGGCGGGAGAGGAGAAGCGATTGGCTGTGAGTGAGCGCTGCACATGGAAGCAGATGGTATTGAGTGCTCACCCTGTGGCAGCGCAGCCTTGCGCCGGCAGCGCGACTGCCTCGCGAGTGGCGACGCCAGCTCCTGCTCCTGCTCCTGCTCCTCCTCCGAGGTAGTAGAGAGTGGCGGCTGCCGCTGCTGGTGGCGTTGCCTGCGCGCCGCAACCTGCACGACGCTCTCCGCCGGACTGTGGTCCTGGCGCTGCTGCTGCTGCTGGTGTCGTTGGCGGCGCTGCCGCACGCGACTGAAGCTGTCGTCCCGGATGACGAGCGTGCCCGCCTTGCTGCTGCGCAGAAAGTAGCGCGGCGCGTGCTCGAGCACGTGCTCCTGGACGTACTCGGGCGAGGAGTGGCGGCCGCGCGACATGCTGAAGCGCTCCAGGATCGAGCGCTGGCCGGAGCTGTGCGAGCGCCGATAGCGTCGCTTCTCGCGCGGCCCGGAGGAGGACGAGTTGGCCGTGGTGGTCAGCGTGGAGGTGGATGGCGGCGTCGGATATGCCAACTGCTGCTGCTGCTGCTGCTCCTCATCCACGAAGCGAACGCCGCGCAGCGAACTGGAGCGACGCGAACTGTCCTGCGTGTCCTGGTCGTGCTGGTTGTGCTGCGGCTGCCAGTCGGGCAGCTCATGCGTGCTGAACTCAATGCAGCTGCCGGCCAGTGGCTGGCGCGAGCTGCTCCGCGTGGGCGATGGCGTCGCCTCATCAATGCGCAGCCCATTGAAGTCGCTGGGCAGACGCGCCTGCTGCAGACTCTGGCTGAGATTGGCCGTCGAGGCGCGCTTGCGACGGCTTCTCGGATGGGATTGATAGGTGCGCTCATTGCTGCCGCCGGCCGCATCCAGCAGCAGCGTGCCCGCATCATCGTAGAGCAGGATGCGGGGCAGGGCAATGTTGCTGCAGCTGCGCGATGTGCTCAGCTCCCAGTTCCAGTGGCTCGGCTTGCGCAATTGCAGGCTCAGGAGATTGGCCAGCGGATCGTAGGGCTCCTCGCAATCCACATGATCAGGCTGATGCTGGTGCTGATGTTGATGATGATGCCTATGCCGCTGCTTTGACATTGCTCTTGGCTGACTCAGATGTGCTCACAATGATGCTTCCACCTGTTTGTCTTCTGTCTGCTGCTCTTCTTTAGCTGCATTCCCTGTCTCTCTCTCCTTCTGGCTTCTGGCTTCTGCCCTGGCCAGCTGCCAACTTATTGTTTATCGCAT
Organism: Drosophila flavopinicola; assembly: GCA_035042425.1. Classification (NCBI taxonomy): domain Eukaryota; kingdom Metazoa; phylum Arthropoda; class Insecta; order Diptera; family Drosophilidae; genus Drosophila; species Drosophila flavopinicola. The sequence continues at coordinate 397,879 of JAWNLL010000451.1, read as the reverse complement.
CAACTATGCTGAAACTGTATATATGCTTATATATGCTATATATGCTAGATATATATATGTATTGTCGGAGTCTATTTTGTTTGCTGCCCACGCAGCTTTCTTTTTGGTGCTTTCTCAGTCTTTATGCTTTTATGTATATATGTATATATATGTATAGATATTCAGTTGGCTTTTCCTGCCCGCTGGCTTTCCCTTGACATTTAAGTGCGCCACTGTGCCACTTTTCCAACACAAACAACAGCAGCAACAATTCTTCAAACTTGTAACAACAACAAAAACAAACCACTCGAGTTTTATGCGCCCTCAAACAGTTTGCTTCAATTATGTGCACTAATATTTTTAGCATAGCGCGCGCTCTCTCTCGCTCGCTCACTTTGTGTAGTGCCGTCTCTTTCGTTTTGGTGCGATCAGCTGCTGCGCTGCTTGCTTTATGCGCGTCTGCCCGCCAACGAGCGCCGTCGCCAACTGTTTGCCGTTTCGCCTTCTATACCGTTTGGGCCAACACAATCCGAGTGTCCACCTTGTCCGACAAGTGGGTGGCCCCCAAGAAGCGAACGGGGCTGCGGTGGGGGCATTTCAATTTGATGCCGCAGCGACTTTGCATATTTCACGCTCTCAGCAACAACAACAGCAACAACAACAGCAACAACAACAATTGAGGCAGCTGTTTTTCGAGCAACAGCTTTTCCCGATTATTTTCGCTTTTTGTTTATCTTATCCCACACACACACACACACACACACACATATTGAGCGAATTTGTCTATGCTGTTGCTGTTTTGCTGCTGCTCTTGGCAAACATTTGAGCTTGGCCAATTCGCTTTGATTTACACATGTTCTAGATACCCTGTAGCAAAGACCTAACGAGCTTGTTTCATTTTCAATAAATATGTGTCTTACTATGTATGTTTGTGTATAACATGTGTATTCATATGCTTGTTTTCATCTTGATCGCTTGAGAGTATAATAATAATATATTATATTTCAAATGCTTTTGAAAATTTTTAAAAAATGAATGTAAATTATTTTATACCCTTTTCGAAAAAAATAGTATATTACGTTTGTGCTAAAGTTTGTAACGCATAGAAAGAAGCGTCGGAGACCCCCAAAAGTTACTGCCAGTATGCTTAGAATGACAAGACAAATTGATCTAGCCATGTCCGTCTGTCTGTCTGTCTGTATGTATGCAAACTTGTCCCTCAGTTTTTGAGCTGTCGTGATAAAACTTTGCACAGACACTTATTATTAAAGGGGACAGCACATTGGTCGGAGCCGACCGGTTCGGACCACTATATCTTATAGCTGCCATACAACTGGAAATAAATTGAATATTTCAATAGAAAATTTAAATTCATTTGATATCAATTTTTACAGCTAATGAAAGTGCTGCAGTTGGCAGAGTGAAAATGGTCTAAAAGAGTATAAAATTTTCGGCACGCCGAATATAATCCTTCCCACTTGTATTTTTGATTTTATTGGTTTTTTTCTGTGTTTCTAAGCGTAGAATGTTGATTTAAAGTCCATACTATGCTTCAAATGATATTAAGTGGCAAATTTAGACCCAAGACTACATGCAATTCAGATTTTCGCCAGAGAAACATTTTCAATTTGAAATTAGAATTAATAAAGAGTTCATAGATCAATATTTTGATCTGTTTTGAAAAGGTTTTGAATGCTGCATAATATTTCTAGAGACATGGGCTTGAGCTTTATTATGTCAATATTTTTAATAGCAAATCATGTCATGATTTTAGATAGAAAATCCGAACTTTGTAAGTGATTTCGATATTATAATTTTGTAAATATAGAGGTAAAATCATGAACAATTAGCCTTCGGGATCAGTTTTGACAGAGGTAAGCAAGCTTGAAATATTGCTAGGGTATGCCATTTTTAAGAAGTTTTTAGCCACCTTTATTGTTTCTAATAGAAAATCTGAAATTGTTGAGCGTTGTTGTGCAGATTTCGAAACATAGTTAATGTAGAGGTCAATGCATGATACAATAACTGATAAGCTTGAACAAAGTTATGACAGTTTGAAATGGAAGGGGAAGGGCATTTTGGGCCGACCTTGTGTGCGTGTATGGCAATGAAAACCGCGGAAAATGTGTAGTACTGCATGTAGCGCACTGTAGTTGCGTATTTGGCGAAGCAGCCTAAAAGTATGCAGCACAAACTGATCTGGCGGCTGTAGAACATTGGCGGGTCAATGGGGGGGTTATCGCACTTCGGGCGCTCGCCTTCGGCAATTGTGATAAGCGCTGGCGGTTTGATTAGCGGCGCCACATGCCGAAGCCGAAGCCGAGGCCGCAGCCAGGAAACCGCAACTCAGTCTTCTACGCACTGCACACGGCAGCAATGCAAAAACTGGCAAACACTTTGGCTCTGGCGCTGGCAATTGTGCTCGCCTGCTGCGGCGCTCTGCTGCAGGCGGCCCCATATCCGGCGGATGTGCCCCCCAATCCGCTCAGCTACAAGCGCTACGTGCGCCGCCGCCCCCTGAAGAACCATCCCGAGCTGGAGGAGTACGAGGTGCGAGAGGTGTACGTGGTGCGTCGGATCACGCCGGCCCCCAGGGTGGTCAAGCAGCTCACTGACCACAGCATGGACCTGCGCATCCAGTGCGACTTTGAGCCCAGCTTGCCCCACTGTAAGTGAAGGCGCAGCAAGCATTAAGTATTTGTGCATATTCCCGATCAGCCCAGAGGATATATGCTACAAACATTAGCTAAAGCAAATTGCTTGAATAAGTAATTGGGAAAACTGCTCTACAAATAAAACATACTTCTTATACCCTGAACCCATTATGAATGGGTAAAACGGGTATAATGGTTGTGTGCTAAAGTATGTAGCAGGCATAAGAAAGCATCTCCGACCATATAAAGTATATATATTATTGATCAGTATCAACAGCCGAGTCGATCCAGCCATGTCCGTCTGTCTGTCTGTCCGTCTGTCTGTCTGTCTGTAGGAACACATGGATATCAGAGGATATGAGAGTTGGAGACTTCATATTTGGATAACAAGTTCTAGTAGTCCCGGGACAGATCAAGTTTAGTTAATTTTATCGATAACTCGCACTGTTAAGCAGTTATCGATATGTTTCGATTTCGATACAAGCTTTTTTTTGTTCATAACTTGAAGGGTTCAACAGATATAGGCACAACATTTCACATTTATAATTTCGTAAAGCAAACACTCGTAAAACATTTTGGCCATCTAAAATCTGTTTGACTTTTTGCAAGGAGACTAGTTTGATACTAAGATAATCACCATCTTAAATCTATTCTCAAATGTTGTCTATGTTCATTTGGTTCTTTGTATGTTTATGTCACAGCTGACAACATCAATATATATATCAGCTACCATAGGCACAATCAATTGGCAGATGAAATAACTAGTCTCATTTAGCAACCCATTCCGAAATGATCAAAGTCTACGACTTACCATATCATATAGCTGTCACAGGTATTATCAATCGAGTGGCGAGTTCTCTTCATTTGTAAATATTTTTGTATTCGGCTAGTCTTACGTATTCGATTTCGATTCCATTGCAGGCGCTCAATTTGCCTCCGACTCTAGCAGCAGCAGCAGCAGCAGCTCCTCAACAACAACAACAACAACAAGCACAACAACATCGACCACAACAACAACAGAGGCCACGCCCACTATTCAGACAACCAGCACAGATCTGCCGCTGCTGCCAGAGTTGCCAGAGTTTCCCGAATTGCGACAGCAATCGGAGGAAGTAACGGAAGCGACCACAAAGGCCAAGCCAGCAGAGGCGGACGAGGACGAGGACTACGGAATGGGCGTGGATGACAACGAGGACTTCGACGGCGACGATGCCGAGGACAACGAGGATGTGGCCGATGACACAGATGCCGAAAAGGATCCGGATGCCGCCGACTATATCAACGCAGGCGGCAGCATCGGAGGCAATGATCTGTCCAAGTAGAAGTGATCTACTACATCAATTGCCATTTAAAGTTCCAATTTCTGCTAACTGTAATTAGACGGCATCGAAATGCCGAATAAATCAATAAAAGGCAATGTGTGCATATAGTATGTCTGATATATTCGAGTAGCTAGTTTCCTGCTTATCGAACTCGAGCACAAATAAGCCAGCTCAAATTCAGTGTCAATATATGGCTGCTGATATGTATACCCTCTGCGCTAAATACAAATGGGATACATTAGTTGGTCAAGAGTCGTTTTATATTTTCGATATATTGCAGAGTTGATATTTGATAGTTTTTTTTACTTTTTGAAAAATAATTTTCTTAACCTTTAACATCTTAACCTCATCTCAATGATATTCAACTTTGATGTTTAGAATTCCAAGCCTCTTCCAAAATGGTTTGATATGACATTGAGCGAGTTTTAAACTAAAGGAATATATATTTTCGTAGAATTTGTAAAATTTTGGTAGTTTTTGCCAACATTTTAAGTCTAAAATATTTGTATATATAACTGACTAGTTGGTTTACTGTGTGCAATAGCAAGCAAGCAAATAAATCATATCATATCATTACATAGATAGGCATATGAACTTCGAAATTTATCAATTCTTTGACCACAAAGAAAGCTTACAGCATAAAATCAAATAGACAAGCAGCGAATTTAATATTCGCAAGGAGTGAACAGAGTGAAGAATAATTTTCGGACTGCGGTTGGATTTTCGGTTTGTATTACTTATTATTTCTAATCAGTTGATTTTGCTATCTATCTTATATTTTTTTTCGGAGAAGCTGAATGATTTTATGTGTTTGCAGCCGAGACGATTTTAATTTGAATAAAAAAGATTTTATATATATTTGCACTTTGTTTCTGTTTATTGCTGTGCGAATAAGATTTGTGATGAAAGTAAGTTGGGAAATATTGTAATACAGGTAAATTTTTTCTTAAACTTATTTCAGTTCACTAGAGTTGACCTGATTTGTACAATATTTTTGAAAATTTAATTTGAAAATTCAAAATTAATTTTTTTATATGTAATAAGTTTTTAAATGTATTTAACCAAGTAAAAATCGTTGGATAAAAAAGAACCTTTCGTAGCTTAGACAAGGACATTAGACGCAAAAAGAGAATCGTGTCCGCCTAAGAGAGGTATATTTAGGAATTTATAAACACAATGTTCTCCGTGTCCGAGTAGGGAAAGAAAAAATTCGCGCTTCCGCAGGTGTCCGCTTATTAGAGGTTTTCACTCAGACCATTTTTGTTGTATCATTCAGGTTTTGTGAAGAAAGTAAATGTTTTTCTATATCTATATTTAAGTCTTAATAGATTATATATTTTTGTACTTCCGTTTTCGTTACTGTTGTGGCGAAGGTGACTAAGTATAAAATGAAATATACTAGCGATATGTTTTGCAATTTGTAACATCTTCTCAATTGAGCAGCTGAGACGCAATTTGCGTAGTATAAGTATGTATGATAATGATAATCGGGAGTGTAGCAGCCACATCCACTTAGTAGCCTTATCAAGCGGCGCTGGCAGCCTTGACTAGCTGCGGCACTGGGACAAATAAGCAGATGGCAACGGTACAGGTAACACTCTGTATATGCACATATGTATAACATATAGTATGTAAGTCTACGCATTTTTCTCAGACTGGCGAGATTTGCGAAAAGTGCAGCAGCAGCAGCAGCTTCAAATTCAACTGGCAATTGGCAAACGTTTGCTATTTGTGATTTGTTATTGTTGTGGCTGTTAAATTGAATTTGCGCTTATGAATCAAGAAAGAAAAGCGAGCGACTGCGTCTTCCCATAAATTGAATTAAGCGGAAAGGCGAGAAGGCGACAAGGCATCGGGAGCACAACAATCAAACAAAAGGCGACAATACGTTTGATGTTGTTGCTGTTGTGGCTGTTGCTGTTGTTGTTGGTGGGGCTATTGTTGCTGCCCGGGGTGTACATAAAACGCTTGGGCCTTCCACGCCCGAAGTCAGTCAAGCGAAGTCAGCGTGCGGGTTCAGTTTGCAAGCCTTCCCAGACGGCCACCAAAGGAACATCTACTCAACTGGATTATACATACATACACATATATATCTAAATATATATATATATATATAGAAAGCATGCTGCAATTAAAGGGTATCTTGATGCTGGCGCTGCTGCTGCTGCTGGGCGTCTCCTGGAGCCGGGCGGATCTGCTCGACTGCGAGGAGAAGCTGCCGGCGGTGCTCACGGAGATTGGCGACAAGGTGTCCGAGATGACTGGCAGCAGTTCTGCGGAGCACGAGGTGAGCGATTTCTTCAAGAACGTCGGCTGCCAGATTAAGAACGGCGCCAAGAAGCTGGGCGAGAAGGCCAAGGATCTGGGCACTGACATCAAGGAGGGCGCCAAGAAGCTGGGCGCCAAGGCCAAGGATCTGGGCAGCGACATCAAGGATCGCTTCGATGACTTTCGCGATAAGCTCGTCAAGGACTCGGCGGAGGAGATGAGCAAGGATCGCGGCTTCCTGGCCAACGTCGAGATCATCAATCCGGATCTGCTCAAGGGCGAGCAGCAATGCGGACACGGGCACATCCTCGACGCCTTGGGCAACTGCAGCAAGTTGAGGAAGTGATCAGCAAGTGATCAGCTAGTGATCAGCAAGTGATCAGCAAGTGATGCAGCTCCAAGCGAATCTGAGACAGTCGTTTTTTTTTTTGTTTTTTTTTTTTGCTTAACTTTATTTGTGTTTATTATTAACTAAATGCTTTTTTTCTTACTGTCTACCCAATAAAAATTTGGTAAACAAGTTTAAAATGATGTTGTGCAAATTTATGGAACTATAAAGCTTTTATATTCTTAAGCAGGCTGACAAGCTAACAGATTTGGAATGTGGACTCACTGAAACTTCTTTTATTATATTGGATACTTTTGTTATTTATTATATAGAAGGTTAACAATAAAGTCTTAACCTAATGCTAGTTGCGGAGCAATTGCTGCCAGGGCTTTCGCTACAGGGTATCTTATAGTGGTTTAATATGAATAAATGTTTGTTCTGCTATGTAAATAAAACAAACGAATGAGTAACAAGAGAAATAAGAAATACATTTTTTAAATTTTAATTTGTTTTTTTTTATTAAAATTTCACTAAAAACAGTCAAAAAAGAAAATTCCAAAATATTTTAAGTAAATGTGCAAGCATTCTATAGGAATTTTAAAATAATAAAACATGACACATACAAAGGATATTTTAAAAAAAATAAAATAAAAATTTTTATAATTAAAAAAAAAAATAAATCAAATTACTGAAATATATTGAAGTGAATAAATGTATTTTAAGAATTTTTAATTAAGTGGGAATATGGAAACAAATTTAAAATTGGTCCAACATTTAGAGCCAGTATAATAAAAACCCAAACATATCCCAATTAGACCAACAATATTAAAAAAATGAACAGATTTCTATGAATAAGTAATAAATAAATAAGTTTAGCAATGAATTCAATAGATTAGTATCGAGCTCAACTTTTTTTTCAAAAATTAAGAAAGATTGCTAAGCATTGGTAATAAATAAGAAAGTCCACAAATGAAGGCAAAAGGTCAAGTTGCGAGCAGAGTATGAAAAGTGCATCAAACTAGGTTCTAGTTCAATCCATAATTGATCTTGTTGCTGTCACTTGAGCAATTGCATGTAATTAAAGTATTCCCTTAGATGCATTTGCCTCAATTGATATGGTCAGCACTAATTAGCATTTGTTATTTGCCTGTCTGCCTGCTTAGTATGCATAATATTTTGGTTGATTGAAAGGTCTACACAGAATGACAAACACTGGATCGTCGAATTGAATGGTTTCTCACGTTCAATTCGGTGAATTTATGTGTTCAGTAGTTCATTTGAGTCACCTAATCGTTCAGTCGTTTGTTTGAAACCGGCTCGGTTCATGGCTTGAACTAGTGTCTCACCTTTTGGCTCGCTTTGATTCAGCCTCGATTTACTCGATTTAAAAATAAATACTCTTTTTCTTATGTTCAAAAACTATTTTTTATATTGTTTTTTTTTTTTTTTAATATATACATGTAACTTATAATATAATCGATTTTGTATATGATAAGTATGTCCATATGTAATATGTACATTTTCTAGCTTAAACTGAATTATGAATGTGAAATTATTTACAGCAGAAAGTTCAATTTGCTTTAATCGAACTATCTTGAGTTGAAAAAAAGAATGGCTCGGTTCAGGGTCTGCCTGTTTTTTCAATAACTGGTTCCAGTTCCAGTTCCAAAGCATTTCGGCTCAAGCCAGACTTGTTATTAATTAAATCATATAATTTCAAGCAAAGGCTTTGATTATAGTTATAAAAATGTTGTTAATACAACGATTGTATGATGAGTCAAATGAACGACAATCAGTGAGCTAGTTCAGCCGTTCAGTTCAAAGATTAGTTCAATTGAACGATTCTTCTAGAAAGCACTGGATCAGACAGAGCTTTTGGTTTTGTATTGTTTTGTTTTGTTTCTTTTTCAATATTGAATTGAGAAATGCGCCAAGTGGCTTGACGACTTTCTCAAAGAGCTTAGCGTCCAGTGCTCTCTAAGCCATCTGCAGTTTAAAGCCAGAACTTGGTGCCAAACCTTTTGCAGCCAGCTGCAAACGAGTTTCAGTCAGGTTTTTGGTCTCAGCTGCTGCGCAACGAAAATCGGCTGGAAAAACGGCAGCGAAACGAAACGAATAATAAGGAAGAGACAAACAAACAAACAAATAGCTAATTGGAATAATAGGGGCAGACCAGACTAAGATGTTGATGGTGACGATGATGACTCAGGCAAGAGCAACACTCTGGATGCTTCTCATACTGATGATGATGTCGCTAGCTCAGCCAGCTGCAATTATCTGTGGCACGGATGCCGAGGCAAGTGTCAAGTCGAAAACGGAGACGGGACTGGAGATTGGGACGAAGACGGAGACGGAGACCGAGGCGACGGCAGCTGGGGTGACGCCCAAGCCCAGTGAGGTGAATCAGTTTCTGCACAATGTGCAGTGCACGCTGGAGAAAGCCAAGCCCTGGATCGAAGATCTGGAGAAGGAGGCCAAGCGGCTAGAGGAGACAGCCAAGCGGGTGGGTCTCAGCATTGTGCATCGCTTTGGCACTCTGATGGACTCGCTGCTCGGAGCAGCTGCCAATCGAGCACCCTTGGCCACAACTACGACCACAGCCACATCGACGATCATGCCCAGTGAGAGCACAGAGTCCGCTCCAAAGGTGACCATTCACCTGGAAGCCGAGCAGGTGACGCCTTCGACGGAGTCGCCATTGGACAATGAGATTAATAGTCTCGAGCCGCTCAAGTAAATGGGCCAGCGAATTTACTTTTACTATACACACAAAAACTATATATTTATTTAACTAGTTCTTAGATTACTGTGTTTGCAGTCGTAGCTATGATAAAGTGTGTGAATCACAGAAAACAAATGAGACAACAGGCCAATTATGAATTGTATTTTACTCACCTAGACATAAATAAATGCTCTAAATATATTTATTTATTCTATTTGTTTATTTGCTCAACTTAGCTGCCAAGTGCGCCAAGTAAACTTGTCACTATGACACAGAACAACAATCAAACAGTCAGCAATGAGTTTTGTATCTTAAATGCTTAAATTTCAGCTATCACTATTTACTATTTAAGTTATATATTATTAAATGTTATTTATGCCATTTTTGATTTATTATACTCTTTTCGAAGAAAATAGTATATTCAGTTTGTGCTGAAGTTTGTAACGCATAGAAGGAAGCGTCGGTATGCCAGTATGCTTAGAAAAACAAAACAAATTGATCTAGCCATGTCCGTCTGTCTGTCTGTCGGTCTGTATGTATGCAAACTAGTCCCTCAGTTTTTAAGCTATCGCGATAAGACTTTGCACAGACACTTATTATTCCAGGGGACAGCGCATTGGTGGGAACCGGCCAGATCGGACCACTATATCTTATAGCTGCCATACAACTGGAAGTCGCTTTTGGCCACATATCCGATCTTTTCAAAGCTATCGCCTTAAATTTCCTTGTAGACTTGAACATCCTTATAGCTCATCAGTGTTAAAATTTTCAAATCGAACTAGTTATTAATAGCAAAGATATGTGGCATTATATATTTCGGTGGTGCAGTTGGCAGGGTAAAATTGCCCACAGGATCGAAAATAGTATAAAATCTTCGGCACGCTGAAGATAATCCTTCCCACTTGTTTATTAGAAGTTATTCATTCAATTTTTGATTAATTTTATTTTTATATTAATTTGTATTATTTTGTCTATGTTTACCTCTGTTTTTCTCAATTTTATTTAGCTTTCTTTTTTTTTTGGTCCAAATTTGCAATTATTTTTGTTTGCTATCAATTTTTGGGCTATTTTGGTATTCAATAAAATATTATTAATGCGAATTATTCTCCAATTCGCGATCTTTGTCCCCTTCGTTCATTATACATAGACACAAACATACTTAAATACATATATATTTTACTCACATTTTGTTATTTTGTAATCCTAAACACTCACATTCGCAATAACTGAAATGTTCAGAGATTGTTCTGGTGAATACCCATGTGGTAAAACCCACTGATTGATCAGCTAATCTGACATTATATTCCCATTTGCTTCTAATGTATTGCCAGAAAAAAAAACTATTTTAGGACAGAAGCTTTTGAATCTTAGAAAGCTCTGTGACCTTAATTAGCTTGATAGGTTTTATTGTCGTATACTCAATGGAAGAACTTAACTTGCGAAGGGGCGTTTGATACAAAGGCCAAAATTATAGTTGTATTCTAAGTGGAACTACTTTTATGAACTTTAAGTTTTAGCTGACGTTTTTCAATTTTTTTTATTATATATTTATTGTAATATTATTACATTTGAGGTTCTAGTATATTATGTTAGGTACTTTTTGTGGAAATTTTAGATTTTTGATTTTTTTTAATATTTTTAAATATTAAACTAAATAGCCATTGAATATGTTTTCTTTCTTAGATTGAAAAATAAAGCTTTATTCAAGCTAAACAATAATCCATATTTAAAGTATAGTTTTAAAGCAAAAAAAAACTTAATGGTTATCGATTTAGTTTAATTTTTCATTTGAAATAATAACTTTAAAGAGGATTAGAACAGACAGAAGAAAATCAATAGTTTTAAAAACTAAGGTATTCTCAGAAGATATAGCTTTTTAATTAGTTTAAAAGCTGTAACTTATAATTGCTACTATACCTAATATAAACAGACATACATATCAAAATTAATGGAATTCCAGAGCAATCCCCTGACTTGTATAGAAATGTATAACATTTCTGACATTACTTTGGTTACTTTTCGAGCGCACCTCGTGCGTATGTAAAATACTTTAATTTATGAGCTTCGTGGCGGGCAAAGACGATAAATGCTGCGTTATTTGTAATTAAAATAAAATTAGATTTATTTATTTACTTAATGCTAGCTGAAAACAGAATTTCGAATAACAATTAAAACAAGACTTATACATCAGATGTTTGTTTATTTTTTTCCTTTTTGCTTTTTGCATAATGCGTTTTTCATTGGAATTGTGTAGAGTATTGAGTATTATCAAATTGAGAGTCTAGTTCGCATGTCAAGTAAATAAAGCTTACAAATGCTGGCGGCTCTATTAATTAGTGAATGCTGTCTGATGGGGAGTGGAAAGTGAGTGGGGGGGTAAGTGGGGGTGGTGGGGCTTGGGGGGTGCACAGAGCTGCTCGTCGAAGCGCTGATAAACCGGTCTGGCCAACTGATCAAAGCTGCGGAGCTGCTGCTGCTGCTGCTGCTGCTGCTGCTGCTGCTGCTGCTGTTGTCGCTTCGCTCAGTCGCATTGCGAAGCTCGAGGAGAATAGTCGAAGTAACATTATGAAGTCAATTGTCGTTTGCTGTGCCGTGCTGCTGGGAGTGCTGCTCTTGAGTGGCCAGAGCCGCGCTGCCGACTGCGACGAGGCCAAGAATCCGGACGACGGCGAATTCAAGAGCTTCTTCAAGACGCTGGGCTGCAAGGTGAAGCAGGGCGCCGAGGATGTGGCGGATGCGGCCAAGCCCTACACCGACAAGATTGGCGAGGGCGCCAAGGACTTTGGCAGCTCCGTTGTCCACAAATACGACGAGCTGCGGCATCGCCTCTCCGATGATGCCTCCACGCCCAAGTCCACATCCGCTCTGCTCCACGATGCGCCCACCGAGCGTGTTCCCCTGGCTCCCATTGCGCCCACTGTGCCCTCTGACCTTGTCAGCAGCCCCCAGCCAGCTGGTAAGCCCTCACACACACACACACACACATAGATCCCGATGCAATGCAGCTCTAATCGCATATTTCTTACAGCTGGATAATCTCAACTCACCTCTAAAGGATCTACTTTTTTTTACAGATTTTTTTTTGCTTGCCTTATCATTTTAATACCTATTTTTTTGTTACTCAATAAATTATAGTCATTTGATGGCGATTGTATTCTGTTTTTGACTAGCTTAGCTTTGTTGAAATACTAAAAATGTAGCTGAATAATCAAGGTGCTTCCGAGATATGTTCGATTTACAAATTTGCATTATATACATTTTTGGCAGTTGATCAAGGAATCAATATTGTTTAGTAATTCATACATATATATATATTATAAATTATACATTTTTGCTTATCATTTTATACCATACTTTTGTTGCCCAATAAATTATAGTCATTTGATTGCGATTGTAGTATTTGTTCTGCTGAATTGCGTGCTTTGCCGATCTACTTCAAACATAATTTAAATATAATTCTATAATATTAAAAAAAAAAACTAAAAAGGTTACAAATCAGGCATCAGCTAAATAAAGGCCGACAGATTTGCATCAAATGTATTTTTGGCACTTGATTAAGGAAGCAATTTTATTTTGTAATTCACATATATTATTTGCTTTGTGTGTTTATTTATACGATTCCTTGCGTTCAATTTGTTGATTCGTTTGGCGTGATTTTATTTCAGCGACTTACACAATTTTTATAATCACGCTGTTTACTTTTTACAATGTGTCACTCGCAGCTCGATCCGCTTTCCGCTTTCCCTCTCCGCTCTCCGCTCCTATTTAGTATTCATTTACAAACTGTGTCCGTCCGACATTGTCTCCGCTGGCAAAGTTGATGCCCTCGTCTTTTGTGCTCTCAATGTCTCCGAGTAAAGTGTCTGAGGGGGCGACGGGAACGGGAATGGGGGCACAAGCATGTGACACATTTGTCAATGCACTGTTTATTAACATACATATTACGTATACGCATACGCATACGCATACACACAGTATATGCATAACAATTAGATTCTTTAGTGCCAATGTACATATTCGCTTGCGGTTTTGTGGCATTTGAATAAATGCCACTATGAAACTGAGTGAGCGTTAATTAAAATCATTTTATAAAGGTTACATTCTGTACTAAAGCTAAGAGCTGAGTTCTGACAAATGTACATGTACACATATGATTTGTATGCCCTTTCACACCAATAGGGTATATGGGACTACAGACTACGATCGGTGTTAACATTTGCCTGTGACTGTGAGATACTCTGTACCAGTGAGCTTCATTCTGCCTTATAAGTAATCTATCTTCTCTAACTCGTCCCTCCAACTGTCTGACTTATACAGAGTTCGAGTTAGATGACAAACATGAATTACATATGCATATTTTGGGGACAATTCCATTATTGTATAAGTACATTTTAGTTTTTCAAAATATATATACTTATCAAATTCACCAAATTGCGATATATTCAATTTATTATAAAAATTCGACTTACTATTATAATTGTAGAGATTTTCGTGAAGAAAACAACAATCGCAATCACTGTTCGAAAATTGTATTATGTACAAATATGTTTCCTTAAATTTCTTAAGGAAAGTCAGGAAATCACATTTTGTTTAATTTTAAACTAAACTCAAAGTGTTTAAAATTCGAGTTGTAGACACAAAAATTAAAAAAAAAAATTGAATTTAAAGCGCAAATTCGAATTTTGGAAGCTCAGGTTAGAGAATCCCAATTATATTTACATACACAGCACACACACACACCAGAATTCAATAGGACTTGCTTTTTGGCCCGAAAGTGCTTCACGTTGCATGCATTTTCCAAATGCACTGAAGTGCCTGCAAAAATATGAAGTCCTTAAATCGCTTTCATGCTGCCAACGCAAATCGACCAATGGGATTTGTTTTCAAAAGGAATTCTAGCCCGTTTATTCGTAAAATTCACCGAATTTCGCGTACCAAAATACGAATTGGGCAGTCACAGAAACTGATTAGTGCAATGGCATCATGTCTTGCTACTGTTGAACCTTCTAAAATATAGAATACATATGCATACAACTTTTTTTTTGGGCTATTTAGCATTATATATAAATTCGATGTTTATCTGCATTAGCAATATAATAGTTAAGTAAGTCTTGGACTTTTAAAAAAAATGTATAGCTAAGGCCTAGCTCAATCAAAGAGCGCGTAAGTTGCTCATAAATATATAAATACAAAATATATATATACATATATAAAAAAATCAACAGATTGTATAAAATAGACTGATTCCGATTAATTTACACTTTATCGATATTCGTTTTAAATTGGCGTCTTATAGAACTTAATCGAAAAGTAGGAAGCTAACACTTACTTATGTGTTATTATAGTCTTAAATGACTCATCTTGATCTGATAAATCAGAGCGGCTGAAATGAAATAAAAAGCTTGCTTACAAATCTGTATAAATGTACATTCCTCACATTAATGTAATGCGTAGTATTTTGTGTGTTCATGTATATACATATATATATATATGTAATTAGAGGCACTTTGGAGCTTCCGTTATACACATGAGAGGTCGAAACTTGTTCACTTTGTCACCTTTTAAGTGATTCCAAATCAAATGGCAAACTATTAACTTTTGTTGATATAAACAAATTATTCTATTTGGCTGTATTAGATTGCATGACAAATGTGCGGCATTGTGCAAACTGCTTATAATTGCTGTAATCATATCACATACATAAATATATATGTATGTATACATTTGTATGTGTACAATCGGTGTCGATTAAAGCTAATTGAAGGCTGACAGCTTCAAATGCTACAGACAGACGCAATAACAACGGCAAACGAATTCCCAAAAACAATTAATGCAATCAACAGCCCTAATCTGATTTATAAACAAATCAGCAGCAGCCAAATAAATAGTTGCGAATTGCCGAGAGCTTAATATAGGAATGATAGCTACATCAAATCATTTCAAATCAAATGCATTTCAATAACATCTCGATTGCGTCTTTCTTGTCAGTTTTCTGCTCATTGGACTCGCAATATTTCGGCATTATTTTGTGGCCAAAGCTCAAAGGTCATTCTTTAACATAGTGTATAGACTGTTGCATATTTTCAGGTGGCTGGCTAAAAACTTGAGCGCTATTTTGAAACAAAAACGAACCTTTTGACAATTTTCACTCTGCTAACTGCAGCACTTTCATTTGTAAAAATTGATATCATATGATATCAATTTGAATTGAAATATTAAATTCATTTCCAGTTGTATGACAGCTTTAAGATATAGTGGTCCGATCTGGCCGGTTCCGACCAATGTGCTGTCCCTTTGAATAATAAGTCCCTGAGCAAAGTTGCATCGCGATAGCTCAAAAACTGAGAGACTAGTTTGCATACATATAGACAGACAGACAGACGGACGGACATGGCTCGATCAATTTATTTTGTCATTCTAAGCATACTGGCAGTAACTTTTGGGGGTCTCCGACGCTTCCTTCTATGCGTTACAAACTTCAGCACAAACTTAATATACTATTTTCTTCGAAAAGAGTATAAACAAAATTATTTATCAAAAATTGATTTTTTTAATAAAACACTTTTTCCAAAGGCAGCATTATTTTATTACAAAAACTTTCGATTCTTTTGCTTTAATGGTATTTCTCTGATAGCGCTTAAATGAATACCTACCCATCTTTTCTCTACGCTTTTCTTTCCTTCTTTTTATACTCTGATACCGAAGGTACTCATAGTATATTGGTTTTGTCGAATGTCCGTCAGGCCGTCCGTCTGTCCGTCTGTCCGTCTGTCTGTCTGGATGAACGCACGTATTTCCGAAACGATATTAGATAGACTCTTGAAATCTTTTGCGTTATGATTATAGCTATCTGCTTCAGATCAAGTTTATTCCAAATTTATGCCACGCCCACAGGGAGGCTGGCAAATCGATAACATGTCGATACACCTCAAATCACAAATCGATTAAACGTGAATAACTCCCACAATTTTGAAGCTAGAGTAATCCAATTTGGTAGGTATATTGCTGGTGACCTCCCGTAAAAATTGGATCCTAGGTTAATCGGCCACGCCCATTATTACGCCCACCAGCCCCCCTCAAAAATTAATTTGAAATGCTTATATCTCCCGCAGTTTTAGAGCTAAAGTCACCATATTTGAAATATATATTACTGGTGACGTCCTCTACAGATTACAGAAACAAAATTTCGACCACGCCCACTCCCGCCCCCGTAATCGCGAAAATCGATGAATGCACAATTCGATAACACGTGTATATTTCCCGCAATTTTGAAGCTAGAGTCCCCAAATTTGGAATTTAGACTAGGGCTGACCAGCCCAAAAGATTGCGTCCTGGATTTTCCGGCCACGCCCACTAGAACGCCCCCCAGCCACCCCGCCCCCACGAAACACGGAAGCCTATATCTCGCACATTTTAAGAGCTAGGGCCACCAAACTTTGAGGGTAGACTTCTGGCCAAGTCCTCTAAAGATCATACAAAAAATTTTGGGGCCACGCACCCGCCCGCCTCCAAAAATCGCGAAAATGTATATCTTCCACGGTTTTAGAGCTAGAGTCACCAAAATTGGAGGATTGACTTAATGTCAGCCCCCCCAAAGATCGTCAAAAAAAATTGGGGCCACGCCCCCTCCCGCCCCCAAAAATCGCGAAAATGTATATCATCCACAGTTTTAGAGCTAGAGTCACCAAAATTGGAAGATAGACTTCTTGTCACCCCCTCTAAAGATCGGAAAAAATTTGGGGCCACGCCCCCTCCCGCCCCAAAAATCGCGAAAAATATATCTTCCACAGTTTTATAGCTAAAATCACCAAATTTGGAAAATAGACTTCTGGTCACCCCCTCTTAAGATCGACCACGCCCCTCCAGTCCCCAAAAACTTGGAAGGCCGATTTCGGGTCACCCAAACACCAGCAAAAATGTTCTGTTCACTTGCTTTCAGCTGTTCTTAAAATGGTATCAGAGTATTACGCAGTCGGCTCCGCCCGACTGCAACGTTCTCACTTGTTTATCATTCTACATTTCTTCATCGCTCTTGCTTTATATTTTTATTATATTCTTTTTATGTTACCTTTTATAAATTTGTATTTAGTTTCTTTCTGTGCTTTTCGCATTCATTGCGGCAACTGTTGGTGTAATGTACCCTTCAAATATCCCCAGAATCTGCAACTTTTACCTTGAATTAATCTTACTTTGAAATTCTACAAATTGAAATAAGATTATTAAAAAATTTAATAAATTGCTGTAACTCTTAATTTGTCGTTATGTGACAATTAATAAAACTAGATCGCATCAATAAAAAGTTTAGCTGTTTATTAAAACCATTCAATTGCCAATATGTCTGCCATAGTTAATAGCTGCCATGGCAAGCATTTGTATGTTGTGTATTCTAATTTATATAAATTGCAAGAACATTTAATCTATGGCGTAAGCGCATTTGTTGAATTTAAATGTGGCAAATGTTTTGAGCACGAACTCATTGTGACCGCCATGTTCTCTGCTCAAAGAGCAAATGTTGTTGTGCAAATATTTGGACGCCTCTGTGACTGTGACTTAAGCTTAGTAGTTGGCTATGCGGCACCTGGTCCAATGTCAACAATTGCAGGGCATTCTGAGTGTCCTGTTGGCCAAAAGAGTTGCCAGCTGCAGTTGCTGCTTGAATTTGCTGCTGTAGAACTTTGCAGACGTTGGACGGCAGATAAAGTCGCCAAACTGACGGTCTGTGACAATGTTATGGCTGGTAGAGGGAGAGGGAGAGGGAGAATGCTGCTGGTTGCTTATACGCACTGTTGGCCGGCCGCAGGCGATGCAACAGCCGCCGCAGCCAGGCACTCATTACCGGCGCAAAAGTTTTTGGCCAACGTACTTTCGAGACAGGCATCTCATGGGCATCGAATTATGACACTTTTAGTGGTTTTTGCTAACTATGCGAGTTCCCAGTTGCCATTTGGGACTGCTCAGTTCTCTCAACTCAGCTCTCAACTCGCTGTCTCTGTCTCTGTGTTTTCACTTTGCTCTTTCGGATTTGTTTGTAACTTTACTTCGATTTCAGCCAGCAGCAACTTGAGCCAACTCTATACACACACACACACACACACACACACACACACACACACACACACACACGCGGCTGCTATTTTTGCCAAGTTATTTTGAAAAACAATTTTTATATATGTATATGCGCCGCAACTTTGCAAAGACATTTGCTGTTAGCGTTTTTTTCCAAGTTTTTGTTTTCCACGTGTATGTTGCTGCTGCTGCTGCTTTTTTTATTCAAAAGTTTATCAATAGAATTATGACAGGAAAGTTTTTAATTTGACGCATAATAGTCGGCAATGGCGACATTTTTGCTAACACACCCTTCCAAGCACTTTATTCGATGCTAACAACAAATAAATAGATCTAAGTGCAACAACAAACACAACAAACAACAGGCTAAGCACCCGATATAGATATAGTATGTACATATATAGTAGGTAAATCACTTAAAAAACGAGCCTATCACAGAGTACTCCACTCTAGGAAAACTTGGCTGCGCTCATCCTTTCAGACTCTTCAGCTTGTTCTTCTTCTCCACAGCCAAACTATTTGCGAACTGTTCGTCCGCCTCCGCCTTGTACTGCTTCAGATTGTACTGGGTGGCCTGCAGCAATCAGAGAGAGAGAGAGAGAGAGAGAGAGAGAGAGTGTGTGCGGTGGTGACTTTAAGAGACCCAAATCCAAACTAATAATAATTACATTGAGCGCCTCCTTAAACTCGGTCTGAGCCAACCGCTGAATGCCTCGGAAGTTGCGCCCCAGAATCCGACCCAGCTCATAGCGAGTGATGCTGTACTTCTCAGTGGTTGTTGTCGGCTGCTCGCTGGTACTCTCGTCTCCGCTCAGAGGCTGCGAATAAGTAGTAGCATATTTGATTAGATCAGGTAAATACAAATCCGGAAGAAACAACTACTGACAGGTGAGAATGCTATCGTCGGGAGTGACCGACTATCGAAAAAGTGAAATATTTGCTACATGTGTATGCTATTAGAGAGAATACATACCAAATTTGGGGCCTCTAGCTGGTATGAGATCGAAATTTATCGATATCTTTTGAACGGGACGAGTTATCGATAAAATTAAAAAACTTGATCTGTCCCGGGACCACGAGAACTTATATTCCAAATATTAAGTCTCTTGCTCTTATAGTCTCTGATATCTGTGTGTTCATACAGACGGACAGACAGACAGACAGACGGATATGGCTAAATCACACTGTTAATGTGGAAATATGATTTGAAATATTGAGAAACTGGACGAAAGCAATGGGAAGTCTTAATGAAAAGTGTTCTCATGCAAAATGACTTGTGGCTAGTCGTTTGTGCTAAGCTAACGCTTAGTCTAACTGAGGGATCAAAAGGCGTTGGTGTCAATTTGACTTTGTTAAGTCCTTTTACCCTGAGCAGTGCTTTTTTCTTAAGCATCTACATCCTACTAAATTCAGCACAGAATCACATTTTTCATGGTTATAAAAATATAATTTATAAAATGCCCTGTTGAGCTCTGAAATTATAACTCACTATAATTTTACTTTTTGATATGAAAACTACAGCTCATTCAATACATTTTTATATACTTAATATTTTAGTTAAGGAAAAACTCTTTGAAAACTCAAGGATCCATGGGTATTCAAAACTTGTTTTAGCATAAATAATTTATTTGAAAGAAAAATAATAAACAATATTAAACTAACAAATAATCATTACAATTCACCCCAAGAAAATGAAACGAATTTCACTGGTAAAAAGTGAGCATATCATAAAGTCCCCTCTGCCATTAATACCCTGTATAGATACAAAATTATGCTAAAAATCCCAAAAATAAGTTAACATAATACTAAAACTACTCAACAATAATTTTAGATATACAACAAATCCAAAGAAATTACTCTGCTAAAATGTAGGAAACGAAAAATATGTTAAGCTGATTTTAGTAATGCTAGAAATTTTTTAGAATTTTTTGCATTTTCAGCATTTGACTTAAAACTAATGTATCTTTGATCAAGAGTAAACAAATTTGCTGTCCACAGACATAACAAGTAAGAGTGCTCTAGTCGGGAGTGCCCGACTACGAGATACCCTGAACCCAGTCCTTACAATCATTCATATTAATCTAAACACACACATGCTGCAGTACAAGCAGTACAAGCAGTGCAAGCGGTCTAAGCAGTTAGCTTGCTCTTTCGCTGAGCCCCACACAATGGAAAGTTAAATCTTAAATAACTTCTGTGTTTATTGTCCGATCTTATTGAAATTTTTGGGGCAAACAATTGTCAATAATATGTGTGACCAAACCAAATTGCAAGGTCGTACCTTCAAAAATGCGTTTTTTTAACTTTTGGGGGGTTTGGGGGTGGTATCCAAAAAGTGAAAAATTTGTTCATGTGTATGCTATTCGAGATTATACATGTCAAATTAGGGGCCTCTAGCTCTTATAACTTGTAAGTTATATCCAAAAAACGCTGGTCTAAAATCGAAATTTATCGATAACTTTTGAACGGGACGAGCTATCGATAAATTTTAATAAACTTGATCTGTCCCGGGATTAGGAGAACTTATGTTCCAAATATGAAGTCTCTAGCTCTTGTAGTCTCTGATATCTGTGTGTTCATACAGACAGACAGACGGACAGACGGACAGACGGACAGACGGACAGACGGACAGACAGACGGACATGGCCAGATCGACTCGGCTATTGATACTGATCAATAATATATATACTTTATATGGTCGGAGATGCTTCCTTATGCCTGTTACATACATTTGCACAAACCCATAATACCCTTTTTACCCATTTTTAATGGGTTCAGGGTATAAAAAGTATTGCCTGCAGATAAGCAAATATATCATTTCTATTCTATGAAACACCATTTTTAACATCTCCATTTTTGAAATAATAATATAATAATATTATTAATATTTTTTCAAGTGTTTTTGCTTTGAAGCTAGGTTGTATTCTTTAGATGCTGGAATATCGTATTGTCCTATTGTCTTACCAGCTTCTCGGTCGTTATCCTTGGCTGATTGGTTGGCTTTGCTGGCGCCGGATCGCTAAACTGCTCATTCACCGTATTGTAGATGTCGTTGAGAGTGTTGCGAGTGTCTGTGTATTGCTGCAGGACGATGAAATATAGTTAATGTGTAATTAGTCAGACGATACTCGACTCGCCATACTTACGTCAACAATCAGATTTTTGGTTATGACCATTTTCTGAAAGAAATCCCAAATGATGCCCCGCTTGCTGCGCACATGTGCCGCACTTGCTGCAGCCTTGAATGCCCGATTCGAAGGATCATTGGCATTGGTATTGGTATTGGTATTGGTATTGGCATTGGCATTGGCTAGTGCCAGCATCATCAATAGGCAACTGGCCAAAGGCAGCAGCGTCATAGAATGTTTAGAACTCGTAGTTTGCATTGCTGTAAGTATAATTATGCATGTGCTTCATTATTTCGGCATTAAATGTTGCGGCTTAAATGTGTAACAAGCTAATTACGGTCGGAATAAGCGTGTTATGTAAACGAGTCAGTTTAGGGATTAAAGGCACACTCTGCCAATGCTCATTATGTCTGTGTGTGTGTGTGTGTGTGTCTGTATATATATATATATATATAATATATATCCATGTGTGCACGTGAAAGTTTAGTCAGTTCTATGTAATTAGCATTGCGGCAAGTGCATCAATCAAAAGCAGACGCAAATTATAATAATTAAAGTTGTCACAAAAGAAGAAAGCAAAAGCAACAACAAAACGAAACGAAACGAAAAAAACAAAAAACAACAACTACTAAACAAAACCCAATTTCTCTCCCTGTGTGATAATAATACATAAATCATAATCAACAAACGCAGTCACAAGTGTGCGACCAATTCAGAATGCGAACAATAGTCGAATCGAGTGGGTGCACATACTTATTTCAGTGAGTGTAAATGAAAACATTTCACAACGTTCAAGTGTGCTCAAAAGCGAAAATAGCTTATATACTCATCGATATATACATATATATATATATGGTTGATTTATTGATTGTTTTCCCAAACTTGTAAATATTGCATAACATTCAAAAATTATATCAATATATCAAGATAACAATATATATTTTTTTAAGGTCAAATATTTGCTTATGGAATTTTAAAAAACAGCAAATTATATTTAAACTTACTGAGAATAATTTAATTTTGTTAATAAAAACAGATTATTTTTTATAAATTGAAAAGTTTCAAGCTAAGATTATTACAAACAAAAAGTGAAAGATTCTAAGGTTCTATATATATGTTAATGTTTTACTATTAATTTGATGAAAAATTAATTGTATTTGCTTATTTAATGTTAAGGTTAGAAAAATAATGAAACTTAATAATTACAGAAAAATTTTATTTAAATTTATAAAGTTTAATATAAAATAAAAAACTTTGAATTTTGAGTTTAAATTAACTGGGGGTACTTAACTTGAAAAGTTAATTCTACACTTGTTGCTAGGATTGGGAAAGCACCCAGAAGAAAAAAATCCAATTAAACCAAAACGAAAAACAAGTAAGAGTGCTCTAGTCGGGAGAGCCCGACTACGAGATACCCTGAACCCAGTCCTTACAATCATTCATATTAATCTAAACACACACATGCTGCAGTACAAGCAGTACAAGCAGTGCAAGCGGTCTAAGCAGTTAGCTTGCTTTTCGCTGAGCCCCACATAATGGAAAGTTAAATCTTAAATAACTTCTGTGTTTATCGTCCGATCTTATTGAAATTTTTGGGGCAAACAATTGTCAATAATATGTGTGACCAAACCAAATTGCAAGGTCGTACCTTCAAAAATGCGTTTTTTTAACTTTTGGGGGGTTTGGGGGTGGTATCCAAAAAGTGAAAAATTTGTTCATGTGTATGCTATTCGAGATTATACATGTCAAATTAGGGGCCTCTAGCTCTTATAACTTGTAAGTTATATCCAAAAAACGCTGGTCTAAAATCGAAATTTATCGATAACTTTTGAACGGGACGAGTTATCGATAAATTTTAATAAACTTGATCTGTCCCGGGATTAGGAGAACTTATGTTCCAAATATGAAGTCTCTAGCTCTTGTAGTCTCTGATATCTGTGTGTTCATACAGACAGACAGACGGACAGACGGACAGACGGACAGACAGACGGACATGGCCAGATCGACTCGGCTATTGATACTGATCAATAATATATATACTTTATATGGTCGGAGATGCTTCCTTATGCCTGTTACATACATTTGCACAAACCCATAATACCCTTTTTACCCATTTTTAATGGGTTCAGGGTATAACAAGTGAGAACGTTGCAGTCGGGCGGAGCCGACTGCGTAATACTCTGATACCATTTTAAGAACAGCTGAAAGCAAGTGAACAGAAAATTTTTGCTGGTGTTTGGGTGACCCGAAATCGGCATTCCAAGTTTTTGGGAACGGGAGGGGCATGGTCGATCTTAAGAGGGGGTGACCAGAAGTCTATCTACCAATTTTGGTGACTCTAGCTCTAAAACTGTGGAAGATATAAGCTTTCGCGATTTTTGGGGGCGGGAAGGGGCGTGGCCCCAAAAAATTTGGCCGATCTTTAGAGGGAGTGACAAGAAGTCTATTTTACAAATTTCTTGACTCTAGCTCTAAAACTGTGGAAGATATACATTTTCGCGATTTTTGGGGGCGGGAGGGGGCGTGGCCCCAAATTTTTTTTTACCGATATTTAGAGGGGCTGACCAGAATTCTATCTTCCAAGTTTAATGACTCTAGCTCTGAAACTGTGGAAGATATAAATTTTCGCGATTTTTGGGGGCGGGAGGGGGCGGGGCCCCAAAATTTTTTGCCGATCTTTAGGGGGGCTGACAATAAGTCTATCCTCCAATTTTGGTGACTCTAGCTCTAAAACTGTGGAAGATATAAATTTTCGCGATTTTTGGGGGCGGGAGGGGGCGTGGCCCCAAAATTTTTTGCCGATCTTTAGGGGGGCTGACAATAAGTCTATCCTCCAGTTTTGGTGGCCCTAGCTCTTAAACTGTGCGAGATATAGGCTTCCGTGTTTCGTGGGGGCGGGGTGGCTGGGGGGCGTTCTAGTGGGCGTGGCCGGAAAATCCAGGACGCAATCTTTTGGGCTGGTCAGCCCTAGTCTAAATTCCAAATTTGGGGACTCCAGCTTCAAAATTGCGGGAAATATACACGTGTTATCGAATTGTGCATTCATGTATATCGATTTTCGCGATTACGGGGGCGGGAGTGGGCGTGGTCGAAATTTTGTTTCTGTAATCTGTAGAGGACGTCACCAGTAATATATATTCCAAATATGGTGACTTTAGCTCTAAAACTGCGGGAGATATAAGCATTTCAAATTAATTTTGGAGGGGGGCTGGTGGGCGTAATAATGGGCGTGGCCGATTAACCTAGGATCCAATTTTTTCGGGAGGTCACCAGCAATATACCTACCAAATTTGATTACTCTAGCTTCAAAATTGTGGGAGTTATTCACGTTTAATCGATTTGTGATTTGAGGTGTATCGACATGTTATCGATTTGCCAGCCTCCCAGTGGGCGTGGCATAAATTTGGAATAAACTTGATCTGAAGCAGATAGCTATAATCATAACGCAAAAGATTTCAAGAGTCTATCTAATATCGTTTCGGAAATACGCGCGTTCATCCAGACAGACAGACGGACAGACGGACAGACGGACGGCCTGACGGACATTCGACAAAACCAATATACTATGAGTACCTTCGGTATCAGAGTATAATAAGACAACATTCAATAAAAAGATTATCAAGGACTAAAAACAAATAAGTAAGTTATAAGCTTAACAATCTGAAAAACATTTATTTACTATAGAAAGAGAGGAGTCTGAAATAAAAACCCGATAAGTCGCCTATAGTCAGCACAGAGTACTCGAAAGGGGTTCATGAATTTGTTAAATATACATAGAAATAAGCTAAAGACTTTAGCTTTTATTTGCTAAACAATGTTACTGTATTAAACCTTAAAGTAACCACAACAATTTTCGTATTTATCCATGAGCCAGAAACAAAATCAGTTTGTATACATTTGTATGCATTGTTTTGTGAATATGCATTTACAATTGGTTGATATCATTTACCGTAAATAAAATTAATGAACTTTTTATTAGTTGGCACTAAACACGTTAAATAACTATTGAATACGTACATTGGCTTTACAGCACAATATAAATAAATATATATATATATATATGTATATATATGTATATGTATACAAATTGCAGCACGACACTCGTTTTTATACACTTGCTGAGTGCATTATAGTTTTAGCAAACATTCAGTTTCAGTTTCTGCATAAATAAGTAGTTTCCAAATACATAAATGCGGATAAAGCTCGGCGGAAATTGTTTCGCATTTAATTAGTACATAATTTTTGGCAAAACTGAATTAATTGTCTGCTAAAAGAAAAGTGGCTAAAAATTTGGGTTTTTTTTTATCAAATGATCAAACGCAGTTAGGTTTTTCTTGTGTGTATGTGTTTTCAAATTCCGTTGGAATCTAAAAGGTTTTAACATTACTGTCTTTTAAAAAAATAAATACAAACTGCACATCTGACAAAGTTTTGGCTAAAATGGGATAGCTATAATGTAAAAAAAAAACTTAAAATAAGAAATATAAAATAATGAATTTTTGGCTCATCATTTAACTAAGGTAATTATTTACATAAATACAAAACCTTAAAATAAGAAATTCAGAAATATAAAATAATGAATTATTAGCTCATCAGTTAATTAAGGCAATTATTTATATAAAAACAATCTATTGAAGCTAAAAAAATTAATTTCTAATCTATATCAATATGTAAATATTATAAATTATAAATATTAGAAGTTTAAATTGTAGTGCAAGGTAAACAATCAATAAATATACATAAATATACAAGGGTATTGCATTTTTGGCATACAAAACATTATTATTTAACGAACATTTGTTGCTATTTGGTTTATTTGTGCTGCTCAACCCAAAAATATATGCATATAAATCGATTTTAGATGGCAGGGGCCAGCAGTTAATAGAGGCCAATGGGGGATAATGGGGGGACACGGGGGACAGCTGCGCTGAACTGTCTGGGCCGTGATTTTCTGACCAAAATAATTTCTATGAGTAAATGCCTTTAAAGCAGCACAAATAATTGCAAATGAGCTATTCGCTTCCACTTTAAATGTGAGTGAGAGTATCGCCTACGCGGTGATACTCTGTTTACAGCCACTGTAGCCACTATATTCTTAGACATATTAGTAGGTATATACAACTCTGTTTTCCATGCCCATTCAATGGGTATATCGTATCGTAGGACAACGCGAATTATTCGCCACGTTTGCATTTTACACATAATTAGGCATTTATTTCGGTAAACTGAGCTGGGCCGAATAGTGCAATGAATGCTGGCTTAAAACTTTATTTGCCTTTTAGCACACAACCGAATTCAAATGTTATGCATCAAAAAAGTATTTTTCTGCAGCTCTTTAAGCCGCAATCAACTACTATATATACAAAAATATATATAATTTGCATGCATTGCAATATAATTATATCTTTTTCGCGTGGCACTCTATCCATGTTGGCGTATTTGTAATAATATTCTTGAACTGCTCTATTGTTAAGTTAATTTTTAGCTATTAATCAAACTCGTTAATGCACCACAAGCAAACAAAATGGCCCAAAATGATGGGTAATTGGTCAAAGCCAACAGAAGCCGACTGCTGCAGCATATGGATATGTATGACTGACTAACTGGCTGACTGATAGTTGCCATTTGGGCAAATAGACAAATTGCGTATACGCCGCGTGACCGTCAATGAGCTAACGAATGTTGTGTGCGCAAATTAATTAGCAAGGCATCAAATTAATTGAATCACATACAGAAACGGCCTGCAGTTGTTGAATCCTGCCTGATGAATCTAAGATGCCGAACTCTTTATGCGCAAACAATTTGCTGCCAATCAATATTTATGAAATGTTTCCTTCGCCAAATCTCAGACAGACTCAAATGAGTGTGTGCAGCTGTGTGTGTGTGTGTGTGTGTATGTGTGTGTGTTTATTCAGATATGCATTGCATGCACAATGCACAATTTGAAATCAAAACTTTTTAGAATCACGCCAAGCACATATGAAGAACTGGAGTCTTGAGCTCTATGTCTATCTACCTAGCAAACGTGCAGCGAATGTTATGCAAAGGAAACTACACACACATATGCACATATCAAGTTACGTTTGAATATATATATATATATATAAATATATATTTATATGTATACATATGTGCACAACCAAATACTTTTGGCCAGATATCGCAATGGCCGAGAAATATACAGAGGAAAGCTCTCGCTTCTCTTACCAGTTGGCAATCCTTTAGACAATCGTCGATGCTTTAATGCTACTCAAGTGCTCAACTGTTTGCCAGACGAGCGCTGCATCAGCACCAACAACAACAACAACAACGACAAGGCATCGAAACTAATACACCAAAACCAAAAGCAAACCAAGCAAACGAACAAAAAAAAAAAAAACAATTTCAAGTGAAAACTTTTCCTTTTTGGCTAAGGCAAAACGAATCGAATCGAAACGAAACGAAATGAAATGAGATGAAAAGAGTAGTAGAAGCAATGCCATAAAAATGCATATAGCATATCTAGTATATATATGAACATAGATTACCAACTGTAGCATAAGGCAATCAGTGCAAAAAAGCATTTCCTTTGCATCCACACCTTCTAGCTCTCTCCCTCTTTGCAAGGCTAGACCTTGTCTCATAAGTGGCACTCACACAGAACTCGCATATATATTGGATAATCCCAATCAACCGATCGCTTACACAAATTTATTTAATAAAACTTATCTTTTCACTGACAATACATTTTTTTTTTATATTAATTGCAATTAATAACACTAATTATTTTTCTTTGCTGCAAGTCTAAAGTCGAAAAAAATAATATGCAAAATAGCACAAATAATTTAAAAAGTAATTAAACACATAATAAATAGATAATTGAATATTTTTCCCAAAAAAAAAAACTATTGCATACTTATAAGCGCAGCGTTATATTTACTTGAGTTGCATCTTTACTGTTTGCGCATTTTAATGAAAGCATGGAGTAGGAAAGAAAGTGCAGGTGTTGCAGCTCCCAGAACAATGTCACGATTGTTGCCAACCACAAAACTAAAGCCAAAGCCGCCATCGCACATCCAGCGAGCCGTCTTGTCTTCATTGCTGCCACCATTGTGCCCTCAATGCCCCCCCCCACTGCCCCACTGCCCCCAGCTCCATGCCTGCATTGGCAACTTTGTCGCCTTCGTCCTCTGTTGTCATTATCAGCGTCT
Source organism: Drosophila flavopinicola (assembly GCA_035042425.1). Lineage (NCBI taxonomy): Eukaryota > Metazoa > Arthropoda > Insecta > Diptera > Drosophilidae > Drosophila > Drosophila flavopinicola. Next base: position 369,222 of record JAWNLL010000451.1, on the reverse strand, counting down.
TCCTTAGCTGGCTAGTCGCTGCAAGCACAGCCGCTTTGCAACTGGAGTATTTTAATTATGCCCTAATGGCGCATAATAGCCACCTCGGCAGCTGCCTTCCACCCTTCCACCCATCGCCCTTCCCCCCATCTAGCGCAATGGTGCGGGTGGGAGTGGGGGTGGGGGTGGTGCAAGCGACGAGTTTCTCATTACGCCCCAAAGAACTTCATTGGCATTGATGTCCCTCCGCTGCTGCTCCGCTCTATCTCTCTCCCGCTCTTCCTCGCTCTCCCTCTCTCTCTCTCTCTCTCTCTTTCGCTGGACAACTTTTGGCTATTTTTCGAATAGCTATCTGCTTGTCCATCTGTCCTTCTCACTGTCTTCAGGTAAATTTGCACTAGCCCACTGTTGGGCAAACCCTTTTCGCAAACTGCCTGCCCAGCTTAAGAGTATTTCAAGCGGGCAGCTTAAATAACGAACTCAATGAATTATTATTACCAAACAAAATTATAGTAAAAATATATAAAAAATGCCAAAAATATAAATAAATTAACCAAATAAATGTATGCATAAATACAGAAAACAATATTAAGCAATATGAAATAATATCATTATAAGTGTTTTCTTTAAATTTTATGTCGAAAATGTTAAGTTAAGTGTACAACTTTATGGTGAGATTGTCTTGTATATTTTTTCTTTTAAAATAGTTTGCTTTCATATTGTTCATAAGGCGTATAATGTGTTTCTAATAATAATAATATTAATTATAATAATAATAATAATAATAATAATAATAATAATAATAATAATAATAATAATAATAATAATAATAATAATAATAATAATAATAATAATAATAATAATAACAATAACAATAATAATAATAATAATAATAATAATAATAATAATAATAATAATAATAATAATAATAATAATAATAATAATAAAAATAATAATAATAATAAAAATAATAATAATAATAATAATAATAATAATAATAATAATAATAATAATAATAATAATGATAATAATAATAATAATAATAATAATAATAATAATAATAATAATAGTAATTATAATAACTCAGTTGCAGTTTTACTAATAAAAAGAATCAGGCATGCTCGCATTTCCAAAAATGTTGATCGGAGCATGTCTGCAAAATGTTAAGTCAGTTCTCAAATTAATTCATTAATGTTACTCTACTCATTTTCAAAAATTTTAATTTTTAATATATAATTTTCCAAGTTCTATTAACTTTTTGACTTTGATTTATATAATTTTCAGTCGTCAATAAAATAAATATTCTTATATATAAATTTGATTTTTTTCTACTTAATCTTAGAAGGCAGCTTAAGCTATAAAAAATATATATATATATATATATATATCAGATGATAACCTGTTTTCTTTCAGCCCTTCCCAGAACTTCCCTCTATCTATCTAAACATTTATCTGCAATCAGTGATCAGCGTTTCCTATTTGAGATTAGATATTGTCTTAGTGTTTTGCAACGCACCCCACTAATAGTCAGCAAATATTGTCTTAGGTAAGAGTATTCAATTAGCGGCATATTCGTAGCAGTTTTTGTGCTTTTTGGCTGTTGCCGCTTTTTGCCTTTCGCTTACTTTTGTTACCAGTTTTTCGGCAATTCTCGTTGCACTTTTGTGCACGCTTTGATTATTTTATTGCCATCAACCCAACCGAGCCCCAGCCGAGCCCCAGCCGAGCCCCACCGCCAAGCACCCGCAACAGCCTGGCACCGGGAGCAGTGAAACAAACTTCATTTTGAAATTAAAACTTTTTGGCCAAACGGCAAACGGAAAAGCGACCAAGGCAATCGCATTCTTGATTTTGTTTTCCAACTGGCTCATCAACTGGCCAACAAAACTTTGTAATTATATCAATGAGTGGCTGCTGCTCCTGCTGGTCAGACACCCGACGCCCCTGGACGCAACTTGTGAAGGGGTCGGGCAGGGGGCAGGGAGCAGGGGGCGGGGGCAGGGAGCAGTGGGAAAGTGAAGTACCGTAGCCAATAGTCAAAAATCAATCAATTCTCGTGCTCTGGCAAAAATTTGTGCATGGCATTTCAATTAAATTTGATTTAATTTGATTGCGGCCAAGACGATTTGCGGGCCTAGAGAGCTCCATGCATTCGTTTGCCTTCCATCCCCACTGCCCCACAGCAAAACACAGCCAAGTCCACTTGTGCTTATGCAACCCAGCTTTATTCCTGCAACTGCAACTGCAACGGCAACTGAAACTGAAACTCACAATGCACATTGTTCATGTAACTAATGATACTTACGCTTACACACACATACAGCACACACTTATTGCATCATTCAGGATGAGCGAGACGGAGAGAGACGGAGAGAGAGAGAGAGAGAGAGAGAGGGCGAGTGTGCTGCCAGAGCGAGATAGCACACGTGCGCGACAATCGCCATGGATTCTCGCTCCATTTTGCATTTGCATGTTAAGTACCAATTAACTGAGACTTAAGACTGATTTAAACGTCGACGATATGTTGCGACGCCAGCAGCGATTATGCTCATTACTCAGTACAGTAACACACACGCACACGCACACACACACACACTAACACACACACTCAGATAAGTGTGCATGTGTGCTTTTCCTCGTAACCATATTTAGATGGATGCTACGAGAGACTCACTTCCAATAGACAATAGACAACAGCAAGCAGCAAGCAGCAATGTGATACAGTTTTATACCCTGAACCCATTGAGAATGGGTAAAAAGGGTATAATGGTTTTGTGCAAAAGTATGTAACAGGCATAAGAAAGCATCTCCGACCATATAAAGCTTATATATTCTTGATCAGTATCAACAGTCGAGTCCCGGAACGGATCAAGTTTATTTCATTTTATCGATAGCTCTACACGCTCAAAAGTTATCGATAAAACTCGATTTCACACCAGCGGTTTTGGGCTACAACTTAAAAGTTATAAGAGCTAGAGGCTCCAAATTTATTATGTATAATCTCGTATAGCATAAGAAATCACTTTCACTTTCTGGATACTACCCCCCAATCCCCCCAAAAGTTGAAAAAACCCAATTTGGTTTGGTCACACATTTTATTGCCAATTTTATGTTCAACAAATTTCAATAAGATCGCACAACAAAAACACAAAACTTGTCTAAGATTTAACTCTCCTTAGTGTTGGGCTCAGTGATGAAGCAAGCCAACTACTTATACTGCTTGCACTGCTTGTACACTGCTAGATTAGTATGAATGACTGTAAGGGTATCTTCTAGTCGGGCAATCCCGACTAGAGCACTCTTACTTGTTGAATACTCTGTTCGTAGCAAACAGTGTATTAATTGTGACCTGAAGATTTTTACCTATGGATGAAAGTGTTCGATATCCCCAAAAATTACCGCTGGAATAGTTTGTCTGGCTGTTTGTCTCTATTACTTGTTCATCAGTTTCTTAGCTATTGCGCTAAAACTTCTCACAGAGAATTAAGATGCAAAGATATTATACATTTGTCGGAGTCTGTCAGATCGCAGCACTATATCTCTTACCTCTATAGTTTGTCTGGCTGTCTGTCTGTATGTATTCAAACTAGTTCCTCAGTTGTGTAGCAATTGCGCTGAAACTTTGCCGAGAAATCAATTACTCAAAGATACTATACATTTGTCGGAATCACTCGGATCGCATCACTATATCTTATAGCTGCCATACAACGGAAAGTCAGTTTTAGCCATTTTATACCTGTTTTTTGAGTTGTCCCTTGCAATTACCTTGTACACTTGCATATCCCTATTAATCATCAATGTTTGCAATTTCAAAACGATTAATTCATAAAAAGCGAAGATATGTGTCATTAGTTAATTGAAAGTGATAGCTGCGAATTAAAAATGCAGTCGCTGATTATTAGATAGCATCAGCATAGACGAAAAAAATTGGAGTATACATAAGCTCATAGGCTAGATAATCCATCCAAACAAGTTTTTCCTCAATAATGCAAAATTACAAGCGATTTTAAATATATGAAATTTTTTGAAAATTTAATATTTATAATATTTGCAGTTAAGCTAAACCTATTTGTTGCTAAGCCAGTAATCTTATCACTCGAACGACCAGTTGCATACAATTACCCTTTGCTCTTAAATAACTAAATAGCTAAAATGTGCACTCTAAATCAATAAAACACAAAACATAAACACACATTTTGCCATTGAGCTGATTCGTGTTGGAAAAATCTATAATTTGGCTCTGTGCTTCTTCTTGCCACATTCGCTACGCTATGGAAAATATTTGCTTTAATAGCTCCTGTGTTAATTGTCGAATTGGCTTAAAATTCCCCCATTTTTTTCCATGGGTACATGGCACATAAACATGAACCATATAAACTATATAAATTAAAGTTATTGTTTTAGATTTTCGATTAGATTTCTATACCCTATTGCATTTAATAAAGCTAAACAGGGTATATAGGGCATCGAGGCTATTTAAGATCTTTAAGATCAAGGTATGTGAAATATTTATTTAATATTTATTCAATATACATATTTTATTTTTGTACATCAGTAAGAATTTTAAAGATATAAAATAAAATGCACTACTATGAATCGATTATATAGACTTGTTTAGAATAATAATGAGAGTTTTATTAATGCCATGTGAATTTTGTATCGGTGCGATATGAAAAACACAGAACAATTGTTGATAGTTTAGTTTAAAAACATCATAGTTTCCATTTGAGAATTTTATGGTTTTAATTCCAAATTTCTTCTCAGATACTGTGAAAATACTCAAAGCATGAATATCTAATAGGTTTTCATATGTATTCAACTAACTAAGAACGGAATGGACTATTTTGTATTGAACTGCGAAAAAAAACCTCCCTTAGGCGGACGCCAAACTCTTAAAAATGGACTAGGGACAAATTGAGTAGAATTAAAATTAAACTATTGATTTACTATATATGCATTCAAGTTATAGCAAAAATATACTGGGTATCTTGGCATCGGATACTGCCAACTGGGTACACTCTAACTTGTTTGCCATTTAAGTTTTCGTGTGAAAAACAATTAAACTACGAATAAATTCCACATTTATGTTGCTTGCCCACATTTGTTTAGCCCCCCGTCCCCCATTTAATTTAGTTGTTGCCATATGTGATTTTATTGACTCTCAAATGGCGCACCCTGACAGACGAAGAAGAAGAAGAAGAAGTCGGCCAGCTGGCGTGCCAATGACGAGTTGGGAATGCTTCTCAGGCCCATAACCTTGGCAGCGAGAAATACTTGCGATAATTAAATTTAAAGCATATAAATTTAAATATACATATGTATACTGCTAGGCCATACGAGTGGTGTATTGACTCGTAAAAATTCGCCACTCCTCCTCCAACTTCAACTTGGCGGCAATAAAGTGTGTTTTTATTTAAATTAAAAGATGGCCGCAAGAGCATTAAGGTCGAGGGCGGCAACGATCATAAAACAAAACTACTTCTGGCCATACAGCGCGCTTGCATAATAAATGCAAATAATGCTTTACGATGATGGCCAAAAGGTGGCCCCACATACTGTCCTTCTCTGTGTGTGTGTGTGTGCGTGTGTGTGTGTGTGTGTGTTGGTATCCTTTGCATACATATGTGTGCAAGAGTTTTCCGACTTTGCCCGCCACGAAAAAGTAAAACAAACACGAAATTCCATTAAGCGAATGGATTGCCATTCATAACTTTCGCCCATGCTGGCAATTGCAAGCCTCTATAAGGAGACAAAAACAGCAACAACAACAACAACAACTTACACCAGGGCTGCAAAAAGGTTCTCAAACTGAGCAGATTCTACCAAAAGCTAATTGACTTTTCTGTGTGTGATTGTATATTCAAGAAAATCATACAAATATTAACCCCTTATTATCAAAGTAAGCCACATTCTATATTTATATTCAAAGCTATTTAATTATTTAATTGATCATCCTTGTGCTACGAGTAAAAATTACAAATTAGAGCACTAGACACTAAACATAAACAATTTTTAAAAATAACATAAATAATTTGTATATGTTATTATATATTTTTTTCACTTTGGTATCAATGTTTAAAAACCTTTATAAGGTGATCAACATTGTCAAAACTAATATATAAATATATATAAGAAAATAAGTTTATTCTTCTATTACAATCTAAATTTTACTTGTACATATACTAAAGTCATCTTTTATTAGAAAATTTTTGCTTATTTTATTTGATTTTTATTTTTTATTTTATTATACTCATTTCGAAAAAAATAGTATATTAAGTTTGTCCTGAAGTTTGTAACGCATAGAAGGAAGAGTCGGAGACCCCCAAAAGTTACTGCCAGTATGCTTAGAATGACAATGCAAATTGATCTAGCCATGTCCGTCCGTCTGTCTGTCTGTCTGTCTGTATGTATGCAATCTAGTCCCTCAGTTTTTGAGCTATCGCGATAAAACTTTGCACAGATACTTCTTATTCAAAGAGACATCACATTGGTTGGAGCCGGCCTATATCTTAGCTTTAATTTTGTAAATTTCATATTTTGTGTTAAGGATTAAGAGAAGGGATCTTTTGAGAAACAATAAACTGATTTACAATGAATAAATTTAAAAATGTAGAGAATTCCTATAAATAATTTATCTGCTACTGTGCAAATATTAAAAGTAAAATAATTAAAAATTATCAGGAATTTGTCATATAATTCAATGTAGTACTTTGAAAAATCGATCGTAGCATTTTCAAAGAAGATTATATGATAAAATACAATCAAATGTGTGCCTGAATAAAAGCAAGCAGGAAAAAAACTTTAAGAAAGGAAGCTGCAGAAAAAGTTAAGCATAAGTAAATCTCGTATATTTTTGCAGATGAGAACAAATTTGAAAACTTTTTTAAATGTCATTATATGGTAATCAATCTGACTATTTTTTATATAACAAATAAATAAATAAATAAATTCGAAAACATCAAACTAATAAGAAAATACATTTTGCGAATTCAGATTCACTGTGAAGTGGATTCAAAAGTAATTGCCGAAATTGAAGTGAAAAAACCCACTCAATTATATCATAAGCTATTTCTGATATGTTCTATAATGTTTTAAAATACTTTTGCCATACTTAGTCATTAGTTTGACCAAACATTTGCTCACCTACGACAAGTGAAACGAATCCACAGGATGTTCTCAAACCAAATACACATAATTGAATTTCGAAATGGAAGCATGCCTGAATTTGATAAAATATCCGATTGATATTTAGTACTTATTAATATTCAGTTTATTTGAGAGTTTAGGAAGTGAAATGCAAAGCATATGACAATTATTGTTAATCGAAGCAGTGACTCAAAGCCATCACGAACAACGAACAATGAACCACACCTCAGCTTTCAGGAGTTTCATCAGCGATTACACAACCCTAAAGCACACATGAACACACACACACACACACACACACACATATACACATATACATATAGATAGTGCTGTGCATATGTGTGTGTGTGTGTGTGTGTGTGTGTGTGTGTGTTTGCTTTACGCAACGCATAAAGGTGACCAGTCTGTGTGATATGTCATTTATTTTCAGGACAGGGTTCAGGGCGCGTTCACCATTTGTAAGCTCAACCGGAAAATTGCTTTTCTCGATGAGTAGCGTGGACGCAAACATCGCTACCCTTGCTTTTGTTTCTGACTTATGTTTATGGCTCTAATGGCCGGCAGACAGCAACAGCAATAGCAACAGCAACATCAAACAGTAAACAGCAAACAGCAAAGCAAACAGCAGCAAATTGTAAACAAAAACAGGACGACTGCAGTCGCGAATAAGCGACTGGACAATACCCTGCAGAAAGCTTAGAAAAATAAAAAAAAGACCGTTATAATCGTAATAATAGTAAAACAAATCAAGTCCACACTTGATGTAATCGTGGTATTTATGTTAATTGCTAATATCGTATCATATAGGATTATATTATAGTGACTAGTGTGTGCATTTAGGAGATTTCTTTTCTCAAAGATTCAGTCATTTATCTATAACTCCTACCACTAGAAATAAGATTCTCATTTCAAGAACGTTTTTCTTTAATGCCAAAAAATGTAATGTAACAATTGCATTCCCAATACTTTTTAACTGCTTGTAATGAGTATTTTAACTTTTAATCAAGCATTTTTGTGCTCACTTTTGTATGTCACAATGGTTGATTTTAAAATCAAGAACTCTTTCAAATTTTTTAAATTTTTTGAATATTCAAATCAGAATTGCATTTTGTGATTTATGCTTGAATTTATATTGAGAAGTTTCTCTTGTCTTATATGCTTCTACTCCATGCTATCTATAAAGTTTTTCATATTTATATGTTGTATCATGTTTTGTATTAAAATAGCATATAACTTTTACATGTATCAGTATTTTTGATCTGTCTCTTATATTATATTGAGTAACCTAATAATGCCCTTTGTAGTCAGCTTGATGGGCGTCCAGGGTATGAGAGAACCAACTAGCTGGGATTGTTTTGTTTACATTTCTCTTCTTTATGGTTGTTTTTCATGGTTTCTTTTTTTTTTTTTGGCCAAGTGCAGTTTGCAAATTGATTGCCACTGTAATTAAATTTGCACTCGCATTGCAATCGGTTGCGCAGTCGGCAACAGCAGCTGGCGTCATTGTCGGCGTCACCTCAAATTTAATTGTTAATATTAACATTATTTCATGATGCCAGCGATGGTAATGGCAACTGGCAACGGGCAGCGGGCAGCGGCCAACGGGTCGGTTACGTGATCAGCGTGGCGCGCTTATAACTCATATTGCGTATACGTCGCGTGGCCGGGCCAGCGAGAGCGAGAGCGAGAGGGAGAGGACTTTGTGCGCCGTGTCCGGCACGTCGTCCTAACCGGCTACGTGCCAACTGTCAAAAGCGTCTGAGGAGTCAAGCAGCCAAGGCGAAATCTTGAAAGCCAACAGCAAAAGCAACTCAATAAATAAAACATATACTACGAGTGTATTGATATGGAGCGAGTGTGTGTGTGTGTGTGTGTGCGAGTGTGGGAATATGCTTGAACTTTAAGTTATGCCCACATTCACATACCATATGAACTACTCGTATACAGTATATTTTTTCTTCTCTTTTTTTTTAATCGAATTTTCATGTGGTGCCTTTTTCATATGGTTTTCCTTGTTGATTTTGCGCTTTTCCAGCCAACTGCATAAGTGTGTAAAGTAATGCCCTCAGTGTAGTGCATATAGTATGCACTTAATAGTCCAGCACCTAGCAGTTGGAATCTCTCGACTATGCAATACGCTAGTTATAGCATCTGAGTACTAAGTTTTAAGTTTCGGCTTTTGCAGCAATTCGTTTGTTCTAGACTAGACTTGTTCCTGTCTTAGTAATGTATCTGATGTGGGTAAACATAGCTGAAAATCTCCAAATTACAATCCATACAACATCGCATTAACCCAATATACTCGTTTACCTCTTGGGCACAGTGTGTATGAAGCTTCGGGCTAACAACTAAATGAAATAATGAAGAGATTCAATTTGTATCATGTCCGTCATTAATTTGAAAGTTTTTGTTCTACACTCTTAGTTAGTAATTAGCTCCGTTTATTTAAGCATATTTGCATAGTCCAATTTGTTTATTTTATTTTGGTACAGATTATTTTGCTTTTCATTCAAATTGTTTTCATATATTGCAGCAGAAAGCAAATATAAAATAAATACAAGGCTCGAAATCAGTTTTTTACAAAAGGTTTCTTGAGCCAAGTATCTTAGAATCCTTAATACACCTATCTATAGAAGCATTTTATGGTACAAGTTTTTGTTTCGCTAAATCTAGCTAAGGTCTTTTAGATTGTAGATTTATAACCTTATATAAACGCTTTCGTCATGGGATATTTATTCAGTATATATTGGCTCACAGTGCAGTCTCAATATAAATGTACAGTGCACGCTCGATATCGTGAACACTCTAAAGCGTGAACACCAAAAAGTATGAGGAATCTTCTTTTTTTTGCATTAACTATTCGAAAACGTGATCAAGGTGAGAAAGTTTCAATGTTTGCTTTGATATCAAATTATTCTGATCGTAGGGATACGCAAAACATTTTAGTCTCCAAAATGTAACGTTTTGTTTTACATTATCTGCATATCTGAGTTGTGAACATCAACAATTTGAAGAAATAAAAAAAAAGCAAGTGGGAAAGTATTATCTTTGGCGTGCCGAAGACCTTATACTCTTTTCGAACCTTTAGACAATTAAATTTATTTTGAGTTGTATGGCAGCTATGATATATATAGTGATCCAATCCTGCCACCTGCCAATAATAAGTATCTGTGCAAAGTTTCATCGCGATATTTTGAAAAGCATGGGATTTATGGCCAAAACCGACTTCGAGTTGTATGGCAGCTATAAGATATAGTTGTCCGATCTAACCGGTTCCGACCAATGTACTGTCGCATTGAATAATAAGTCCATGTGCAAAGTTTAATCGCGAAAGATTAAAAAACATGGGATATATGGCCAAAACCGACATCGAGTTGTATGGCAGCTATAAGATATAGTTGTCCGATCTGGCCGGTTCCGACCAATGTGCTGTCGCATTGAATAATAAGTCCATGTGCAAAGTTTAATCGCGAAAGATTAAAAAACATGGGATATATGGCCAACACCGACATCGAGTTGTATGGCAGCTATAAGATATAGTGGTCCGATCCGGCCGGCTCCGACCAATGTGCTGTCCCCTGGAATAATAAGTGTCTGTGCAAAGTTTTATCGCGATAGCTCAAAAACTGAGGGTCTAGTTTGCATACATACAGACAGACAGACAGACGGACATGACTAAATCAATTTTTTTGTCATGCTAAGCACACTGGCAGTAACTTTTGGGGGTTTCCGACGTTTCCTTCTATGCGTTACTTACTTCGGCACAAACTTAATATACAATTTTCTTCGAAAAGAGTATGAAAATGTGTGTTTAAATATACATACATATTTACATAAATATCGCATATAGTGAAACATATTGAAACATGTGGAAGTAGCGATCAAATCAAAAATGTTTGCATACACGCAAAGCCAAAGCCAAAGCCAAAACACAAACACAAACGCAAGACATTATAAGTTCAAACGAGACAAAGACAATATCAAAGGCAGACACTTGGCCTTGACTTTTATAGCGCCAAGAGCCAAAACAAAACAAAACGAAACAAAACGAAACGCAACAAAACCAAAACCAAAAACAATAACAACTTCAGGAGAATTCGAGGCGACATTGGGACTCGACTTCAACGCGCGTTAAATATGCCGAGGTCAGTGAGTTGTTGTTGTTTTTGCTTCTTCTTCTTCTTTTCTGTTTATTATTATTATTTATTTGGTTTGGAGTTTTGAGGCTTGGCAAACAACAACAATTGAGGCTCATCAACTATTACCAAATTGAGCTGACCAGAAATATTTCGCCAATTTGCGGCTATATTTGATTAGCTCTTTCACGCTTTGCAATTGCAATTGTTTGCATTGTAACTTATTGTTGTTTTCGTACGTTTAGTGGCAGCAAAAAAGAGTGGATAACAATCAAAAATAAATAGATTAACTGAAATCGGAAAGTCTAAATAGACTTTGTCAGGCGGTAATTGTTATGCGATATTCGTCTGCACTTTCAAAATTGGACTTGTTACGCTTATAAAAAAGGTGCCAGTGGGTAAGTGCTCATATCAGCTACAGTGAAACCTCTCTTGGGCGGACAGCGAATGTCGCTCTAGAAGGGTGTCCGCCTATTAGAGGTGGTTTGACATTTATTTGTTGCAGTCTTCCTTTAAGATTGATATATATATATGAATCAAAATTCGAATATGTAATACGTTTGTCTATATACTCAAGAAACTGAAATCCTCTCTTAGCCGGACATACAACTCGTTAAAAACGAACACTAGGTTCAAATGTTCATTAAGAGAGCTTTGACTGCATTAACTAGAATCTATAAGAATTCTTATAAGTTCGATCGTTTTTTTTAATCTTTTTTTAACATTAATTTATGTAATACTGACATGAAATATCGTGAAAATCTAAAAAAAATCGGATTTAATTTAAACAAGTGGGGAATGATTATCTTCGGCGTGCCGAAGATTTTATACTCTTTTCGAACCTTTAGGCAATTTTCACTCTGCCAACTGCACCACTGAAATTACATATGCTGTAAAAAATCGTTTTATCGCGTCAAATTTTTTCTAAGAATACTTAAGTCATTGACAGTTGTATTGCAGCTATAAGATATAGTGATCCGATCCGACCGGCTCCGATCAATGTGATGTATGTTTGAATAATAAGTATTTGTGCAAAGTTTCCTCGCGATAGCTTCGAAAACATAGGATATATGACCAAAACCGACTTTGAGTTGTATGGCAGCTATAAGATATAGTGGTCCGATCCGGCCGGTTACGACCAATGTGCTGTCCCATTGAATAATAAGTCTATGTGCAAAGTTTTATCGCGATAGCTGAAAAACTGAGGGACTAATTTGCATACATACAGACAGACAGACGGACAGACAGACGGACATGGCTAGATCTATTTGTTTCGTCATGCTAAGCATACTGGCAGTCACTTTTGGGGGTCTCCGACGCATCCTTCCATGTGTTTCAAACTTCAGCACAAGCTGAATATACTATTTTCTTCGAAAAGAGTATAAATATCAGGTGAGCTGAATCGAAAGTACACTTGTCGGCATATATATATTTTGACAAGCGGTTGTCTGAACTTTGGATTATGTAACGCAACTCTTTGAAAGTAGAGAACAACATATCTCTGATTTTAGCATGAGCTCAAAGTTGCATAAAACCAAAAAATGATTTTCATCCAGATATGCTCAAATGCCGACCACTGTAGCTGGCAGTGCTGGCTTAATTTGCTTATTCTACTCTCTTCGATTCTATTGCAATGTTCTTGTTCGCTGCATGTTGTTGTTGTTGTTGTTGTTGTTGTTGTTGTTGTTGTTGTTGCTGTGATTGTTTTTGCACAAGAGGCTGCAGTGCAAAAGCAGCGAAGGCGAGCGCAACAACAATTGAACCCAACTGGGTCAGCATTGTTTGCACGCAGCTGCGCCGACGCCGACGTCGACTGCGCAGTCAGCTGCGCAACCGGCTGCACACTGACATATGTATGCCGTATGTGTGTGTGTGTGTGTGTGTGTGTGCCGGCAGAGGCAGAGAATCTCGACTGCGTTCGTTTAAATATCTGTAACGGTTTGAAGGCCGCTTCACTTATTATGCAATTCGATAAAATAATTTTTGTATTTTGCCGATGATCTCAAATTACATACACATATCTATATTAACACACTGTTCAGTATTGGTTTAACCCACAACAAGTTTGACCTTCGGTTTTTTTTTTTGCCTTTTTTTTTTTAAAACTGAAATGCTTTGAAATTGTGACCAAGTATTAATTATTATTATTAGACACGAATCGCTCAAGTTTGGTTTAATGCTGAGCAAATTGCATTTTGCTTCTATAACAACAAACAATTTGGGAGGAATTTGCTGAGCACACAAAGTTTATTTACTTGGCAGCAACAATCAAATATCATATTATCAAATATACTACATATTTCAACTCAAAACTCAACTCACTCGCTTTCACTTGGCGGCGCACTCTAATCAATACAATTTACCAATTGTAACAATAACAAAAGAGAGCAACAACAACAAAAAAAAAACCCAAAAAAAAAAAACTTTACTTAAATCAAACGAAATTGGAAGTAACGGTTAACGTATGTTTTTCAAATCGCGCCGCAACGAGCTTACGATTTTTTTTGGCTACTTGGTTTTAGCGCACGCGCAAGAGAACTAAACGCCAGCGCCAGTCAAATTGTTTAAGCCCCAAGCAGTCAAAAAAAAAAAACAACTAAACAAAATAAAAATGCAAAGAAGAAGACGAAGACGAAAAGCGAACACAACCGGACCGAACACAGTGGAACCACACGCACGCAATGAAACTACACTAATATTTAGCTGTAAATAGTTATTAATTTGCGCTGCAAACGAAATTGGTCTTGCTTGCATAGCTAAAACATATGAAAAGTTGCAATTAACATTACGTTTGCATGCATGTTTTTAGCTGCATGCTAGCGAGTTCGAGCGAATTGCACCACTGTGCGCAGTCGTCGCATTCGTCGGACCACTCAAACTGCAGCAGCAGCTGACCAAGCAGCGACTGCGCAGTCGCAGCGCGTCTGCTCACTCCAATTCGATTGCTGTAAAGTAAACGCTGTAAACGGCACCAGCTGCAAATACTGCGCGACTGCGGCTGCGACTGCGACTGCGGCTGCGCGATGGCAAAAGCTGGTTTTCATTTTCGTTGTATGTGGTTGTTGTTGTTATACTCCTTTCGATGAAATTAGTATATTCACTTTGTGCTGAAGCTTGTAACGCATAGCGGGAAGCGTCGGAGACCCCCAAATGGTACTGCCAGTGTGCTTAGCATGACAAAACAAATTGATCTAGCCACATCCGTCTGTCTGTCTGTCTGTCTGTCTGTATGTATGCAAACTAGTCCCTCAGTTTTTGAGCTATCGCAATGCAACTTTGCACAGACACTTATTATTCAAGGGGACAGCACATTGGTCGGAGCCGGCCGGATCGGACAACTATATCTTATAGCTGCCATACAACTTGAAGTCGGTTTTGGTCATAAATCCCATGTTTTCAAAGCAATTGCTTTCAATTTCCTTGTACACTTGAACATCCTTATAACTCATCAATGGGTAAAATTGCAAAACGATTGAGTCATAAATAGCGCAGATATGCGTCATTAAATATTTTGTAAAAACAGGCGCAAGTAAGCTTTTGACAGTCTGCTCTTCAAGGGATTTTGTCAACGAACATCAAGACGGTTTGTGGCGTAAGGGGTAAAGTGACGGGCTGACAAACGAAAGGTCATAGGTACGAGTCTCGGCGGATCAGTATAATCGAGTTTGTCAGCTCACTTCAAAACTGGTTGCTGGCATAGGTATTAGAGTGCTGCGCTGACAAACGGGAGAACATGGCTCAAATCCCAGCCGCGACTTCTGGCTTTTTATTTTTTTTCTAATTATTTTTTTCAAATATATATCAAATAGCTTGAATTCAATAAATTAAAAGAAATATTTAAATTCATACGATACCAATTCTTACTTTACTACTTTTGAAATTTCAGTGGTGCAGTTGGCAGAGTGAAAATTGCCTAAAGGTTCGAAAAGAGTATAGAATCTTCGGCACGCCGAAGATAATCGTTTCCCACTTGTTGTTTTTGTTTTTGTTTTTGTTGTTGCTCTTGCATAATCGAGAGGCCGGCGAGTAATAACGAAAGTACATACATACAAACACATGCACATCACATATGCATATGAACTATGAATTATATGTGTATGTATGTATGTACATATATGTATGTGCATACAATATGTACGCAAATGTAACATAATGAATGAGCAGACCTCTCGCAACTGAGACGTTAAGTACATATGTACATACATTTATTATAGTCATACATACTTCCTAGTTTATTGTCAAGCAAAGGTTTGCAAATATCATATGGACACATTAGACATTATACCAACTATATATGATCTTAAATTATATTATACTTTGCTGTTGTTTGGCTTGAGTCAATTACTCAAATTACTACCTTAATTTAACGCTTAAGTTAAAAGCCCAATTTTATACCCTGTACCAACAATAAACAAAAAATTGCTAAATAGTGCAAAGTTAAGTTGTGCGAAAGTAAGTATCTGTATCTATATAACCAGCGAATCGAAACAGCGTCAAACAGTTAAAAAATCCAATTTTCTATATACATATATATTTTTTTTTATTGCATCAAATGAGAATGAACGATATATGTATATTTTAAAAAAATTATACAATAACAGAATTAGGATTTTCTAGGTATTGTGCATCAGGGCAAATTTGGGAAATTCACCAGACCATTCTCAATCCAACAATTTCGCAATGTTTGTAGTAAATTTGCTTAATCAGTTGTTCCATAAACTTTGTATCAGTTTGCTGATTGAACTTTTGTCCAATTTGTTGTAGATTGATTGTATTCAAATTGAAAGAAATGGAAAGAAATTTTAAAGTAAAACCAGTTTTACTTGCATTAGCCTGTTGATTAAATTTAACAGATGCCTAATTAAAATAATAATAAAAACATCGATAGCAATATCGATATGTTTCGTAAGCACTGATTTGGGTCTGGGTCGGTCAAAGTTGGACAACGTTTTTGAGTATAAGTTGTTGTTGTTGTATCCTTTTGCCCTGCCACACAGCACCTTAATCTTCCTTTATGGACCACAGCTTAGCCCTTTTCATATTTATAGCATAGATAAATAAAGAAAATATATATAAAGAAATTAGGCAAAGCTCTAAAGAACTGTTTAAAAAGAAGTCGTACCATAAAGAGAACCAGAAGAGAACTAATGCAAGCTAATTTGACAGATATGTGTCGAATGTGAAAAAGGTTATAGTAGAACTAGTAAGAGTGCTCTAATCGGGAGTCGGGAGATAGCCTAAACCCAGTGCTTACATTCATTCATACTAACCAATCGGTGTACAAACATACAAAACCTGACATTCTGCAAGCAGTACGAGCAGGGCAAGCAGTTCGGGCAGTGCAAGCAGATATTGATGAAATTACCAGTTTTACTTTAGATATACCGTCTCAGAATGCTATATCTAAAAATGGCGAATTCCTTTGCATCAGAAATCGATTAGTGGCGCAAAAAGGCAAACACAAAAAACTATCGATCGAATTTCAACAAATTTATATGATTTTCTTATGCAAGATCTTATCGTCCAATATTGATGTCTCTGTGTATTACAGTCCATATGTTTATTCAGACTGGCGGACAGACAAACTAACCATCCTAAATCGAGTTGCCTTTTTATACAATATGTAAAACATATATAGTTGCCATTGATAATGCTGTCACAAATTTTGGGATACCTGTACGTTTCAGCATTTTCTCAGTCTCCAAAAAGAAATAGCACCGACAACAACTATATCTTGAGAATTCTAAAAATATTTTCAAAAATAAAATACATAACTTTTAAAACACAAAATATATATATTTTATTAGTATAATGAACTTGCTCTGCAAAATCTTTTCCTGGATTTGCCAACTTGAACCAAAAGCCGAGAAAGGGAGCATCTTGACCATGGCCGGGATATTGAAATATGTGGCCGAAAATCAGACTGCCATTGGAATAGCTACTATATCGCTATCAGGAGCTGCTATATTCGTTTTGTTGAAGATGCGTAAGGCTAAAGTAAGTATGCCATATATATTATGAAATATCTGCAGATATATGTGACACACATATATGTTACAGATCCACCTTTTTGTTTGAAGTCTTCCGGGTTTTGGGCTGTTGTGGGGATGTTTTGTAAGTGTGCAAATCTATAGATCAAAAAAAGATCTTAATATGAATAAGATGGAATTGATTCAATGTCCTTTGCAGATTGAGGGAGCCGTAGAAAGTGCAAAATTTTAAATAAACTTAGTTATAAATGTAAAAAAATCATATTCCAAAATTAATAAACATACATCAATTCATCATCGGTAAGTATGCGGATCCATACAAGATTTATATTTATGAATCTTCATTTATCCTTATGATATATATTAATTTAACATTTTTTACAGATTGAAGCCATCAAGTAAAACTGGACTGAGTTATCATTCCGTCATTTATTGAATTTATTGGCAGCCTTGGTAAATATGCATATTTCTACATAAATAAATAATTCATTTAAAAGCGATTTTAATGTTTTACAGACTAAACGCTCGTTCATTGATGATATAAGGGACCTTTTTGACAACCTAGCTGCATACTTGAAGATCTATTGAGCACGGAACTGAATCGATGTGTTTTACCAATTACTTCTTCTAATGGAGGGTCCGATTTATTGTCTGAAGTTATTGGGATGTCTCAAACCTTGTGGCTGATTGCCCAAGAAACGTGGCTCAAGCAGTGATCTTCCAGAATAACAAATTTCAAACAACCAATTTTGATGCTTTTTGTCGTGGATTGTCCTCCAGAATTTTAACAATTAGTATATGATAAAGTTCACTTATATTTAAATGACCAATGCTGCTTTTATACTTATCAGTTGTGTTCTGCAAAAGACTCTACCAATCTTGGTGTTTGTAGTTGTATTAAATTTTATTGTATGTCCAAAGAATATATACCGCTATAGGCCGGGAGTGCCCGACTCGGAGATACCCTGCATCCAGTCCCTACATTCATTCATACTAACCAATCAGTGTACATACATACAAAGCCTGACATGCTGCAAGCAGTACGTGCAGCGTAAGCAGTGCGAGCAGTGCTAGCAGTACAAGCAGTGCAAACGGTTTAAGCAGTTAGCTTGCTTCTTCACTGAGCCCCACACAATGAAAATTTAAATCTTAGACAACTTCTGTGTTTATTGTCCGATCTTATTTGTTCATACAATTGGCAAAAAATTGTGTGACCAAACCAAATAACAAGGTCATACTTTAAAAAATGCGTTTTTTTAACTTTAGGGGGGGATGGGGAGGTGATATCCAAAAAATGAAGTTTGGTAGATGCGTATGCTGTTCGAGATTATACATACCAAATTTGGTGCCTCTAGCTCTTATAACTTTCAAGTTATGGCCAAAAAACACCGATCTAAAATCGAAATTTATCGATAACTCTTGAACGGTAAGAGTTATCGAAAAAATGAGACAAACTTGATTTGTCCCTATAAATCGAGAACTTATATTCCAAATATGAAGTCATTAGCTGTTATAGTCTCTGATATCCGCGTGTTCAACGGACATGGCTAGATCGACTCAGTTGTTGTTACTGATCAAGAATATATATGTACTTTATACGGTCGGAGATGCTTCCTTATGCCTTTTACATACTTTTGCACAAAACAATTATACCCTTTTTAGCCATTTTTAATGGGTTCCGGGTATAAGAAAGCCATCCTATTTCACTGTAACTAAGTGTATTGAGTGTAATCGATAAATTTGTGTTTAATTAAAATTCAGAAAATAAAAATAAAATTATCAAAGAGAACAACAAGAAGAACAACACCAATACAACAGTCGAGACAGTTTCTGATCAACTTATTCGGCATTAAATGCAAAAATGCCAGCAGACTCTGTGAAATAACTGACCAAAGTAACAAATGGGGCTCGTATGTACTCGCAATGCATTAAGCCCCAAGTTGATATACTCTTAATGGCCATAAATAATGCATAATGTGCATTTTTATTGTATTTCGTGTAATTTACAAATGTATTGATTAATTTAACATGTTAATACTTGTGTATATATACTATGGACTGCAATGGCTGTGCTTATGGCTTGGCCCGTGCAAAGCCGAGCAACTCGGCACTTGCTCTTGGCACACTGCATTTGTTTTGGGGCCATATATGAAATATGCATAACGTAATATGCAGCTGGCAAAATGCCGGCTTTTGGTATTTGTAAAAGTATTTTATCGGTGCTCATGTTTTTCAATACTTTTGCGTATTAAAAATACATGCATAACCATTTTTGTACAGCAAATAACAAAAAAACCAACAACAAACAAGTAAGAGTGCTCTAGTCGGGAGTGCCCGACTACGAGATACCCTGAACCCAGTCCTTACAATCATTCGTACTACTCTAAACTCACACATGCTGCAGTACAAGCAGTACAAGCAGTGCCAGCGGTTTAAGCAGTTAGCTTGCTCTTTCGCTGAGCCCCACACAATGGAAAGTTAAATCTTAAATAACTTCTGTGTTTATTGTCCGATCTTATTGAAATTTTTGGGGCAAACAATTGTCGATAATATGTGTTACCAAACCAAATTGCAAGGTCGTACCTTCAAAAATGGGTTTTTTTAACTTTTGGGGGGTTTGGGGGTGGTATCCAAAAAGTGAAATATTTGTTACATGTGTATGCTATTCGAGATTATACATGTCAAATTAGGGGCCTCTAGCTCTTATAACTTGTAAGTTATATCCAAAAAACGCTGGTCTGAAATCGAAATTTATCGATAACTTTTGAACGGGACGAGCTATCGATAAATTTTAATAAACTTGATCTGTCCCGGGATTAGGAGAACTTATGTTCCAAATATGAAGTCTCTAGCTCTTGTAGTCTCTGATATCTGTGTGTTCATACAGACAGACAGACGGACAGACGGACAGACGGACAGACGGACAGACGGACGGACGGACAGACGGACAGACGGACAGACGGACAGACAGACGGACATGGCTAGATCGACTCGGCTGTTGATACTGATCAATAATATATATACTTTATATGGTCGGAGATGCTTCCTTATGCCTGTTACATACATTTGCACAAAACCATAATACCCTTTTTACCCATTTTTAATGGGTTCAGGGTATAAAAATAGGAATAAATAAAAGAGAGCATACAACTTAAAAAATGTCCGGCCATAATATGAAAACATTGTTTTTAGATTTCCAAATAATTTACATGCAAACATTTGAATGTGTGCGTAAATGTTCTTTTTTTTCTTTTGCACATTTTTTTTCTTCCCATCTGCACAATGCGAACAGACTAAAATATCACAATGTCATCGTTTATGCTTTACATTCTAAACAACAAACTTTCCAATTGGACAAAAAAAGTAGCTAAGCGCTGATAGAGTATATTTCGCTTTTCGAATAATTGCAGTTTTCATTTGCAGATGGACATAGATTTATCTTTCCTCTTCTGTTTCTAGCAGCAATGAATTTGTTAAGGAAACTTTAGAGTTTACTTTTGCATTTGCAAATTAGCTGTGAAGAAATTTATAGTACACATGTACTAATGTTTTACTTCTTGTATTTGTATATTTTATGTTTATATAGAAAGGAGTATGAAAATAAACACCAAAAGTCAAAATTCTCATAGTTAATTTAACAAATAACAAAATACGTTCAGATATTAAAACAATTCTTAAATTAGAACCACTCCTTAAGCCAAGAGCTTCTTAATTTAGATATATACAAATATATATAAATAGCCGTGTCGATCTGCTCATGTCTGTCTGTCCGTCCTGTTGGCCAGAAATTTTATATTTTGAATATGAGTTCTCTATAAGCTAATTCAAATTTAACAGTAGTATTTGTAGACATTTAAAATAAAAATAAAAGCTGGAAAATATTTAAAACTTAACTAAATCAAGCTCACTATCATAAAATATCATGAAGTAGAAACAAAATATCTTATTAAGTAGAAAAAAACAATATATAATAAAAGTTAGTAGTAATAAAAAACACCATCCAAAATAAACCAAAAAGTGAAATATTTTAACATGTATCTGCTATTTGAGATTATATATACCAAATTTGAGCCGTCTTGCTCTTATAATTTTTAGGTTATGGCCCAAATACGCTGGTCGTAAATCGAAATTAATCGATAACTTTCGCACAGGACGAGTTATCGATAAATTGAAATAGACTCGATTATGGCTAGATCAACTCGACTGTTCATACTGATCAAGAATATATATACTATATATGGTCGGAGCTGCTTTCCCATGCCTGTTACATACTTTTGCAAAACTTGACCCATTTTTAAGACGTTCAGGGTATAAATATAAGAAAAATTTAACTTTTCTAAAATACTAATTAAGGAAAACTACATTAAAAATATAAAATAAATAAAAATAAATAAAATAAAATTAACTAGCCCATTGCTACTCTATGCTAAAATTTCAATAAATACAAATAGCTCGAATTGAATTTAAGTGCTGGCTACAGGGTATCTGCTAGTCGGGCACACTAGACACGAGCACACCTATTTGTTTATTACCGATTCAATTATAAATGCATTTGGCAACCAAACGTTTGCACATCAACTAGTACAATGCCCATTGTATTCTGTGGCTATGATGAAACCGTCTGCTATATGCCAGACAGCGTTCGACCGAACAGAAAGCAACCTGAGCAATCAACCCAGCAACCCAACCAGCCAGCAACCCATCAACCCATCAACTTATCAAAGCATAAGTGCCTTCCAATACACTTCCAGCGACCGACCAACTGTTGCTTGTATCTCTTCGTGTGCTGGAAGTGTGCCCAAGTTGGGAAACTCAACACACTTCAGAAGCTCAGAAGTTCAACACACGTCGCAGGACTCGTCCGACTGACAGCCGACTCAGTGTGTCCTGGCCTTTTGAATGGGATGGATCAGAAATGCTTGCTGCCGCTTTGCGACTCGATTGCCGGATTTGAGCCGGCTTAATTTACATGGCAACAAGGCTCGCTCACACACACTCACACACACACACACTCACACACACACGGAACACATAATACTACATAGAGATAACAATGAAAGTATAATTTTAGTGCCTAGTAAAAATCCATGGTGGTGGACATCAGTTTTGTTACGCTTCGCTTTGCTCTGCGTGCAGCCAAAGGGAACATAAAAGAATTGGCAAACAAAACAAAAAAAAACCAAAACTAATAATAAATAAATGGGAGAGCCAGGACATTCCCTCCATTGTGTGGCAGGCAGTATTTTTAAAAAAAAAAAAACAAACCAAAACACACACACACACACTAGAGAACTATGAAGTTATAGCGACGCGGGCGCAAGTCAAATTTAATTTCACGCTTAGCAAGTTTTTTTCTATAGGACCTCGTAAAAAATAATAATAAAAATGAATTCCTAATAAAGAACGGATAATAGTCAGGCGAAGCAAACTCCTTTCCGAATGTATTTCAAAATCTTGATAGTCAGACGATACAAGGGCTTGGAAACTATATACTATATATATATATATAAATTTGTATAAATATATATGTTCATGATAGGAAGTAGTAAAATAGTTGTTGCTTACGTCAATGTCAAGCTCCAAAAAAAAAACAATCGTTTTTATTTCATAGCTTGACATTAGAATTTAAGTCTCGAATTTGAATTTGATTGCTACTTTATTCTATACACTTAATATCTCTTAGTTCTTTTGTTACTTCAAGCGCATTTTAGTGGATTGAAATTTATTTAAGCTTTTCTATGTTTTCTTAATCTTTTTTCAAGCTTCTTCTTAATTCATTGAGTTAAGACTCAAACTTTATATCTGCAATTTAAATTTGAAAACTTTTTTTGTATATTTTGAAACTAATAAATTCATTAATTTATCATTTTATTTAAAAAATATGATTTTTAATTAACACAAAAAAAAAAAATAAATTCATTAATTTATCATTTTATTTAAGAAAATATGATTTTTAATTGATGTGTTCTGAGTTATCTGCACTTTTCGTAATACGTTTATACACCCACTAGTGATTTACCCTGCTAGGGTATACAAAGGGCATTTTCCCCGCTGTTGTCTGCTTTCGGCTTGTTCCCGTTGAGTGACCTCAAAAACAATCGCTGTGACTTTTAACAGCAACCAAACAGAGCTACTTTTGCACTGCGGGGGAGCTGGCATACATTGGGATCATAAAGATAGAGTGATTTGCAGCAAGTGCTTTTTTCACATTAGTTTAGTTTTGAGTGCCTACTTTCAGGGGTATAGACAAATAGCAATAGCATTGCCTACTTTAAGGAGCGGCTGAAAATCTACTTCAATGCAAATCAGCTGCAACTAAAATTAGTAAATGATATTATTCACATGTCAATCACAAGTCATTTGTGAATCTGCCAAACTGAGTTTTCAATGAATGAATACCTTTATTGTTACCATATTACTTGAATGAAATATGTAAATAGTATTATAAATAATTCAATTAAAATTAGCCCTATGATTATAAAAACAAGTAGTGGGCGTGGCCGGAAAATCCAGGACGGAATCTTTTGGGCTGGTCAGCCCTAGTCTAAATTCCAAATTTGGGGACTCTAGCTTCAAAATTGCGGGAAATATACACGTGTTATCGAATTGTGCATTCATGTATATAGATTTTCGCGATTACGGGGCGGGAGTGGGCGTGGTCGAAATTTTGTTTCTGTAATCTGTAGAGGACGTAACCAGTAATATATATTCAAAATACGGTGACCTTAGCTCTAAATCTGCGGGTGATATAAGCATTTAAAATTAATTTTGGAGGTGGGGCTGGTGTGCGTAATAATGGGAGTGGCCGATAAACCTAGCATCCAATTTTTTTGGGAGGTCACCAGCAATATGCCTACCAAATTTGATTACTCTAGCTTTAAAATTGTGGGAGTTATTCACGTTTAATCGATTTGTGATTTGAGGTGTATCGACATGTTATCGATTTGCCAGCTTCCCAGTGGGCGTGGCATACATTTGAAACAAGCTTGATCTGAAGCAAATAGCTATAATCATAACACAGAAGATTTCAAGAGTCTATCTCATATCGTTTCGGAAATACGTGCGTTCATCCAGACAGACAGACGGCCTGACGGACATCCGACAAAACCAATATACTATGAGTTCCTTCGGTATCAGAGTATAACAAGTGGGACATGATTATCTTCGGCGTTGCAAAGATTTTCTACTCTTTTCGAACCTTTAGACAATTTTCACCCCGCCAACTGCAGCACTTTCATATGCAGTAAAAATTCTTTTATCGCTTGGCATACTTTTTTATGTTCTAAGAATATTATATTTATTTCCAGTTGTACGGCAGCTATACGATATAGTGGTCCGATCCGGCCGGTTCCGACCAAGTGCTGTCCCTTTGAATAATAAGAGTCTGTGCAAAGTTTTATCACGATAGCTCAAAAACTGAGGGTCTAGTTTGCATACATACAGACAGACAGACAGACAGACAGACGGACATGGCTAGATCAATTTATTTTGTCATGCTTAGCATACTGGGAGTAACTTTTCCTTCTATGCGTTACAAACTTCAGCACAAACTTTATATATTATTTTCTTCGAATAAAGTATAAAAATTAGAAGTTACAAATTGCTATTATTAATGATTATGTAATTTAGTATTAATAAAAAATGCCCAATTTTGAATTTAATAGTTTAAGGAGGAGAAATAATTTTACACATTTGCTCTGCTTTTTTGTGACTGGTTCAAGGTTATAAGAAATTCAAATTGATGAAACATGCGAATTTTTCGTTACTGGTATTTATCAATTTTAAATATTGACTGCACAAACAAGCTTATAGCTTTTTAAGGTGCTCTCTAATTCAGACTTGATGGATATTCTCGTTGAAATGCAAATCAATATTTAGAGCTCCGACTGAATACTCGGAAATTGTGGACTGGAACTAGTGAAGGCTTTCACTCCATCAGCTCTCGTCAAGTTATGCTTCGGCTTGCAATGATATTGCCTGAAAGCAAGAATAAGAAAAAAGCGAACTAGAGTACACTTACACATGCACGTGTATATATATATATATATAAATATATATATATACACATATATGATGGCCATAAACAATGAAATTTGTTGCTCACTTTTATGGGTTCCTTCCTTCAACACCAACAAGGCAGCATCAACAACAACAACAACAACAACAATAACAATATCAACATACAACTCGCTTGCCGCTGAGTCCTTTTAGCCAATTTTAGTGTCTTACAACTTTCCGCATTGTCTCCGTTTTTGTGCTTATCCGTTTCCGTCGCCCCTGAATCCTGTCCTCTGTCCCTCTGTTGCTGTCCACTCTCATGGCTCTGCCTGTGCCTGTGCCATTGCCAAGCTTAAGTTGTTGCAGCATTTTGTTGTCCTTGCTGCTGCCGCCTCGTTGCCTGGTTAAAAGCATCTTAGCGCTAGCAAAAAGCATATCAACTGCCAGCACAGACAATCGCACACAGGATGCGAGCCCACATTGGACAGGACACACACACACATGCCGAAGAAGAACAAGAACAAGAACAACAAGAAGAAGCAGAAGCAGAAGCGTTGAGCCTGCAGCTCCTCTCTCTCTCTCTCTCTCTCTCTATCTCTCTGCTGCTCTCTCCCTGCCGCTGTTTGCCAGGATAACCGCCGTTTGGCACACAGCACACAGGATCTTCGCCCCAGTCGTAATCTGCTGCGTTTAGTTTATTGCCGGCCATTTGTTAAAACAAAAGCGCTGCCAGCAAGAGAGAGAGAGAGAGAGAAGCGAAGAGAAGAGAGCAGAAGAGTTTGTGATGAGCTTTGCTTAAAAGTTATTAACTAAATTGTACACGCTTGAAATTTAATGCTGCTCTCAGCTCTTTGTTTAGGCGGAAACTTAATCGCTTCGAGTAGCAAACAGGCACAGCAATACAGAATACAGAGCACAGAATACAGAATACAGAATACGGAATACGGAATACGGAATACTACACTGCAGTTGGCAGCGGGTGAACACGCAGTCAGGATAAGCCCTGCTCCTGGGGCAGGTGTCCGGCAGGCAGCGGCCAGCGCAGAGCGACCAGTGTCCTTGGCTGCGATAATAAAGCAAAAGTTGCAACACAATATTTCAGTGTCATTAAAAAGCCAGAGGACACTGGGGCGTATGGGCGTGGCAGCAGCGACGCCAAACTGGCCCCATGCATATAAATTGTGCACTGCGACAGCGCAGTAAGAAATTGATGCAGCAAACGCAAAGAAGAAGCACAAGATGCAGAAGAAGCAGCAGCAGCAGCTGCAGAAGAAGAAGTCTCCGTAGCCAAAGATACCAAAGCGAAAAGTGCAAAAAAAAAAGAGCAAAAAAAAAAACATACTCGCCTAAATCTCTGTCACTCCAATTTCAAATCTCATTCGATTGTTCGCAAATCTTCAGAAATTTGAAAAATAAAAGCGGTTTTATAAATATGCACAATCGGTTGCATATTTAAAGGGATAGGAAAGCTATCATGCAGCTGGTCCATTTTTCCATCCCAGAGACTTTTTTTGAGCGACTGACTTCAACTTAAGAATGTAGGGTCTCTTTAAATTTTATAGTTCAAATTTTAAGATTTATGTATTTTACATCAACTATAAACAGTAGACACAGAAAATTCGACTAGAAGTGTAAATAACACTATGTAACATTTTGTCACATTAAGTTGAAAAATGTTGGATGCATTTTTTCTATGGTTAAACTTTTTTCAAGTTTTTAAAAATTACCTTTTGATGGGAAACATGAAAAATGCGACTATTTGTAAATTACTGTGGGTAACATGGTCGTTAATCTGTGGATTTTTACATTTGATACATTGTTTAATGCCAAATTAATGTATCTAAACCATTCAGCTGCAAAACTACAACTTGAGATTTTTTGTCGAGTTTTCCAAAAGTATAACATTTTGTAAATAAATACATTTGTTCGTGAGATTGGTTGAAATAGGCCGCAATTATTAAAAGATGTGATGGCCTTATTTTTTAAAATCAGTAAATTGGTTAGATAAAAAAATAAATAAATAAAAATATGACCGTATTTGAAAAATTAAAAATAATCTTACCAATAGATAAGTTGAAGTTGTTAGAAAAAAGTAGATGTCCTGGTCTGATTCTTATCAATAGCAATATATTATAATGGCAATATGTATATATAGTATATATATAAATAAAATAATAATAATAATACAAACATAATTTATGCGATTCAGTTTTATCTTTTTCATTAAAAACATTGTTGTTGATTTGTAAGTTACAAATTGAATAAAACAAAATCTAAAAAATATAATTAATGTATATTTGAAGCACATAAAATTGAAGTTGATTTAAAATTTATAGATAAACGTGAAACAATTGAAATAGATGTTTGCAGGCAAGTGAACAATGTAAATTGTACACATTTGAGTGTCATCTGCATGTCCTTAAATATTAAGCAAAGAAAGTCATTTAAGAGGCTGATCTCCAAGGACTGGAGCTCAAGCCCATTGGATGCCCGGAGCAAGTAAATATAAAATGTCCTTTGAGTGTATTGGCTATCAAACAATTACGATACTGCAAGAGTTGCTCCATCCGATGTTGTCGCCCTATCGGATATCGATGTGTCCTGCAGCATAAGTGCACCATAACTTTCGGTTTACACTCAAAAATACTTATAGTGTTGTTGTTGCTGTTGCTGTTGCTGTTATTGATGCTGCTAATGGGCAGCTGGAGAAGGCAGAGCCAGCGGCTTAGATTTTCTTTTTTGTGTGCACTTTTATTTTATGTGTTTTTATATTTTTTGTTCTTTTGTTCTTTCTGCTTCTACTTTTTGGATACCCTTGTTGAGGGCATTATAATTTTCCTGTGAAGTATGTAATATTTAGGCAGTACACATCTTCAAGCCCATATTGTATATGCATTATTGATCAGCCTTAATATCGAGTCCATATAGCCCAATATAGTAAGTCTGTCCGTCTTTCAGCGCCAAATAGTCGCTCAGTTTTAAAGATATCTTGATGAAACTTGGTATGTAAGCTTCTTTTTGTGCTCCGCAGTCCACTTGCCAAAGGCTGCCAGATCGGACAGCTATATTTAAAGTGATTTCTTTTTTAGTTTTTCATATTTTTATAAACTTCATTTTATTTCTTTTACATATTCTTTATTCAAACTAAACTATCCAGTTACTTGAGATATTAAGCTATATGTAGATATATTTATTTTTATTAAATCTTAAATTTGTTGTACAGCATTCTATATCCAGACGAAGCCCACAATACTTTATAAGCAAATTCTCAATATTGAAGCAAGATGTAGAAGGGTTTACAATCGTCGGTGTGCGAAAGACGGCCGTTTTTGTCTTGATGTTTTTTGTTTCAGCTGCCTTTGGGACTGGCTTGCTGACTTGTCCAGTTCGCTGCTTGGTCGCTCGATTGGCGGATGTGCGCTCTTAGCGAAAATTGCATTTAGAAAATGAGTGCAGGGCGCAGGACGCAGGACGCAGGACACTGGTCGCCAGAACACTGTCCAGGGCACGTGGGAAGGCGACGCGTTAATATTTCATCTTTCATGCTCATTTGCACTTACACCCACACACACACACACACACACACACACAGAAGTGGTGTGTGCAGGAGTGGGAGAACAATGGCCAGACCGCACGGCGTGTAATCAAAAGAAAACGTTGCCTCAGACTGCATGTCCTGCGACCTGCGTCCTGCAACTTTGCCGTCTTGCCGAGTGCTAAAGGGCAGAGGACGACAACAAGGACAAGCCAGAGGCAGAGGACGAGCAAGAGGCAGAGGCAGAGGCAGAGGAGCCGGCACCTGCTGCGAGTTATTTACAGCCACTGGAGGGCTTTTTTTGTTTTGCACAGGCACAGCCTGATGGCATGAGCCAGGAGCCAGGAGCCAGTAGCCAGGAGCTTCAGGAGCCAGGAGCTTCAGGAGCCGGTCCTTGTACACAGCTATTACACATCGCCGGAAGCATTTGAATGTGTTTATGTGTAAGCGTCTATCGCCCAGGCAGCAACCAACAACTAAAATATTTCCGTTATTAAGCTAAAGAAACACTTAACTCTGCCAGGATCACGCCAGGACATGGCGGCAGCACGACGCCAGGTGCACTCAATATGTGTGCACAGTGAAAACTCTCCTAACGAACAGGCCTAACAGACGCAGAGCCCTCTGTTTTTGCTCTCTTCCATAACAATTTTACCTCTACTGAATGGAATCTTTTGAATTGTGACAATACCTTTCTTGGCCGGACACAAAACCTGTACATTTTGTGTCTCGTGTCCGTTTCTAAGGGGTTCGCGTCCAGCTAAGGGAGTCAGAATAGTTAGCGACTAATTCGCAGCTATCCCTGTGACAAACCCGAATATCGGTTGTATGGCAGCTATAAGATATAGTGGTCTTATCAGACCGGTTCCGACCAATGCCCGGTCCCTTTGAATACTAAGTCTCTGCGCAAAGTTTCAAAGCGATAACTCTGAAAACATGGGATTTGTGGCCAAAACCGACTTCCAGTTGTATGGCAGCTATAAGATATAGTAGTCCGATTTGGCCGGATCCGACTAATGTTTTGTCCCTTTGAATAATAAGTGTCTGTGCAAAGTTTCATTGCGTTAGCTCAAAAACTGAGGGACAAGTTTACATACATACAGACAGACAGACAGACGGAGATGGCCCGATTAATTTGTTATGTCATTCTAAGCATACTGCAGCTAACTTTTGGGTTTCTCTGACGCTTCAAGTCCAAAATTGCGCGCAAGTTTGTTTGTTCGCTTGAGCGAGTTTTCACTGTAGTACAGATTCACATGGGATCGTTGTTAGTTGCAGCTGCTTTCTGCAGATTTGATGTCAAGATGCAAAATATAGAGACAATGTTGTTCGTGTTGGCTTTTGAGTGCCTGTCTCCTTTGCGCATTAACGCTTGCCACTTGCCACTTCCCACTTGCCACTTCCCACTTGCAACTTGCCACAAAAGCCAATTCAAGTTGAAGGCAAAGCCCCCCAGGCGAATTGACCAATTAATTTCAGTTTCAGTGTCACCTTTCATATGATTTAAGTTTTGTTCTTATGCAACATGCATATATACTATTCGGTATAAACATCTTGAAAAGCGAAAGCCCAAGCCTTTCATTATTTTACTACTTTCTAGCTTCGTGAGACTGAAATAATTTTCAAATTATATTACAATATTGAAGTGACTTCAACATTGAAAGAAACAAATTTTATTTAATTTTCAATTGAAACGAAAGTTAATTGTTTATCATGTCAAAATATATATGGCGCCCAGTGTAGTCGGGGCAGTAAACAGAATTTATATGTTAGGTTATCTTAAGCTAGCAGAGTTGTCATTTTAAGAATATTTACTGTATCCGCTAATCAATAGCTTATAATTTAATTTTAATGCATGTAACTTTTAATTTAATTTTCTATAACTGGCTTTCTTTAATAAAATAATTAAATAAATAGATTAATGTGATAATATAAAGTGGCTGACTGATTTGAGTGAATTCGCTGAGATTTACTGAAAATGGAAAATGGATGAGACTTGAAGAAAACACTTGACCTAAGATAGGTCAATATGTATTAATATCATTACATATATATGAAGTATAATTTAATATAATAAAAATATATTTAATATATATAATTTAAGTATATTCTTGATTTATGAAACAAACAATACGAAAGTGAATACAGCGGCAAAATTCTTAAGCCAGTAATATATTCAAAGGTGAAGGCCGTTTATTCTAGGCGCAAACGTTTTGAATAATTTATTTAAATTAATAGAGCAATTTGAAAATTGTAAAATATTTTAGTAAACTATTTTCGCTATTGCTTTGTAATTGCATCTTTAAGGCCACCTAATCTTCTAAAACGAGCGGATTTTAATATATTTATACTAATGCTAAGGAGCACATTCTTGAGTTCAGATTGCAGATATTGATTGGGGGAAAAACTACTGAATTTCAGATTTTTCATTCAAAAATCTAAAATTCTTGATTCAAGATAAGCAACTTGTGTACTTTAATGCAAATTGTTCTCTGTGTACAAAAGATTGTGCGATCAGCTAACGGGAACACTCGACTATTGTCATTTGGTCAGTTATGTTCCTCTTTAGTTCATATATCATATATTTAGATCATATGTATGTCTTTCCATACATAGATATATATATAGATACATGTATATTGGTTATTATAATATGTGGACGCCATCACTCGACTGCTACTTGAACAATTTTCGGCTGGCGATGTTTCTCGCATGCGGCATCTGCTTGAGTGGCGACTTACGAACGCCTGAGTGGCTGCCGGCTCAATTTACGAATTCAGTTTTTATACGCTGGTAACTTGTAAATATTTCCGTTCAATTTGGCAGGCATCGAATGTTGTTGTTGTTCCTACATGGCAACTACAAAAGCTTGCCCAAATGAAAATGGCACACACACACAGAGAGAGCGAGAGAGAGAGAGGGAGAGAGAGAGAGAGAGAGAGAGAGAGAGAGTGGCAGAAAGTCATTGACGTGCAACAAAGTTCGGCCCCATTTGCCGTGCTGCTGTGTTGTGTTGTGTTGTGTTGTGTCCAACGTTGTAACGTTGTTCTGGGGTGGCCACACGGGGCGTATACGCAACGTGCACTGTGCACTGTGCACTGTGCACTATACACTGTGCAAACGTGCAACGTGCAAGGAGCGACTGCAGTTTACAGTTAATCGTAAAACAAAATGAAAAGCGAAAACAATAAACTGAAATTCAATTTTCGCATTGTAAAACATAATTTTCTACAACTTTACGTCAGCTTGGGCCCCCCAATCGCATTGGGAATCGCCTCTGCTAAAAGGTAGTTAATATTTGCCGTCTACTTGGCAGCGCACCTCAGCTACGCTGCTTCTTCTTCTTGCTGCTTCTTCTTGTTGCTGTTGTTGTTGTTTATCGTGTTATTATTGCTGCTGCTGCTGTTGTTGTTGCTCTGTAACATTCCACTCGAGTTGCGAGTTGTTTTTTGCTGGCTGCTTCCTGTTTTGAAATTTATGGCGCCGTCGTCGCCAGCGCCGCCGTCGACTTCGCATGAGTTATGCGCGTTTCATTTGTACTGCTCCTGACACCGGCTCCGGCTCCGGCTGAGGGTGCGGGTGCGGGTCCGAGTACGGGTGCGGGTGCGAATACGGCTCTGTGTCTGGGTTCCTGCTCGGGGTCCAGGGCTTGGCCCCACGTTAAGTGTTAAATTATTTTATGTACATGTGTTGCTATATCACTATAGGTAGCATGTGGCCGGGGCAGACACGCCCCTTTCACCACTTGACACTGCTGCCATTTAATTATGAACGCTGATTTTTACAAGCACACCGCAGTCTAGCATTCAATTCAAAACAGCAACAATGCTAACAGTGTTGCTTTGTGCTATAGCGTATGCTATTTGCTACACAGCACAATTTTAGGTCTAATCAGTATTATGTAAGTGCTTATAGCCTCATTCCACTAGGTCTATCATGTTTTTAAGAATTTTTTATTAGCACTGGAAGTTGAGCTTAAAAAAAGCATAAAAGTAGAGTAAACAAGTAAGAGTGCTTTGGTCGGGAGTGCCCGACTAGCAGGCACCCTGAACCCTGACATCCATTCATACTTACCTATCAATGCACATTCTTACAAACACACACATACTGCAAGCAGAGCAAGCAGTTTAAGCAGGCTAACTTCTTCGCAAGGAAGGGTAAATCTTAAATAACTTATGTGCTTAGTGTCCGATCTTTGTGAAATTTTCAGCACATAACATTGGCTATGAAATGGGTCATCAAACCAAATTGAAAGATCATGAATTGGAAAATGAGTGCTTTTCCCATTTGGGGAGATGGGGGTACGGTATCCAAAAAGTGAAATATTTGTTAGATGTGTATGCTATTCGAGACTGTACATACAAAATTTGGTGCCTCTAGCTTATATAACTTTCAAGTTATGACCAATAATCACTGTTCTGCAATCGAAAATGATCGATAACTTTTGAACGGGACGTGTTATCGATAAAATAAAACAAACCTGATCTGTCCCGGGACTACGAGAACTATTCCTAATTTGCTGTATTAAATCAAATGAATGTCAAATGGGCAAATAACGTGAGATAAATAGTCTATATTTTAGACATATATAAACATATAAATAGGTATATCAACCCATGTATTCTCGGCATAGCATCGAAGGCAAAATATGCTCCTTTAGATCAATCTTTCGGGCAGCTATATATTGTCACATTAAAGAACTTCAAATCACTCGAAATTAATGTTTTAGAACTATACTCAAATTTCAGAGAGAAGTGGACATATATTGACAAATATTAACATGTATAGTTACTCAGTTTCTTAGATTTAGGCACTCGTCTTTAGATTCATATTTTTCTCAAGTGTTCTTCCAATAAGAAAAGGCAAAGTTTCCTTAGTATAAGATGTTATTACTCCACTCGAATACAAACATTTGTATATTTGTAAGTGAATAAATTAAATTGTATAACGATTTCTAAATTTGCATAGCATCGATTATATTTGGCAATGGTCTGCTGGGCGTTCTAGTGGGCATGGCTTAGAAACCTAGCATTCAATTTTTCGGGAGGTCATTAGAAATCTACCAACTAAACTTGATGACTATAGCCTTAAGACTGTGGGACATATTCTTGTTTTATCGATTTGAGATGTATCGATATGTTATCGATTTGCCAGACTTCCAGTGAGCGTGTCACACAGCTCTTAAAACTTCATTTGTAGCAGACAACTACAAGTTTAAAATCCAATGAATACCTTCAGTATCGGAGTATAAAATATTAAGCTAATATAGTTTATAAAATAGTATTTCAATTCAAATAATTCCATACAAGTAAAAAATCAAAGCCATAAAGTTGAAGAATTAAACTATATTTTGGAACTCTGTATATAGAAGCAAACAACACTAGGAACTAGCTCCGCTTTACGCTCTCTCTCTCTCTCTCTCTCTCTCTTTCTCTCTCGCTCTCTCTATCTCTCTCTCTCTCTCTCTCTCTTTCTCTCTCTGTGTATCCTTTGCTGTCTAGTCGAAGTGGCAGCGATCGCGTTCCCGACTGCGTCTTCGGAAGGTGCGTGTCCACAGTCGCCGCCGCAAGAGGTCGCCACCTGCGCTTCCTATAGCTTCAGCTGTAGATGGCGCCGCTCGAGCTCCACTAATGCGTTCCCGATTCCAATCCGGATCCCATTGCCAGTTCCAGTTGCGCACTCGCTGCGATCGCTGTCGCTGCACATACGGCTTGCTGGAGCTGGTGTCGAAGTAAAAGGTGCCCCGTGTCCGGCGATGCGAGTGAATCCCGAAGCGGGCACGCCGATTGCCATCGCAACGGCCGGCGCTGTACTCGCGATAGCTGTCGCAGTGGTGGCCAATGAAGGGATACTGTGGATCCATGGACTGCCGGAAGAAAATGGCAGCTGCCGAGTGGCTGCAGGCAATGGGATCTGCGAAGAAGCGGGCTAAATATGAATATCCGTCTCTCTTTTTGACTAGTGAATTCACTTGTCACAATTCACGTGGGCATTACTTAAGACTTCATGTGTGAATTGTCACGTATGAATTCACCAGTCTTACAAGTAGCATTGATTGTCTTCTAAAAGTCGACAAGTTCTGTGCTTTGCTTTCGAGTCTCTATCAAAACATTAGATAAACTTCCATAAGTGTCTTAATGCGGATGAATCAATGTTCAAATAAAGTCCTACATAGCTATGGTTCACATGGCAGCATTATGTCTCAGATAGAGTGCCCAATAAGCAATTTCAGTTTTTCAATCGCTTTATAAATTTTGCAAATTATGTCACGTTTACATGCGAATGTCCAAAAATACTTTATGGCTAGCAACAAAGTTGATTTCTTGCGACTGATGGCAATAATTGTATTATTTGATAATGAAAAACAAAATGTCTGCTCAACAGTTACCTTATGTAGTAAATAAAGTCCCACATAGCTTTTATCTGACACATAGTATTATTGTGGCTTAAAATTTGCAATGTGCGCAAGGACTCTGTCATATTATTGAGTTTAGCTGACAATTGAAAAATATGTGAAATATTTCGATTTAAATATATATATATATATATATATTGATTGGTAACCAATGAAATTACTATAATTTGGTAATCACAAATTGTGTCACGAATGCATCGAAAGGCTGACAATGTGAATATCCTTGACCTGGGCAAATATCAACAAAATGTGTAACTTTTTATAAGCCTTAAGGCCTATTTGAAGCAAACATGATTGAGATAAGGATAATCCTCTTCCAATCACTAGAAGTTTAGATTGCAAGAAATAAACGCAGTTCAATTGTTGAATTTGAAGCGCTGTATCCATTTCGGAAGCATAAAGCCCCTGCCCAGCTCATGTTAAATTCATGGGTGATAAATTCCACTGAGGCGCAAGTGGAACTCAGTTGGCGACACTTACTTGTACTCTGCATGTCGCTCAGATTCATGAACATCAGACAGTTGCGCTGGGGCGCCCGGCCGCCGTTCGGATAGAAGTCGGCGTGGCCGCACTTCAGGCTGGTGCCCAGAGTGCCGCCCGAGGTGTGCAGCACCTGGACGAACTGGGCGTCCGTGTGGTCCAGGCGATACTTGGGCGCCACAGCCGCCGGCAGGGTGAACAGCGGCCCAGCCGGATCGAGCCCAATGATTTGCTCCACCTTGCCGCCCAGGACGGCGCCCGCGTATCCGGCTGCATGGGCGCCCAGGCTGTAGCCGGCCAGGGTCACGTTCTGGCGATTGAAGTGACGCGGCCGCATCTCCTCCAGGGCAATGATGATGCCGGCGACGGTCAGCCCCACATCGAAGATGGACATCGAGGCGCTCTTGTAGTCGTTCTGCGACAGATTGCCCCAGTCCACAACGCACACGTTGTAGCCATCGTCGAAGAGTGTCCAGGCTAAAGGTTAAAGGTGCGATCACGAATTTAATAACAGTGTATTTGACTATAACTAAACTAGAGCATAATTCGCTAGATAATATGTACATATATATTGTGTTATCAGACTAGAATAACTGTAATGAGAAGACTCTGCTTAGATTTTTTTAGCTCGTAACTAACTCGTACTATTACTTATTTGTTATTAATCCTTGCTTATCTTTTTAGTTGAATTTTCATTATTATTTTTTATGCATTTTATAATTCCAAATGTAATTTTCTTTAGTTGTTCATTTTAGTGATTTGCTTATATTAGTTGAAGTTAAGCAAACAAAAACCAATAAAATATGTTCTTTAAGCTTTGTTCAACTTAATTTAATAATGAAAATCAGCCTACTTGAAATTTGTCTATTGCTTAATAACTTTAAATATCCAACAAAGGTTTTACAAAATCTTCAATTCAAATATAATAACTTGAACTCTTAATCAGGCATGCTTCCATTTCGGTTTGAAAACTTCATACAGATTCGACATTCTTATCTTGGCTTAAATATGTTTTTTTCTTTAAAATTTATAAATTTGATTCATTTTCCTGTGTTGACAGTTTTTAGTCGACATTAAATAAATAAATAATACACTTTTAGAATACATTTGAAGTGCCTTAGGCCATAGTCAAAAGCACTTATGCAGCTTATAGGCATTTAGAAAATTTGAATATATGTATATGCAAACAGCTTAGGCTTTTTTTTTAATATTCAGCATAGTACAATGTACGCATGTAAGATATATATATATATATATATATATAAATATACATACAATTTAAACATATTTTCAGATTGAAATCATGCGCTAAATATACAAATGATGCACACAGGTGACTTGAAATAAAATTTTTGCTCATATAAGTCTTCTAAACAATACTCATAAAACGTATATCATAGTCTGAACTTAGACGTAGGACCACATTGTTCAATTCTTATATAGATAAATATACACCCAATTCTAATTCGATTGGTTCCAGAACAAACCGTGTAAAAAACAACAAGTCTGAAAAGATTATCTTCGGCGTGCCGAAGATTTTATACTCTTTTCGAACCTTTAAACAATTTTCATTCTGCCAACTGCAGCACTTTCATATGCTGTAATAATTCATTTTATCGCTTGGCATTTATTTTTTTTGCTCTAAGAATATTAAATTTTTTTCCAGTTGTATGGCATCTACAAGATATAGTAGTCCGATCCGGCCGGTTTCGACCAATGTGATGTCCCCTTGAATAATAAGTCTCTGTGCAAAGTTTTATCACAATAGCTCAAAATCTGAGGGACTAGTTTGCATACATACAGACAGACCGACAGACAGATAGATAGACAGACAGACAGACAGACAGACGGACATGGCTAGATCAATTTGTATTGTCATTCTAAGCATACTGGCAGTAACTTTTGGGGGTCTCCGACGCTTCCTTCTATGCGTTACAAACTTCAGCACAAACTTAATATACTATTTTCTTGAAAAGAGTATAAATATTGAACAAAGTTCACAAAAATAAAAATTGTCAAAAAAATTGAATCAAATTGAAAACAAGTAAACATTTAAAAAATAAATTGCATTTTCTAGCCGTGATAAAGCGAAACTGTGTACAAAAAGAGAATTAGGTGTATATATAAGACATATCCAAGCAAGCACAAATCTGTCAAAATGAATGATTTGATTTCTGTACCGATTCTGCATATGTATAGCTATAACTATCTCGAATATGTTGACTAACAGAAATGAAATGCCGCTGCACTCACTCAACAGGAGCTCCTGCACCCAATCCTTGCTGCCCTGATCATTCCAGCCGTGCAAAAAGAGCGCCAGCTTCTTGTTGGCATCCAAACGACGGAATCCGCTCAGATCGCCCAGCTGCAAATTGAAGTGCACCTCATCGCCCAGTTGGACGTCGGAGCTGGCCGTTAAGAGGTGGTAAGAAGTGGTAAGAAGTGGGCAAGCAGTGAGACAAGTGTCGAGTCTGGAGTGGAGTTCAATTTGAGACACTTACATGGTGCGGCACTCGAACACAATGCCATAGTTGAGATGGGCGCGCTCCAGACTGTTCCGCAGCATTGTCTCCTGCATATAGCGCAGGCTCTTCTGCAAGATATGCCATTTGTGCAAATGTGAGCCGCAGCTGCCGATGCTGCCCAGCAGCAGCAGACTGGTCCAGATCCAGGCGAATTGATATTGCTGTTGCTGTTGTTGCTTGTGGCCAGTCTGGCGCCGGTTCACGTGCGGGGCATGCAAACACTTTGGGGCACAACACACGCACACACACAAAAAAATATGTATAAATCAAAAATCGAAGAAAATAACAGCAAAAGCCGCAATAATTTGTAAGCGATGGCTTGGCGAAATATTCGATGCTTGCCTGGCAGTGTAAGGGCGAAAGCGCTGGCGGGTGCGAGCGAGAGAGCAGGAGCGGCCAGCGAGCGAGACAGCGATAGAGGCAGCGAGATGGCGCGCGAGACAGCAGAGAATCGTGTTAATCGGCGGATTTGGACCGCTTGGCTTGCCCCCTGACATGCTACTAACCGGCAGCAGCGTTCGCTAGCCACGTCCAAGCATCGAAGCATCGAGGCATCCAATCCCAGCCCGGCTCCACGCTGATGACCCTCGCCGCAGCAGCGGCTGCCGCCAAATGATCATCATGGCGTGTTCTTGTTGCTTGTTAGCTATCTATCTACAAGATGCGGGACTCGATTGTTTGCACAAGTGAAAGTAAAGCGTGTAACGGCTTCGTCTTCGACTTCGTCTTCGTCTTTGTATTTGATGTAGCTGCAGCACTCGACTGATCTTGACATACTAGACGCGGAGCCCGAGACCTGTTTGGCACCTTACACGAGACAGTCAACAGTCAACAGCCAACAGTCAACAGACAGTCTGCGACAGTCAGCTGAGCAAACATAACAACGAAAATCTACCGTAAACAGCATCGTAAAATCGATAGTTGGACCCAAAGACAATGGCTCGGCATTGGCATTTGTGGTACTCCACATACATAGATCATCAAATCGCTGGAAACTTTTATGAGCGACAATTTGCTGTGAGAATAACTTGGACCTAAATAGCGCTTTCTCGTTGCCTCAATTACACAGAGACAAAAAATGTGCTCACAAAAAACGATCAATGAAAATCTGAAGTAAAAGTGAGACAACAAAAAAATGTGTTTAATAAATAATAGTAATAAAACAATAATAAAAATGAGTATAAAACTTAGAAATTATGAAATATTTTTGTTTTCTTTTAAAGATATTTCCTCGCAGTATTAGTTATTGTGTATTTAAATTAAATTTAATTTTTTATTTTATTCACCAATAAAAAGAAAAGCAGAAATAAATATATCGATACATTTACTTCACCTGCTTAACCTAATTAATTCATAGTTAATTCATGAATGAATCCATCTCAAATGCTTTTCATTCTATTTATATTCTTTTGTCGATCTACAGCATATTTTTTTTAATGCACAGTCATTTGTTGCTAGAAATATAAAATATACAAATATTTGAAATCTTAAAGGCAAATATGACTAAGCACAAGTTAAAGAACATTTGTGTGTACAATTAAATTGATTCAGCTTTCTAATATTAATCTACATTGCTTAAATGATTTTAGCTTTATTCATTGCAGGATATGGAAATGACGAAGCACTTCTATTTTTGCTGTGTACTTATGATTTTTGTTTATCATAGAAAATTAGCATATACATTTGCTGACTTGTATACTCCAAAACTCAATTAACACACATTTTACACTATCTCTTTAATAGGTCAGTCATGAACATTTTTTCGGCTAAGAGCACAACATTAAAGTTTCTCTCTTCAGAGCGATTAGTCTATGCCTCTCGCTCTCAATCGCTTTCTTTCTCTTTCTAGGTCTGGGTCTCTCTGAGCTATAAACTTGCTAAGATGTTTAACGAAAGCGTAGACAAAGCACAAGTCATGCTAATGGTGATAGGCCAACAAGTCGTTTTCAAATTCCAGCGAAGCTAAAAGTTCTTCTTGCATTACATATTTCGTGTCAAGATTCTTGAATTCAGGTAGAATTCAGAAAGCCCTAACTCAAGCACGAGCTTATGTCATGGACAATTAATTTATTATAACCGTTTTATGATAATAACAACTCGATAACATGCGTTGGGATTTGCCCACACTTGTGTTAAATAAAAGGAAACACTCAAAGTTTTATTTCTAAATATCGAATAAACAAGCTGTTTTTCTTTTGCAGAACTTGACAAAAGTTTGTTGCATTACATTTTTGATATCAATTACCTTTTAAGTTGATAATTTACATTTATTAAATATTAAATTTAATAAATTAAATATTGATAGCATAGAATATAGCTGCAATAGAAACTAAAAGTCGAAATTCGATTTCCAGCTGGAAAAACTTGACTTTTACTGGCAGAAAATAATATCAACAGCAGATATATATGTATAATATATTAAATTTTTCACAAATCTCGCTCTTGTTTATCAATCAATTTGGTTCTGATCAGATAATGGTGTTAAACAAAATAAGTTTGCAGTGCATAGCAAAACTATTTACATAGAATATAAGTTAAACCAGAAAAAGCTTCTTGTAAATAGCAAATATCTAGAAAAAAGCAAAGAGCTTAAATGATTTTCAAATTGCTTTGACCCTATTATAAAAATAAAATGTTTTCTAAAAAATAACAAAAAAACGGCCTGAATTTGTGTGCAACAATAAAAATAATATTATTAATATTAATAATAATAAAAGTGATTTTGTGTTAGTATTAGTTTCGAATTTAAAATGTTAAGTTTTCTGCTTTTTATGACTTGCGCAATAATTTATAAATAATATATTAAGTTTTAATATTCAACAATAATTTTACTGTAGAGAGTATATGTTGTAAATTGATACCGATATTTCATATATTTAGTATCAAAATATTTTCCTTATAACTTAAGTGTTTTTGAAAAAAAACTTTTAAAACCATTTGTTTAATATTATTAAAATATTTGTTGAAATTAATTTCACATTTCCACTAAGTTCGAGATGAACATAAGAAGTTAAGTCTCAAGTAAGAGTTTTCCATTAGAAGCTGCCGTTTTGAGCAGTCCAAGCACTTATGTACATACATTACTTACCAAAAGCAAGTCTATGTTAGTGATAATATTGAGGTTGAAAAGGACTTTAACGATATATGAAAAGCAAAATTAAAAGAATCATAATCACATAAGTAGAGCTTAAGGCAAAGTTACTGAACATATTTGTGTAAGTTCGCAAAAAAAACTTCTCAAATTATTCCAACCGATTGCCTTTCGAATAGTTTTCATATTTAACAGTTGACAATTTTGAATGAATTAGCCGAATGAGTTTGGTATGGGTTTTTGCAAATAATATTCCCACTTGAGGGCCATTTGCTGTGTGTCTTATCATTAATGTAAAGTACGGTGTAATTGTTAATGAACAATAAGCGGCTGGCTGCTCCAATCTTGAGCGCCCCTTTTTAACCAGTCTTATGAATGGCTTTAGTACCCCACCCCCGACCAGCCACCCAGCCCCGCAGCCCCCCAGCCCCACCTCCTCTTATTACTGCGGCCATCGCTTTTGCCTATTAAGCAGAATGATAATAATAATGAGTAATGGCAACAACAACAACAACAACAACAGCAACAACAACAGCTGCGCGCAATAACTTTACATGTGTGGCAAAGCTGTAAATGAATGTGTGTGTGTGTGTGTGTGTGTGTGTGTGTGTGAGTGTGTGTTGTGTAAGTTCTGTCTCGTGTGCCGTTGTGTGTTTGTGTTGGTGCGTTTGGGGACGCATTCAAAGCAATTTCCACAATTTTCGTATTGTTTACTTAATTAATTCCGCACAAAGATTTTCATTTACGAGTGTGCTGCATATGTGTGTGTGTCTCTCTCTCTATCTGTGTGTGTGTGTGTGTGTGTGCGTAATTGTGTTGGTGTGTTTGTTGGCTTTGTTGCGGCACATGCAGCTGTTTTGTGGTTATTACAGCAAGCCACACACACACACACACACACACACACAGACTCGCACACTCGCACACACACACACTCGTACACACTCTCTTTACATAGATCAAGTCGCGTAATGAGTTTATAACATTTAATGAATGCCACCGCACAATGCGGCGAATGCGCAATAAAAGAAGAGCTTTTAAAGCATGCGCCTTTAACTATGCAACAAGTTTTAATCTGCGAACAGCACTCAAATCGGTAGTAAAGCCACAGATTGCGATAGCTATATCATATGCAAAAGACACTTAATTGCGACTTGGACGCGGTTTAGTTAGAACCGGTTTGGATATCGAACCGGTCTGCATACAAATATTCGTTTGTGCTCTGCTTCAGAAGTTAACTTCGTTAACAACAAGCGAAGAGGTCATAAATCTAAGGCTCGACTTAAGAGTTTATGCATATATGTAAAGATTTGCAACGGAATTTCATTAATATGTGTAAGCTGCTTACAAAATGACTGATATTCCAACTAGTAAACAAAAGGTAAGTTTAATATACACAGTAAAAGAAAATGGGCGAAGATAAAACACTTTATGCCAAAATTATCTTAAATATCAAGATATAATGTAAATAAATTAACTCATTAATGTATATAAATCAATACGGTATTAAAGTTAATCTAAAGCTTCATTTCATTGACAAAAAACTTTAGAATTAAACACTTATTTTGTACTGTGTACAAAATATTTATATCATCTATAAAAGATATAAAGAAAAAGCTATTTCCTTGAAAAGTATGATAACCAATTGTTATATATACAAATATAAATATAAATATAAATATATATTAATATAGAAAAATATATTTACTTATATATGTATATACATGTATACTTTTTTCAAGAGATAGTGACTATTTAGATACTTTTGTGTGACTAAAAGATAATTATATGCATACTTGTCTTAGATGTACACTTTTAAGCTTGTGATTATAGATATCATATTATTATTTATCATTCATGTTACTTTAATTTATATAGCTTTCATTTCAATTTACTGTGTGTGGTTATATTTGTAAATTTGAAATAAATCAATAAAATCATTGAAATAAGTAGAACAAACAAAATAACTAAAACAAATTAAATAAATTAAAAAATTATATATACAAAATAAATAAAATAAATGAAACCCATAACATAGATAAAATAAATAATATTAATAAAATTTATTAAATTCATAAAAAAAATATAATAGCCAAAATTAAATAAATATATTTCAAGAATCTAAAAAAACGAAATACAAGTTAAATTTGTATACAAAAATACGAATTTCGAGTAGGCTAGTGTAATTGAAGAGACAAACAGGTGAACTGGGAGTTGTTATTAGTGCAAGTGTCCTTCTTAATAGCAATTAATTAGAATGCTAACCGCAATTTGATTAAATTGCGTCAGAGTCGCATTCGATTTGGTTGCAGGCATCACAGTCAGTCGATGTTGTGTCGGCTGTGTGAGTTCGTTTTCGTTTATTTCTTTGTTTGGTACACGCTTTGGTACGCTGGCTGGTACTCCTCTTTAGCGACTAAGGAGCATTTGATGGCCTTGCGCTCGAGTTGGCAGCGTGATGGAGTTGCGTATACGTATACGTATACGTAATGTGGCAAGCCCCTGTTTGCAGCCCTGTAGTTTGCTTTGCCGTTTGACTTCAATTTAAAGTTGGGGGCGTGCCAGTTGGGCGTGGCAGTGTGGCAGAGGCGGAGGCGGAGGCTGTGGCAGTGACAGCCTGACTTTAGCTCAATAGCAGTGAGTTGTTGGGGAAACTATTTTACCGCTCAATTGATTTTGCAATTTATTTGCGCGCATTATGCGAACAATCACACGGACACACACAGGAGCAGCAGCAGCAGCAGGAGCAGCAGCAGCAGCAGCAGGAGATAGCTTTAGCACACGTGTCCTGAGCCGAAAACGAACATTTTGCCGGTGGCTGGCGCATTTTCAATTCTATTTACTCCCAATAATCATCATCAATGTCAGCTGCGCTTGCACTAAAATAAAATAACAACAGTGGCAGGAGCAGCTACGGGTACAGCAGTCGCAGCAGCAACAACAACAACCTTGAGCACATAACAAAAGTAACAACGTCAACAGGATCATTGGCGGTATTGACAGCAACAACAAACAGAGACTGCTCTGAGTTGTTTTGTTGTCACAGTTGCCCAGACACTCGAAGCGAGACACATGCGATGGGGCAAGATGGAGCTGAAGTGGCAGCAACGCATAGAGAGTTGATGTTTATATCGATTGCTGGCAATTTCCAGAATTACAACACTCACACACACACACACAGCCTGTATACTGAGAGATACTCTCACAGACAGTTTCGGTGGGGCGGGGGCAGAGGGGCAGAGGGGCACACACTTGAGACACGTCGTCAGCGACGTGCGCATGTTGTGCACCCTCTGCTGCTGCTCCTTGTCGTCCTTGCCACACGTCGCCCATTGCCATTCCGCTGGAATTTGCCGGATTGTCGGCAGAGTGGGGCAACTAGCAGCTGCGGCAGCAGCAGCAGCAGCAGAGAAGGGGTCACAGTCACCGTCACCGTCACAGTCACCATTCACCATTCACCATTTACTATTACTCTGGCAGCAACACAAAACACAATCAATGCCATCCGAACAGGCGCACAATT
This sequence comes from Drosophila flavopinicola, assembly GCA_035042425.1. NCBI lineage: Eukaryota > Metazoa > Arthropoda > Insecta > Diptera > Drosophilidae > Drosophila > Drosophila flavopinicola. Next base: position 324,407 of record JAWNLL010000451.1, on the reverse strand, counting down.
TGTCCAACTTGATTCATTAGATGGGTCAGGTGTCAATTGAACAAATAATAGTTACACGCATTTTGGAAAATTTCTATGTCTACACTATTAGACATTTTTCATTTGTTTTATGCATATATTTACAATATAGATTATTGTCTTATGCTATTTACTTTCTGTTTTAATTGATCAGAATATATTCATAGTACTTAGTAAGGCCATATTTGAAAATATGTATGTGTATTATAATAAATTTTCTTTTTTTTTTGCCCTAAACTTAAAATATTTATTATTTTTTTATTATAAAGATATTTTCTTTATTTAATACATTCTTATATAACCTGTATGCTATTGATATTTGGATTTTTTTGATAAGCAAATATTTATAATACTTAAGATATTCATATTTAAAAATATATTTGTATATTATATAAATATCGTTTTTGTTTTGTGAATAATTCAGACTAAACGAAATGATCTAAAACTAAATATTAAGTTATAATACTAATACTTATTATTGGCATATATTAACAATATCCTTTTATAATATCACATATACATATATAGCTTTTTTAAGAATAATATGAATACAAACTATAACTCACAATATATTTATCTTTTTTTATTTTTATGCAAACTTTCTTCTTATATAGTTTTTATAACACAGTAATATTTTGACTTCTTTGTTCGGAATATAATAATAATAATAATTATTATTGCCATATTTGAAAACCTCTGTGTATACTACATTTTAAGATATTGCTTTCCTATTATGAATAATGCAGACTATATTAAATGGTCTAAAACGCCAAATATTTAGTTTTCTTATAATAGAGATATTTTATTATTTAATGATATTAGCTTTCTGCCTTTTTTGAACAGAACAAAATAATAATAGTAACGCCATTATTGAAAATATATATATCTATTATCATAAATATTACTTTTGAATAATAATATGGTTTGTATGATATTAATTTTTTTTTATTTATTTAATCTGAATATATATATATAATACTACTTATTGGAAAATGTGCCCTTTGTTTTATGAACAATAAAGTTAAGTTATTATATAAATTAAAGTATATTTTTTTCTATTTGATTACATTTGAATGGAGGTAATACACATACTCATTAAAATAGTTATCCAGCTAAGATTTCCGCATGCAAGCAAAACGAATGCGAATTGATTTGTCGGGTGTACAATCGCGTGCCGTTTACTACTGGGGGCTTTGTTGTCTCGCGATTTGCTACGCTTGATGCTTGACGCTCGACTCTGGTACAGTACAGAGTATCCGCTTGCCAGAGTATCTATTGCTCACCCTTCACTATGCCGGCACAAAAAACTAAAACAACAAATTACGCTAAATCAAATTTTCTTTTTTGTCTCTTTATATACCCTGCATAATAGTTGCAGTCATGTTGGGCAACAAAGTTGCCGCATGCAATATGTCGATATTATTTTCTTGACTGCAATTAATTTAAATCTGCTTGCGACTTTGCAGTTGTAGTCACGATGTACAAGATAGTTTCTTTTGTATATAACATTAAATTATTGACTATTAAAATTTATTATATATTTACTTTTTATTATTTATAATGTTATATATTTCATTTTCGCCCTCTCAACTGGTAGACCAGAAAAACATTTCTTTATAAATTGTCAAACAATGTTTTTATTTATTTGCAAGGGTTAGAGCTCATAAAAATGGCCGTAAGCTTATCTTCTGTCAAGATTTGTATGCAATTTATACAATACAGGGTATCTGCTAGTCATGAGCCGTCGACTAGGGCACCCTTACGTGTTTCTACATTGCGTTGTTTCGTTGTTTTTGCGCTGACGCAAGAAAGTGTTGCATATTTTTTGCTGTCATTTGTTTTTATGTGCCCGTTCACATTTACCCCCACTAGACCCAACAGCCCCACCCCCAAACGCACACACAGCGCCACTGGATTGAAGTTGCTGCCCCCACCGAATGAGTGTGTGTGTGTGTGTGTGTGTGTGTGGTGCTTTTAAAGCGCAAGTACTTACACATACAAATTTGCGCAAAAATTGAGGAAAATTGGCAAAAATTGTCATCGCTTGTGTCACATAAAAACACATTTTGGGGCTAAAAGCGCTTAGCGACAAATCCGCTTGTCATGGTCAACAAATACATATACAAATACAAATTAACAACAACAGCGATCAGAGCTAAGCTCGCATAAAAAAAAATACCAAATCCAGCGAACAACAAACAACACACACACCCACACACACACATCCGCACACACACTCATAATATGCTTTAAAAATATATTACAATGGTATAAAGTTAACAATGCAAGGACCTTTGGCACGCCTTCCCACATAGTACTGCTAGTAAGCAGACACACACACACACACACACACACACACACACACACACACGCACGTGTTTAGTGCACACCCTTACTTAAGCTGTGAAATAAATTCACGGGTGTACCAAGTCGCTAAAACGCAAACAAAAATTTGCTGCTTTCTATCGCATAAATAAAGTTTAAAATAAAGTGAGCAAGAAGTTGTAGCAGCAACAGCAGCAGCAGCAGCAACAACAGGGAGAACAACAACAATAGCACCATGCCACAAAGTTCACACGCAAAGGCGTTTGTGCCACGCCCCGAAAAACAAACGTCATTTAAAAGTTATTTCAACGTTAGTTGGTGTTTATGTAAAAGTAGCTGCCGGGCACAAAAATTTCATCCTCAAACACCCAACACCCCCATCCACCCACACTAGTGTTTAAGCAAACTTCGCACTTACACACACACTCACACTCACACACACACACACACGCACACACATACAGAGAGAGAAGTGAACTAAACGCTACGTGCTGATTACTGCAAACGCAAGGATTTTCCCACACAGGATTTTGGCCACAGAAAAAGGCGACACACCAGAATTTACTACAGGATCTCATTTGTTAGTTTTGTTTTGTTACTGTGTTTGCCAAGCATTTCACGCGATTCAAACACACAGCCATACTCATATGCACAACACACACACACCTGCACACACACACACACACACACACACACACACACCTGCACACGTGGACATTTGCCGCTTAACAAAATATTTAGCAAGTGTGTACATTTTATTGCCCCGCACAGCGGACAGCGACAGCAGCAAGGTGCCAGGCGGAATGATTAGTGACGGGCATACACGACTGCGACTCACACTGCCAACGCTTCAAATTCATTTATATACAGTGAAAACTCTTTTAGTGAACTACCCTTGAGCGGGCATTTTGCCTTGGATCATCATTTTTTTAAGCCCATTTTATCTCACTCGAATAAAAGCAAAAAACATTTTTCCTATGAATTGCGGAAAGTAACTCTTTTAAGTGGCTTGTGTCCTGCTAAGGGAGGTTTTTTTCCACAATTTGGCTTACATATACATATATATATATAAATATATGAAATCTTAGTACAAAATACAACGTTTTTTTTTTCATTTATACGGCTTCATGACTTTTCATAAATCCTAAATTAATAATAGTTATAATAAGCGTTTAAGCTTTAAGAGAGTTTTCCCTTGTTTTATATTTATTTATTTATATATGTATATAAATATTGTAAATTATTCTTGAGCTTGTCACCTTTTAATGGAACTTTGATTTATTCATTTCATAATTTATTTTTTAATTTTTAAAAATTTATGACTAACTAACTATTACTGATTGTGACTGAGAGTATGTGTATTTGTTTATCTGCTAAACCTTCTTAAATGTGCATATAAGTATGGATTCCTTTCTATAAATATTTGTCAATTTATTGTATTCACATTTTAATAAATATAATCTATGCATTTGACAATAAACAAAAAAATTACATTTCTTTTTATAAGCTGTAACTAAAAATAAAGTATCCAGGCTGGAATTTAAAGCTAGGGTATGAATATGGAAATGTCTGAACTATAATAATATGCATACAATCAAAATATTTTATATTTTTCAGGCTAGTCGAAAATGTTTACAATTTAAAAAAATATTTCTGATAATTCCTGATCTTTTCTTTCGTTGATTTTTACTTTAAACAAAAAACGTATGAATAACATTATTTTCCTTATGGTAAATAATAAAATGCTGATAAAAGTAGCCATAAAATAAGCAACTTTATACAATTTAGCTTGCTTATAGCGAGTATATTTAATTTAATTTATTCATTATAAAATCATTTCACATTAAAATTACACAGCTGCGGCAATATGAAAAAAAAATTAAATCAAACTGATTTGCGGCTTGATAAATGTAATTTTTGACACTTGCCAATTGATGTAAAAAGCATATAAATGTTGGTTAATAAGTACATAATTAACAATGCATATGTCGGTTATTATTTTTACTTATTGATAAGTAGCCTTTAACATATGCGATTGACACAACTCGAGTAGTTGGCAGGATAAAACATTTATGCTTATGCTGTATTTGATTTGTCTGCAAATACGAGCTGTTTACACAAAGATTATTTAATTCTATATGTGCACACAAGCGTTACAGAAGGCAACATTTAAATTACCAGCATTAATTGGGCAATTTGTGTCGAGATGTGATGAATATTCAAAGTGAACGTAACAAATACACAAAGGCCACAGGACCAGACGTCTGAGAAGATTTCAAGCTTAGACACAATTCAGGGGCAGGGTTCAGGGAGCCACTAACAAATTCATATATGCATATATAAATATTTATGTGTTCGTATTCATGTATTTATTTATTAACTTGTGGGTGAGCAACTTGTATTCATATGGATTGAGGGTTTGCCTACTCGAGTTGAAGCTTTCATTGGGCGCTTTAATTGGGAATTTGATAGAATTTGTGTCTGATTGTGCTTTTTAATTGGTTCTTATTGATCAGCCACATGCTATATACATCGACACATGCTTTTTGTGATCCATATTCATTTGACAAAGGGGGCCGAATATGTAAATTAGCAGGCTACGAAAGTGTGAAGTTTAGTTAAATAATAACAACATGCAATATTGTTAAATCTATAGATTTAATTATATTTACAACAATGGAAATGTTACAGGGAACTTTGTATGGCAAATGCATAGAGCATTCGGATTTTGAGAACGTTGACTCTTGTCAAGCAAACTGGAATAGTTATAATACTCTGTCACTGAAGGTACGCATAGTATATTGAGTTTGTGCAATGTCTGTCAGGCTGTCCGTCTGTCGGCTTGAACTTTTTTCGACTCTATTGAAGATAGAGACTTAAAGCTTGAATTATTATACTTCTTGTTATGTGCTTGAGCTTAAGTGCTAAGATTTTTGTGCCCCGCCCACTGGGAGGCTGGCAAATCGATAACATGTCCATGTACCTCAAAGCGATAAGTCTGGAATATTTCTCACAATTTTTAAGCTAGAGATCTAAATTTTGGTCGGTCGATTGCTAGCAGCTTCCCCGATAAATTGGATCATAGGCTTTCTGGCCACGCCTACTAAAACGCCCACCAGACCTATCGCCAAAAAGTATATGAAAAAGTCTTATATCTCTCGCAGTCTATTGGTAATCTCCCGCACAGAAAAAATGTTCCTTGCCATATCTAATTCGTGAATGATGTGGCAGAAAGGGGTGCATCAGCTTCTAGAAAACTTCGTAGGAAAACCCCTGTGAAAGAAGAATAACTGCATTTATTACAATTAAATTGATGATACAGTTAAGTATAATAGCAAATAGTACAGACATGAACAACCATCAGAAGATCTATTTTGGCGAGAGATTTTTAACTTCATTGAGCTATCTAAATTAAATTTGTATTTGCATCTAGTGAGATTTCATCATAGTGCTACAAGCTTAAGCTTATTAATTGTAGCACTTAGGCACTCATAATTATATTTTTTATGAAGTTTTCATAAATACGAAGAGTAAGTAATATTTTGATAATAGCTAATCTATTTTTATTACTATTTATCATTACTTATATTTATTTGCTGAAAGATTTTTATTTATTGCTTTAAACTTATTGTAGTATGTTTTATTTATGTTTTTTTTAATCAATAGTTTTTGAATAGTGTGAACGTTTTTTAATTATTAATTAATACTAGTATTTATCAAGTAATTAAGTAATTTATTAATAATTGTCTATGAAAAGTAGTTAATTACTTGATAAAATGCCTGTATTTAAAAAGTTAACTTATTAATTACAACAAGTAAGAGTGCTATAGTCGGGAGTGCCCGACTACGAGATACCCTGAACCTAGACCTTACAATCATTCATACTAATCTAAACACACACATGCTGCAGTACAAGCAGTTGAAGCAGTGCAAGCGGTTTAAGCAGTTAGCTTGCTTTTTCGCTGAGCACCACACAATGGAAAGTTAAATCTTAAATAACTTCTGTGTGTTTATTGTCCGATCTTATTGAAATTTTTGGGGCAAGCAATTGTCGATACTAATATACCAAACCAAATTGCAAGGTCGTACCTTCAAAAATGCGTTTTTTGAACTTTTGGGGGATTTGGGGGTGGTATCCAAAAAGTGAAATATTTGTTACATGTGTATGCTATTCGAGATTATACATGCCAAATTTGGGGCCTCTAGCTCTTATAACTTTGAAGTTATGTCCCAAAAACTCTAGTCTGAAATCGAAATTAATCGATAACTTTTAAACGGTACGAATTATCGATGAAAATTAAATAAACTTGATCTGTCCCGAGATTATGAGAACTTATGTTCCAAATATGAAGTCTCTAGCTCTTGTAGTCTCTGATATCTGTGTGTTCATACAGACAGATAGACGGACAGGCGGTCAGACGGACAGACGGACGGACGGACAGACAGACGGACAGACGGACGGACATGGCTAGATCGACTCGGTTGTTGATACTGATCAATAATATATATACTTTATATGGTCGGAGATGCTTCCTTATGCCTGTTACATACTTTTGCACAACTTCATTATGCCCTTTTTACCCATTTTTAATGGGTTCAGGGTATCAAAAGCGCTGTACTGCTCAAATGGATACATTAGTATATGCCTTTTACTGGTAAGTGTAGCCAGACGCTGGGTTTGAAAAACCGCTTAAACAATGTGAACTGTTCATTACACAAATCAGCTTACCTCTATTGTACTATTTGCAGCAAATTGGAAGCGACAGAAGTTAGCAGGCAATTTTGGCACTGTCCTTTTGCCTGCCTGTGTGTGTGTGTGTGCAATGGTGTGTATGCGTATTTATCAATGTGTGTATGTGTGTGTGTGTGTGTGTGTAGTCTTTTGTTGCCTGCAAGCCAACAATTAACTGCCATTTAGCGCTCAGATTTTGCCAAGCGATACAATCGGCTGCTGAGTGGTGCTGTGGGGCTGTGGTGCTGTTGGGTTCTACAAGGATACAAGCCGAGTCCCAATTGGGCTGGCTGCCGACGTTATCCTCGCTGCCACTGACTGGCATTTAAAAAGGGACAGTTCTGAAATCGGCTGTTTGGCATTCGTCGTCACTGTGATTGATTGATTGACTGCATGATTTATTGGCTATTTAGTTTGCAAGCAGTAAATTAGCTGCATAAACCAAATCTAAATACTGTGCGACTGATGCCACCCCCTTATATGTATATATAAGGTGTGTGTGCGTGTGTGCGTGTGTGTTTGTTTGTTTCTTGTTGTATGTGTGTGTGTGTGTGTGTGTCTTTAAGCACTTAACAACTTTTGGCGTAGGTAAAGTTTTCACAGTGGGCTGGTTGTTGGGGGCTACCCCAAACAAGCAATTGTAACTCATTAAGCTTCGACTGTGGCAGCAACCCTCAAAAATTGCAGCTGCGAGGGCAGCTCTGCTCATATACATATCCCAATTAATTAGGCTATTTATCTATTTGATTATGGCAAACAAGAATTAATTATCGCTCACATTGTTTGCAATGTCAAATTTGTTTATTGTAAGTCAAACAATACAGAGAAGTTAAAATTTAAATTATGGTATGTTATGTGAAACTATAAAATGTATATTAAGACTGTAAATTTAGCATCAATTTAGCGACAAGAAGATTGGAATGGCAATATTAAAACTAAAGGTATGAAAATACAAATAGTTCATATTCACAAATGTGGATTATTAGCTTATTTTTTTCCTATGGCCAAAACCAATTTTGATGACCAAGTACAGCAAAAGATTTTTTTAAGCATTTAAGTATAAATATTAAACAAAAATCGAATACAAAAGAGTTGATTTTATCATTATTATTCTTTTTAGTATTTGCATGTGAATTTCGATAGTCTCCATTCTATGAAAATAGTCTTATTGAGCTCTGCTCTTCATAGGCTTCTCTCTGTTGGTGTTGAATCTAGTTGTCTTATCTGTTTTACTATTATTATATACCTCATCGGCTCTATTCAGTTCTGAATAAACTCAACCGTAACCCATTCTCAGCACTCGCCTTAAAACAACTTCTTCTAATTTGTTTTAAATTCTTGAATGAGAAACTTAATTTAAATCATAAATAAGGCAGTAAACTTGTCCAAATTTCACTTCATAACATTTGTCATATCTTCTTCTATATAATATTTTTTGATATAGCAATTTCTTGTGGTATAAATCAGTCGTTACAGATAAATTTTTTTTGTTAGCTATAAATAAATTCAGTTTGGAGCCAGAAATCTTTGTGCATCTTCAAATGTCACTTGTATTTTGTATTTATTGAATTAACATTCTAGTGCTACAAGTTTAAGCTTATTAACTATGGCATTAGTTACTAATATTTATATTTTCAATGCAGCTTTTCTGAATTCCAAGAGTCTATGGTATTTTAATAATAGTTAAATTTTTCCTAATTTATAATTATTATAAAATTTTATTTACAGCAACTATAATTGATTGATTTTTCCAGTTATTCCACGTGCATTTACTAATGCATTAGGCAAGTTAAGTGGCAGCCCTCTTTCTGCGCAAAAACAACAACTACATTATTTATAGGATAGGGTGGAGGGGGAAGGGGGGAGGGTTACAACAACAAAATAAACGATAGATGCGAAATCAACCAAAAAGTTAGAGTTGCCTTTGCCGTTTCCGGTTTGTTGTTGTTATTGTTATTGTTGTTGGCGCTTCTTCATCAGCAGTCAGTTAGGCAGAACGGAGAACTAAGCTAACTTTTCACCGACAATAGCAACAATGATAATAACACTTGCCGCAACAACAACAACAGCAACAACAACTGACCCTAGTCTCTCACAATGACTGGCTTGTTTTGTAATTTGCACCTATCGATGTTAAACTTTTTGCGCAATTTCCTCAGGTCTATCTATATTGGCTCTGGTGCTTCGCAACTTAACAAACTTCGAGTGGCAAACAAAAATAGTGCCATAAAAGTTTTTTAATGAAAAAAACAGCGAACCCAGTTGGCAGTTGATTGTAATGATACGGCGAGAATCTTTCAATAGACAGCACATTAAATTTCACTAATAAAGCAAACAATGCGTGGCGGATCGGCATAGGGGCAGGGAGCAAGGAACAGGGAGCAGGGAATGAGAAACGTCAAGGTAAACAACAAGCACACACAGACAGATGAGAAATTGTGTGGGGCATTTCAAATGGTATGTGGGTGATGGGGGTGGGAGGGGAGTGGGGGTGGAGGTGGAGTCCTGTTCGCTGTCAGTGGCAAGCGCCTGTGACGAACAAACAGACGACGCGAGGCAAGCGAAACGTGCAACACTCATACGTCATGTTGTACGGAACGGGGGCAGGGGGCAGGCGCCTCAGTCGGCAACACGCACAATGTAATGGCATTTTTATGTTGCATCACGTAGCGGTCATAAGTCATGTTTAGAGCACTGACTGCTGCTGCTGCTGCTACTGCTACTGCTACTGCTGCTGCTACTGCTGGTATTGCTATTTCTGTCTGTGTTCGCGTGTACCTTCCCCCAAATCCCCCCCCCCTGGTCGACCACATCACCCTAAGCGTTTCGAACTCAAATGAACTGTAGCTAAATTGGCTGCCTTAGCTCCCCTCCCGTCCCATCTCGTCCTGTCCAGTTGTCAGTCAGCGCGCATAGCTTAAACGGATATTACAAGGTGTTGTCCAAACATTGACCGTACATGAGCTTAAAGCAAAATGAAGTAACTAACTGATAGGCAGCGTGTGAGCTGTCTTCCCCTTGGCTTGCAGGCAATCTGAACTTGGTAGGAAAACACAAAAACCGGCGCATTAGTTGACATTTTGCTCACATCCTTGCAAAACTGCAAGGCAATAAGTTTCTTAATTGCATTTCGAAATAAATACCTTTCATTATAGTTAGCGTTTTAATCGAGTTTCTTTCTTTTCAAGCGATGTCAGCTGATGAAGGCAAACCAATCAGTGTCAATCTTAGAATCAATGTATGATTTGTGGCAAACTATATCTTTGTTTATTTCACCATAAGTAAATTCTTCTGTTCATGTTAAGCTTATATTAAATTTACATGTTCATCTGATAATTATCGATGTTAGGCTTATGTTATATCTGATAATTATCGATATATTGTTATATCGAAAGCGAGTGTCAACTGTGCGTAGTAGTATTTAAATTTCATTTACAAAATAGATTGCTTAGTTATATGTTAATGTCATTTTAACATTATATCCTTAATTTAATATTTAAAATTTTATTTAAATGTTTTATATAATTTTTTTATGTTTTATAATTGTATATAAATTCGCGACTGTCAACATTCGACAGTAAATAAATTAAATATATATGTACGCCCTATTTTTTGCCAAACAAATTCGTGTTTTATTTGGCTTATAAACTGCCGTTTGCATATTCCTTAAAAGATATAAAATTTGTTCCCATCGGAAAATGTATAAGCTAGAGCTATGATTCGGGATCCGGGATGGATTATTTTCAGAACAATGAAATAAATTTGGAAAAATGAATACAGAAGGTTTTATGTGTAGTTGAACATCATTAAATATACATATATATATTTTCAGATTGAAATATATTTACAGGAGTTTTAGAGCCATTTGCATGTGTTAACCATGTATAAATCAAAAACTATTTCAAGGGTGGTTTCTTTTGTATTCGATATATTTGCAAGCAATGCGTGCCACTTAAATGCAAAATATGACAATATTAGTTATTTCTCCTCGTCTATAAACATAGCCAACACTAATAAGCTTCAATATGTGTGTACTGTAACAAGCCGGTAGGACTCCATCTCCTTCAGACTGTGAAAGATCGGATCCGAATCTGGCGTCTTCATCGTGGGGGTCTGAAGAGCAAACTATGGTTCCTATACAAGTTAGAGCTGCAAAAAATGGCATCCCACACAGTTGGGATTTGAAGGTGTGTGTCTTCTTCCATCCATAATGGCACCCATTAATTTTCTAGCTGTATATTGCTTTAAAGTTGACATTGGCTCTTAGATCTGAGTCCAACTTGCTGAACTCCAGTGTGAGACGTCTGTCTACGGTCACCTCAGCGTAAGCCTTTTGCCATCCACATGGATCGCCTCAACGGGAACGCTTGAAGACGCCTTAAAGCTTTCGTTGGGCTGTAAAAGGAAAATATATTATTTAAATTTCATACAATTTATGGAGTTTTTTTGTTGGTTTAGTTGGACAAGTATTAACTTACAGATCCGCTGTGTAAGCTCTGTGCAGGACTAGCCCAAGAATATCCTTAACCTCCACAGCGAGCTCATCCTTGAGAGCCTTTCGGGGAGGCGGAACTTGAGATTGTAGAAGAGATCCTGCCAAACGCCTATATAGCGAAACAACGGAACCAAACATCAACTTCAACTTCATCAACTTCATCATCATCATCTTCAACTTCATCATCTTCATCATCTTCATCATCATCTTCATCATCATCTTCATCATCATTTTTTTCATCTTCATCATCTTCTTCTTCTTCTTCTTCATCATCATCATCTTTTTCATCTACGTCAAATTCTTCATCATCATCATCAAATTCTTCTTCATCTTCGTCAGCTTCATCATCATCATCTTCATCTTCGTCAAATTCTTCATCATCATCATCAAATTCTTCTTCAACTTCATCAGCATCATCATCATCATCTCCTTCAGCTTCATCATCATCATCTTCTTCATCTTCTTCAACTTCATCATCTTCTTTTCATCATCTTCTTTTTCATCATTTTCATCATCATCTTCTTCAACTTCTTCATCTTCATCAAATTCTTCATCATCATCATCAAATTCTTCTTCATCATCTCCTTCTGCTTTATCATCATCATCTGCTATTCATCATCATCATCTTCTATTCATCATCATCATCTTATTTTTCATCATCATCTTCTTTTTCATCATCATCTCTTCATGAACTTCTTCATCTTCAACTCCTTCCTCAGTGGGGTTTTCAGTGATAAAGTTATAACCTCTCGTATTAGTCAATTCTTGTTGCAGTAACATTGTGTTAGCGAGAGGACGAGGACGGCAGAGATCTCTTTTATTATATCTCGACTAGTGCGTATTGGTTTCCTCAATAACTTTGGAAATACCCAAATTCTATTCGAAAATATCAAGAAAACCTTCTAGTTACGACTCGGTCCCTACACGAACGAACTTAAGACATTCACTATGTTGTAGGGGATATGAAGCGTTTTTTTTCTTCAGATAATTTATATTTTTGATTTATACATTTAAATAAAAATAAAATAAACTAAATACACCCAAATCAAATGCAACACTTGAGAATTTCGAGGATGAACGCATTCTGAATCCATACATTGAATATCGGTAAAAATAAATAAAAATGTTCAGGCTGCTGGTCGTGAAAGACTTCCAAGAGTCCAAGAGGACTCAACCATAGACAGAGCTTTCCAGAAATTGGACGTCAAACCCCGAAAAAGAACGCGTTATAAATCCTATAAAGACTAAAACCTCACAATATTGGAGACATAACCTCAGATCATTTACACTTGTGTTTTACATTTTAAAATAAACAATTGGCTGATGAATATAAATAATATGCCATCTGAATGTGATCGTTTTTAAATTAAATAAAAACAAGTGGGGAAGGATTATCTTCGGCGTGCCGAAGATTTTATACTCTTTTCGAACCTATAGGCAATTTTCAGTCTGCCAACTGCACCACTGAAATTTCATAAGCTGTACAAAATCGTTTTGTCGCCGTAACACTTTTTTTTTTTGTTCTAAGAATATTTAATTCATTGCCAGTTGTATAGCAGCTATAAGATATAGTGATCCGATCCGGCCGGCTCCAACCAATGTGATGTCTCTTTGAATAATAAGTATCTGTGCAAAGTTTCATCGCGATCGATTAAAAAACATGGGCTATATGGCCAAAACCGACTTCGAGTTGTATGGCATATATGATATAGTGATCCGATCCAGCCGGCTCCAACCAATGTGATGTCTCTTTGAATAATAGGTATCAGTGCAAAGTTTCATCGCGATAGATTCAAAAACATGGGATATATGGCCAAAAGCGACTTCGAGTTGTATGGCAGCTATAAGATATAGTGGTCCGATCCGGCCGGCTCCGACCAATGTGCTGTCCCCTGGAATAATAAGTGTCTGTGCAAAGTTTTATCGCGATAGCTCAAAAACTGAGGGACTAGTTTGCATACATACAGACAGACAGACAGACAGACAGACAGACAGACAGACAGACAGACAGACAGACAGACAGACAGACAGACAGACGGACATGGCTAGATCAATTTGTGTCAGTCTAGAGCAGACTGGCAGTAACTTTTTGGGGGTCATGCCGACGCTTCCATTCGTATGCGTTACAAACTTCTAGGACATACTGGCAGTATACTATTTGGGGTCTCCGAAAACGCGTATCCTAAATGTATTGAACATGGCATATGACAGAACTCGTCTATTTCGCAGACAAACTGTAATATACTATTTTCTTCGAAAAGAGTATAATAAATGTAGTAGACATGGCATATGAACAAATCGTCTATTTCTCAGAAAATTGGGTGGCAAGCCCCGAAAAAGATCATTTACACGTCTCTTTTATATTTTAAAATAAACAATTGTAGCTGATGAATATAAATAATATGCCATCTGAATGTGATCTTTTATAAATTAAATAAAAATAAATGTAGTAGACATGGCATAAGAAGAAATCGTCTATTTCTCAGAAAATTGGGTGGCAAACCCCGAAAAATATCATTTTCACTTGTGTTTTCCATTTTAAAATAAACAATTGGCCGATGAATATGAATATAAATAATATGCCATCTGAATGTGATCGTTTTTAAATTAAATAAAAATAAATTTAGTAGACATGGCATAAGAAGAAATCGTCTATTTCTCAGAAAATTGGGTGGCAAACCCCGAAAAAGATCATTTACACGTCATTTATATTTTAAAATAAACAATTGGCTGATGAATATAAATATTATGCCATCTGAATGTGATCTTTTATAAATTAAATAAAAATAAATGTAGTAGACATGGCATTTGAAGAAATCGCCCTAAGATATTAAGTATGTATGTATGTATGTACTAGAACTTATTTCTCACAAAATTCCCTTTTTTGAAATATACATTTAAATAAAAATAAATAAAAGAAATACACCCTAATCGCATGCAGCACTTGAGAAGCTCGAGGATGCACGCATTCTGAATCCATACATTGAATATCGGTTTGGAAATGCCTACCGAGTGGCAGAAAAGGCTGCATTATTTGCAATAGGAAAATTTTACTAATCGAGAGATTTTTTGTCTATTTCTCAGATTAATACATATAAATAAAAATAAAATAAAAAAAATGCACTAAACTCGAGTGCAACACTTGAGAAGGTCAAGGATGAACCATTCTGAATCCCATACTGAATATCTTTTCTTGTTTTGAAATGCCCACCCAATGGCAGAAATGGCTGGATTATGGGCATTTAGGAAATGATAGTAATCGGGAGATTTTATTGCAATATTTAAATGAAATAAAAATAAATAAAAATGTTCAGGCTGCTGGTCGTGAAAGACTTCCAAGAGTCCAAGAGGACTCAACCATAGACAGAGCTTTCCAGAAATTGGACGTCAAACCCCGAAAAAGAACGCGTTATTAATCCCATAAAGAATATAACCTCACAATATTGGAGACATAACCTCAGATCATTTACACTTGTGTTTTACATTTTAAAATAACACCAATATTAAAATAAAAAATACCAAAAAAAAAACTTTGAAAAAATCCAAAAAAAAACACTTTAAAATACACAAAAAAAAAATACCAAAAAAACCCTTTAAAAAAAACTTCAAGACAAACAATATTCACAATATCAATAACTGATATTCCTGGATTTCAGTCAGGCATGTCCACACGTGAAGAAATCGCCCTAAGATATTAAGTATGTATGTATGTATGTATGTACTAGTACTTATTTCTCACAAAATTCCCTTTTTTGAAATATACATTTAAATAAAAATAAATAAAAGAAATACACCCTAATCGCATGCAGCACTTGAGAAGCTCGAGGATGCACGCATTCTGAATCCATACATTGAATATCGGTTTGGAAATGCCTACCGAGTGGCAGAAAAGGCTGCATTATTTGCAATAGGAAAATTTTACTAATCGAGAGATTTTTTGTCTATTTCTCAGATTAATACATATAAATAAAAATAAAATAAAAAAAATGCACTAAACTCGAGTGCAACACTTGAGAAGGTCAAGGATGAACCATTCTAAATCCCATACTGAATATCTTTTCTTGTTTTGAAATGCCCACCCAATGGCAGAAATGGCTGGATTATGGTGCATTTAGGAAATGATAGTAATCGGGAGATTTTATTGCAATATTTAAATGAAATAAAAATAAATAAAAATGTTCAGGCTGCTGGTCGTGAAAGACTTCCAAGAGTCCAAGAGGACTCAACCATAGACAGAGCTTTCCAGAAATTGGACGTCAAACCCCGAAAAAGAACGCGTTATTAATCCCATAAAGAATATAACCTCACAATATTGGAGACATAACCTCAGAAGATCATTTACACTTGTGTTTTACATTTTAAAATAACACCAATATTAAAATAAAATACCAAAAAAAAAACTTTGAAAAAATCAACAAAAAAACACTTTAAAATACACAAAAAAAAAATACCAAAAAAACCCTTTAAAAAAAACTTCAAGACAAACAATATTCACAGTATCAATAACTGATATTCCTGGATTTCAGTCAGGCATGTCCACACGTGAAGAAATCGCCCTAAGATATTAAGTATGTATGTATGTATGTATGTACTAGTACTTATTTCTCACAAAATTCCCTTTTTTGAAATATACATTTAAATAAAAATAAATAAAAGAAATACACCCTAATCGCATGCAGCACTTGAGAAGCTCGAGGATGCACGCATTCTGAATCCATACATTGAATATCGGTTTGGAAATGCCTACCGAGTGGCAGAAAAGGCTGCATTATTTGCAATAGGAAAATTTTACTAATCGAGAGATTTTTTGTCTATTTCTCAGATTAATACATATAAATAAAAATAAAATAAAAAAAATGCACTAAACTCGAGTGCAACACTTGAGAAGGTCAAGGATGAACCATTCTAAATCCCATACTGAATATCTTTTCTTGTTTTGAAATGCCCACCCAATGGCAGAAATGGCTGGATTATGTGCATTTAGGAAATGATAGTAATCGGGAGATTTTATTGCAATATTTAAATGAAATAAAAATAAATAAAAATGTTCAGGCTGCTGGTCGTGAAAGACTTCCAAGAGTCCAAGAGGACTCAACCATAGACAGAGCTTTCCAGAAATTGGACGTCAAACCCCGAAAAAGAACGCGTTATTAATCCCATAAAGAATATAACCTCACAATATTGGAGACATAACCTCAGATCATTTACACTTGTGTTTTACATTTTAAAATAACACCAATATTAAAATAAAATACCAAAAAAAAAACTTTGAAAAAATCCAAAAAAAACACTTTAAAATACACAAAAAAAAAATACCAAAAAAACCCTTTAAAAAAAACTTCAAGACAAACAATATTCACAATATCAATAACTGATATTCCTGGATTTCAGTCAGGCATGTCCACACGTGAAGAAATCGCCCTAAGATATTAAGTATGTATGTATGTATGTACTAGAACTTATTTCTCACAAAATTCCCTTTTTTGAAATATACATTTAAATAAAAATAAATAAAAGAAATACACCCTAATCGCATGCAGCACTTGAGAAGCTCGAGGATGCACGCATTCTGAATCCATACATTGAATATCGGTTTGGAAATGCCTACCGAGTGGCAGAAAAGGCTGCATTATTTGCAATAGGAAAATTTTACTAATCGAGAGATTTTTTGTCTATTTCTCAGATTAATACATATAAATAAAAATAAAATAAAAAAAATGCACTAAACTCGAGTGCAACACTTGAGAAGGTCAAGGATGAACCATTCTAAATCCCATACTGAATATCTTTTCTTGTTTTGAAATGCCCACCCAATGGCAGAAATGGCTGGATTATGTGCATTTAGGAAATGATAGTAATCGGGAGATTTTATTGCAATATTTAAATGAAATAAAAATAAATAAAAATGTTCAGGCTGCTGGTCGTGAAAGACTTCCAAGAGTCCAAGAGGACTCAACCATAGACAGAGCTTTCCAGAAATTGGACGTCAAACCCCGAAAAAGAACGCGTTATTAATCCCATAAAGAATATAACCTCACAATATTGGAGACATAACCTCAGATCATTTACACTTGTGTTTTACATTTTAAAATAACACCAATATTAAAATAAAATACCAAAAAAAAAACTTTGAAAAAATCCAAAAAAAACACTTTAAAATACACAAAAAAAAAATACCAAAAAAACCCTTTAAAAAAAACTTCAAGACAAACAATATTCACAATATCAATAACTGATATTCCTGGATTTCAGTCAGGCATGTCCACACGTGAAGAAATCGCCCTAAGATATTAAGTATGTATGTATGTATGTACTAGAACTTATTTCTCACAAAATTCCCTTTTTTGAAATATACATTTAAATAAAAATAAATAAAAGAAATACACCCTAATCGCATGCAGCACTTGAGAAGCTCGAGGATGCACGCATTCTGAATCCATACATTGAATATCGGTTTGGAAATGCCTACCGAGTGGCAGAAAAGGCTGCATTATTTGCAATAGGAAAATTTTACTAATCGAGAGATTTTTTGTCTATTTCTCAGATTAATACATATAAATAAAAATAAAATAAAAAAAATGCACTAAACTCGAGTGCAACACTTGAGAAGGTCAAGGATGAACCATTCTAAATCCCATACTGAATATCTTTTCTTGTTTTGAAATGCCCACCCAATGGCAGAAATGGCTGGATTATGTGCATTTAGGAAATGATAGTAATCGGGAGATTTTATTGCAATATTTAAATGAAATAAAAATAAATAAAAATGTTCAGGCTGCTGGTCGTGAAAGACTTCCAAGAGTCCAAGAGGACTCAACCATAGACAGAGCTTTCCAGAAATTGGACGTCAAACCCCGAAAAAGAACGCGTTATTAATCCCATAAAGAATATAACCTCACAATATTGGAGACATAACCTCAGATCATTTACACTTGTGTTTTACATTTTAAAATAACACCAATATTAAAATAAAATACCAAAAAAAAAACTTTGAAAAAATCCAAAAAAACACTTTAAAATACACAAAAAAAAAATACCAAAAAAACCCTTTAAAAAAAACTTCAAGACAAACAATATTCACAATATCAATAACTGATATTCCTGGATTTCAGTCAGGCATGTCCACACGTGAAGAAATCGCCCTAAGATATTAAGTATGTATGTATGTATGTACTAGAACTTATTTCTCACAAAATTCCCTTTTTTGAAATATACATTTAAATAAAAATAAATAAAAGAAATACACCCTAATCGCATGCAGCACTTGAGAAGCTCGAGGATGCACGCATTCTGAATCCATACATTGAATATCGGTTTGGAAATGCCTACCGAGTGGCAGAAAAGGCTGCATTATTTGCAATAGGAAAATTTTACTAATCGAGAGATTTTTTGTCTATTTCTCAGATTAATACATATAAATAAAAATAAAATAAAAAAAATGCACTAAACTCGAGTGCAACACTTGAGAAGGTCAAGGATGAACCATTCTAAATCCCATACTGAATATCTTTTCTTGTTTTGAAATGCCCACCCAATGGCAGAAATGGCTGGATTATGTGCATTTAGGAAATGATAGTAATCGGGAGATTTTATTGCAATATTTAAATGAAATAAAAATAAATAAAAATGTTCAGGCTGCTGGTCGTGAAAGACTTCCAAGAGTCCAAGAGGACTCAACCATAGACAGAGCTTTCCAGAAATTGGACGTCAAACCCCGAAAAAGAACGCGTTATTAATCCCATAAAGAATATAACCTCACAATATTGGAGACATAACCTCAGATCATTTACACTTGTGTTTTACATTTTAAAATAACACCAATATTAAAATAAAATACCAAAAAAAAAACTTTGAAAAAATCCAAAAAAAACACTTTAAAATACACAAAAAAAAAATACCAAAAAAACCCTTTAAAAAAAACTTCAAGACAAACAATATTCACAATATCAATAACTGATATTCCTGGATTTCAGTCAGGCATGTCCACACGTGGACGCTAGAACCACTTGTGAATTACAGGGTTCCCAAGTTGAAATTTGTGAGACTTTTCATTGCATACTTATCTGTGCTTCGAATAAGTACTTGGCTTAAAAAGAATTGACTTCTGCATTAATAATGAGCTATGGCTTGCAGCACTAGGAAAAACGATCAGTAGATATATACAAATTATTTTTATATTTAGATGATAGATCTATTGTACCCCCTTCTGAACCTATCAGCCCTTTTGCTTGTCTGCTAAGTAAAAAAAAGGAAATAGTTTGTGAAAAAGAAACTATATTCTGCAGTTGCAGCACGCAATAAGGCAAAGGTCTGACTTCTAGTGTGTAATATCCGCTGTTCGAGAGCATTTTGACTTAGTAAGACTAACAATTAGGTATTACCTTAAAGCTTATATTCACCCTCTCTCTCGCTGCCTCTGTCTCTGTCTCTGTCGTTGCGTTTGATTTCGTTTCAGCTGGTTTCTGTTGGCACATGAAAGATAACATTCCGGGCAACCACAAGTAGCTCAAGTAGCAGTTAGATGGGCGCGCATCACGCCCACTCCACTAGCTACACGCCCTATTGGCCACACCGCCCCCCATCGCCTGCCGAGTTTTGATTTATTTGCTCCGGCACATTCAGACACAAAAGCCGCGAGAAGCGAAGAGAAGCAAAGCGAAGCGAAGTGAAGCGAAGAGGCTGGCGCATTGCTGATGAGCTGGGTGGCAGCAACTCTGCTCTTCTCTCTCTCTCTCTCTCTCTCTCTCTCTCTCTCTCTCTCTCTCTCTCTCTGTCTAACCCCCTTCTAAGCCATTTCACGCAGGAGGCCGTAAGCGCCTTTTCACTGCAGATGTAGGCGGCTGGGGCGTTAGGGCGTTAGGGCGAATGGGCGTGGCATGCTGCATAAACTACACGCGCAGACAATTGCTGCGAACTAAGAGCGATAAATAATTTGAATGCTGTTGTTGTTGCTGTTGTTGCTGCTGTTGTTTCGCCTTCATAATTCCCAAACACTGTACTACACATAACCTGATAGTCTCTCCCTTTGATCAAACGTCATGCTAATCCTATTCAGCAAGCAAACCCCCCGCCCCCCCGCCCCTTCGACTCCTGCCACGCCCACCTTCAAACGCCTGCCACTCAGACTTTGACCATCGCTTTTCGCTTTCGTAAGCTGGTTTTTATGATTTACGCAGACATTTTCGGACGCGCCTCCCAACTCTTTGCTCAATTGGAGAAAAGTTTTGCCCCGCACAGGCGCTATCTGATCCCATTCCCATTCCCATTCTCTGACCCTTCCATTGTTATTGCTTCGTGTATATATACTATGGTATACTAAAGTATAGGCTATAGAGTGTATAGAGAGGTGTGTTTCGCTGCTTTTGTTCAGATCGCGTTTGTTCCCGGCTACATTTGTGTGCCTGATTAATGAATTGATAACGTCCAAAACGGGCCCAGCTCACATGCTGGCCCATCCGCATTGAGAAGCTAGTCATCATCGCATTTGCTAATTAACATGCGGCGGCTCTTTGGCCCCGATTCGCTGCTGCTGCTACTGCTGCTGCTGTTCCTTTGACATTTTCATTATGAGTCGTGTGATTTGTGCCCGGCGATAAGCGAGTCCTTTTTGCTCCAACCATCTCTCTCTCTCTCTCTCTCTTTGTCTGACTGCTTAATATTGAATGAAGATTACGATGGCTTTTAATTAATTAGTGAAGCAGCAAGCTGTCCCGGTTCCAGTTCCAGTTCCAGTTGGTGTCCCTCAGGTGTCTCAGTCTCAGGTTGCCCACCAAAGTTGCATGCTCAACAAACTGCTGCAGCTATTACAATACAACAACAATAGCAACAACAACAAATAGAACAGCAAATATCTGGAAAAAAAAACAAACAAACACACACGAAATGTTCGGTGGAAAACTCCCCAGCAACTTCTTCTAATCAAGTGGCCCCCGAGGAGTCGTAAACATGGCCAGCAAGGCAGCGGACTCTACAGATGGCAAAATTTGCACGTAGTCCGCACACACACTAGCACACACACACACACACACACACACACACATACACACAAGCTTCTTCTTGCAGTGTCGCCCATTTTCGAGCCAAGCTCAACTTATATTTACCAACTGCATGTGTTATTCCCTCTGTGTGTGTGGTGTGTGTTGTGTGTGTGTGTGTTGAGTGTGTGTGCGTTGTGTGTGTGGGCGCTTTTCTGAAATCTAACACCTCCGTGCGGTGCACGTAAAATGTTAAAAAACTGTACACCACGCAAAACGCCCCGAGAGGTCGCACACTCTTTATAATGGATTCATACCCATTGCAAATGCCTAAGCAAGGGGTATACTGAGCTACGCAGCATTTATGCCACATGCAGCAGAAATATGTGTGAAAAGAGATGAAAAATGTAGAATAACTAAAATAATACTGTCTAATGTTTAGTCGATGTCTTTACTCGTAAAACTTATATTTTTCTACATATTCACAGCGCATTTTATCAATTTAATTTGAATTTTCTGTAATTTATATATATTATATATAAAAAGAATACCATCGTAAATATCACATTCTTGATTTGTATTTTTTAAATTTTTAATTTAATTTAATTTTAAATTTCTGTAGTTTAATATGTAATATATAAATATTTAAGTCAATAAGATAAATTTAATTTTAATTTTTTGCTCATACATTATATTTTATAAAATTTAATGTTAATTTTCGGTAATTTATATATTTAATTATTTTCTTGTTTCGTCATCAAATAAACAAAGAGATATTGTCATAATGTGCCTAATACTTTTTTTAAATTATATATAATTTTAACATAAATTGTAATTGTTGATATTGATTCATAATATTGTTCTAGCATTATATTCGAGCTCTTGCTTACAGGTATTGTTTTATTTAGGTATTGTAAGAAACATATTTCTACATAGATAAAAATAAATCGAATATGCCTCAGCAATATGTTGATCAAGTGCAAAAATTGCATCAGTCTGGGCCAGCAAATGATTTTGCATTTCCGCATTACTTTCTACATTAATTTTAATATATCTTCGCTACATCATATGCTACAGGGTAGCGGACTAGTCGAGCTGTCTGCTAGTGAACACTTACATGTTTATTTGTGTCCTGATAAAAAGCCAGCAAATATGTAGCTTTATGTGTGGTATCTAAATATAAATACGTTTAGTTTACTTAAACAATGCGCTGCATGAATTATGAGCACAAAATATTTACAGCATTTGCAGCACGAATTTAATTACCTGTATTTTGAGTTCATTTTCTTAATTGAACCCAATGAGTTATACTGTTTGTTAGTTATTTGCTATTCATATGCTACATTAGGCAACGCATTTGTATATGTATACAAATATTTTATTATTTTAATTTGAATATTATGTTGGATTCAAGCTTTTATTACACATTTTTCATTTATTGCGAACAAAATAAACCTATACAAAATTAGACCTATATAGCAAAAGCACTCGAATTAACTTTAAATAGTGAACATTTCAATTACATAGTTAAAAAAACCCTGTTATATAAACAGTCTATTTTGAATTTAACACTAAACCAAACTTTCCGAATTTCAAAATTTAGCGAAATATAATTATATTTCAAATATTTGGTTTTTTGGGAGAAACTTTTATTTGAAACCATAAAAGCTCAACATCAATAGCATTTGAAATTTAAACTTTAATTTCTAACTGACAAGTTCTTAAATATCACATATTTACATTTATTTTTGAATGACTTTAAAATGTTCTTACAACTAATATTTTTTTTATTTGTTTCTTTTATTTTTCCAGTGCTTCAAGGTTAATTGCAAATGATGGCATTAGTCACTATTTTCAACGAGATTTGTTTTGTTATTTGATGATAATTAACATTCTATTGATATACATATATATACTAATAATATATTTTTAATTATTTATTTGTATACATATATATAAGTGGGTAGTAGACTATACTTGATCGAAGAGATTTCCGATGATTAGCTGCCACTGCCCAGAAATACTCGCCCAGCAAGCAGTCAAGGAGGCGAATAATAATATTTGGCCAAGGCTTTTGGAGTCTGCAAACGCATAATGCCAAAATTGATGCTTGTGGCAGGCAAATACCGTCGATATTTGGTTCACAATGATTGCTCAGTTCACATTGGCGCATTTGCATATGTGTGTGTGTGTGTGTGTGTGTGTGTATTGGCCGTAGCATTCGCTTGTTTAGGTTTACGACTGTGAGTGCATTCATAGTTTACCTATTGGCTGGAATAGTAGTTTGGTGGCAAGCCGGCAGGCTTGGTCTAAATTGCTTTGGTCCTGCGCACGTGTCCTGGCCATAAAATGTTTATCCCCTGGCCGGTAACGGTAACGGTAGCCGTAGCCGTAACGGTAACGGTAACTGTAACGGTTTTGGGTCCGCTTGCGGGCTTTTTTTCTTTGTGCACCCAATGCCCCGCCCCCGGCCTTGGCCCCAGGTGCTGACACAGCAACGCACCCAGAACGGAGTCAGCAAGGAGCCAGCAAAGAGTCGTCCTTAGTGAGCCATTTGCTGGCAGGTTCGGGCTGGCAGTTGTGAGCTTGTTTATCTGTAAGTATGCGTGTAAGTGTCCATATGTCCATATGTCCATCTATCTGTTGACAATTTGGGCCCGAATGTAATTGTTATGAACTCATTGGGACTACTCTGGACTAAATCATCAGCGTGCGTGCTCCGACTGAGCAAAATGCGACAAGGATCCTGCGATGCGATGACAACTCAATGACGAGGTCCTTCCAATTGCAGCGATAATTGCTGGCGGGTCAAGTTAAACCGATAAACAATGCTCATGTGGCACGAAATCGGTTTGCTGCTCCTGCTTCTGCTCCCGCTCCTGCTGCTCAATTAACAAGTTGCAAGAGCTGGTTTTAAAGGGGCGTGGCATTTTGCACGGCAACTTGTTATTTTGAGGCTGACTAATTGCATGCGTGCAAAACGAGTGACAACAGCAGCGATAATGGCAACTGCAACTGCAACTGGCCAAACATGAGCAGCAGCAGCAGCAGCAGCATCAGCAGCAGCAGCAGCATCAGCAGCAACATGAGCAGCAGCAGCAGCAGCAGGAGTAACAGTAACACAAGCTTTATGGTGAGGCAAGAGTCCCCTTTGCTCAATGCAGACATAAGATTTATGCTGTTGTTGCTGTTAGTGTTGCAGTTGCTGTTGCTGCTGTTGCAGTGATAGAGCCCGTAGCAGCAGCAGCAGCAACATTGCCCAAATGCGAAAGCGCTCTTCGAACTAAATCAACGGCACCCAGTCCATGTTCGGGGTCCCAAGCTCATATTCGGACGGACACATTTCCGGGCAACAGTGCGTATGCGTGCTGCTGTCCCCCAGACTCCAAAATATACTTTGTATGCGTCAGTGTTATGGTTTTGTGGTTGCATTTTGCAATTTTGCAAATGATAAAGTGATCCAGAGCCAGGTCCTCGGCCCGACAACTGCAGGTCAGTGTTGCCACTATTTGAAAAGGCAAGAAACAAAAAGCAATAGCTAGAAATAGCTAAGAAATATTGGGAGAGCTTCAATTAAAAAGATTAATTTTTTTAAAGTGTTTTTTTAATTATATCGAGTAGTTTAACTAATATCTCTTGATATAATCACGGTATATTGTCAATATCAACCAAATTTTCAAGATTGTATTCCATTTTTGGCTATTTGAAATCGTTTTCAGTTATTTTTGTGTAATATTTAATATATTCAATGTTTAATATTATAATATTTATATTATATATATTTAATAATATAAATTTCAATCTAAGAATACAGCCTTATGCTTCAAGTTGACGTCTTTAATTCATTTGGCAACCTTAGCAATAAATTGTATTTCATTTATTTTCTTATTTCTTAATGCAATATGCATTTTCTTTATAAATAAATGCATTAAACACAAAAACAGAATCATTATGATTACAAATACTTCTACTTAACCCATTAAATTCAAAGTTTAGGTTTTTTATTATTGCTAATACACATAATTATTATTTAGCTTGCCAAAGAGAGAAAACAACGGCATGGAGTAAAATATGTAGGTCAATTGATTTTTCTAAGTCGGAACAGAGATTTTCCACTTATATATTTTCTATTCGATTCTCTCTTTTCATTTTCTTTATATTATCCAATTGTTACCAGAGGCTCTTTTTCACACAATCATTTTAAATTTTAGGCGTTTTTTCTCATTTTACCGTTTGCTTATTCAAAATATAATTAACTATAACTTATTGCTTGCGCTGATTGGGTCTTGTTCTAAATTAACTCGAATTCTTGCTACAAATGTTGGACCAATAATTTCTTATTAATAGCCGCAGAAACGAACTTAAGTGTAATTGTAATCTTAAATTTGTGTATAAATATATGTTTAATCTTTCAGAATTTTCTGTTTCGACATATTTTTAGTTGGCAGCTAAAGTAATAAGTAACAAGTAAGAGTGCTCTAGTCGGGAGTGCCCGACTACGAGATACCCTGAACCCAGTCCTTACAATCATTCATATTAATCTAAACACACACATGCTGCAGTACAAGCAGTACAAGCAGTGCAAGCGGTCTAAGCAGTTAGCTTGCTTTTCGCTGAGCCCCACATAATGGAAAGTTAAATCTTAAATAACTTCTGTGTTTATCGTCCGATCTTATTGAAATTTTTGGGGCAAACAATTGTCAATAATATGTGTGACCAAACCAAATTGCAAGGTCGTACCTTCAAAAATGCGTTTTTTTAACTTTTGGGGGGTTTGGGGGGTGGTATCCAAAAAGTGAAAAATTTGTTCATGTGTATGCTATTCGAGATTATACATGTCAAATTAGGGGCCTCTAGCTCTTATAACTTGTAAGTTATATCCAAAAAACGCTGGTCTAAAATCGAAATTTATCGATAACTTTTGAACGGGACGAGCTATCGATAAATTTTAATAAACTTGATCTGTCCCGGGATTAGGAGAACTTATGTTCCAAATATGAAGTCTCTAGCTCTTGTAGTCTCTGATATCTGTGTGTTCATACAGACAGACAGACGGACAGACGGACAGACGGACAGACAGACGGACATGGCCAGATCGACTCGGCTATTGATACTGATCAATAATATATATACTTTATATGGTCGGAGATGCTTCCTTATGCCTGTTACATACATTTGCACAAACCCATAATACCCTTTTTACCCATTTTTAATGGGTTCAGGGTATAAAAAGAAATCTTATAGAATCCATTATCATATCCATACGTATTGCAGGCTGGTTGATTGTAACATTAAGGTTATCATTAAGGTTAACAAATATGTAGATTTCATCAAACTAGATAGCATTTTAACTTTTTAGATGATTTTAAATTCTAATTTACATATCATACAAACATTAAACTCCTGTTTTAATTTTAGAAAATATTTTTAAAATGTAATTGTTGCTCATAATTGCAATGAATTGTCGATTTTTTTAACAAATAAACAAATAGCTAGATCTAGCAACTAAATAGCCAAAATGCCAACACTGCAGTGCAGGGGAGCTGTTGTCAACTGTCTGTGTGTTAGTGTGTGTGTGTTAGTGTCTTGTGGGTGTCAGCAATGACAAAGGGGGTGGTAGAGGGAGAAGGGGTGGTGGGGCTGATGGGTGGGGGGGGGTTCGGGGGGTTCAAGTGGTCACGCTGTGACCGCTGCACAAAAGATGAATGAGACATTGGATGATGTTGCTGCTACTGCCACTGCTACTGCTACTGCTACTGTGGCTGCTGCTGCTGCGGAAAAGGCAGCCAGCAACATCAGCAGCAGCAGCAGCAGCAGGAGCAGTAGGAGAAGCAACAGAGCCCCCCAATGAACGCAAATATCGCACATAAAACAATCAACGGCAACCGCAGGCTGACACAAGCGCCGGAAGAGATGCAGAAATGAAGTCACTGCCAGGCCAAATTCCAAATTCAAATTCACAGGTTACGAGGCTCACACTCACGAATGCCTGCATTTATTTGGCAATGAGCATGAACTCGACTCAACTCGACTAGACTCAACTCGACTCAACTCGACTCGACTCGACTGTTTGCTCTTCTGTTCAACTGCACTCTCAGTTTTCTCACACGCTGAGCGCACTAAATTTAATAGCTTGAATTGGTTTTTTTTTTCAAATATTTCAAGCTAAACTCAACTTGCTTATTATTTATAATCATTTGTTTAAATTGCTTTTCATGTATTTATACAGACGACCATATCCACACTTAATGGGACTATAATTCTATATTTTTAAATTAAATGTTTAAATTGTATTTATATAATTTTCCTATGTGAAATCAGCAACTGCGTTTAAAAAACTTACTTTAATTCAAGTGGGAAAGGATTATCTTATTATTATTATCTAAGGCAATTTTCATTCTGCCAACTTCCCCACTGAAATTTCAAAAGTAGTAAAAAATCTTTTATCGCGTGCCATTTATTTTTTTGCTCTAAGAATTGGTATCAAATGAAATTAAGTTTTGCATTTTTGTCAGTGCAGCACTCTAATACCAACAACACCAAGCAGTTTTGAAATGCGCTGACAAACTCGATTATCTGATCGTTTTTTCGCGTTGTATAGTTTTTGTTCTAAGGCATTGGTAGCAAATGAATTTGATTACAGTTATTTTATATTTAAAAAGAAAAATAAGAAAAAAGTGAAAATAAATGACCAGTTGGACTCGAACTCGGGACCTTTCGCTAGCCAGGGCGCCACTTTAACCATTATGCCACAAGCCGTTTTGATGTTCGCTGACAAAATCGCTTGAAGAGCAGACTGTCAAAAGCTTGACTTTGTTTGCTCATATGAACCTGTTCTTTCAAAATATTTAATGACGCATATCTTCGGTATTTATGACACATTCGTCTTGCAATTTTACCCATTGATGAGTTATATGGATGTTCAAGTGTACAAGGAAATTGAAAGCAATTGCTTTGAAAACATCGGATTTATGGCCAAAACCGACTTCGAGTTGTATGGCAGCTATAAGATATAGTGGTCCGATCCGGCCGGCTCCAACCAATGTGCTGTCCCATTGAATAATAAGTCTCTGTGCAAAGTGTTAACACGATAGCTCAAAAACTGAGGGACTAGTTTGCATACATACAGACAGACAGACAGACAGACGGACATGGCTAGATCAATTTGTTTTGTCATTCTAAGTATACTGGCAGTAACTTTTGGGGGTCTCTGGCGCTTCCTTCTATGCGTTACAAACTTCAGCACAAACTTAATATACTATTTTCTTCGAAAAGAGTATACAAATCCAGTAGCCGTTTTGGAGCTAAACGAAAAAGATAGATTTCGATTTTTGAAAAAGGTTCTTTTAGAAAAGTGACAATATCTGCGACTTCAGAGTGTTGATTGTAAAGATCTTTAGCTTGATTTTAAAAAAATATATAACAAGCAACTGTTTTATATACTTTTAAATGTTTTATAATTTTATATAAATTCTTTTGTGTCGACTGTCAATAGTCGACAATAAATAAATAAATAAATTTCAATAAGATTGTTCGTTTGGGTGTCATTCAAGACTAAGCTAGGAATTTTGCATCAACATTTACCATTTAAAAAAAAGAGCCAGGGAATAGATGGATGATGAGTGAGAGAAAGAGAGAAAGAGAGAGAGGCGACTAGCTATAAAAGCTTGTAGCTTTTGTTATCATTTTCGAAATTAAAGCTACCGTTGCGTGAAGAAAAAATCTTTTGGTAATTGAAAGTGACGTTAAATTACAGTTCACATTCTGTATGTTAATCAAATGAATTTAGGCAGGAATTGAGCATTTTGGTGTCGTTGAGTGCACTTCGTTTATTTGAGGGATTACACAGAATCGAAACAGATATAGTATTTGTAAAAAGGCGTTACACATGTTTGGAGGGATATACGCTTATATGTATGCATGTATGCATGTATGCATGGTGCGGGTAGGGTGCGGGTAGGGTGTCCAGCCTACAGCTTGTACTTGATGGCGCGCAGAATGGGGAACTTCTCATTGCCCGTGCAGCCGCCGCGGAAGTCATCGAAGCTGAGGTCCACAAGGGCAACGCCGCCGAGTCCCTTGCTCTTGACGTAGGCGGCCTTGATGGCAGCCGTGTCGGGATCCTCGTAGCCGACCCACAAGCCATTCTCACCCTTGTCATCAGCCGAGCGGTAGGCATAGCTGCCGAAGCGCTTGGTGGGATCGCCGACCTTCCTCAGGGGGCCATCGGCACCCTTGAGATGCTGATTGGCCTGGTTGGGCAGCTTGGCGCACACCTCGGGCCAGCTGTAGAAGCCAGCGGTCTGGGTCTGCAGGGCAGCGGGACCCACATTGTCCGACTCGGCAACTGGGGGCAGTCCTGTCAGGCCCGAGTCCTTGGTGAGCTTCCAGGCGCGGCCGTAGGTGGCGATGCCCACATTGATCTTGGAGGCGGGCGCATGATTGTTGAGCCAGTACTGCACCTGGTAGTTGACATTGGCCTCGGGACTGCGCTCGTTCAGCTCGTAGATGGGGGCGGGGAAGTCGGCCACCTCCGGGTTGCGGACGGGCGTGTAGAAGTCATAGGCATGCAGATTCACATAGTCCAGATTGTTGATCAGGGCGGGCACATCATAGAACACTACATGAAAGCAAAAGCAAACGATCTGAGCAGTGCACAAGGCTAAAGGACAAAGCACCTACGCGACGAGTTGACATTGGGCAGGACACTCAAGCCCAGGAGGTAGCCATCGGGACGGAAGGCATTCTTGAGCTCACGCACCAGAGCGGTGAACTCCTCCTTGTGCTCCTCGGACTTCTCGTCGACAATGTGATCGCCGGTGAAGATCTTCTTGAAACCCTTCCAGAACGACCCAATGCCGTTGTGCACCTTCTTGGGCTTGTTCTTGGGGAACTGCCAGGCGAGATCGAGTCCATCGAAGCCATAGGTCTTCACCAGCGAGTGGGCGCTGTTGATGAACGGAATGCGTGCGTTGCTGCTCTCCAGCAGGGTCAGATACTTGGAGTTCTCCTCCTCGGGCGCATCCCTGTCGCCGCCAACACTGAGCAGAACCTTCAGGGCCGGGTACTTCTTCTTCAAGCCGGTTACCGAACGGTACAAGCTGCTGCCCAGATCCAGATCGAGTTTCTCATTGGTGCTGACCAGCTTGTTGCTGCTGGGATTGATGCCTGCATAGCCGTATATCAAGTGGGTGCAAAACTGCATTGCCGGCTCCAGGTCATTCAGCGTCAGCTTGGACAGACCTGCAAACGAACCAAGCAGAGACAGAGTGAGAGAGAGAGAGAGAGAGAGATGGTGATTGAGTTTATTTTATTTTATACAAGATTCATCATTATTATTAGGGATGGCGCCTCTTTACTCTGAGCTGATGGATCTCTTGTACTTATAGCTCGCCCATCTACTGGATTGAGGGTTCCTTAGTCTTCAAATGTTTCCCAAGGATACTACATATTCTTGTGGTTGGGTCAGTCCACTATGAAAAGATATGCCTTGAAGAATCCACTTAAATATTGAGAAATCGACAGGATCCTCTGCTGGTTAATAACGCTTTTGATAGTTAGCTTCCTAGTCAATAATGCTCCGTCAGAAGATCAGTGTGTATTCCAAGTATAATCATCCCCATGGGGATTGTTTGCCTAAATCGCTTGAATTCTGGTTTGTCTTAGACCCAGTTTGTTTGTCTCAGATGTCTTGAACTAAACACACTCTATCAAGAATATACAACTCATATATGTTTTTTAATATATTGCAAAATTACAATTATAAAATTAAGTGCTACCACATAAAATAAAAAATACTGATCCACAGATTATCTATGATTATATATAGAAATGTTTTCGGTTAAAGGTTAAGAGTTAAAGTGAAATTTCGTTTCCTGTTATGAATACAAATTTAAAAGCTAAACCTTGATGCGAAGAGTGCCCAACCCAAAAGTATCGTGCATTGCCTTGAGCAGCATCCAATTAGCAAAAGTTCGCAACAGTGCGACAATTATGAGTCATCGCTGACATATTGTGTCATATGATTCCAATTCCAGTTCCAATTCCAATTAACAAACAAACAAACAAACACGGCGATAACAATCGCCAACTGTTGTGTGGGCAGCGTTCCGCCCTTTTACTCGAAATTTATTCATTTCAATTTGCACAATTTCCTTGAACACTTAGTGTTAGTGATCTTGTGACCCCTTCAAAGATCCCACCTTTCCAGCTAACTATATGTATCTACGTATATATGTATATACATCATTACGCAGTCAAAGCACTTAGCAGACAGTCATGAAGAGTAAATATAATTGAATGATTTCTCGCTCATATCGTATAAATATATATACGTATATATAGTATATAGTGAACAAATAAACTGGCAATGAGTTTCACTTTAATTGCTCTGGTTTTGCTCGCAAAAACACTTTGTTGATAACCTTTTCAACTATTTACTAAAAATATCGCAACTCGCCAGCCAGGGCAAATATATCACTGAGGCAGGAGTGGTTTTTAGCGAGTCTGCGCGAATAGCAGATACTCTGTTATGAGTTTTTACTAAATACATTCGAACTTTCATAAGTCCAAAGTTTACTTAACTTTAATCAAATTTGTATTTATATTTGTATTCTATTTATATTATATTTGAAGTAAGAATCCTATTCAAATTTGTCTCCTTAATTCGAACTGTTTGTCTCTTGTACTTGCACACAAATCTAGGACAATTATGCCAAAATTCGAAGTTGTTAAATGATTTCGTTGAATATTTCATTAATTAAGTTTGCAATAACAGAAAGTTACATTTTCTAGCGAATATTTCAGTGTATAATCTATGGGTTTTCTCTAACTGTCTATATATCCCAACTTTTTTCTAGCTTCGAGCTATAGACGATCGACTGTATGCTTAAAAATATAATATTAAAATATTATACCTAATAATTATCATAAATGCTTGAGCGAACTATCTCTCTCTCTCTCTCTCTCTCTGGATCTCTCTTATCTAATCAATAAAGTGCACAAATAGATAAATAAAACATAGACCCAGTCCCCGAAGTTGTTTGCTGGTGCTTTCTCTTACCTTCGCGGGTGAAGCTGGCGCCATCGTAGTAGCAGAGCAGGTGACTGGTGCCGACGGCGGCATTGCTCTGACCAATGGCCAGGAAGCCGAGGAGCGTGGGCAGCAGGGCGAAGAGCTTCATGTTTGGCTGTAAGCAGAAACGAGGCATGTGAGTACTGGGCTAAGCTGCAATTACCGTAATTGGGCGAACCGAACACTTTGAACATTTCAATAACATGCTATGCTATGACTCAAAAGGTGTTAACATTTTGTACAAATTATACCAAGTAATTAGCAAGTGGAAGTTGCTTTTAAATGCCGCAAATGTTGCAAACAAGAAGAACACAAATTGAACAACTCTCAAAAAAATGTATAAAAAAAAAACATAAAAGGAAATAAATACACGTTGCAGAATTGATATATGTATATATATATATATGTATATATGTTGATGTATATATTCAAATCGTTTCACTACTAACTTGATGTGCTCGCATTAAATGTAAAACTGAAACTGTGCGCAGCTCGAAGCGAGGCAAACTTTAAGTGAGCTCGATGAGAATGCGATAGAGACTGAAACTGGGACTGAGACTGAAACTGAACTAAGTTAAAGACGACAGCACAAACAACAACAACAACAACTAAGACAACGACAAACACAACAACAACAACGATAAGCACATAAAGCAACAAAAATGCCAAGCGAACGCAATGAGAATGAAACGCGACTTGAAAATGAAATCAAAAAGTGGGCAATGAAAATCAACAAAACATATCAGCCAAGCATTAGCCGAGCTTCGATTGGAAGCGCTGTCATCAATACTCAATATTCGTGTACACCTATGTTCATCTGTATATGAGCACATAGGAAATAAATATTCGAATGCAACAATAGTACTTTAATAAGTGCCTCAGTAATAAATATATTAGTTTTATATACATATATAATATTTATATTTAATAACAGCTTATCAATTCAGCATCTGCCTTTGGTCTATTTTGATAACATCATATCTAGTTAACAAATGATTCATTTGCAAATTAGTTCCACTTTTAATGCTGATTTAATGCTTTTTCTTGCCATCCAGCCTCGTGTTGAAAGTGACGCATGTAAACAAACTTATTTGATCAACTATACTGATTTGTGCTTCAATTTTGTATACCCTGTCTGTCTGTGTGTCAGTAAATATTTTGACTTTGTCAACTAAGGTTCTCAGTATCAGTAGATTACAAATATTTTGCCAAATTTAATAGTTGTATGTACAAATTGTTGTATTCATAAGACTTTGACTTTAATATTTACATATACACATACGGTATGACAAGATGTTCAGATAAAGAAACATAAATATTAAACAAATATAGATAAATATATGCAAAGCTCTATAGCTTCAAAAGTAAGGGTATCTATGCGTCTTCTAACTAAATGAATATAAGCAATTTGGTATTTTTTTTTGTCTGTCAACACTTTTGAGTGTGATTTAATGTTTGTCATTGTTGTAACTTGTTTTTCTCTCTTAATTTTTTAAGTCTTTTTGTCTCATTGCGTTTTGTTTCGCACCTTGTGATGTCATCGGCTCGTATCTGTAATTTAAAAACATTGAACGACGCAGGCTATACCCTAGCAAAGGGTATTCAAAGGTTGCGTGCTAAATATGTTATAATATAAAAATTAAACTGCAATCTTAAAACACAATATGAAATAATTGAAATATAACAAGAAAAATGTAAGTGTTATTTAGTAATGAAAGTAATGAAAGTATTGCCACATAAATTACTGTAATAGGCAGTAGTGTCATTAACAATATGCTTAAGCACAAACTCAAACAGTTCAGCTCAACAAATGTACAGACTGAATTTCACAAAATCCGAATATATCAACTGGGAATCACACACCCTAATGCTTATATATATATATACATATATATATATATGTATATGCACAGTTAACTCAACATCAATGCCGATGGTGATTTTTTTTATATTTTGTTTTCGCTGTGATTTTCACGAATTCGCAGAAGACCACAAATCGATCTAGCTCTGTTAATTCGTGAAAAAAATAGATTTTAATAAACAAATAAAAAAATAAATAAAAGAAAAACAACAACAACACAGACACAGACACAGACACACAAAGTTTATTAAATATTCCGTGCGCTGTTCAAAAGTTAGCCCCGTCTGCGGCTTCCAAATCCCGCTCTGCTCCCATCCTCTGCTTCGATTTCGTATCAAATATTTACACTGCGGAAAGCAAAGCAGCGACAGCATTTGATGAAATCGTAGCGCGACCTTATCAATTTATGTCAGCCAAAGGTCGTCCAAAGACTCTTTGTTTCCACAGCTCGTTCACATATTTAGTTTTAATTTGCTGCGCGCCTCTCCTCTCGTTGACAACGTGACTTATCTGCTTGGATTGGACCCGCTCAGCTGCTCCACATGCGACACAAACTGGGAGTGCTCCGCCAGCCAAGCAGCCAAATAGCCAAACAGCCTCTTAATGGGATTTTGAATTGCTTTTGCTTACGATTCTCAGCCTTATGACTCCAAACTTGTCTGTGCGTCAGCTTAAAGTTGGATGCCGGATCGGAGCGGATTAATTATATATTTATTTATTGGCTTATATTAAACATATATAGTCATTTATTTTTTAAAAATTTTTCAATCCTTTTTTTATTTGCCTACGTAATTATTTATCTAAATATTTATTCAAATATTTATTTATTTTATTTACTTTGGTTTTTATTTGTTTATATTTTTTAATTTAATTTTATTTATTTTTTTTTTAATCAGTCATTTATTATTTTTATTTATTTATTTATTCATTTTAGTTTTTTATTATTTACTTATATGTTTATTTATTTACTAAATCATTACTTTTTTTTTATATTTGTTTGTTTATTAAGTTTTTATTTTTTTATATATTCTTATATAGTTATTTATTCAGTTATTATAAAGTTATAAACAGTCGATACAGAAAAATATCTAAAATTATGATTTAAAATTAAGAAAATATATAATAAAATTTAAGAAAACATATGATTTTCACAATTAAATTTATGTTACCTAAAAATTAATATTATTTAATGGTATTTTGAAAATAATTCCAACATTTGTTGCAAAGATTCGGAAAAAACCCAAAAAAAAACCCCAAATCAGAAAATAATAGTAAATGACAAAATCTTTCATTTGAATAGAGAGCAAGTAAGAACATTATCAACTTACAGCTGCACTTCCACTATTTAAGCAAACACCCAACATCAACTGACTACTTTATCATCCAATTAGCTCCAAACGGGATAATCGGGTTGAAAATGTTTTTAGCAGCAAAAAAGTATATGTATATATATATATATATTAACACATTACCTGTACACGAATTTATATGTGTGTAATGTGATACCAACCTTGTAGTCGCTTACGTCAATAAAAAAAGACGAAATTATATCTGGAAAAAAATTGCATTCAGCTGAAGAGAGACAGTGGTGGGGAAGGGGGGGAAGGGGGAAAGGGGGAAAGGACCGCAATACGGATATTGCACAAAATCAATATAGTCGCTTTTGCCTTTGGGAGTTGAGTATAAAATTGTAAATGTGCAAAGCCCAATGTTTGCAATTGTAATTTATATCGCTTTAATCAAGTGCTTAATGGTCGTTGTGGGTGCTCAATTTCAGTGTGGGCGTGTCAGGTCAACACACATAATAATTAAGTAACAAAAGGTCGCTGCTACTGCAAAAAAAAAAAGAACGAGCGAAAAAAAACAGCAGTAGTTAAACAATAAATCCCATAGAATACAATAAAATCAATTGGGAGGTGTGGCATCCAGCATCATATTTATTTTGATTATTAAAAGTGTAATCAGTGAAAATAAACAATTAAAAATGCTGATTTCATGCATTTAGTCTTTACAGACCTATATGTATTTTATATATATATATATATATACATATAGTATGTGTAATTAAAACCAATTAAACACTCACCAAATAAACAACTAGCTGCAATACTAGCAATGAAATCTAAAACACAACACAGCAAAAATGCTGCCATGGCGATACTCTACCCAACCCAAGTTTCATATTTGTGTATATAAAATTCACAAATTTCAAAGCAGATATTCTAATTTTACATTTACAAATACTCTACTCTTTTATATACAGTTATATATACATGAGTTAGTAAGCTCTTTAATATCAATTAACGAATATACCTTTTTTTATGACATTCAGTCAGCCAAATTAGAAGTTTGATCTAAAGATTAAATCTTAAACAAAATCGTTGTATATTAGCGATATGTTTTTATTTATTAATTTATTTATTTATAGCACACAGTTAATTTAAATTTAAGTTACAAGACAGTTCATAAATAACACTATAATATTATTTAAAATTAAAAGTAATGCATAGTAAAAAAAGAATAAAAATTGGACCAACAATTGTCTAGAGAATTTATAAATTGTGTGTTTGTAAATCAGGCAATCAAACAAAAACGAACGCTTTAGAAAAAAAAAACGAACAGTTATTGATTCTTAGAGACAATCAGCCAATAAACACTGATTTCACTAATAAAACTAAAAAGAAAATACTAAGCTTACAATAAAATTTAAGTACTCGTAAGATCTGCAAATCTAGCTTAAAATAAAACTGCTCCTATACACAAATAGATTTAAATATGAAAATATGAATACTCTTTGATTTTCATGCTTGCTTTATATTCCAGACAACAAGTTTCCAAGCTATAAGGTTAAAATATTAAAATATAACCAGTAATAAGTATTACTTAATTGACAGCAAAACTGAGCAGAGCTATTAAATGTGCTATGGAATAAGTTAATAATTTCAAATTGGATTGGAATGGAATATTACCGAGAGCTCAACAAAACCGCAAAGAACCGCACACTTTTGCATTAATCAATGGTTACAGGGTATACAAATAATTATAATGCATTTCAACATACATATGTATATCTCGACTGGCTATAACTTATCCACTTACTGCTCAAGACTCGCAATGATAGAAATCTTGAGCTCAATTTCGTAGCAATGAAGGTCAAATTATATATTACAATAACGCAATATCAAAAGAGCTATTCGGTATAAATAAGAAAAAAGTGGGTAAATAATGGCACAAATATGTTTTTAACTTCTTATCTGTGTGAGTGTGCAAATGTGTCATAAATATATTAATTACTGTGTGGCATTCTCTAATTAAATGCAAAACATATTTGAATTGTCTGCTGTGGGCAAAAAATGCGCTATCGCATTTTTTATTTAGCTTGCAGTGGCCGCAAAATATGCAATTGCTGCTGCTCAGTTATGCTTTAAGCGGAGAGCCCAAAAGCCTGCAACATAAGTTGCAAAAAATATCGACTATGAAATGCTGTTGCTTTTATTGTTGTTGTTGTTGCTATTGTTGTTGTTGTTGCTGCGCCCGCGCCCCATAAATCCAAGCGAAAATAAAATTGCAAGAGAGGAGCGACAAAAGCGAGCGAAACAACGTAAACTGCAAATAAAACAAGTAACTAATATTCAAGCTGTACCAATGCGCCAAGCAGATACCCTGTAAACATTTGAAGATTTAATAAATAAAATCCAATATTATTAACATTTTATTACACAATTAACTATTCAAATTCCATAATTCAAACATTTTATAAACTCAAAGAAATTTCTAAATTTTAATCAACTCCAATATTCTCAACCTCTTATTATACAATTCATTATTTAGCTATTAACAGCATTTTTTTAAATTACAATAAAATTATTCTTGCAAAAAATCTTTAATAAATTCCATTTTATTTATTTATTTTAAAAAGTTGTTAACATTATTGATTTACGATGAATAATTTTTCCATTTAAGCTTAAATAGGGGTCAATATCCTTTATATTTTGTTACACAATCTATTATTTAGCTATTTAAAAATTCAGCTTACAAAGTTTTTGAAATTTCTGAACTATAATTAATATTTCCTGCAATTAATCTTAAATAAATTCCAATAGTTGCTGCACTTTACTACACAATTAATGTGTGTTATATTTATTTATGGACAACAACAATTTTTAAAACTGAAATCACAAATATATTACCATTTTAGGTTTAATAATTCTTAATTTTTTGACAGTGAATCTTTAAAATGTTACTCTTCATATTCTTTAATATTGATTCATTGTTCTCAATCATGAATATTCTCTATTGCAATTCAATTATATTTTTTTTCAAGCACTAACGTAAAAAGAAATTTTTTTTTTTAAATTTCTAAAATACACATAATGTTAAAATATCGTCTTACTCACAAAATTTAAATCTCAATCTGTAAGCTTCTCAGCTTGTCATCGTAACACTGTTAAGCAAGTGGATAAGCATAAAGGCATATCGGATATTTTGTCCTTTGCATGCTACAAACATTTGCTCCAGTATTTATACATAAATATTTATTGAAACTTCATCTTCGTGCTCTAAGTTAAGACTTAAGACTTAAGGACTTTTGTATATTCGAAGAGACTATTTACATTTTCATTTTTATCATTATACTTTTATTTTATGTATTGACCATTTACTTTTATATTTCAATTGTTTTTAATTTTTTTATTTCTGTTGCTATTTGTTGCACTTTATGACGCCGTTTGTACCAATTGTAAAACTATACAGGGTATAATTACGAGTACGTGAAGCAGACGCTGACGACACTGGCGACAGCAGCAAAAATATTTGTTTGTGCATGAGATGGCGATAGAGACTTTTGGTAGATAGACAGAGAGAGAGAGAGAGAGAGAGAGAGAGAGAGAGAGGTTTTTGTCGGGACATGTTGATTGGAAAGAGCTGACAGAGATGTTACCTAACTTATGTTTGGTTGCGTCTCTGCATAACGTTTTGGGATCATTGCATTGCATTCACACATCACAGCAAGAGCTGCTGAGACGACAGGCACAAAGTCAATGATGCACACAACAACAGCAACAACAATCAGCCAGGAGCTTCATATATGTATCTGTATATGTATATGTATATATGAGAAGCATATTCGCCGAAATAACAACAGGACAGCCAATAGCATTACCAAAAAAAAAACACACACACACAGAAGAGGGAGACGCCATTTGCTGTAATCGCCTCCCCCATCACCCATCACCCATCACCCATTACCTATAACCCATCACCCATAACCCTTAACCCATCACCCATCGAGGCACGTGCATATTGCGCATTCGCCCCATGGTACGCAGACACAACGAAACACAACGCAACGCATTGCACGGAAACGGTGAACGGGCAAATTTGCTTGCATTTTATGTATGAAATATTGTTAATATGCGCGAGCTGCTTCACGAACGAAAAATGCGAGAAAGATAACCGGAAAATGCGCATTCCAATAAACCCGAACAAAAGAAAGAAAATCGAAAGGATTGTCGTAACAGATGTTCCATTGGACTTGAAGAGCTTATTGGGAATAAGGCGTAACTATATCTGATCTGTAAAAGTTCTTATAGTTTTAGAGCAAGTAAGTCGATAGTTTGCGACTAGTAGACACCCTGTAGCCTATTGCAAAGTGAACAACACAGTTGACAAGAAAGCAAACAAGTAATTATACTCAGCTTGTCATTCTGCTCAAAAGTATTTGCATTTTAAATACAAAAAGAAATTAATAAATAAAAATTAATAAAATTCGTAATAATAATGGAAGCAAGAATTAAGTAAAACCAAAATAGACTGAATAATGTTCGCAGAACAGCAAGTAACTTAAATTTCAATTTAA
Organism: Drosophila flavopinicola; assembly: GCA_035042425.1. Lineage (NCBI taxonomy): Eukaryota > Metazoa > Arthropoda > Insecta > Diptera > Drosophilidae > Drosophila > Drosophila flavopinicola. The sequence goes on along the minus strand of JAWNLL010000451.1, from coordinate 284,071 downwards.
TCTGCCCTTTTCTAATTTCAAAGTAACTTAAATTTAGATTTAATCTACACTGTTCTAATTACATAGATTGTCAAATTTCTTATGATTTAATCAGCTTTTATAATTGATAGTGCTTTAAGTTTAAGTTCAGCTTGTAGCGCTCGGATGGAAGTAAATAAATAAATAAATGATTAGATAATAAGTAAACAAATAATAATATAACTAAATATACATATAGATATTAAATTAATAAATACGTTTATTACTATAAATTATGCCACTACTCTGAAGCAGCAAAAATTTCGGATTTTTTACCAAAGTCAAGCCACGATTTGGTTCCCAAGTCCATAGAAATGCCCTTTCAAGATATAAAACGCCTATAGCTCTGTCAAATCTTATCAATTATATGAAAGCTGCACGAATCAAGTTGTGAGGCACTGTATATATATATGCATATAAGTATTTGTGCAATGGCATCCACGTTGTTCTCCCCTTCCACCTGTTTGTGGCATATGACAAGGCTTTGTCAACACAACCGGGAAAAGCGCTTTGCATTTCGTTTTACAATATTGATCGATGATGCTGCCGTCTGACTCTGGGATACTCTAAATTGCCAACACTGTCTTGGCTGGGAGGGAATTCGCGCAGCGGGCAGTCCGACTTTGGTAATATAAATGATGTTGGTTGGGCAAAACAAAAGCGTTTTCGGCGAGTTATGGCAAACTGAAATGAGAAACACGCAAGACGCAACGAGAAAAACTTTGGCGCTTAGATTGCTTAGAAGTTGTGATGATGATAATGCCACGCATAGATAAGCACCGATTTCCAAAGTTTTGATTGAAATTAATAATTTCCAATTGCTGTTGCAAGTGACTCTGTCTGCCAGTTTGTCTGCCCCACACCCCCCAATCCCCGACGCCCCCTGAAAAGTTGTCAATTTGCGCAAGCTGCTTTGACGGCATCCTGCTTGACTGTCTCACACTATCACACTAAAATCTAAATATCCTGGCAAGTCTGAATGGCTGTCGCTCGGCTCTGTTGTTGTTGTTGTTGTTCTGATGTTGTTGCTATTGTTGCTGTTGCCACAAGTTTTTTGTTGCCAGCCACTCGCTCTCATCAACACGAGCCGCAGCCGCAGTCTCAGCAGCCAGGACCAAAGCCCGAGCCGGATATCGAGTCAGCAGTTTTGCAGGACGAAACCCAGTCCCCCCCCCCTCAGACGACCGCTTTTGACCTCATGCCGGCGATGTTGTTATTGTTATTCTCTGTTGCTGTTGATGTTGTTGTTTATCGTGACATATTTGCGGATCCCAGCAGCAGCAGCAGCAGCAGCAACAGCAGCAACAGCAGCACAAATGCGGAAGTATGCTCTTCTTTGGCTTGTTTCCTGTTGCTGTCTGTGAGACCGAAGCAGAACTCGCTTCAGTTTTAGCCTTTTGTACATCTCAATTCTGCCAATGCTGTTGCTGCTGTTGCTGCTGTTGCTATTGCTGTTTAGAGCACGAAAATTTCCAATCAAAATCAGATAGCGTGAAACCAGAAATTCGTAACAACTCTTTGCTGCAGTCGTCATAGTCATAGTCATAGTCGTATTCGCAGCCGCAGCTTCCATTGCCTTTGCCCCTTCCTTGCCAATAACTTCTACAGCTGCAGCAATCCCACTGTACTATAGGGCAAATCAGCACTTTTTGGCTTAAAGCTCATTACATCTAGATCATGTTTTAACATTCATTACATTGGAAGAACATAAAAGAGCATAACATAACTGTTAACAGCACTCAACACTGCTAAGCGCACTTGTTTTCAAAATTATGTAATTTTGTGATGAAAACTTAAACTTAACTTAAACATAACTTAAACGTAACTTATACTTAACTTAAACTTAACTTAAACTTAACTTAAACTTAATTTAACTTAAACTTAACTTAAACTTAACTTAAACTTAGCTTAAACTTAACTTAAGCTTAACTTAAACTTAACTTAAGCTTAACTTAAACTTAACTTAAACTTAACTTAAACTTAACTTAAACTTAACTTAAACTTAACTTAAACTTAACTTAAACTTAGCTTAAACTTAACTTAAGCTTAACTTAAACTTAACTTAAGCTTAACTTAAACTTAACTTAAGCTTAACTTAAACTTAACTTCAACTTAACTTAAACTTAACTTAAACTTAACTAAAACTTAACTTAAACTTAACTTAAACTTAGCTTAAACTTAACTTAAGCTTAACTTAAACTTAACTTAAGCTTAACTTAAACTTAACTTCAACTTAACTTAAACTTAACTTAAACTTAACTTAAACTTAACTTCACTTAACTTAGACTTAACTTAAACTTAACTTAAACTTAACTTAAACTTAACTTAAACTTAACTTAAACTTAACTTCAACTTAACTTAACGTAAACGTAACTTAAACGTAACTTAAACTTAAGTTTATAAAAAGCAACAATTAACGTGTAGCTTTGCTAGAATATCCTTATAGATATTTCAATTACTCTTTCAATGAATCTAAGCCAAAGCTGCACACACAAAAGTACAAAATTGCTTCGCCAAAAATACATGAAAATAATCCTCAATATATAAAGTATACCTATGTTGATAGTTTTTTGAGAAAAATGTTAGCAGCATAATAATAATCATGAAAGGAGAATTTTGTTCGGTTATCTTAGAAAAAAAAGAAATGTTTTCGAAGAAAACTTATCTACACCGAAAACTACTAAAGTCTTATAGCGAGATTAGCGCAAAAACCGAAGCCCAAGCTCTTAGTTTTGGCCACAAAAGCAAGCCATTTGCTCCATCGTACACTGCAACTCGCACTTGCACTGCGTAGCACTCATCATACCAACGGCCACACGATGCAACTTGAAAAGTTGTAAGTGCCACACAACGAGCAACAGCAACTGCTACAACAACAACAACAACAACAACAAGAACAGCAAACAGCAACTGCTCCTGAGCTTTGACACTCCAAAATGCTGCACTGCACAAATTTCCCCAGGTGGGCAACGAATTTGCCTACTTGTAAGGGTCGAAAACCAATTATAAAGCGATAAACATATCTTGCTATACTATGAACCCCCCTATGCTCGACCCATCCAACCCTATCCACTCACCACCCACTCAACAATGGAACTTGCAAGCTATAACCGCATCCGTTCCGTCATCATTTGTATTGCATGGCAAGCCTATTGTGATACCCTGTAATAAAGATTGCCCATAACCAAAAACATTCAATAAGCATGAGTCCGAAATTTTTTTTAAAATATTATTGATTAATTTACGATTTAAATATTTTATTTAAATATTTTTACTGTCAGAAAGTGAAATTAATAATAATGAATAATTTACTATTTATCAATCATATATATAAATATATTTTGGTAATATTAACTAGTAGCTAGTATATCGAGATCCCAGGCTATTTTATGGATATAGTCAATGTCTAGTTTAATAATTTATAAACATATCCTAGACTAATTTTTAATATTGTTTATTATTCATTGATTGGTTTCAATGGTTTTTTTTTGGGTTTCTAAAAGCACAATTGAATTGAAATATAAAAGCAGACATCTTAAACATAAAACCTTGCCATATGTTCCATATAAAATTTAAGTTTCTCTAGCTAAGATTTAGATTCTTTTTGTTACTTATGTGCTACATATTATTTATATATAAATAAATATTAAAAATGTTGAAGTTAAAATATTGAACAATTGTGGACTGTAAGCATGTGTGTATAAAAATTGTCGAGCACCTGAAATTTATTAACACAAACATAAATATTACGCATATATATTTTGCAAAAGGAGACTGAGCAGGGTATCTTCTAGTCGAGCACACATTTAACTGGTCTGCTTTGTTTTGTTTGGTTTTGTGTGTTCTATATTGGCATTCGGAGTTCAATCGCCATTTCCATTGTGTGTGTGTGTTTGCCAGTGAAATTTGCAGCTGCCTTCAACACACACACCCGCTTACACACACACACAAACACACACACACCCGCTCACACACAGACACACACAACAACATTGTAGCTGGCATTGCGGTTACACGCAAATTTGCTGCTAGTTACCAACTGGCCAACTGGCGGCCACTTTCATTCCCATTGCCATTTGCCGCATTCCCATTCCCATTTCCATTCCGATTCCCATTTGGGCAGCTTTCGGCTGCAGTTGCAGTTGCAGTTGCAGCTGCAGTTGCATACACGCACAGCACAAAGGCCAATTGAGGGCAAAAGCAAACGTGCATTGGAAGTTCATTAATCCAAAACAATGACTTTTAATGCATTTCAGTTAGAAGGCCAAATGTGAAAGAGCTTCTAAGATTTTAATTCAAAGTGGCAATTGCATCTTCCTAGCTGGGCCTACTTTTATTTTTTAAATGCCAGCAAATTGGATGGAAAAGAGTACATAGAAAGATAGCTAAACTAATGTATTTTTTTTAAAAAAGTTGCAATTATGAAGCTTCTTGATTTGTTAAGTTTATCATTTATCATTTATGATAATAAAAATAATAATAATTATAGTAATAATAATAGTAATAATAATAATAATAATAATAATAATAATAATAATAATAATAATAATAATAATAATAATAATAATAATAATAATAATAATAATAATAACAATAACAATAACAATAATAATAATAATAATAATAATAATACCAATAATAATAATAATAATAATAATAATAATAATAATAATAATAATAATAATAATAATAATAATAATAATAATAATAATAATAATAATAATAATAAGAATAATAATAATAATAATAGTAACTCACTTTTAGGACGTCCAATTAATTTCAATAATTTTCTAAGACTTTTGTGATTTAATTATTTATTAAATAGCGACATAGGGAAATTAATTAAATTCAATTCAATTAAGTTCGTTCAATCGACTACTAACTGATTCTCAAAGCTTATTATTATAATTAATCAAAATGTGCTTAAACTCTGACTGAATTAGAGTTTATGTGCTTTACAAATTAAAGGATTAAAAATGAAATTGATTTGTTGGAGCAAGTTATGTGTATTTTGAAGATATTTTTTCTAAGACTAAATGAACTTGCTTGTTGCATTTTAAATGTTATATAAATCAGATTGAATCCATTATTGAATCTACAAATACCTTGTGGATTCGTTTCTTCTTTTTGCGTCGTGTCTGAAAAACTTAGAATAGATAATTTGTAAAGCTAACAAATTTAAAAAAATTTAAGAATACAACATCAACAAAAAATCGTTTTTATTATAGTTTTGTCAATTATTTTCAATTTGATTGAGTACGAATCCACAAAACTTATGTGGATTCTGAAATGAAATTAATAAATGAATCTAAGAAATGTATTCTTTAGATGATTAGAATCAAATTCAGCAATGAAACTATGAACAAAGCAGCCAGAGGAGATGAGAAACACAAATAGTAATTTAAATGCGTTTGTTAAAGTAAAAGTAAAATGCGTTTTTGGCAATATTTGTAAAATAGGCATAACATGAAGTTGTCGTCTTGTGTGTGTGCACACGAGTTGAAGAAGTTAACTAATGACCATTCATTTTAGCGCCAATGCATTTGGGGGCAGCAGCTCCGAATGCGAATGCGAATCCCAACAGATGTAGCGCAATGTTGCATTTTATATTACTTTTTGTCGGTTCGTCCTGCTTGGCAAATGCGCCATTACTTTTGCTTTAACTTGCACTTAGCCGCTGACAAAGCAGGAGCCCAGAAAGACGCCAGTCGGAGGGAGGGGGAGTCGATATAGTAGAGAGAGAGAGAGAGTACAGAGTATGGAGTGGTAGAAGTCACAGGCATCATTACTCTTGGCAGGCAGTCGAGCGCATGAGTTGACAACTCTGTGTATTGGCTGCCATTTTGGAGAAAGACAAATATTGCACATGTCATTGACTGCGGTGCGAGAGAGACAGACAGCAAGACAGATAGAGATGGAGATGGAGATAGCGATAGCGATAGCGATAGAGAGAGTGAGTGTGAGTGTGATTTTGAGGTTGAGTTAGATGAGTCGTAGTTGATAGTTGCCTGCTGGCTATGACTTATTCATGTCAGCCGCTGACAAACGGCTCGAGAGTTGGAAGTCTGGAAGTCTGAAGTCTGAAGCTGAGGCTGCAGCTGAAGTTAAAAATCTCAATCACGCAGCTGCACTAAGAATCACTTTGCCAATGCCATTTGGCGTACGTATACTAATGAACTGTCACGCACAGAAAGAGACGGAGACGGAGACAGAGACAGAGAGAGAGAGAGACAGAGGGAGTGAAGAGCTACCTTTAGGTTGGCCATCCTGAAGTGCTCATATATCTTTCCCCAGCAGTGCGCTTAAATTACACTAAATCACAGCCAAACAAATTGAATTTTAAGTTCCAACAGGCCACAGGAAGAGCCGCAATGCAGCCGCATGGCTGGAAATCACTTGAAAAAGCCACAGTCGAGCGTTTGCCAAAATGACGAGGCAGCATTCAGTCCAGGATGTGCTTCACAGAGACATCAGCTCATGCCACCCCCCCCAAAGTACCACCCTACCCCTGCCCCCACTCAGGTGTCTTTCATCTTCATCTTATTGTACTCGTGTTTTTGAGAGGGGCAGGTGGCACCCGCACTGACATTAGGCTGACAAACAATGCAGCCACAGCGGCCAAGTTGTTCCCCCAGCCCCACTGCCCCACTGCCCCCCCTCCCCATCCTCATCACCATCGCCCAGCCCCACTCTGTCCCTCTGGCCTAAGCTGTGTGTGTGTGCTTGGACAGATTGATGTCAGGCAGCCAACACTTGAAATTGCACTTAGTGGGCATTGCAGCTATGCAAAAAGATGCTACCCTCGAAACGGATGTTCTAATAGAATACAAAATGCTAACTGCATTCGAGTGGACTCGTTATCTGCATTTCACAAATAGTTCCGAGTCTCATGCATGATCTTGCAGTTACTGTTAGAACAGCAGGAACTTAAATACAGGGATCACAAAAATATTCATATATTTTCCGTTTTGTACAACAAAATAAACAAATATTTTAAATAACCATTTGGCGCCTAGGCATATTTTTCATAATAATACATTTTTAAGTTAATTGTATAACAGCAGGTGCTTCAAAGTGTGCCAAAATACTTAAATATTTGGTTTAAATATATATTGAAATATTAAGTTTTATTATATACATTTATTGGAAATCTAATTATTAATTTTTTCTTTGTGCTTTGGAATATATTTAATAATAATAATATATTTAATAATTGGAGTTATTGATGTAACAAAAACTTCAGAGTTCGTTAAAATAGTTACACTACTTAAATATATTATATATAATATATATATAAGGCAAATAATTAAAAAAAAATTTTAAATTTTCTTTTTAATCAAGATATAAAAATATATTCAAATAATAAATCAGAATTGAACTTGAGCGTTTTTTATACTGAATATAAAGCATTATTTTGTTATTTTGATACTAGTGCTTACTTGCTATAAAAACAGAAATATGAAATGTTTTCAATTGCAACCATTCGATATTTATTGAATTATGATTCTTAGTAATTTAGAAATTTATATTTATACTTATAGCTGTTTTTTTATTCATTTTATTTTATAGTTCAAGTGGTTACAAGTAAAATTTATAAATCATTTCGGGCATGCTACCATTTATGTGGATTCGGTTTCAAACAGAAACAGAAATTGAAAAATATTATGATGAAAAACTACATTTTTTATATCAAAAGTAATCTTCTTCTATATATTCGGAAATTTTATAAAAATTTTATTGCCGTACTTCGTTTTACAAATAATATTTTTAAATACGAAGTCACATTTAAATAAATATCCAAAGCCATTAGTAATAAATCGTGTATAAAACATAATTGAATTATATGCTAATTTGTAATATTAATCTTATATTAATATTATAACTTGCCTTGTTAAAAGTAAATTTCGCTCATTTGATTGTATGGTTTTTTTTTATTGTTTTAAATACAATACGATTTCGCAGTTTTCATAATTTGTCGTCAGCATACCCGGGCTGGCATAACAATTTTGAAGAGCCTCGCCGGATGTTGGCCCCACAGCGTAGCCGTTGAACTCGCCGTTCGAGGACACCTTGCAACTGCAAACCCGGCACACCCGGCACACGCTGCACCCACATATTCGAGGGCGTTGACTAACGAACACTATCAGTATCTTGAAATCTCGAAATTTCACTTGGCTAGCGCTCAAAATGGCGCTTCCACCTAGAGCCATACCTGAGATGGCGCTTCCACGGCTGACATGCAAACATGCAGCGGGCCAAGGAGCCAGGTGGCAGGACGCAGGAGGCAGGAGCAGCAGTCAAGACTGGCCAGGACACCGTTTAGCTGGCTGTCTTGTGGGCAAGGAGGAGGAGCAGGGAGGTGGGGGCGTGGGATGTGGGGGCGTGGAATGCATAGCGCCATACCAAATTGCTTTGCATTAGACGCCGTTCAAGTGTTCAAGGCGACGGCATTGGCGCCTTCGTCCTGCCAATGTCCTTTTTGGGTCTGCGGTTGCCCTGTCTGCTTTTTGCACCATTTTTATTTCATTTTGGTTCGTTTTTTAACTGCTCGCCGCAGATGCTATCAATATTTATCTTCTTCTTCTTCTTCGTCGTCCTCGTCGTCGTCGTCGTCGTTGTCGTCGTCTTTTGCCACAGGCTTCGCTTCGGACTGCTTTTGTCCTTTCGCCAGCGAGGCGGCAAAATGTGTTTTTTGCAACAATATTTTTCTTGAGATTTCATATCATTTATCAGGCTTGACGACAAATTTGTCATTCTGAATCTGTCAATTTCTGCTTTATTAATATTATACGAGAAGCCGCCGCCCATTCCGCACTCCGCACTCTCACCTCAATCCCGATCCCGATCCCAACCCCAACCCCAACTCCAACTCTAACTGTGGCAGAGATTTTCACTTACACAGATTTGATGAACCCGAAGGCCTGACAGCCTAACCACAAAACGCCTCAGGAGGTGGCTGGGCATGGGCATGGGCATGGTCGTCGTGGGCGTGATGGGCGTGATAGGCGTGGCTGTCAGTCATTTGACTTGCCGTTGACAGTTGACAGTGCGGATGGGGGTGGGGGGCGTATGTGTGTCACCTGTGTGGGCGTGAGTGTAGCCCGGCCAACTAAATTTATTGCCTGCTTTGTAAATGGCCGCAGAATTGAGCACATCAGTTGCCAGTTGACACTTAAGGAGTAAATGGGCGACTGGGCGAGTGGGCGACTGGGCGACTATCGTATTCAGAATTGAGAACAGCTTTCGCAACTTCGATATGGGTATGAAATAAACAATGATTGATTGCATTTACAAATGCAAATTACAACATATTCATCACATATGTATTTTTTGCAATTGAATATTTTTTAAATCTTGTATAAGTAACTAAGTGAATCAAATTAGATAAGACCAATTCTCATAAGTTCAGTTTGACTAAATAGCTCTTTTCAGTCGTAACACATCATATTTGCCAATTGGAACAAACCCGCTTTATTTTAAATACAAATTTATTTAGCAACCCTCAATTTCAAGAAATAACAGGTGGGAAAGGACTATCTTCGGCGTGCCAAAGACTTTATACTTTTTTCGAACCTTTATGCGATTTTCACACAGGCTAATTTAAGTTTGAAAAAAAAATTTTACATAAATTAAGAAATTGATAAAAGGACACCTGTTTTTTCAAAATATTTATTGACGCATTTCTTCGGTATTTATTACCCAATCATTTTGAAATTTAAAACATTGATGAATAATAAGTATGTTCAAGTGTACAAGGAAATTGAAGACGGTAGCTATGAAAAGATCGAATATATGGCCAAAACCGACTTCCAGCTATATGTCACCTATTAGATATAGTTTTCCGATCTCGCTGATTTCGACCAATGTGCTGTCCCTTTGAATAATAAGTATATGTGCAAAGTTTCGTCGCGATAGCTTTGAAAACATGGGATTTATGACCAAAACCGACTTCAAGTTGTATGGCAGCTATAAGATATAGTGGTCCGATCCGGCCGGTTCCTACCAATGCGCTGTCCCTTTGAATAATAAGTCTCTGTGTAAAATTTCATCGCGATAGCTCAAAAACTGAGGGACTAGTATGCATACATACAGACAGGCAGGCAGACGAACATGGCTAGATCAATTCTATGCATTACAAACTTCAGCACACACTTAATATACTATTTTCTTCGAAAGAGTATAAGTATAAAAGTAAAGAGTTAATCAGTGAATAAACAGCAAATAAATGAAATAATGGAAATAGAAAAATAAAAAAAATTTTAATATAATATATATACATTTATATATATATAGGCAAATATAATTAAATAATATATCTAATAGGGAGAAATGTTAAGTCTTAATATTTTTTCTACATACGTACTATTCCCCAAAAGTAATAAATAATACTCTTAAATATATTTCGCTGGGAATCGCAATAAATAAACAATATATGTTAAAAGCTTATGGAGTCAAATAACAAAATGTATATTAACGAAAAGTATTTATTGCATGCATTTAAATGACAGCAATTCTAATTCTAATTATAACAATGATTGTGATTATTGCTCTTGTTATTATTATTGTCATATCGAGAGAGATTATTTAATATTTTAAGAAATGTCTGTACACAAAAATTAACATAATAATGTTGAAATAAATATGCTGCGATTTCAATAATGCCATAAATAGTTTGCACAAATGCGTTATTTGCTTACAAACGATTTGCACGCAGGCACTTTATTTGACATCAAATTACTGTAAATAATAATAAATATTGGATATTTCAACAAAAGTTTCATCGACCGAAATTCGCTTGCTGTTTTCAGTATTCCATGCAACAGAAAAAAGATGCAAATTTTATTAGCACCACTGAAAATCGTCAAACCACAATTTAAATACCCAGCAATTTGTAATCAAATCGAGTGATTTATAATCAAATGTGAGTCGCCATAAACAATAATTCTTCTTCTGCCCAGACCTTCGAGGGCCAAGTCTACTTGCATTTATTTGAAGTTACATAAGCCAGGTAATATAAAAAATATAAATACTTGCCAATGGCTGAAAAAGAAATGTAAATGTTAAGGCCTGAGAATTTAATGGGCAGCATAAATAAAAATGAAAGAAATCCCATCTGTGCCATAACGAAGATAGCATACCCTTTGATAAAGCTTATATAGTTAACAAATGCTGATAAGCTGTTGTTTTTATAATTTTAGAAGAGTTGAGTTTACTCATAATATCTTAGGAATGCTTTTAAATGATAGTTGCAGCTTGCAAGCTTTACTATACAGTTATTCGATCTGATGAGTAATGAATATCTATATAGACTTGTCGTCCAGTTGAAGAATATACAGTCAAAGTTTTCTAACTCAAGACGAGTCGCAATTTATAGATAACGTTGAGTTATACATAGAACTTTGAGTTACAGAAGTTCGACTGCCTACTTATTTCGTGGCAATATTCACATACACTCAGCAAGGACACCAAAAGGATACTAGGACACGGCCCTTTGGAGCGACCACATGTCGACTGACTGCTTGGATTTGCTATATGAAGAGGAATTGTTAATAGCAGTTGCCATTATAAACATGTATGTACATACACTCAGAAAAAAATGGCTCGTTCTTGTTGATATTTCAGGTATGTTTTAGAACATTTTTTATTGGAATTTGTTTTTTAAGAACGAATTGCACAAAAATAATTTTTTTTTATTAATCCTATTTTGCTCTTAGGTTCTGTACAAGCCCGTATTGTACTTATTTTGAGTTAAAGTTGTTAGTGTTTTGAGAACAAATTGGGTTTGCTTTAGGAAAACTATTTTTATTCAACATATTAATATTTTATTACTTTTTTATACTTTTTTTCAATGATATATTGTTATTTTACTTAAATTGAGTACAAATTGTAACTATACTAAGTAAAGATTAGATTGTGCTAATAATGAGTCCGGATTGCTATTATGATATTACTTCAATTGAAGTTTGTATTACTTAAAGCAAAGCAGCTACTTAAGATAAGCTTACAAAGGAACAAATAAAGCGTAGAAGATAAATTATATACTTAAGAAAAGGTCACGAAAAACCCATTTGGCATGAGTATTTTGTGCTTAGATCAAGTTTGATCAGATTCTGCCACAGTTTGAACTTAAGACTACATTTTTTTTGCCAAGTGCATGTATGTCCTGGCAGAGATGAGGACGCGAACTCGGTTCGGGCTGGCATTCGTTCACATTCATTTAATGCTCCTTAGCTGGCGGCCCATCGCTTATTATTGTCAGCTGTTGTTGTTAAAATGCTGGAAAGTGGTGGATAAAGGATAAAGGATACAGCAGAGCGGACAGGGGACAGGGGACAGGGGATTGCTTAATCTGCACGCATTTGGCCATCGTCCTGTGCATATCAATGGCGCTGCCAAAGTTGTTAAAAGGACATTTCGCCTGGCTAATAATAAATGTAATACACAAACATGGCGCTGGAGCGCACATTACAGCTGGCGATAGCAATAGAGATGCTCGTAGACAGATAGCGACAGGGCAGTTGCCACAGCACAGATGCCACTGTTGCCACGCCCATAATAAGCATCGGCCGCCCCCCGACACTTGCCACCCGGCTGGGCCCATAAACCAATCAAAATATAATTCAATGAATTTTTATTGGCAAATTATGTTAAAGTGATTTGAATGCGCAGAATGAAAATGATGTCAACGAGAAGGGCAGCAATCATCATTATGATGACCATGATGATGATGACGATGGCCCAGAAATGTCGGTGACTAGGCTAACGGTTATTAGGGAGCGCTGCTTCTCTCTCTTCTTCTTCTACTTCTTAGTCTTCTGTCTAACGGGGCCAAAGCACAACAAAAGCTAATTATAATCAATTTAATACGAGTTCGATTGTGTTCGTTTTAGCAGAGCGTTATGGTAAATGGACACATGTTCATGGCAAATTTAACATGCACTTTAAAATGCGGTTTTCCCATAGGTCAAGTAAAAAAACTAGTTTAAGTTCAAAATTCTGATGGTTTTTATACGCAGGGCGTCTTAAAACCTTTAAACTTAAGCCCTTTTCAATTAACAGAAATGTGGGAGTAAAAGAAATAGAAATAATAAACAAATTGTGTGAGTACATAGGTGGTATATATATCATGTAGTATATTTTATATGATACGTAAAGATATTGTGTTATTATTGAGCAGTGTTTTGAGTAATACTTGCCACAACTTTACAAATTCAAATGTTAAGACTTAACAGAATTTATATGTATTTTATTTAATTCGATTATAACCCGGAATTTGCGTGTTTGGGAAGGCATGGCCTTAGCTACTTCTGCTCTGAGCCAATAATCAGTTTACACTCTAACATTGTACTTCTAAGTATTTTGTTATTCACTTACATTTTGTTTTGCATACACATTTTGCAATGAAAAACCTTTACCTTAAATAAAAATGCATCTTATTGCAAATAAAGTTAGTATATTTCTTAGCGCAACTTGTGAAGTTAAGTCGAGAGGATCATTCAAAATTAAACTAGCCTTCTTTACTTGACTGTGTACTAACAGAGTACACTTAACTTTTCAAATCTTTTCAAAATTTCTTTAGCATTTGCTGCTGTTTTGTTTGGCAGCTTTACAAAATCGATGTTTCTTTTTCTTTCGTTTGCCAGTTGGCAATTACATTTGTGATGCCATTGACTGACAGTTTTATAGCGTGCGTATACATATGTAATAAGTGACAGACTGGCCGGATTCACCCTCTGTGTGATTCACCCTCAATATCATCAAAAATATCATTTACAAGTGCACACAAATCATACAATAACAACAACAACAACAACAGCAACAACTGAAATTATTTTCTATATGGACAATATTCGGGCGGAAAAGTTTTTGTTTTCTTCTTGACAACTTTGTTGACAGTTGGCGGCGTTTTGGGTGACTTTGCTGTGGTATCGTCTCCACTGCTCTTTTGCTCTCCTCTCCTCTCCACCTCCTCTCCACCTCCACTCCCCACCTGATACCCTGTATTCATGCAACGAACGGAGCGGGTAGACTATGCTACTTTTGTGAAAAGTTCTAAGATGCCTAATACAACTAAATCAAATATATATATGTATAATGTATAATACATTAAAGGTCTTCACACAGTGTCGCAAATATCAAATTAACACTGCGTCTATCGATAACCGATTGCAGCTGTCATTACTGAGATTCAGGCACTGAAACGGCACGATAGTCTTATAAGCTTATATGATCTCCCAAACTTTTAGTATATACAGTTATTGACTTCAATGGTCTATTTTAGATCACGAATAATGGTCTATATAGATGATGGAATAAGTCTTTATTCTGGCCATGTCCTTTTAGTCTCTCTTAAAAGTCAGAGACAACAATTTGGAACCACTATATCAGAAGTTTTACCACAAATTGATAAATATGCATAAGCAAATCGATTTGTTCTTAAGTATATTAATATTATAAAGGCTATACTAAGAAGAAGAAAACGTAGAAAACGCTGTTAATGAAAGCTTCATATGTTTCGCATATTCAGTATAAAAAGTAGTGTAAGTTAGTTTTTATACTCTTTTCGAAGAATATAGTATATTAAGATTGTGCTGAAGTTTGTAACGCATAGAAGGAAGCGTCTGAGACCCCCAAAAGTTACTGCCAGTATGATTAGAATGACAAAACAAATTGATATAGCCATGTCCGTCTGTCCGTCTGTCTGTCTATCTGTCTGTCTGTCTGTCTGTCCGTCTGTCTGTCTGTATGTATGCAAACTTGTCCCTCAGTTTTTGAGCTACCGCGATAAAACTTTGCACAGGACTTATTATTCAAAGGGACAGCATATTGGTCGGAACCGGCCGGATCGGACGACTATATCTTATAGCTGCCATACAACTGGATGTCGGTTTTGGCCATATATTCGATCTTTTCAAAGCTCTCGTCTTAAATATCCTTGTAAACTTGCACATCTTTCTAACTCGTTAATGTTGACAATTTCAAATTGATTGACGTATAAACATCAAAGATATGCGTCATTAAATATTTCGGTGGTGCAGTTGGCAGAGTTAAAATTGCCTAAAGGTTCGAAAAGAGTATAAAATCTTCGTCACGCCGAAGATAATCCTTCCCCACTTGTTTTTCTTATATTACGAATAATTTAATTTTTAAGAACCAGCTATGAGGGTTGATATATAGGAAACAAAATGTGCTCTCCTGATTCTTATTAATAACAATAGAGTACTAGTTTCGTTTAATTTTAATAATTGGCAGCTTAAATTCTAACAAATACTTATTAACAGTGCTCTATTATCCAACACCAATGGTTTTATTTATTTTTAAGAATAATAATCATAACATTAACTTAACACAGATATAGTCTTAACTTTGACAAAAATCATAAGCATTCTATATATTATGTGTTTCCATTAAATTTGCACAATTAGCAAAAAAAAGCACAACGAATTCTTGTTTGATGGGTATCTGCTGGTCGATCACACTGGCCACAAGGCGCACTCTCCTCTAACTTGTTTGCTCGCTGTTTGGCTAGGTCTGTCGTTTACATATTTTGCGTCAAGTTTGCCAACTAACAAAAGCAACAACAACAGCGTCGAGCAAATTAATTTAAGCGCCACATGCAAAGCTCGCACGCCAGGAATGTCACCTTCACACGCCCATCCTTGCTGCAGGACACAGGACTGCACCGCCCTGTGCACCCCACCCACTTGGCGCCTTTTTAACCAAGAAACGCAAGGAGCAAAGAGTTTTAGCCACGTTCCTTATACATACATATATATATATATATATATAGAAGCGGTGTCTTGTCATGAATCTCAAATGCGAACTTCTTCCAACTTGACGCCATCCTCGCGACGTGAAGTCGTCAACGAGCTGCGCTTTCCCAGACAGTCCCCAACCAGCCCCCCCACCCCCATTACATCCTTTTAGCCCCACCATCACCACCTCCACCCCCACCCAACCACTGAGCACTGAGCGTTATCTGAGTGCAAACTTTGACGTGTAGTATTTGTTTAGAGCATTGCCTGAAATAAATCATATGCAGCGCATATACGCGTATCTTAAGCTTCACTGTAGCTCATCTTGCTGCTGCTGTTGTTGTTGTTGTTGTTGTTTATGCCACCAAATGGGAAAAGTTCGGAGTTAATTAGCGCTTAGAAGTCGTTCGCATCTGTACGTTCGCAAAAGCCAAAAAACAAATACAAATGGCAACACTAAAAATCGAGCAGCACAATAAAAATGTCAATGCTTCGACAACGAAACTTGTTTTTGCTGCTGCTTCTTGTTGTTGCAACAAAAAAGTTCAAGTGTAAATAACAGTTAAGTTATACGAGTATGCACACACACCCAAAACACACACACAAGTCGAAAGTGGAAAGTAAAATGCTTAAAGAAATGGCCGGGCAACTGCTAAGATTCCACATACGGAACTTTATCTATAACTGCAACCGCAAACAGCAACAACACACAATACACACACATATATATAAGCATATACATATACATATAAGTATATACAACATTATGTGTCTTATATGTACACTTACGCAGGACAATCGCATTTGGCAACGGAAGCGAAAATTGCTTCAAATGACTGCAGATCGGATGTAGCCAAAAGGCAAAGCCATTGAATGCCTGTATGTGCCTGTGTGTGTGTGTGTGTGTGTGTGCGTGTGTGTGTGTGTGTGGCAGCTCGAGTGTGTGGCATGCCGCGGCTTATGCGCCATTTCCAGGACTCAGGCGCGTTACAGTGCTGCCCACTTTGGCATTTGAAGTAGTTGATATCAAATAGTTACAAAATCACCTGAAATTCTAATATATATATATCCAAATCGAACATATTTATATTTTAAAGCTCTCTCATATATTTATCTATTCCGTAGCCTAATATGTACTCCTTTGACTCATCTATCTCTTTACCAAAAACATCTGTTATGTCCTCCCTTGAATAGTCCCAATGGGTCATAGCTTAAGTTTTTATACCCTGAACCCATTAAAACTGGATCAAAAGGGCACACTGGTCTTGTGCAAATGTGTGACAGGCATAAGGAAGCATCTCCGACCACATAAAGTATATATATTCTTGATCAGTATCAACAGCCGATTCGTTCTAGCCATTTCCGTATGTTTGTCTGTCCGTCTATAAGAGCTAGATACTTCATATTTGGAATATAAGTTCTCGTAGTCCAGGGACGGATAAAGTTTATTTAATTTTATCGATAGCTCGTCCCGTTCAAAAGTTATCGATAAATTTCGATTTTAGACTAGCGTTTTTAGGCTATAACTTACAAGTTATTAGAGCTAGAGGCCCCAAATTTGGCATGTATAATCTCGAAAAGCACATGTAACAAATTTCTCACTATTTGGATACCACCCCCAATCCCCCCCATATCTGAAAAAACTCATTTTTTAAGGTTTGACCTTGCAATTTGGTTTGGTCACACATTTTATTGCCAATTGTAAGCCCAAAAAATTTCAATACCATCCAACAATAAACATAGAAGTTGTTTAAGATTTAACTTTCCTTAGTGTGGGGCGCAGTGCGATGCTTAAACTGCTTGTTCTGCTTGCACTGCTTGCAGCATGTGTGTTTTCGTATGTATATACACTGACTGGTTAGTATGAATGAATGTAAGGACTGGGTTCAGGGTATCTGCTAGTCGGGCACTTCCGACTCGAGCACTCGTATATGAATTATTTATAAACTATCATAGCTTATTTCTCCATATAACTATATATATACATATATTTATATATCTACCTTATATAGAAAATAAAAGAATATGTGTTCGTTTTAAAAGAGCTTTCAATTATGTAAGACATACATAAGAAAATAATACTTTATAGCTTAACAGTATTTGAAAGACACATAAGATAACATTTCATAATGCTTTAGCTCAACTACATACTCTTAAGTAAAACTGTATTTAAGTCAAAGCTGCATAGAAATAATTCAGTTTAGAATGATTGAATGCAATGAATTGAATTGAATTGAAATAGTTTATTTTGAATTGATGCGTTTGACCAAAAACATGAATTTAACCAATATTTGCAATGGAAAATGAAATAACTGAAAACGTATGAATTCCGCATATGCTATAATGGCTAAAATGAATTTCTGGGCTTACAAAACGTGCAATAACAATGGGAAATTAGCTCGAAGAGCCCAAATCCGGCCAACTTCTCAACCACACATTCACATTCACATTCACATTCGCATTCACATTCCCGACTCTCAGAAGTCGTCCAAGATGCATTTACCACACAATGTGCACTTGGGTTAATGTGTTGCCGCTGTCTGTTTACTTTACGATTGTTGTTGCTGGCGCCCTTGGGCTGTTTGTTGTTGTTGCTGCTACTGCTGCTGCTGCTGTGTTGCAAAATGGGAGCTCTGTAGCATTATGCACCAGGCACCGGGCACAAGATACACTAAATGTTGAGCCAGCACAAGTAGGAGGAATGCAAAGAAATCAAATAAATTTACATTCATACTATATGTATGTATGTGTGCAGAAGAATGCAAGCAGGCGCCAGGCAACATCGACACCATACACACACACACACACACACACACGCACACAAATAAACACACAGAGGACACAGTCATTGTTGCTGTGTGCTACGGAGGAAAAGTTTTTGCCGCAAGGCTGCTTCAAATGTTTTATAGGTGATAGAAAAATATTTTGCAAACGTGATGAGAATTTATCGTTGCTATCGAATCACCAGCAAATCGACTAAAAAAATCAACACAACAAGCTCGGACAAAAGGTGGCAAATATATACTTTATATATGTATATATACACACATACACATATAAATATCCTTTGCAACAGGACTCCGCTTCAAACAAGTTATTGTAAATAAACTGGTTGCTGCCGGGCTGTTTGTCTCCTCTCTTCTCTGCTCCTCTCTGCTCTGCTCTGCTCAAGAGGCCACAGCAAACAGGACGATTATTTACGTAAGGTGATGAGAGATTACTTTATCATGTTATATCTTTCTATATCTCTCTCTCTCTCTCTCTCACTCTCACTTTCACTCCTTTTCTCTCTCGAAGGGGAGTTAAATGCTGGTGGCTACACATACTGCAGCTTCCGGTTGGAAACAACGTTGCAATTCGGTTGACAGGCTGGCTTATTAATTATATAGACATAAGGAGTAAAACGATCAATCTGCTGGCCAATTTTCAGTTGATGTCAATTACATTATGTACTAGCCAGAACAAGCTTAAGTCCAATCTTTTTGATATACCACCAAAAGCAGAAAAACTATAAGAAAATGCTTTTCGAATTTGAAACAGTTTGGTTTTTTTTTTTTGTAATTTAGTTTATGTTACTTTACATATATATTATCTTGTGCGCTTTGAAAATTTAATAATTTATAAAATAAAGCCAATAAATGCACCTATATCTTTGTTATAAGCACTCATTACATAAAGTTTATAGTTCGGAAGTAATTGTAACCAATATTACGAAAAATTGATTTTTTCACAAATTTTTACAACTTTTCGACTTTAAAATCATGGAAAAATTCGAGAAAAAAATTACAGTGATTGGTTTATCACCTGAATCCTACAGATACGTTAAATTTACTTCAAAAAGGTATTATGTGTAAGAATCTTGGGGTAAACAGCCAAGCTATAACAGTTTATAGCTACATACCTTAAGTCGCATTATACCTTTTTCATTTAAAGCTAAGCACATAATTCTCTTCTTTTTCAAATGAGTAAATAACAGTAAATTATTGTCAAAACCGTGGAATAAAAAAACAAAATAAAAATTGAAAGCAAACTTTTAACTTACCATAGCATTATTTGTTTAAGGTTTTCTATTTTAGGGGTACCAAATGCATCGAAAATCTGTCATTTGCAAAAGTTTCCATCGACTGGGAAATAGTAATAAAACAGCGCAGTTAAACAGGAAACTGTTTTCCGGAATGCACCCAGTGGAATCCGTATGCGTATGTGTAGCAAGGACTTCTCGTCCTGGGCACACGCTTAGCACTCACTCAAGCCGTGCCTGCAGACCCACTTGGCGTATACTTGTCTGGCAGCAATAAATTCTTATTTACTTATTTGATTCATCGAATTAATATTCATTTGCAGCGGAGCGTAGTAATTGGCTAAACTTGCAATTGGCAACCACTTGGCGGGATTATCTTTATCTTTAGGCTGCACTTGACTCCTTTGCGCTCTTGAAATAGTAGTAGATAGCGAGAGTAACAATAGTAGTAGCAGCATACCTTGCCCGATGCCTTTGAGTGGCATATTCAATGTTGGAGTAGTGGAGTGGAGTCAAAGCAGCATAGGTTGTGCAGGACCAACTGCTGTCACATTGAAGAAGTTAACAAACCGTAAGAAATGAACATTAAACAGGATGTGGACATTGTGTACTTATGCCCATTCCCATTCCCATTCGCTTCTCTCTCTCTCTCTCTCTGTCTCTGTCTCTCGCATTCTGTGTCTGGCAGTGTCTTTGATTGTATTGCTGCTTGAGTGGAGTGCGGGTTTTGTGATTCTGCTAGCGAAGGTCGCTGGCAGGTCAGATGGGCGTGGCAGTGTGGGAGTACACACACACACACACACACACACACACATGCCAGGCAATTCAAATAAAGCAGGAGGCGGACTCGTGCTGGCAGCAATGAACCTTTACAAATTGAATCGCTGATCCTTTTGGGATGTTCGAAGTCGAAAGACGTCGGGACAGTTTTGACACTTGTGGACACACGCACACACATGTGTGTGTGTGTGAGTGTGTTGACTTTTTGTTATTTGCTCGCTTGTTAAGTTTAAACGCTGTAAATGGCTTAGAAAACTGGGAAGGCAAACCAATCGTTGTGCCCCGCACAGCAGCAGCAACAACAGAAATTGGACACAAATAAAAATGCTATTGACACAGTTTGTCAAAGCTCGCTCTCCAACTTGATGGCAGCGTGTCCTTTGGGCCCCCAGCTCTGTCTGTCCAGCTTGTCTCCAGTTTGCTTGTTGTTTGCCCATCGAAATAAGCTTGATAGAGTTGTTATAGCTGCTGCCATTTGTGCTCCTCGCTGTTGATTTGTTTTGCCTCTCTTGTTTTTGGTTATTCCCATTGTTGTTGTGCTCATAGCCATGGGTCAGCTGCTCTAAACCCTTGGGGACGTGGCGGGGCACAAGAAATGAGCAGCCCAACAGGACAGGCGAGCAAACAGCAAACAGCAAACAGCAACTAGAACCAGGCCAGGCCAGTCAAGTGTATTAAATGTTGGCCAAAAACTCTGGCACACATTTCATGAATCTCTGTGTACACTCGGTTTGTGTGTGTGTGTGTGTGTGTGTGTGTGTGTATGCTGACAATGACGAAGTGTTGACAAATGTGTTAAGGGATTTGCGGTTGGTTGACTTTCATTTTCGTCAATGATTTTTGAGTGTATTGCTTTTGATTTACTTTACAGTCATTTTACTTTTACTACCCCATGTTGAACTTTGATGATGTCATCGCCCGGGACCCAAGACCCAAACGAATACCCCAACCCCCAACCCGAACCCAATTCCACGCCTCCCCCCCCCCTTCTGCCACGCCCCTGATCACCTACGTCTATTAAGCATGCCAATTTTCAAGTGAAAGACAAACGCTTTGCTAATGGAGAGTTGCATTTGAGAAGGAATACTGCACTGTGGTCGGCTAACCGGTTTCTGGTCTTGGCTCAGTTTTAGTTTGTGGTAAGCCGCTTAGCAAAATTCAGGTTTTTTTCTCTACTTCCCATTTCTAAACATGAGTTTGTGAGTGATGAACGTGATTGTGAATGTGAATGTGAATGAGGCACAAAGCACTGCAAGTGCAGGCAGCGTTTAGTTTCACAAAAAAGGCTTATACTCTACCTGCTTTTGGATGTTGGCTATTCTGTAAGTGAATGGGGCCAAAATGAGAAGCAAACCTCTTGCTCACTAACGCAAAATTTAATCATTTAAGACCACAGATCGCAAATGAGAGGAGTTATGGGATTGAATATTATGTTGACAAATTGAATTGGTGTATAATATACATATTTTATACTCTGCAGGGTTTTACAAATTATTTGAAAGCAATTTTAATTTCTTCAATTGACGATTTATTTTCAAAAAATATGGGGATTGAGAGTTATTTCGAAATATTTTCATATAAATCAGCATGTAATGGTTATCAATGAATTTGTTACTATTCAAACCATACGATTTTTTTTAAAGGTCATAAATAATTCTTAAATTTTTATGGTGAAATAAAAAGAATTGCGTAAATAAAATACTTAAAGTTATTTTTCGGCTTAAGAAGATCAATAAGCAATTGTCGAATTGTATTTGTAATTGATAAATGAATTTTAAAAATATTAAGTATACGCCACCAATTCGCTGAAATATCTTTGCCAAGTAGGATCTTGGCGTGATCAGCAAATTGCAGGTGAATTACAAAATGGAGCATCAACTAAATGAGTGTACGGATATTCTGCCTTGCCAACACAGGCATGCAGCACATCGTTTAAGGACTCGCATTGGCGCCGTTTCTTATTCAGTGCGGTGCTTAATGCTGAAATAAAGGCGCATTAACTGCAGATGCAGGTAAACGGGAGTAGGTGCCTGCGAGGCGATGTCCGAGGACGCAGGTGGCAGGACGCAGGACGAGCCACTAAATTGCCAGCATTGAATTGCATTTAATGCATGGGCCAACATAATTTTAATGAGTTCGCTCTTAATCCGTTTGCAAGATGTTGTCAATGAGCTCGCGGTGGCCTTTTATCCTGTGTGTTCTGTGTATCCTGCATGCCGCATAACTCGCTGTTGTTTCTGTCCTCCACGCTGCCGTCCTAGTACTTTCTGTGATTTCTAAATACCCTGTGCCCATACTGCACAGCGGGGCTATTGAGTTGTGCAAATGTTATTAATGTTAGGTAAATCATTTTCACTGGCGCTTAAATATACAAAATGCAAAAGAGAAGTGTAAATATAAAACTGTGCCGAATGTGCTATAGTATATTAAATATGCTAAGTCTACTGCCAACTAACTTCTATAAATAAGAGACTGGACACCTTAAAATTGCTTACAACGTATTGCTAAAATAATAAAGTAAGCATTCTAAGTATTCGCTTGCAGTTAATAACATGTCAAAGGCTTAACAGTTAACAGTAAAAGTTACTGCCAGTAGTTTAGAATGACAAAACAAATTGATATAGCGTCATTCGTCTGTCTGTTTGTCTGTCTGTCTGTCTGTATGTATGCAAACTAGTCCCTCAGTTTTTGAGCTATCGCGATGCAACTTTGCACAGACACTTAATACTCAAGGGAACAGCACATTGGTTGGAGCCGGCCGGATCGGACCACTATATCTTATAGTTGCCATAGAACTTGAAGTCGGTTTTGGCCATAAGTCCCATGTTTTCAAAGCTATCGCGATGAAACTTTGCACAGATACTAATTATTCAAGCATACATCACTATATCTTATAGCTGCCATACAACTGGAAATAAATTTAATAATTCAATAGCAAACTTAAATTCATATGATATCAATTTTTACAGCTGATGAAAGTGCTGCAGTTGGCAGAGTGAAAATTGTCTAAAGGTTCGAAAAGAGTATAAAATCTTCGGCACTCCGAAGAAACTTCTTTCCCACTTGTTTTAGTGTAATATATAATATTTTATTCGCATACAAAAACATAATAAAAGGGTATATCTGCAAGTCGGGCACTCCCTCCCAGAGCCCACCTACTAGTTTCATAATGCGACGCTGTCGGCACTCGGCGGCTGCTGTCATTGCAAAGTGTCTGTGTGTGTGTGTGTGTGTGTGTGTGTGTGTGTGTGTGTGCGTGTATGTGTGTCTATGTTTTCTTTCTATCTGCTCTGCTACAATTTCCCTTATGCCTTCAGCACTTTGCGCTGCCAGTTTATTTTTTGTCAGTTGCTGTTTGTTATAATTTTCCGCTCTTTGCAGCATTTTAATTTGATTCCATAAACGTTCTTTTATATCTCAGGCCTTTATTTTCACATTTATACCCTTGGCGGCAGTATAATGAATTTGTCATGCGACATATGTAAGGCATTAGTAACAACTCAGCAGCTCAGCAGACCCAGCCCATCTCCTTCCGGCTTCAAGAATACCATTTAAATGTACTTACAGCTTTTGTTCACTTGTGGAAATATTTAGTTATGCTTGTGTGTTTTTATAATTAACATGGCTGCGTTTTAATGAATGTGTCGGACTAAATAAGTAATAAAACTAAATTGCTAAGCATTGCAAGTTTTTTTTTGCAGCTTGCTAATTCAATTAGACCAATTACGAAAAGGCTTATCAAATCAATGGACGACTGGGGTATGGGATTAGTTAATTAAATTGGAAATGTACTTTCTTTTTGGCTGCAATGTACTTGCAAAAATGTATTCAATACTGACATTTATGTTCGGATAATAGATAAATGCCAATGCAATTTGCAAAATGATTACAATTTAATTTAATGCCAAAAATCAATACTTTTAATATTAAACTAATGCACACTTAACTTATAAATTGCTAAATTAAAATTAAATCTTTTTATAATGTTATTTTTTATCTTTTTTTATCCTTTTTATAGAAAAAACCGCAAAATAAAATGTGTCAAAAAAAAATATTCAAATCATGAAAAATCATATAAAAAAATTGTTTTTTTTAAACCGTGTAAGAAAAGACCGTATAAAAAGAGAATTAGGTGTACGTGTAGATGAATTTGGTTTTATTTCCCAAATTTTTCTTTGTAATCGTAATTTCTTATAATATTCCAATCTGAACTTAACACAACAAATTTAATGCAAATATTTTTCTATAATTAAGCAGCAGCAGTCACATTTAAATTAAAAAGTAAACATCTGATTTATGCAAATAATAATTAAATTTATAATCTTTTCAGATTAAATATGAAAAGAAAGTATAATAATGGCATTAAAGTCACTTATGTTAGTGTACAATAAATTCGGCTATGCCCGAGTCGAGCTTTGGCTCAGTTTGGCATTTACAATTTGCAATCTTGCCGACAGCAATGGTGTGACAGTTTTCTTTTTCTTCCTCTTTTGTTGTTGTTGCTGTAGCTGTTGCAATTCGGCTGCACATTTGTGTTGTTGCTCTTCGTTTGTGTACTCGTATGTTGTGGTTTTTTTGAGTGTGTCTGTGTGTGTGTGGGCGGGGGGGATGGGGGGGGCGAGAATGAATTGGATTGGGCGTTTCTCATCAGCGGTCCTTGGTGCTTGGTCCTTGTTGGATCCGAGTGAAGATGCCTTCAAGAGATCTGCGATGGATGCCAATGCTCGGCTAGCACAGAAGGCACAACTCGAATCAAATGAGTGAAATGCCAATAGCCAATAGACCGGCAAATGTCCGTCTGACCAAAGGCCAACAGAGGTTGGGTTTGGCATAAGGCAGAAGTCTGGAATTTGGGCCAAGACTCGCAGCTCGCAGTTCGCAATCGCAATCGCAATCAAAGCGCAGCTGGGCAGCAATGTTGGGAATGTTTGGAGGGAATCAAAACATGGCTCGGTTTGGTTTGCTTGGCTTGGCTTGCGGTTAACCAAATCAAAACTAGAAGCGGCCTCATCATCGAAATCAAAGTGCGCCCAACAACAAACGAATATTTGCACTGGGCGAATGAATAATAAAAAGGATTCGCTACATACTTTGGCCATCATCGTTCAGCGGCCGCACAAAAATATGTAAAATATTTGCAATTAATTTGACGCCAGCGCTTCATTTCAATTTCGGGAATTAGAATATTTGCATTTGACAGCCAGCCAGGCAGACAGACCGACCAGCTCACTTTTATGTTGATTGCCCAAGTCGAAGTGCCCAACATCTTCCACTTCACAAGACCACCAGCCAAACCTTCAAAACCTTCCGAGCCATCCAAGCATTGGCGACTTGTGGCCAGCCCTTTTTTGGCTTTTTCATTTAATTTGGCTGCGTTGTTTGTTTGTGCAACACTCGAAGGCAAGATGAATACACAGTTGGAATCGGAGCTGGCGCTGGAGTTGGAGTTGGAGTTGTGCAAAAGTAGCCGAGTAGGAAATGATAACATTTTTCTTGCTCTTTGGTTATTCATGAGTTTGATTTTATACCTGGACGCTTAAAGTTGGAGTTGGAGGTGAGACTTTTGTAACTTTTTGAGCCGCTTGCTGATGGACCTATTTTCCTTTCTTTCGCCCGTGCCTGCCTACACTGAAAAAAATAGGCTAAATTTCTAGTTTATTTTAGCTTATTTATATAGATATTTTTCTATATTTTGTATGCCTAATAAATCATAAAATTAGATGAATGCTAGAAAATCTTTCTATGAGAAGTATAGCTATAGTGAACAGTAGAATCTACTGAAAAACTTTGGCAAGCATCAGTTCCCAGATATTTATTGACAGTTTCTACCTTATAATTTGCTCCACAACATATTATCTTATAAATTACATTTATAATAATTTATAAACTATTTAATGATTGATTTTAAATAAACTAAACTAACAAATTTTTAGTATCTATTAGCGTTTAGTGAATCGACATATCAAACTTACAATCATCAACCACTTAATATTCATAATTTTCTTCAGTGTTTTGTAAACTTAACTTAAAAAACAAACTTTTCGCCACGCTTAATTGTTTTATTTTTTATTTATCTATTTTTTTTTGCCGCATTTTTATTTATTATAATTGTAACGGCATCGCGACAGCTGGCACACAGAATTGTTTCTGATATAAATTAGCCATAATCAAATTTGTAAAGCGCGCACACACACACACATACACACACACAGATACACACACACACACAGAGGCACGCACTAATGCGCAAAGCATGTATTACACAAAAGGCCAGTTGGGTAATGCAGCTTATCAGCAGTGCGGATAACGCCAGCATAAAGCCCAGAGTCATCTGCCAGCGGTGTACAGATTGCATGTGTGTGCGTGTGTGTGTGTGTGTGTGTGTGTGTGTGAGAGAGAGAGAGCAAATAGATATTTGGCCATACATAAATGCAGACACACATACAGCTGCGGTCAAAATAAAAGTAGTGACTCAAAAAGTAAGGCAAATATATTTCCAAAATTCGAAACAAATTTGCTTAACACTATAAGAAAACAAGTAAGAGTGCTCTAGTCGGGAGTGCCCGACTACGAGATACCCTGAACCCAGTCCTTACAATCATTCATACTAATCTAAGCACACACATGCTGCAGTATAAGCAGTATAAGCAGTGCAAGCGGTTTAAGCAGTTAGCTTGCTCTTTCGCTGAGCCCCACACAATGGAAAGTTAAATCTTAAATAACTTCTATGTTTATTGTCCGATCTCATTGAAATTTTTGGGGCAAGCAATTGTCCATAATATGTGTTACCAAACCAAATTGCAAGGTCGTACCTTCAAAAATGCATTTTTTGAACTTTTGGGGGGTTTGGGGGGTGGTATCCAAAAAGTGAAATATTTGTTACATGTGTATGCTATTCGAGATTATACATGCCAAGTTTGGAGCCTCTATCTTTTATAACTTTGAAGTTATATCCCAAAAACGCAAGTCTGAAATCGAAATTTATCGATAACTTTTAAACGGTATGAGTTATCGATAAAATGAAATAAACTTGATCTGTCCCGGGATTAGGAGAACTTATGTTCCAAATATGAAGTCTCTAGCTCTTGTAGTCTCTGATATCTGTGTGTTCATACAGACAGACAGACGGTCAGACGGACAGACGGACAGACGGACAGACGGACAGACAGACGGACATGGCTAAATCGACTCGGCTGTTGATACTGATCAAGAATATATATACTTTATATGGTCGGAGATGCTTCCTTATGCCTGTTACATACTTTTGCACAAAACCATAATACCCTTTTTACCCATTTTTAATGGGTTCAGGGTATAATAAGAAAAACCATAATAATACTTAAAAAAAAAACCTAAGCAAATTTAATAAATTAATAATAACTATTATACAACAAATATCATCAATATTTTTAGTTATTAATTTATTATCGACTAGCGACAGTCGACACAGAAAATATTTCAAAGTTAAGGTTAAATACAAATTTGCCAAGAAAAACCCAATCAAACCGAATCAAACAATTAAAAGTAGAAGTAGAAAAAGTAATCATATGCAGAAATAAATCTTAGTCTTGTCTAGTTAAAATTTATATGTGACTAGTGCACTAAATATAAGCTAATCATATAATAATAGTGATAATAGTAATAAACAATAATATGAAAAAAGAACACAATTAACTGAAATTAACTAAAAAATGTCTGAAGAAAATATTTAAAGTTTAAAAATATATGAAATCTGAGCAGGACCAAATAAAATTGGTGTCAAATGATATTTCCAAATATTGTTGATGATATTTGAGTGTGAATCAGATACATCTTTATCTTATAGTTTTCATAGTGTAATACATGTCCAAGATCGATGTCACTTTTCCAAATTATAGTTGATCAACACTATTCTTTTGAGCACAACTGTATGCATGGATGTATATCAATAATGTATGATGGGTGGCCCAAACTCGCATCGCGTTGTCATTCGATGGTGTATGGAGTTAGGTGACAGAGACCCCCGACATCATTGGCATTCATTGGATTTGGCGGCCATTCGCACCTGATGCCGCCATACGAAAGTGTTTTAGGGTTATTCAAATGCAGCAAGTCTGGCGAACTCATAACCGTAAAATGATGGCTGTTATGATGGAGCCCAGCAATTGGAATTGAAATGGAAGTGGAAATGATGCTGGATACTGGATACTGGATACAGGATAATGGGCTGTGGATACTGTCCTGTGGCTTCAAAGCTGGCCCTCTCTTGCTTTTGGCCATAAATCATTATGCCAATATGCCCAGCTCGTTTTATGGCCCTCAAGCTGGTTAACGCGAATTGTGTTTGAGTTTTATGTGTGGGTAGGTGTCACTAATGTATAGACACTTATTTTGCATGAATACAATTAACACTTAATGCTGATTTATTTTATTTATCTATTTAATGTCGACCAAAAAAGCAGACGACACACATAATATGGTATGTTAAACATTCAATACAATACCAATTTTATGAAATTAAAAAGGTTTCCATTAAAAATTGGAGTAAAATTAAAAAAAAAAAAGATAAGTATATATAAATGAGGAATGATCCAAAGAAAGTCACCAATTTG
The DNA here is from genome assembly GCA_035042425.1 of Drosophila flavopinicola. Taxonomy (NCBI): domain Eukaryota; kingdom Metazoa; phylum Arthropoda; class Insecta; order Diptera; family Drosophilidae; genus Drosophila; species Drosophila flavopinicola. Next base: position 254,906 of record JAWNLL010000451.1, on the reverse strand, counting down.
CTACGGTTATTTTAATGTAGCAACCATATTCAAAAATTTTTACTTAAAAAATTAACTAAAATTTTAAAATATTAAAAAGTTTTCAAATACATTGAAATGTAAAACATTTGAAGAATATAGCTTCCAAGAATATAAACTTTCATATGGGCTAAAAATTTACAATAAAAAATTATAGTTTCCGAATGATTTAAATTTGTGCTTTAGTCACTTTAAAACAATTTAGTCATAAAATATTTTGAAAGTTGTTTTCAGTATAGAAAACAATATAAATGTAAGCAACCAAAGACAATTAACAATTATGAATACCTTCATAGCTAGCTCATTATTTTTATATATTTTTTCAATTAGCAATTATTTAAAATCTATCCCTTAAATCGTATACTTAATTTGTATACTCTTTTCGAAAAAAATATTATATTAACTTTGTGCTGAAGCTTGTAATACATAGAAAGAAGCATCGGAGACCCTTTAAAAGCTATCTCCAGCATGCTTAGAATGACAAAACAAATTGATCTAGCCATGTCTGTCTGTCTGTTTGTATGTATGCAAACTAGTCCCTCAGTTTTTGAGCTAAAGTGATAAAACCTTGCACATAGACTTATTATTCAAAGGGACAGCACATTGGTTGGAAACAGCCGGATTGGACCACTATATCTTATAGCTGCCATACAACTCGAAGTCCGCTTTGCAATAAAACTTTTCCCATATACTTATTATTGGCATGTGGCAGGATCGATATATATCACTATATTTTATAGCTGCCATACAACTGGAAATAAATTTAATATTTCAAAAGAAAAATGTAAATTCATATGATACCAACTCTTAGAAGAAAAAAATTAAATGCCACGTGATAAAACGATTTTTTACAGCATATGAAATTTCAGTGGTGCAGTTGGCAAGGCGAAAAATCGCCTAAAGGTTCGAAAAGAGTATAAAATCTTCGGCACGCCGAAGATAATCCTTTCCCACTTGTTTTGTTTGCCCTCACATAGTCAGCATGATTTATAGGAGTATTTTATGATACAAGTTCATTTGACACAAAGTAAAGTACAGAAATCCCCCTTTTCACTTCCAAGCGTTCACTTTACTTCTAAAGTCACAAACTCACTTGGGCTGTTCATGCAAAACATAGAGAGTTACAGCAAAATATTTAAGCGATGCATTTTGTTTTCGCAGTCTTGTAAATGATATTTGCATGCCGCTAAGGAATGCTTGATCGGGATGCTGAGCTTAACCTGAGATAAACTTTATTTATAAATCACTTCAAGTGCCTTGGAGCCAGCTCAGAGTTGAGAGGCGACACTGTATTTGTTTTTGTCAAGTGCTTGAACATTGCTCAGCAATAGTTTTGCACCTGAGTGTGTGCGTGTGTGTGTGTGTGTGTGTGTTTGTGTGTGCATATATCACATGGTTAACAATGTATCCAATAAAAAATGCAATACCCAGCTGCCAGACGAGTCCGCCCGTTGGTCAGTTGGTTAGCGCAGTTGCAGCGAGGGGAGGATGAAACGTTGACGCTAACGACCTGACGGCTACTCCAACAGTTAGCTTCGACTTCTCACTCCCTGCGGGCGGATAGCCGGACAGCCGGACAGCCGGACAACTGGACAACTGGACAGCCAGAACGAATAGTGACAGCTTTGCCATGTGTCCGATGTCCAAGTCAAATGTACACGGTGCGACATCCAAAGCTGTAGTGGCATGTGCAGCTTGGTCAAAAGGCACTGCTCCCCTTGCACTGACATTCTGCACTGCTGCCCATATTTTATTTCAGCTCAGACAATTTCGTATGCACTGACATACGACATACCTACATACATATATTATATATATATATATATATTTATATATACACATGTATATCGAAACGACCCTTGCGCGCTCTTTATTAATGATTGCAGCTCATTGAGATACTTAAAGATGCGCAAATATGTAGCTGCTTAAAGCTGATATCCACACTGCATACACTGTGGAAAATAAACGAGCATATTTGCTTTACTTTCCACTTAAATTGTATAAGAATATATTTTAGTTTCAAAACCATAACTAAAATGTTAAGTTTTCTATGATTAACATTTCATTTAATATATAGATTCCATTATTTTAATAATATTAAAAAATTAAACAATATTAATTTTAACTATATGCTCACTTTAAATACAAATTAGTTCAATAAAATAATGTTATTTTATTTTATTTATAAGATATTGTTAATCTAATGCAATTAATATAAATAAAGTTGATATATATATGTATATATATTTTTTAAAATATTTTTAGGTTTGACTTAAAGGCTTTAAGTGCCCTGTATGTGTATCTTTATTTAACACAACAATATGTTATTACAATGAAATTATATTATGAATCAGCAGACATTTTATTTATGTAAATCAAAACAAATAATAATTAAATTTAGTATTTGCCCTGCGTAAATTTACACATGTGTTAAATAACTATGAATCTCTTTGAATTTCACATGCATATTCTTTAATTAATAGGATACTCTTTGAATTGCAGCAGAACAACTCTTCGTACTTAAGTTGAAGTGTAAATTATACGATTTACAATTAATCTTCTCTGTGTACACATGTATATAAAACAGTTTGTCCTTACTGATGTATCGCTGACTGGTGACCAAAGGTAAGTACTATTTTTTGTAAATGTGAAATATATTGAAGAATACATATTCCAAGGCCTCATAAAATATATATTCATATATTTATGAGCAGCATTAAAAGTCGAGTCAATATAGCCATACGAAATATCAGTCGAAAGATGGGAAGTTGACTTTTAAAATACTTAGCTAGATTTGCTTTGTAAAGCTAAAATGTAAATTAAAGGAAAAATTCAAATATTGTTTAAAGCTATATATATAAAACGTTTTGAAGCATCGTCAAGCATAAATATCATTAATGCCATATTATAACAAAACACAAATTTTATCCACATTATATTTAACATTCAATCAAGATTTAAATATTATAATATTAAAAGTAATATTAATAATATTATTAGAAAATTGTATGTGTACTATTAACAATGGAAAACCTAAATTGCTAAATTGATTTAGGAATTGTATTCATATTTCTTATGTTTTTGGACTTGATATATCAATGAAATAAGTATACATCGAGTTGAATACATGCTTCTAAGGATATTTCACACATATATTAGCAATATATATATTAAAAAACCAATGATTCGTTTGCAACTGTTTCAATGTTTGCCATAAAAAACATCGCTAGGGCAAACAAATAGTATCTCAGCTTTTATGAATTGCACTGTGCGTAAGTCAGCTTATAAATGAGTCAATCATTAATTGATTTTGAATTTAATGCAATCATATTGTAATTTATGCAAGTCATTCTTCAACTTCCACACTCATATAAGCTGTATTTATTAATATGCTAAGGCTATGCCTGAAGCCTTTGGCCAAAGAAAACAGCTGCTGGAAATTCAGTTGCGGCTATAACAAATAAATTTGCCACCTATTTATATATATATTACGTATACGTTATTCATACGCAATGGTGTCTGGTGGACATTGAGCTTTGCTGCTGACCTTTGTCTTTGGCGTGCTGCTGCTGTCCGGCAGCAAGCTTTAATGACGTAGCAATCTGTCGCTGGTAGCTCATGAAATTAGGCACGAATGTCCGGTGCGGTCGGATGGGAAGGGAATGGGGCGGGACACGCCCCCACATCGGCCAACGGTCGCACATTGTGGACCACTGGGCCCACAGGTAGGCGCATTATGCCGGGTGATTTGTTATGTTTTTTTGTTGTTGTTGCGCCCTTTGTCCCGACAGCGTGTTTGGCGGGCTGCTACTAAAGCATTCACCTGAAAACTCCACCCAGGGCCAGCCGGATGGCCGGAGAGCCGGGCAGCTCTCCGGCACTCCGCCGCTCCGCCACTCCGGCTCTCCAGCTCTCGGTCTGGCTGGTTGGTTGCCTGGCTAATTTGCATGCCATTTGTGGTGAATTTCATTTAAGATTTATTTAAATTTCCGAAACGTCTGCCGTCTTTTGCTGCGTGCGAGCTTTTCGGTCGGCATCATTTACACTTCCTCTTCTTAGGTTTTTGCTTTACGGCACTGATATGATAATTTGCCAGCTTGTTATAAGCTGCTGTTTCACTGCGGCTTTAAGACGGCGATTCAAAGGACATTTGCCTGGCAGGCTAAAAACAAAACTGCAAAATTAACTACTTTTTCGCTTTGTAAAGTTGTTGGTTTATTTATTTAATGTCAACTAAAAAGCAGTCAGATTAGAGGAAGTTTACAGGATGTTCTACAGTATGTTAGGTTTTAATGCCAAAAAAAAACTACGAACAGAATATTGAGTTTAAATTTATAACACACAAATCAACAATTTGACAATGAAAACAATTAAATATTGAAATTGAGTTAGACTCAGATTGCATATATTTTTAATGTTTATATAAGGTAAATTAAAAATGTAAATTTTGTACAGTAAAAACAGGCTCCCAGAAGTAGGGAGAACGCTCGAAAATAACCCAAAATAAATTGCCAGCAAAAATAGATGCATTTTCAAAATATATAAGTTAAAATTTTTTGCCTTTATTGCTTTTATTTATCACTTATATAGCTAGTTTCATTTATTTTTCAAACTTGAAAGCAATACCAAAAAATTACCTGACTTATGGAGAATAGAGCTTTGGCAACTGTTTCACCAAACAACTATTTCAGTGGCTAAAATAAGAAAAACAGATGTGAAGAAAATACAAAATGTGTCCATAAGGATATATATATGGTCAGTTAAGAATATATTGTGTCTGAAGCTTGAATAATTTTTGTTATTAGCCAGTTCCTTTGCTTGCCAAAAAAATGTTCACAAATGTAAATATGCTAGCTTTAGACACACACACACACACAAACACACATATTTAAATTAGTCAAATTATTTGCGTGTTGCTTTTCGGCTTGCATTTGCAGAGCAACTCACACACACACACACACACACACATGCACATGCACACACACACGTGCACTCAGATAAATCGAAATAAATTTAATGCTAATGCCAGAGAAAGCTCACGAAACACATACGCCGAGTGGGGCGGCATCTCCAAGGACCTCGGCAAAGCTGCTAAAGGACATTTACGGCTACAGCCAAAGGCAAATGCACACAGCTTATTTTGCATTTGAGTAATGTGCGTTAAATTGTTTGAGTGTATGGGCCATATTTCTCGCTCGCTCCCACTCTTGCCACACGCCTACACTGCAAGAATAAATCGTTACAAAATATAAAATACTTGATTTACTTACGTTGATGACAAATTTGGATTTAATTGATTGTCCTTGATTTATTTATTTTTTATAAAATAAAAAATAGTAGTATATAGTATATTTAGTTATATGAACATATGTTTAAGAAATCCGAGAACCCATTTGTGGGACTGTTTTATATACATATATTAAGGACTTAAGGAAAGCTTTGATCTGCTGTTAAAATTATTAGGCACATTTTTCTTATGATTTCACACATTAAAGATGCTTCAGAAATTTGGTATATGTGTATCACTTAACTTTGAAAAACACTTCGAATGGAGTTTTCTTGAGTTTTCCCACTAAGCTATGCCTTCTATAAGATATTCGATACCTAAACTCTAACATTGCAGCTCATTGTCATACTTTTAATTCGACTGCCTGTACTCGAAGGACTTTGAAATGCATTATATGAAATGATTTCTGGAGGAGATCATGAAGCTACTAATTCTATTGCAGGAGATAAGCTTATGTGAAAGAACGGTCAAAGAAAATGGTATAATTGTGTAAGCCTTGATAAGTTCTTTCACGAGATACATCTCCTCATTATTGACAAGGTGTTGTATACTAAGTGTAAATATTTATCTTTTCATTTTCATTTATTATTTTTTTTTTCGATTTCATGTAAACAGAATTTCAAAAAAGGACCCATGATGGTGCTAATTTGGAGTGGACTATCAGTATTAAAATGTCTATTATAATTCTCTTTTTACACATAATTCTCTTTTACAAATAACATTTTTTTTAAACTACTTTTTACATGTTCTTTTGGGCTAACATTTTTTTGACAAATTTTATTTTTGCGAAATTTGTTCAATGGAACCAATATACCATGTAAAAAGAGAATTAGGTGTATATTGAAATTATATTATATCTAAATGTGTCTCATTTAAGCAAGTTGTTGTTCTCATATTAACAATTTCATAATTAATATGGCAATTATATAAACATTTGTGGAATTTTCTACTTGAAATCTTATGTGGAGAAACTGAATTGATCTCTGTTTTTTTTTTCTGTGTACATACACATGTGTGTGTGTGTGTGTGTGTGCGTATAATTAATGTGGTTGTTGTTGCTAACTGCTTGCCTGCCTCTCTCTCTCTCTCTCTCTCTTTCTCGCTGTCTCTCTCTCTCTCTCTCTCTCTTTATCTGGCTGTCTGGCTGGCCGTTGCCTTTGGTTACACTTTATTTCGAATTATTTGCACATTTGCTGCCTTAGCGCGCTCCCTCGACAGCCAACGAAAGAAAACAAAATAAAACAAAACACCAACATTATTTTCACATCATTTAATTTAATGCGTAGCAAGAGGCGGCGCTTATAAAAATAAGGCCAGCTTGTTGTTTGCTTTGTTTTACATTTTATTTCACTTGTTGTTGGCATCAGAACCCCCCCAGACAGCCCCCACCACCTCAAAAGCTGTGGCTAATAAATGCCAAAGCGACGCGGCGACCACACTAACAATTTGTACACAACAACAACAGCAGCACAAAGGAGCAGCAGAAGGACATCGCGCGGCAGGACAGGCACACGACCCCAGTTTTGAAAACAGTAATTATTTTAAGGGATTCTTTATGCTAAATAGCAATGGCTGACACACACACACACACACACATTGAGTGGGGCCCAGCGCAAGAGGATTGTGGGTGGCTCTCGCTGTGCTGAGCCCCACCTGTCAGGTGTGAAGTGCCAACGGCCTAGCATTGAATAATTACATTTTAATAGAGTATCCGCCGAAGTGTTTTAAAAACATTTTTCACATAAAGCAACTTCAGGGCAAGCCCAAAAAAACAAAACAAACTTTGGTTCGGCATGCCGAACATTTTATACACTATTCGAAGCCTTATATTTTACACCTATGCATAAACCACCTTACTACTGCTTCTTGCAAATAGTAGATGTTGCTATTTATGAATGAAATGCTTTGAAATTAGAGACTTTGATGAGAAATGCAGTGTAAAAGGCAATTGAAGTTGACAGCTCAAAAGATATGGAGAGTATGGCTTAAACCAACAACCAGCTGTATGGCAGATATAAGATATAGTGGTCCGATGTTGCCAGTTCCGGCAAAAGAACAGTATCTGTGAATAATAAGTCTTTGTGGCAAGTTTCATGGCGATAGCTTAAAAACTGAGGCACTAGTTAGCAAACATACAGACAGACGGACAGACAGACATCTAATAAAGATAACTTTTGGCGGTCTGCTGCCCTCTATGCATTACAAACTCCATAGCAAAATGCATATACTATTTGCCACTAAAAGAGTATAAGAGCAAGCATACAGTTGGAGAATGCTGGGCAGCTCTTGGCTGTGAGCTGGGCTACATTAAAGCTGCTGCCAGCCAAATTTGCCACTTTTATGCTATTGTATTTATTTAGGTTTTGTCAGAGTTCTTGAGTGACAGAATGTAAAAATGTCCTTGTTGGATGCTGCATTTGCGATATTACAAAAATTGCAGCGAAAGTGCGCACTTTAAAAATATTCGAAAGTTGACAAGTTTAGAGTGAATGGCACTTTGGTCAGCTTACATATTTTGTGTGAGTTAATTTATAAATTGCCATCAAATAGTAAAATTTGTATAGCTTTTTATATATAAGTAGATATATGCAAATTATTTGTTAACTTCCAATATACTTAAGACTAGTTTTAAAGAAGATCTGTAAATTAAAAGTATTATAAGACTACATATTTAATTTTATAAATTGACTTTAAATAGCTATTATACATAAATAGTTTGTTAACTTTAATATGTTTAATATAAGTTATACAGTAGCCGTATCTAAGTGCAAATTGAAAACATTATCAGACTTCATATCTTATTATGAATACTTTTCCAATTTTACGGCTCTTCAATCTTTATAATTTGGCAAATTTTATAAAATATAAATACATAAAATACTCCTAATAATATTTAAATTATTAAAAAGTAGCCCTGAGTTTATATATAAGTGAAAATTTAAAGCTTAACCAGACTACATATATTATTATGAATTCTTAATTATTCTGTTGAAAAGGTCTAGTTCAATATAAGACTTTTTCATCTTTGCTATTAAGCAACATGACAAACAAATAGGATGCAAAAATAATAATAATAAAATGTATTAGTAGATCATTTAATTTAACCCGGTGAAACATGTAAAAGCAAGCAATAGAATAGAAAACAAACATCTGATTTCGCATACCTTGCTAATTATAGCAAATTTAAATTAAAACAGAACCTCAACTGAGTACAGTCAAACTTCTCTAACACGAGCTTGTCCAAGCTCTCTATTGTTGGCATATTTTTTTAGCCAAATGGAGGTTTGAGCTGGAGAAGTTCAACTGTATTTATGGTTCTGTTTTACACCAAAAAGTATGCTATGCATTTCTGTCGAATTGGAATACATAAAAAGAAAACCAATTCGAACTTCTTAAGTAAAACAAGATTAAGTTGCCACAAAAGGTAACAGAAAACTTGTTTAATAAAATATAAAAAAAAAAATTCGAACTTCGAATATATTGAAAATGAGATAACGGCAAATGTTGAGCAAATATTGGAGCAAATTGAAGTGTTGTGTACTGTATTGTGGTAATGTTGTACATAAATGCAAACAGCTATGTTTAATTCTGCATTTAAGCCTACTTAAGCACGCCTACGCATCTTGTAAGTCTAATTGGCTATTTTTATTGGCCATAAAGTAGTAGCTGGCCAAAAAGAGTTGCTGTAACGGCCGCTAGTCGGACATTAAGTGCATATATATATGTATGTGTGTATATATATTGTCAGGCAGAGGCTTTAGTTAAAGCCGTATGGCCAAAACACGCAGGATGTGCGCCATATATACGGGGGTATAATAATAAATTTCATCAAGTCACCAAGTTTCGCAATATGCCACACGTACGTCATTAATCTTCAGTTTTGAGCTAAATTTGATGAATTAGTGGCCAATGCATTGGCCGAGCGCACAATAACCAGCAAGCGAGCAAACAAACGGACGGACGGACGGACGGATAGATGGATGGACGGACGGACAGACGGACATATATAGTTGGACAGCCGGAGTCATTAAGTTTGCTTGGAGGCAGGCTGCTGTGCTCTGACGAACTTGGCAGCTGCCGACAGCGTCGCTCTGGCAGGATATCAATAAAGCCAAGGCAGACAGCCTGAAAGCCACACACACACACACACACACACTGGGCAGACTTACCGTGCTTGTCTTACGTTTGATTTGGGTTTAGTTGTGCGAGCTGTGAGGTTTGAGGGCACCGCCCGAATAAAGTTTAACTAAAATAATAAAAGTCAAACAGTGTACAAACAGCTTTGGCCTTAACGACATGCGCACATACGTCTCATAACGCCCCACCCACACCACCCACCACCCCCACTCCCGCCCCCACCCCCACCTCCATCAGTGTTGGCAAACTTTGCTCTGGCTGTGGAGCAAACTTGAACAAATCTTGTTGCCGCTTACGTGTTGCGTTTAATTGATATGGTAATAATTAAAACAATTAAGCAATTTCCACCCAATGTTGGCCAACACTTTAGACGCACAAATGTTTCACTTTCTTCTTATAAATTTGTCAACATTTGATTTTAGTATAAATTGCAAAAATTAGAAGTGACTGCTTTAACTAAATGTAAACATAATTTATTTAATTGACCAAATCTTAAAAGTATTGCTACTTCAATTTTTGTAATAATGTTCATGATTAATAAACACAAGCAGAAGCAGATACAAGCAATTAAGTAAGTGTTGCTGATAACTTAAAGAATTTTTTAAAATTTATATTTATAGTAATAGTAATAATATTAATATAAGGATATTAAGCCATAAATTCCTCACCAGTAATGTTAGTTCTTAAAGTGGCTGCGGTACAGGATAATCTCATAAGATTTTTGTGAGCCCCAAAACGAGAACAAAGTAAGTCTGAATCGGGCTTGAAGTATGTAAAAGCCTTCTAAAAGTAATCACTCAAGTACTTAAAAAAGAAAAACATTTTTGGATTAGGAAAAACGTATTTGAAGCAAGTATTTCGTAGATAAATAAAGTATTATCGCTATAGGCGAAATTCGGAGTAATACTTGATTTTCTCTCTCCATTTCATGATTATATACTTGTGTTGAGCTCAATCAATGCCATAAAGCATTAAAACTAACCTAATCTGAGCAATTCAACTTAAGTTGAGAACATTCGCAGTGCTTGTTCACTTTGCCAATGTCCAGTGTCACTACTTTGCATCTAAATTCCACTCTACGAGTGCCATAATTTTTGCATGTTTTATTTTATTTTATGTGTGTTCTTTTTTTAATTTTTTTTTTGTTTTTTGTATTTCTTTGTCGCTTATTTTTTAATTAATTTTTATGCAAGTAATTAAAAATGCCAGCGGCTTGCATTGTCGCGGCTAGTTTTTGTTTGCGTTCCTTCTGTTATGCAGTGGAAAAAGCATACAGCGGGAAATTAATTACGTGCCCTCGTCCGCAAATGCAGAATGCTTACAACAACTTGAAAGGCAACAATGCAAATACCCTGCACATTGTGACCAGCTTCCACAAATGCTTGTCCCAAGGGGTGAATCAAAACGATGCAAGCATACACATATGTATGTACAGAGTACAAGAAGACTTGTGTAAGCAAACGAAGTGATATTTTCTTTTTATTTTTGATTGGCGTAAAAGTGAATAAGGGAATTTAATTGAAGTTAAGCAACACAGCGCGCATCAACATTCGAATGCAGGGTATATAAATCTGAATGATTCTTCATTTAAGGGTATTGGTGTGTTTGCATTTCATACCCTGCTCATATTTAGAAAGTCTACGCAGTGTACAATGAGCTTTTCAATATTTATGTGGTCTCAAGTTAGGTATGTAGATTTTTCCATATTTATGAAATAAATATTTTTTTTAAACTTTCTTTTATTGGAGTTGTTTATGATAAATAAGTAGAATGGAAAATGCATTTTGTGTAACAACTTTAGGTCTTTAAAGGCGGGAATTAAACTTCACTTTATCGAATTGGGGTGATTAGAAATTAGAGCCAATTTATGGAGACTTGGTATCAGAGCATTGCCAATTTTTAGATTTTCATTAAAGGGATATTCAGTCTAATGCAGAATAGTTCGAAAATTGCATACCAAGGGAAAAATTAATATTATTATTAACTAATAAGTAATTAATGTAGAATCCACATATATTCTAAATAGTAATTGCCCCATAACTAAATTTAGTACTTTTTCGGAATATTAAGCTGAATAACATAGTAAGAGAAAGTTTTTTAATAAAGGGTTTACTTTTGGCATACTAGATGGAAAAAGTGTACATAGGGAATAAATAAATTTATGAGCATTGTGCATTGGTTAAAGGGTATTTCTTAGTCCAGCACTCCTACTTACCACTCAGCTGCAGCTGTGACGCTTGAAGCCAGCTTATTAAAATAAGTTCTATGTGGAAAGCAGAGGCTTGAATTATAGTGTTAAACATGCTAAAACCAACAATGATTCAATTCAGTTAAGCAATGTTTATTGATATGCGATATCTATAACAATAAGAAGGAATTATTGTAAATAATATGATTAATTAGCAGCTTATACTTGTGCTGCTTATCAATAGTGTAGCCAAAGAGTTCAAATACATATTATGTTAATGATAAGAGCTAAAAACTGAAATTATTGCATGGCATAAACAACAGGAGCAGCAAATGCATTTATATATGTATGTATGTTGACATGTGGACGATGTGTAATTAAATTTAACAAATAACAACTTAAACACAAGGCGATTACTTGTAAGTATACTAATTCCCTATCAGTTGACAGCACACAAGGAAGCAGCAAGGAAAATAGTATATAGATAAGAAGCATTTTGGCAAAACCAAAATAAATTAGTGCACAAAAACATTAATGCATGAGCTATTATTTCACACACACACATATGAATAAATGTATGCATATATATATATATATTGTCAGCATCTGCAGCATAAGTCCGCTGGATATTTCCATCAGCCAAACAAAAAGGCAATTATCAAAGATTTTGTGGGCAATAATTATAAGACGATTGCTTAATTTGTGCAATTGCAAACGTATTTGTCGTAATTGGACAATTTGCCTACAGTAATAACAACAAAAACTAGATAAATACACAAACACACACAATCGTACATATGTCAACACAGCTGTCGCAATTGCTGAAAACTTGAAAGAAAATACCAATTTCCATAATATCTATATGGTTCTTTTTACACTTATGTGTGAATTGTGTTCAACTGTGGCCCATGAGAATATTCATCGATTTTAATTTGTGGACAGTGCATATTGCACGCTCTACCTTGTATACACTGTTTGCAAACAGAAAAGTAGTATATTTGTGCTTAGTGCTTGTACTTTTTTTTTGGGCTTCAAATTAATTTCAATATTCATCAACATTATTATTTGGCTCACATTTTTTAGGTCTTATTTTTGTATACTCAAATAGTTATCGCATAGAAATAATATGTCAAATATTATGTACAAATAATAGTTCAATTTAAAAATGTATTTCAATTATATTTAGCTTTAATGGCTGAAATTATAAACTTTTTTCGAGTATTTATTTTCAATAAAATTTTTAAATTCTTACATATTTGGTTGAATTGTATGCCAAAGTGGATTTTGTGTACAGAGCAGACAATTTTCGGCTTACTGTCTCAGAAGTTATTGTATTAAGATATATCGAATTGCTTCCATATATCTGCTAGGGTATTTTTAATTCGATGCCTCGGATATAACTGCTTTTTTGTTGTTTATTTTAACAATGCTTTTGGGCCCAGACAGACTGTTCGGCTGATAAATGAAAAATTAGAAACAGGTAAGAGTGCGCTCGCTGTGACAGCTCGACTAGAGAATATCCTGGCTCTTGCTGTATCATAAGGCGTATACGTGATATATTCCTATTTTTGCAGTTTCGAGCTATCTCTGACAGCGAGAGTAGGGTGTCCGCCTATTAGAGGTCGTGTGACTTATAATTTGGTTTGAAAGTGAAAAAATGGTAATTTTTAATACTTTTTGATTTGAGTTTGACAAACAAATAAAATTTGCAAAGAAGCATTTTGGTAAAAAAAATCTCTTAGCAAGACGTGAAGCAGTTAGAAATAGACTCGAGACGTTAAATATTTTGGGGTTCATATCCGGTTCAAGTGAGGTGAAATTGCTGGGCAAATTAATTACAAAATAATGGGTGTAAAGAAAAACGGACTGTCTGTGCCTATAAGTTATAATATAAGTTAGTTATAAGAGTTGTCACTGTATATGATATAATGAAACTGAGTATTATTTTATTTAAGCTAAAGATGAAGGCAATATTTGCCATATAAACGCAGCTATTGAAATTGCATACATATTATATCAAAACTACAAAATGCCATATTTTAATTGAAAATGTATATACTCAAAATAGCAAAACTAGATTTAATATATGTTAGAAATATACACCTAATTCTCTTTTTACACGGGTTTTCTTTAAAACGGTTTGAAAATAACATTCTTTTTTACACAAATTTTACATGATCTTTTGGGCTTCAATTTTTTTTAACCAATTTTATTTTTACGAAATTTATACAATGTCTTTTTTACAGGATTTTTGCTGTAACCAATCTACCGTGTAAACAGAGAATTCTCTAACTTCGTTCTACCCATTTCGCCTGTATACCAAACAGGGTATAAGCACGAACAGCTAAAAAAAATGGCTACCATTAACGTTGGCTGTTAACATTTCATTTTGTTGGCAAACGTTTTGGGCGTCATGGCAAACATTTTAATTATGAGCCCAGTTTGCTGCTGCTGCTGCTGCTGTGGTTATTGCAACAAAAACCAAAACCAAAAAAAAAACAAAGAACAGAACGCGCCAAATGAAGAAAGTCATATATGGGTATGTACATGCATATGTGTATGTGTGTGTGTGTGTGTGTGTGTGTGTGTATTTGTATGTATAAGTGGGTGGATGAAGGTGCTGTGATGAATGCTAGGCTGAGAAGACGTGCGGCGATCGCCGGCGCTAAATGAAAAGCAAAATGGACATGTGGCCGCGCATTTTGCGGTTGCCTGGCGGCGCAACAAGGACGCGGGACGCAGGACGCAGGACGAAGCAGGCGGAGGCGGAAGGATAAGGGCGGGCTAAGCCAAAGAAGCGGCAGTCGGAGTCCTAGTCATGCTGGTCGCATTGTTTGCAGCGCAAATGTTAACAAATGCCCATGTTTCACTGTGTGTGTGTGTGTGCCTCTGTGTGTGTGTGCCTCTGTGTGTGTGTGAGTGACATGTTAACGACGGCGCTCAAATGACTTTTGTGCGGTTTAAAACCAAACCTCACTCAGCACAGCACAGCACAGCACAGGCCATCATCGTAGTGTTTGTGTGTGCATGTTTCTTGTGCTTCTCGTTTGCAGCAGCATTTTTCAATTTTATGGTTTCCAGATGAAGTTCGCTCGCCCGTAAGTAAATGCCACGCCAACGCTCCCCCTTGCTCCGTGCTCCGTGCCCCTTGCTCCATGCCCCGTACCCCGAGCAGAAAAGTGGCAACCACGCCAGCTGCAGCTGTCATTGTTTAGCTTTTTGCAGCAGCCAAAACAAAACACGAAAGAAAAAACAATAGGCAAGAATGGCTATGTACAAAACGCCGAAGATTGCATACCCTTGTAAGCCGCATCTTGCCCAAGTATCGGTACCTCAATACCTCGCGTTACTTTTGGGTTTCCTCTGCAAATAGAATATTAAAAAAATAAAATTTAAAAAAAACAAGTGGGGAAGGATTATCTTCGGCGTGCCGAAGATTTTATACTCTTTTCGAACCTATGGCAATTTTCACTCTGCCAACTGCACCACTGAAATTTCATAAGCTGTACAAAATCGTTTTGTCGCGTAACATTTTTTTTTTGTTCTAAAAATATTTAATTCATTGCCAGTTGTATAGTAGCTATAAGATATAGTGATCCGATCCAGCCGGCTCCAACCAATGTGATGTCTCTTTGAATAATAAGTATCAGTGCAAAGTTTCATCGCGATAGATTAAGAAACATGGGATATATGGCCAAAACCGACTTCGAGTTGTATGGCAGCTATAAGATATAGTGATCCGATCCGGCCGGCTCCAACCAATGTGATGTCTCTTTGAATAATAAGTATCTGCGGAAAGTTTCATCGCGATAGATTAAAAAACATGGGATATATGGCCAAAACCGACTTCGAGTTGTAGGGCAGCTATAAGATATAGTGGTCCGATCCGGCCGGCTCCGACCAATGTTCTGTCCCCTGGAATAATAAGTGTCTGTGCAAAGTTTTATCGCGATAGCTCAAAAACTGAGGGACTAGTTTGCATACATACAGACAGACAGACAGACAGACAGACAGACAGACAGACAGACAGACAGACGGACATGGCTAGATCAATTTGTATTGTCATTCTAAGCATACTGGCAGTAACTTTTGGGGGTCTCCGACGCTTCCTTCTATGCGTTACAAACTTCAGGACAAACTTAATATACTATTTTCTTCGAAAAGAGTATAATAAAATACGTAACTGTGAAGCTAAAGAAAATGTAATGGATATAAAAGAAAACGAATGTAAAGAAACTACAAAAAGCCAACTACAAAATTCTATAGATAATTCCTATGGCAGCTATATGATATAGTGGTCCGATCTTGCAACCACTCACAAGTGTACAGCTGGGCACTAAAAGAAGCCTAGATACCAAGTTTCATCAAGATAGCTTTAAAACTGAGCGACTAGTTCGCGCTGAAAGACGGACAGACTGTCGACTATCGATGCCAATCAATAATATGGACTCGCAGTTGTCGCCTTCAATGCGTTACACACTTCACACCAATATTGTAATACCCTCGACAAGGGTATACAAAGTACACACACACACACACACACACACAACAACAACAAAATAAAGAGTCAGCTGCGCCCTCGACCATTCGTTGCTTTGTTTTTTATGCCACACGCATAAAGTAACATTTTTTTTCAATATTTTTGTTGTTGCTGTTGTTGTCTTGACCGTTTGTTTTTTGTGGCTTTTGTGGAATTGACTCGACGAGCTGATCTGAACACGGCCATCCGATTCCCGATTCCCGACTCCCGACTCCCGACTGTTTACCCATTGATTATTATACTCTCTGACCGCTGTGACTCATACGAATGTGCATTCCATATCCTGCACCTGTTCTAGACTCAGCAAGGATCCAAATTGTCACAGCATTCCGTTGCAAAACAGACTTTCAGTTGCAAGTGAAAATTTCGTGTGTCCTGCACAGCGAGAACTAAGTTGGCCTCTTTAACTAATTCCATTTGGTACATTTGACAATTTGTTGATGCAGTTCAATATTTATTTTACTCTTTTCGAAGAAAATTGTATATTCCCTTTGTGCTGAAGTTTGTAATGCATAGAAGAAAGCGTCGGATACCCCCAAAAGTTACTGCCAGTATGCTTAGAATGACAAGACAAATTGATCAGGGCATGTTCGCCTGTCCGTCTGTCTGTATGAATGCAAACTAGTCCCTCAGTTTTTGAGCTATCGCGATAAAACTTTGCACAGACACTTATTATTCCAGGGGACAGCACATTGGTCGGAGCCGGCCGGATCGGACCACTATATCTTATAGCTGCCATACAACTCGACATCGGTTTTGGCCATAAAATCGATTTTTTCAAACCTGCTGCCTTTACTTTCCTTGTACACTTGAACATCCGTATAATTCATCAATGTTTAAAGTTATAAAACGATTGAGTCATAATTAGCAAAGATCTGCGTCATTCAATATCGACTCGACTGTTGATACTGATCAATAATATATATACTTTATATGGTCCTTATTCCTGTTACATGCGTTTGCACAAAAACATTATACCCTTTTACATTTACCAATGCGTATTGAAAGTAAATAATATGGTTGTTATTTTAAAATAAATGTATTTCAATTATTCAGGATGCCGAAGCCAACTGAAATATGCAAACATTAAATACAATGGAATAGTTTATGCGCCTTAGCTGCCGCAATGAGAACATACGCGTATAATTCCTGATGCACATAAATCAGTGGAGGTATTTCATAAAAAGTCGTCTCGGTCAACTCTGTCGCCTTGCAATAAATGCCAAGATTTGTCTGCCAGCTGCAAGGACAACGAACGAAAAGAATAGCCTGCAACACACACACACACACACACATAAAGTCAATGACCAAAATGGCAAAAAGCAAATTTGCGCTAAAAATTACAGCATACGGAAGAGGCAAGCAGCAGGACACGGGAGACAGGAGACAGGAGACTGGGGCACCGGACCCGGACCCGGCAAGGACGCAACGGAATCGTGGCGCCGTCTGCTGCCACACGTTGACATTTCACGGCTGCTCAGTCTCCGTCTCCGTCTGCATCTGTGTCTCCGGCTCCATCTCCATCTCCGTCTGCTTCTGATTCCAGCTTCAGCTTCTGTGTCGGCATCGCAATCGTTTGGCTGTCAGCTTGCCTCCCGTTATTTGTTGCAATTTAAGTGACTTGGAATTGCAATTTATTGTTGCCTGTCGGAAAGCCCAGGCCGGCCAAACTCTTCTTCCCCTAAACACTTTTGGCCAACGAAAAACAAAAAATCCAACAACAAAAAAAAGAAAACAAAACAAACATCAAGCAAAACAAGAATAACAAGCGAGCTGTTTGTCGAGAGTGCACGACTTAGAAATACCCTGTTCAGTTACTTTTTCTAGGTGTTTTTGTTTTTAATGAGTCGACAGTTTATTGCTTTTTTAATATTTATTATTTTTTATGTATATAAAAAAATTACAGAGAATCTCCACTTTGAACTTTTCTCTCCCCTTTTTCTCTGTTTCTTTGAATTTTCTCCGCGTCTTCCTACTATAATCTTGACTTAAATATCCGATAAAAGCTTTTAATTTTAAATATATTCATTTTTCATTTTTCGTCTTAATGAGTTTTTCTGAGCTTTCCATAAAAAAGGTGGACTAATCTTAATTTATTAATACGGCCACAACTTAACTTAAATTTTATATTTTAAATTAAGTGTTGAAAACCTTTTATAATTTAATCTTATTAATGAAATCAAACTCAAATTACTCATTCATTAATAAATATATACTAAATAAGTAAACTTTAGTAAAATACCAATAATAAAAGTATATCACATTTTTCAGCTCCTCGCTTTAATCAAGATATGCCTTCTCCTGGCACAACTTCATTATGCCCATTTTAGTCATTTTTAATGGATGCAGGGTATAACAACAACAATCAACTGGCTTCTCCCAACTGCTGCTCTCTGCTCTCTGCCCGCTCGTCCGCAAAATATGAGAATTTAGTGTAATGTAGTTTTTATTACATTTTCATGAGTGGAATGCGTAGCGTGGCATTAAATCTACATACTCCCTGCTCGCATGACTTGAGCAGTGTAGACAACGCATCTTCTGTCCTGGGTAGGCAGTTTTAAGTTTAGTGTTAACTTATCCATTAGCAAAAGCATGACCGATTAACTTCGCTAAGTGGTCTGTTATGAAGAAGCATACAGTAAATATATTGTTATAATACATTTCTATGCTCCTGTCGAAGAAATCAGTTTATTCATTTATGCTTAAGTGTGGTAATGCATTGAAGGAAGCTTTGGAGACTCCCAAAAAGTTACCTCCAGTATGATTGATCTAGACATGTCCGTCTGTCTGTCTGTCTGTATGCAAACTAGTCCCTCCGTTTTTGAGCTATCGCAATGAAACTTGACGCAGAGACTTATTATTCAAATACTTTTCACATTTTTCAGAGCCGGCCGGATCGTACCACTATTTCTTATGGCTACCATACAGCTGGATGTCAGTTTTGGCCATATATCCCCTTTTTCATGGCTATCGCCTTCAATTTCCTTGTGCACTTGAACATGTTATTAACTCATCAGTAGCGATCAATAGCAAAGATCTGCGTCATTCAATATTTTGATATATATTCCGTGGTGTAAATGGTGGAGTGCCGCGCAAACCAACTGTCTGGTAGTCGAGTGGTTCCGAAGTTCGCTTTCTCTAGCGTCGCAATTTATTTTAAAAAATTTTTTTTTTTCTAATTTAATTTTATAAATATAAAATTATTTTAATGCAATAATTCTGAAATGCTAGGTTTCCATATAAAATCCAAAATTCGAAGGAGCTTCAGAATTATTGCAGGTGTCAAAATATGATAAGAACTGCCTTCAGAACAAAAATCGGATCAGTTTTGACAAAGTAATGGGGATTTTCAATATTAAAAAGGAATTTCGAGTTATGTTTGCAATTTTTGTATTGGGCAACACCCAAATTTAGAAAAGACAAAAAATTAATTTTTAAATATATAATAATAATTAAAATTAGTAAATAAAATTAAAAAATTTATTTTAAAATTGAGAGCTTAATAGCGAGAGAGAGACATACACAAACGATTAAAACTAAAATTTTTCAAGAATCAAAATTATTTGTAATTTATTTATATGTAAAACATATTTTCATAAAACAAATCTCAAACAATTCTCTCCAGCAGTGAATAAACTTTAGATGTTAAATAAAACAAAAGGAATGATTTCAAGCTTAAATATTTATTCAGCCTTAACATAAATATGGGAGTTTTAATTCTTTGACGTAAAGCTATTTTTGAAATTTAATATGCCATTTTTTGCCATGAAATTTCAATAGATAATATATAAAATATATATAAAACATTTGATACCCACCAACAAAAATAGCTTTATTTTAAAATTTTAAATAGCTGTGTTTTTTAATTATAATTTATAATAATTATTATTAACTATAATTCAATGCCAACACTACTCTGCCAAAGCCATTATAAAATCTCACTATAAACATATGTACAAGTGTCAATATAGGAGAAATAAATAATTTATTCATTGGTCGGCTGACTACACATTCACAAAAGTGTACTGAACTATACGTACTTTTGATTCATGACTTCTGTGTGTGCATAATAAACATTATAACAAGTTTGATTTCGAATCATGTCCTTTGCTCCTTGCGTCTCCATATCTGCTTTGCCTGTCCATCTTATGCCGATCCCGATTATTTTTGTTTTTTTGTCGATGGGATGCTGTAAATTTCTTTATATTTGTCAAGCCAATTGAAAAGTTGGCGAAACTTTCTGTTGATTTAACACTCGCGTGCCGAACAACAGAGGCACAAAGCGAACCCCGGACTATTATTGGGTCCACTTGATTCAGTCTTGGACTCCCCCGAGGCGTTGGCCAACAAAACTTTTGGCGGCACACAAAGAACAACTTGGAGTTTGGAAGCTTGCTTGCAGCTTATAGCTTGTTGGCCGGCCGGCCGGTACACATAAATAAGGAATTGTATGGTAAATGGCCCCACTAACAACGAACCGAAAATAAAAACAAAAAAATCCCACACACACAGAAAAAAGTTGAAAAATTATTTGAAAAGAAGAAGCGAAACAATAAACAGCATTGACAGTCAGCCAGCGGAATGAGGGGGAATGGTTGAGAGAGAGAGAGAGCAGGAGTAGCCGGAACGCAATCCAATGGAGAATACGAAGTGACCACACAGTGATTTACGCTTATGAAATTGAGTTGTGGCGCAAATTATTTATGAACAAAGCGAACACACAGGAATAACAAACACCCAAAGCAGGACAACAAAGGAGGCGCAAACGAGCGTTGTAATAGTCCTGCAGTTATTGTCCGGACTCCATGTACTACAACTTGGAGCAGTCGCAGTCGCAGTCACAATCGCAGTGGCAGTGGCAGTGGCAGTCAGTGGTAGTCGGGAATTGGAATCCATGTCATAGTTGGGAGGCTGGGGCCCCTTCTGTGGACAGCTTAGTGGCCGTCGCATCGCTGTGTCGCCTTCGGCGCAAACTTTCTGCAAAATAATTTATTAGCGGCAAACGAGCAAAAGTTTTATGAAAATTTAAAAAGAAGGAGAAGCTGCAGACGCTGCAGTAGCAGAAGCTGAAGCTGTAGCTGAAGCAAACTCCAACTAGCATTTCATTGTCAGTGTGCTTTTGTTTTTTGTTTTTAATACATTTTGACTTTGTCAAAAAGTTCATGCAGCGAAGTGCGACTGCCACAAATTTATTTACTATCAAACCACCTCAACTATTGCGGCAAGAGTTTTAAAGTTTTGCTGACCAGTCAGCCACAAGTATGTAGTGTAGTGTAGTGTAGTGTATGAGTACACTAGTACACTTGTACATTTGTGCATAAATTGCCTATTGCTACATTTATTTTCCATCTGCATTTTGCCAACTTTAATAAATATGGGTAAAAGGGCAACTCAGAGACGATGAGAGAAAGAGATTTCATATTTGTAATAGAAGTTATCGTTGTCCCATTTTATCGAAACCTTATCCTGCTCAAAAGATATCGATAACTTTCGACTTCAGACCAGCTTTTTTTTCCATCACTTCAAAGTATATAAGTCTATAAAGTGTATATCCTCAAATATCATACATTAGTAAAGAATTTTTTACATTTTGTATACATTATTTTTCAAAAGGGAAGAAAACGTACATTTTTAAAAAAGGTTTAAACTTAAATGTAGAATAAATTAAGAGGAAAAACCATGACCATATGGAATGCGAGCTTAGAATCGGTTCAGTTTTTTGCACAGTTATATAAGTTACAAATATGCAAAAGGCATTTCTATTGTACCAAAAATGACTTTACAAGCCCGAATTTTAGTTTTTAGAATCTTTTCGATGAAAATAGGTTATTAAATTTCGTCGGCATTTTTCGGCATGCCGAAGTAAGCCCAACATACAAAGTATAACTTCTCTCCATATGCATTTGGAATATGAACAGCACTCATCTAATGATATGTGCTTCTATAACAGACCTCCAACACAAACTGGGCGACAAATTAAGCAGATGCGTCAGCTATTGTGTGCAAAGTGTATATTCAAATGAGCAAAATCAATATCTCACGATAATTCACATTAAGCGAATGGCGCTATTTTCCCAATGGACATTGTTGTTGCTGTCGCGATTGTGTTGCTATTGTGTGGCAATTAATTAAATATCATTTAAAGCGAAAAATGCAATTACTTCAATTGAAACCCGTTCTGAAACGCCTTCCTGGTACTCAGTCAAGCATTGCAAATTTATCTGTACTCTATGATCATGTAAGACTTTGGTAATAAAGCAAACCGTTTATGAATCAATAGCACATTCAAATAGGTATTTGGCAATTAGAAAAAGTGAAGGCATTTTACTATACGATTTTTCTCAATACGACAAATGATAAATTTGATTTAATATACTTATTTTTCCATGGCGAAAAGAGTATACAAATTAATGTTACAGCTTCGTCGCTTCTTATATACACATAAATAAATTTATATGTGCATTCTCTTTGTCAGATATATGCAGTGAGACTTAATATTACAAAGATTAACATACTAGTTTCAAATCGTGCTTTAAGTCGCTTCTCACTAGCCATAACGAATAACATACAGTTAAAAACAAGTAAGAGTGCTCTAGTCGGGAGTGTCCGACTAGGAGATACCCTGAACCCAGTCCTTACAATCATTCATACTAATCTAAACACACACATGCTGCAGTTCAAGCAGTGCAAGCGGTTTAAGCAATTAGCTTGCATTTCACTGAGCTGGAAAGTTAAATCTTAAATAACTTCTGTGTGTATTGTCCGATCTTATTGAAATTTGTTGGGCTTAAAATGGGCAATAAAATGTGTGACCAAACCAAATTGCAGGGTCATACCTTAAAAAATGATTTTTTTTCAAATATGGGGGGGATTGGGGGTTGTATCCAAATAGTGACAAATTTGTTACATGTGCTATTCGATATTATACATGTATTATATATATGAGATGCTTCCTTATGCCTGTTATATACTTCTGCACAAAACCATAATACCCTTTTTATCCATTTTGAATGGGTTCAGGGTATAAAAAAAGAATGTGCTTGTTTTTCATGCTAAATTTAAAAATTAAAAATATGCAGAGCTGTTAAATTAAAATCCATGGTCTTCGCTACGTTGGCCTGTAAGGTCTGATTAGCATGCGAACATATCGCAGAGAGCCTTTGGGACCGGACACAAAGTTCTTCCACAGGATGCCTTTATAGTAGTCAAGCTCCTGGCCATATTTGCGCTGAAAATTGCCGAACAGATTGCTGAAAATATATAAATAAATACAATTAAAATGCTATTAAATATATTTACCTTAATACAAATATAACACAACTTACAATAAACTTATTGTGCTTAAGAATTTCACTTGAACACATTTCCTATTATAGGGGTTATAAAATTTAAACAAGTAAAATATTTCTATAAAAATACTTAGTATTAATTCCTGTAACTCTTATCATAAATACAAAATATGAAATGTATACTTCTGAAAAACGTTAAGTGTGCATACTAGAGTTTATAAAAGTATAAAGTGCTGGCATTTAAAAAAAAAATAAAAAAAATTCCACTAATTTTCATATACATGTTTTTACACATCCATTAAAAATGGGTAAAAAGACTATAATGCTTTTGTGCAAAAGTATGTGACAGGCAAAAGGAAGCATATCCGAGCATATATAGTATATGTATTCATAATCAGTATCAACAGCAGAGTTTATCTGTATGTCTGTATGAACACGCGGATATCAGAGACTATAAGAGCAAGTGACTTCATATTTGGCATATAAGTTCTCGTAGTACCGGGACAGACAAAGTTTGTTTCATTTTATCGATGAATCGTCAAAAGTAATCGATAGATTTCGATTTCAGACAATAACTTAGAAGTTATAAGCGATAGAGGCCCCAAATTTGGTATGTATATTCTCGAAAAGCATACCTCAAAGTACCTCACTCCCCCCAAAAGTGAAAAACACAAATTTTTCAAGGTAAAGATCGACAGATGAAGTTATTTAAGATTTACCTTTTCATTGTGTGGCGCCTTGCGAAGATATTAGACTGCTTAGACTGCTTGCACTGCTTGCAATATGTGTGTGTGTTTGTATGGATGTGCATTTGTAGGTAAGTATGAAGGGATGTAAGGACTGGGTTGAGCATATCTCCTAGTCGGGCACTCCCGACTAGAGCACTCTTACTTGTACGTAACTCTAATTGAAAATAAGTGTTTTCTCATTCTCATTCCCATTCGCATGCTTTCATTTCTCATTAAGTAAACGTAAAAGTAAGGATTACCTCTCAAAGCATTCGCGTCCATACCACCAGGCACCGGCATGAGTGGCTGCACAGTTCAGTGCATTGTCATCGTTGTCCTGGTCGAAGGTGGTGAACTTCTTGCCGGCATGGTAGCGCAAGGAGTCCTGCGCGTCACCTGTGTAGGTACCCAGCACATACAGAGAATACTTCTCGGCCTCGCTGCCAATGCTGAACTGATCATAGAGCGCAAATCGCTCCTCTCTGTCCTTGTTGCGCATCAAAATCAACAGCTCGTGATCGCCGCTGTTGGTCAGCCGATGCAGTTTTTCCAGGCCGATGAAGAACTCCGAGTTCAAGGAGCCAAAGCCCGTCTTGTACGCATGCCAGTCGCGATAGAATTCCTCGCTGCCATCGAAGCGATAGGCGATCACCAGCCAGCCCCCTTTCCTTTCGTTCTGGTCGCAGCTGACATAGAACGGTTCCACATTCGAGCCGATCCGGATCAGCACCTGGCCGTGCTTCTGATCCAGGCAATTGCGCGGAAAGACGCTCTCAACAGGGTCCGCAGTCATGATATTAGGTAATAAAGGCTGAGCTGTAAGGCTGCAAATAAAAGAGTGGAGTGCGAAAGGTTAAAGGTTAAGGCAATTCCCAAACAAGAACATATTTCTTATTGAAGCTCATTGATAATTTGTTCATGATTAGTATTCTTATTCCTTTTGCTTTCTAATAATAAAATGTAATTGAAAATGTTTTCGTTTTCTAAAATATTTGCAACAAATTATTCGGATCGGACATTCTTTTTTGTAAAATATAGCTTTTATGAATCTTTTAACCTCCAATTCTCTTCCAATTCTCTTTATTTTGTGTGTTGTCATTACATATTAGTTATACAACATATATTCCTTCCTACTGGCCTACTAACTTTTTTAGTGACACTTTCATTATATCCTTAAATTTCTTATTACATTTTGTAAACACAATAAATTACAAATGTAATTGAATGGAATATCCATCAATTGGTAAAAGAAAGAAAATGCATTTCTAATTAATTAATTAATTATGTTTAATAAATATCAAATGCTGATTTATTATACTCTTTTCGAAGTAAATAGTATATTCACTTTGTGCTGAACTTTGTAATGCATATAGGAAGCGTCGGGAACTTCCAAAAGTTACCTCCATTATGGTG
Organism: Drosophila flavopinicola; assembly: GCA_035042425.1. NCBI lineage: Eukaryota > Metazoa > Arthropoda > Insecta > Diptera > Drosophilidae > Drosophila > Drosophila flavopinicola. The sequence goes on along the minus strand of JAWNLL010000451.1, from coordinate 229,306 downwards.
AGAATGACAAAACCAATTGATCTAGCCATGTTCGTCTGTCTGTCTGTCTGCCTGTGTGTATGTATGGTATCTTGTCCCTCAGTTTTTGAGCTATCGCAATGAAACTTTGCACAGACACTTATTTTTCAAATGTACAGCACATTGGTCGGAGCCAGCCAAATCGGATGACTATATCTTATAGCTGCCATACAACTCGAAGTCGGTTTTGGCCATATATTCCATGTTTTTAAAGCTATCGCGATTAAACTTTGCACAGATATTTATTATTCAAAGAGACAGCACATTGGTCGGAGCCAGCCAGACCGGACTAGTATATCTTATAGCTGCCATAAACTGGAAATGAGAATTTACTAAAGGTTCGAAAAGGGTATAAGATCTTCGGCACGCCGAAGATAATCCTTTCCTATTTGTTTTGATTGTATTATATGATGAGAAACTCACTTCGCATTTGAGAACGATACATTTTACAGATATACCCTGTATATCTTCAGGCACTTTATCTTTTATGCCTAATTGATATTGAGTACAGATTGTTAAAATGCGATTCACAACTTACATGCGTGATTCAAGAGGCACCCCTGGCGCCTGACTCTTGTACTCATCGATGAGCTGCTGCATCTCACCGAGATCTGTGCGAAGGGAGCGCAGCTCCTCGGTCATGTGCTGGACACTGGATAAAATGAACTGTGGCCGTAAGCAGATAGCTAGAAACCCCACCCACTGCATTCTTGAATGCCACTTACCGTGCCATTAGTCCGCCCAGTGCAGCTACTGGACAGCCGCCTGTGCTCTAAGGACAAAGACAGGGAGAGAGAGAGAGGGGGAGAGAGAAAGAGGAAGTCCTTTAAAGCTCAAATAAGCCAGCGTGTACTCACATTATCCAAGCGAAACGGCTCCAAGGAGTTCTTCATGATAATTGATATGGGCTTTTCGGGGAGCGTGGTTGTCGTAGTGCTCAGACAGGCCAAAGCTGTGACCAGTGTTTCCAGAGTCATGCTCTTAGCTGGAAGCCGTAAGCTGTAAGCTGTGAGCAGCTGCTAACTGTTTTGCGATTGCTCGACTAATAGTCGTATTCAGTTAGTTGTGCTTACAGTTGCAGCTCGATTCAACGACTGCGACGCAATTGACCCTCGGACAACAACTAATCGTAGACGAGTTTGCCACTGCTACACCTATAGTATATCGAATATTTACGAGCATATGCAACTATGCGAATAGTCGACTGCTTCCAATACTCGTTTTGCAATGTAAATGCTCAGTTGTGGGCAAATCGATGACCTTTGGGCGCTGCCACTGGCGCAAAACAACGATCAGCTAAAGCGGAGCTTACAGCCGGGCTCAGTATAGCCGTACATCTGAACAGAAGCGAAATGTCGCAATCGCTGCAGTTGGACACTCTGGTCACAATGCTGGCCTGCTTAACCACAACGCACAGCGATCTGGGTGAGCCGATGCTGCCAGTGGACAATACGGTGAGTCAAGTGCCCAAGCGTCAAGAATGCAGCCAATTGTGCTCCACTTGATGGTGAACCGTGTGTGGCCGGATCATCAGGTGATATTAACTCATAATCTGCATCTATTTATATATATATATATATATATATATACTACATATTCTATAAAACTGTAATAACTTTATAAGTAGACAGAAAATCCGAGCTATATATATATATATATAGTATAGCCAGTAAAGTATACATTGTATATATAGTATATACAGTATATATAGTAATATACAGTCATATTACTACTTAAGTACAGTTTTTTAGTTTGTGCTTATACTCAGAAATAGAGCAAAATCAAATGCAACGTTCAATTAAGTGAACTTATATTTTTTTCTAATCACATTAAATATGCTATCACGATAAAACTTTTCTCAGAGTCTTATTAATCAAATAAACAGCACATTGATCGGAACCAGCCGGATCGGACTACTATATCTTATAGCTGCCATACAACTCGAAGTCGGTTTTTTCCATAAATCCCATGTTTTTAAAGCTATCGCTATGAAACTTTGCACATATACAACTGGAAATGAATTGAATATTTGAAAGGAAAAACTTAAATTCATATGATACCAATTCTAAGAAGAACAAAATTAAGTGCCACGCGATAAATCCATTTATTACAGCATATGCAATTTCGGTGGTGCAGTTGGCAGAGTGAAATTTGACTAAGGGTTCGAAAAGAGTATATAATCTTCGAGACGCCGAAGATATTCCTTTCTCAAGCCTACTGGTAGTAACTTTTGGGGGTCTCAGACGCTTCCTTCTATGCGTTACAAACTTCAGCACAAACTTAATATACTATTTTCTTCGAAAAGAGTATAAATATTTGAAGAAGATAAGCTCTCTAGAAAACTGTCTATAATTTGGCTATTTGTATAAAAACCGAACGAAACAAGCTTCGAGCCACTGTACACATTATTTTATGCCAACTATCTACTACACATGCAGACAACTGGTAGCTGTCCTTTATCGGCACTCAGCAGCCTCAATACAAGGATACAGACGCTCGCCATAGACATCGCCAGTGCCAAGGATCAGCTGGGCAGCCTGCAGGAGCAGCTGGTCGACCTGCGGCGCTCAGGTGCACCCGTAGGCCTCCCAGCAGCAGTAACGGCACCCACCAGCTTCGGCACCCGCTTGTAGGTAATCGCTTTCTGCATGCAAATGATGCCACTCCTCGACTCTCCCAATTTCAGTCTCGATCTGAAGCCGCAGCTGTCGGCGGCGGCGGCAGCAGCGCCAACTGCTGGCAACCTGGGACGACCTGGGGTGTCCGGCAGTGATCCTAGCACACCGCACAACTGCCTGAAGCAGCAGCACGGAGTCGTAAGGATTCGGCCAAGGGCCAATGTGGAGCCGTTCTTTGTGTTCTGCGATCAGAGGACTCGCGGCGGGGGCTGGATTGTGGTTGCGAATCGTGACAGTGGCAGCGAGGACTTCAATCGCAAGTGGCCGGACTATAAGATCGGCTTCGGGCCGCTGACAGCGGAGTTCTTCTTGGGCTTGGAGAAGCTGCACCAGATCAGCAGCAGCGAGGACTACGAGCTGCTCGTCCAGCTGGAGAATCGCAAGCAGGAGCTGCGCTATGCGCTCTACGATCACTTCAGCATTGGCAGCGAGTCCGAGCAGTATCGCATCAATGTCCTGGGCAAGTACCAAGGCGACGCCTCCGATGCACTGCGTCAGCACACTGGCAAAAAGTTCAGCACACAGGACCGGGACAACGATGAGAGCGACAGCAACTGTGCCATGGCCCAGTCAGCTGCCTTCTGGTATGGCAGCACCTGTACTCTGAGGTGAGTCGCAACACTCTACAGTTTCATGGGAACGCTTTCACATCCTTGTTTCGACAGCAATCCCTTCGGCCTTTATCAGCCGCTGCTGCAACGCGATGTGGATGGCTTTAAGGGCATCCTCTGGCATGGCTTTCTCGATGGTCCCAAGGGCTCCCTGAAGCTGATGCGCTTTCTACTGCGTCCACGTGCGAGCAGCAGCAGCAGCAGCTAAAGGACCCCATCGGTACCCCATCATATTACACATATTATCAATTCAGTTTTATATAATTACATATATATTTGATTAGCGTAACTACAATTCAACAAAAACAAAAAAAACCCATAGCATAACTATAAATAAATCCGAGCAAACAACAAATTTTTTAAAAATGCTCTAGTCAAGAGTGGCTAGACTAGTAAATACTCTGTACCCAAACACTCATAGAAGTAATCAGCATAAATATTTTGTCCAACTGAAAAATTTCATTTTGCTTCCAGAAAATTTAAAACAAAATTAGTTTTTGATGGTGAAAAAAAAGTTGCGTTGAAGAGAAGTTTAGAGTATCGCTTATCAAAACATAAATGCTTTGGATACTTAGTCAGGTGCGGTTTATAAAATACCTACTGAATCGTCTTATCGTCCTTAATACAATGAAAACTCTCTTGGGCGGACACCGATGTTCAAAATGGATGTGTAGCCGTAGCCTCTTTTACAACTTGTTTTTATTCAAAAGTAGATCCACTTTGCAATGCAAGAAAAGTTTGACTATGTTATTAGCTCTTACATATATTTAACAAAAGAAAACTTTTTGTCCGGGAAAAAGTTGTTCGTGAACAGTAAATTATACCTCTTTTAGAAACGTACACAAGATACGAAATTTCAGAAAATTTCGTTAGTTAGTTAATTAAATTTGTTGTTGAAAAAGAGTAAAGAATGAGTATCGTTGAGAAAATGACCGACCAGAAGAGGTGTCCGCCTATTAGAGGTGTCCGTTAAAAGACAGTTTCCACTGGCTGTTACGAAAACTGATAAAGCTTTTCACATTCTATCATATTTATGGGTACAGAGTATTGTAATACTTAAATATTAATAGTATGGTATAAAACATTCGAAGCGACTAGCTTCTATTCTAGACCTCATTGACTTTGTCGCCTGCCTCGGTGGTTGATGTCCTTGGGCGTCTGGTTGTTGTGGTGGTTGTGGGGTCCTCGAAGCCCTTGACAACCAGAGCATCACCAAACACTGGCTTGAAGAAAAGAACGAAGCGGGAGTAGCGACGTGCGGAGTTCTTGGGAGACAAAAAAAAAATAAGATGAATTTTCGAATTTAATAATACAGTTGAGAGATGTTGTGGAAAATTACAAATCATAGATGTAAATAATTTGTGGATAAATTGCTTTGGTTTTCATCAGATTGGATTCAAACGGTATTTACTATGATCGATGTCACTTAAGTAAAAAAAATTATATATATATACATATATGCTAATGTCATTTCAAACAAATGTGGCTCAAAATATGTTTGAGATTCAGTTTCTGATCGGGAATTCAAAGTTACAAAATAATAATTATTGCTCAACATTTATACAAAAGTTAAAAAATAGCAGTTATTTTCTGATTTTGATATGCAACAGCAAGTTGTCGTTAGTTTTTATTAGAAAGTCACCAATCTGCAATTTAATTGGTTCATGTAGGCAAAAGTCTTATCAAGTCTATCAATATTTGCTTAAAGCCATAAAGAAAAATTGCTCGTTGTACAAATAATCGATGGATTTGTTTAATCGATTTCATAAAATCAAAACTACAACAGGAAAATAAGTGAAAACTCACTGCTTGGAAACTTTTTATATTCATTACTTGCGATCGATTGCTTGTCATCGATATTATAAAGCAGTTATACGGTAGCTGAGCTTTAACCCTTATGAAAGCAGTCGCTGAAGCTTTCAAGTTTTGTAAGCTCGCTGAGCAATCCAAATTGAACAATTGCAACTACGATTTGCCACTGAAAATATTGAACAAGACTACTTACCATAATTAGGCGGGAAAATGCTTCGGAGACTTGGGTGATCGTGCGGAATGATTTGGTGAACAGCTCGTCGGGCAGCTCAAAGGAGACGTTGTTGCGATCCAGTTCCGGAGCATCGCTCAGATCTTTACCCCCGGCACGGGCCCTTCGCTTGCTCTGAGCGAGACGGACACAGAGACAGAGACAGCGAGAGTGAGCGAGTGAGAGAGGCAGACGCAATGAAAGAGAAAGAGAGAGGATTGTGAGTAAGCTGGCTTATCATAAGTAGCACACTTTAACACTGTAGACACTAGACACACTATATATATATATATATATATATATATAGTGTGTCTAGTGTCTACAGTATATATATATATATATATATATAGATGTACATATAGAAAGACAAGGCCAAGGTCAGCCCACTAGACCGACCGCAGAGTCGCAATGAAAAATCGGGTTTTTTTTTTGGGTACGATTCGGTTTCGTTTCATATATATTTGTTTGTTGCTTTAATGTCATCTTGATATACATTGGTAAAAAATTCATTCGTTTTTTTATTAATGGTTATTTAGCCGTAAGTTACATACATACATACAAACATATACATATATATATATACGTATGTATATGCGCCAATATTTACAAACATGAATACAATGGGTAGCATAAAATTTAACTTATCTATTGCCCTGACGAACAAACGCAAAATTTTTAACAGAATTTCCACTTAAGTCTAAACTACAACAACAACAAAAAAAAAAATAGTGGAGAAAGTCATACAGAGCTGGAAAAATGTCAATAATGAGAAGCGTGCGAGCATCTGGAGGGTGGCATAGGACATAGTTCACTGCCCTCGAGTGTGTGTGTGTGTGTGTGTGTGTGAGTGTTGTGTGTGAGTGTTGTGTGTGTGTGTGATGTACATAAATTATAAAAACCACAATTGAGAAGGGACAAACGAACAATTGGTTGGCCAGCTGGCTTAATAGCCCGCCTCATCGGAGTCGGGAGCAGGACTTGTTGCACCCGCAATGCCATTGACACCACCCGAAGATCCCTGCAGGATGGGGCCCGAGAAGCTCAAGAACTTGGAGACGACATTGCCAAGGCCAGCATTGGCATTGCCGCCGCCCGCCGAGGAGCCACTGAAGGCGGTTATGGTGGTGAGGACGCCAGTTGTCAGATCGTTGGCAATGTTGCCAATCGAGCGGATCTTCGGCGAGACGACGGCGGTGATCAGAGTCTGGAAGTCCTTGATGGGCACCGGCGCCTTGATGTCCCACTGCTTGTTCTTCTCAATGTTGGAGCGATCCAGCTGCTCGATCACGCGTGTCTTCGTGTCCAGAAAGTTGTCGATCTTCTGCAATGGGACGTTAATCATCGGCAATGGACAGCTGTTAGCAGCTAGCAGTTTCTACTTACGCCAAAGACAAAGCCGAGCACGGCGTTTTTCGCCTCAAATGTCGCATCGGGCAGTTTTCTTTTGTTCCGCTCGAGCCCAGAACCCAACACCTCCTGCAATGGAATGGCGAGAAGAGAGAGAGAACACAAAAGAGAGATTGGCGATGGGTGATACTGGACAGGGGACAGGGAGCATTCGATTCGCGCGGCTTTTGCCCAAACTCCAATCGGTACAGTTGCTGACTATTCTCTTTTCAACGCAAAAAGAGTATATTCATATTGTACTGAAGTTTGTAAGGCAAGTACGAGGAAGATTCGGAAACAACCGAAAGAAATTGATCTCTCAATGTTTGTCTGTCTGTCTGTCTGTCTGTATGTATGCAAACTAGTCCCACAGTTCTTGATCTATTGCGATGAAACTTCTCACAGAGACCTACTAATCCAAGATACTGCACATCTGTTAAAGCCGACAGGATGGAACAACCATAAAGTATAGCTGCTATACAGCTAGAGATGCATCTCGGCCATATTTTCCATATGCTTTTAGCTATCGCCTTCAATGGGCTTATATACTTAAGCATCCTTATTACTCAATAATTTTTAAAATTTCAAAGCGATTATAGCATTGAAAGCTATAAACAGTTGCATTTAAGCTGTTGAAATCTGGCCGAAGATCCGAGCAGAGCATAAAACCTTCGGCACGTCGAAGATAAGCCTTCTCCACTTGTCTTTTCCCAATGAGTTGCAATCAATTGCGCTCGTTTATTCTTGGCCAGGTCATCTAATTGCGCACGTCAATCTGCCTTTAAGTTTAATTGCTTGACGGCGACAAAAAACCACAAACATGCATCGATTTATACATATACACATATGTATGTATGTATGTTCGTATGTATTTGGTTGGTGTAAGAAAAATGACTCGAAGCTCGAACTTCGAGGCTGGTTCGACTTGACCCAATTACGAGTCCGTCGGTGCAAGAAACCCAATCGAAATACATTATTGTGAATATACAAATATACAAACACACACACTCATGTCTATTCTAAGAGATACTTTAGGCATGCGGCGACAATTCGGCATTCGAGATACTTATGTTTAAAATTCACAACGTCATTGCCAACACACAAAAACAAAGCACTCGATATGTATGCATTTCTCGAATTTGGCCCCAAGTCGCGACTCAAATTTAATCATTTCTAAACAAAACGCATTTGCCAAAGCCAACAGAAACACAAGAGCTCAAGCCTTGTTGTTGCTTTTGTTGTACGTTTAGGTTTATAGTTCGATCGGATTCGGATTTGGAGTCGGATTCGGATTCGGATTTGGATTTGGATTTGGATGTGACAGCGTGCGGGTAATTAAACGACCTTTTTATGAGCTTCGCCTTTGGGCTAAGCAAGACAATTAATTTTAGGCGAACTGCTTTTAACTTCGTGCACCGTGTACCCTGTCTTTATTTATTTTTTTTGGAATTACTGTTACTGTGACTTTAATTTGTATACCCTGTATTTTAAAATAATTTGCTATGTCTTAGCTCAAATTAATCGTTTTTTAATTGGACTTCCTTTGAAATTGTGTACCCAGTTTTTTGTTTAAGTTTTTGTTAATGTCTATTTAGGATTGTGTAATTAAACAAGCTTTTTAAGCTAACCCAGATAATCGATTTCAGACGAAATTAAATTTGTATACCCCACTTTTTCATCTTTTCTTTTTTTCAATTTATTTTTTTTGTGCCTAACAATTTGATTTGTTTGCAAATTGCTTTTAATTTTGTTTTTAATTTTTTTGTTCTTGTACTGTGTCATTAGAATTTAACTGTTCAAGTTCAACTGTCTGCATAGACAATATTTCTTATCTTCGATTTTAAATATGCAAAATAACTTTAGATTTTTAAATTTTAATAAATAAATTATTTTTTTAATAAATGAAATTAGCTCGTGTAACTTTAAATTTAATTTACTGTGTCACAATGCAAAATTTGAAAGAATTACTTCAATTTTTGAGGTGCTCTTTACTAATTTGTTTAGTCCAGACGAATAGATTGATCACTAAACTGCAATCTGTATTTCAATTTAGAGCTATGTAAGCTTAAGCGTTGCTTAAAACACACTGAAAATAATAACAAATTGCCACTATTGTAATAGAAAGTGCGCATTAGCTTTTCACACAGTAAATATGCCAATTTTCGTATTGTTGAATACGAACATTTTCCATTAGCTAATCAATAAAAAGTTGGTCCATTTTGCATGGCACTGGACAATAATTCGCACAGGGCTGTCAATTAATTAAAAGCAAGCGAGAGTCAAAGAGATAAAGCCGAAACATAAACCTGCTGAGAGATTGTGAGAGCTGCTTCTTCACACGCACAAAATGACAACATTATTTGGAAATGTTGGCATAGGTCCGTAAAAACGTTGTGATACATGTGTGTGTCTGTGTGTGTGTGTGTGTGTGTGTGTGTGTGTGTGTGTGTGTGCGTTCGTTTTCGCCTCAAGGTCACACACTGTTGAAACGTGTAATTGGATTATGCATTCGTATGCAACTCTGCGTGGATCAGATCGCAACGGATCACAAAACGGATCGGATTGAATCGAGTCAATACTCGGCGGCATAGCGGAAAAACACAGCAGCTGCAGCAGCGTCAGTCGACCACAAAATTAGCAAGTGCTCAGCTGCAGCTTACACAACAACAACAACAGCAACAACAGCAACAGCAACAACAACAGCAGCAAAACAAAAGGCGCAATAAAGGGGCTGGCAGGCAAGTGACTTTTACGCCTCAGTAGCAACTGCAACAAGCAGCAGCAGCAGCAGCAGCAGCAGCAACAACAAGCAGCTGCTGCTGGCGGGGCAAAGGAGCCAACAACGGGTTTGTGCCTCTCATGACACAATGGGCCAACGGCAGTTTGCTTCCTAGTTGCTGCTGTTAACTGATTTGCACAGTGGTTGCTTGTCGACGGCTTTTTGGCTACTTTACCTCTGCATTGATGGGATTCAGCTCGGCTGGCTCGCTGTTGTCCTGCAGCGCTAGTGTTGTCTCCACGGGCGCCGAGATTGTCCGTTGTGTTGCCACCAGCAGGAGCAGCAGTGCCGTCAAACAAGCCGTTGTGGATTGCATTGCGTTGATTCTCGATTTGGATAGCTCCTTAGATCTGTTTGGGCGAAAGAAGACAACAAGCGAAATGTGCTGGTCAGTTTTGTGTGTCACACGCGGCGCATGCGCAATGTCGTTAGCGACCTTCTCAATACTCAACACCTTTATACATACTCAAGCAAACGGAATTGTCTGGTCAATTTGGGAGCCAGCAGCAGCAATTGCGAATAAACACACACAAAACACACACAAGACGCACAACAACAACAACAATAACAAACAAAAGCGACAGTTAGTTAAAAGCAGAAACAACGTTTTATCGAGCTACAGCTGCCGCAGTTATGCGATACTAGCACGTTCACTAACTTTAAGCAAATGACTGCAGACGAAAGTTACTTCAATGATTTAGCAGTGGCCAAAAAATCGCTTACACAGCCCAAAAGCCACAGCCAAAGCGCAGTCGTCGAAGCTTTTGCGCGGTCGGCGTCGACGTCGACGTTGGCGTTGGCGTTGCGAGCGCTTTGGCCAGCAAAGCCAACAAATACAGCAGCAACAACAACGACTGTGCATGTATTACGTTTGTGTCTGCCTGTGCATGTACATATGTACATATGTATGTGTTGTGGAATGGAAGACAGACCAAAAACCGAATTGAATTTTATTACGCGCGCGCGCGCGCGCTTCGCATAGGCGTCAATGGTGTAGCAACAACAACAATAACAACAACAACAACAACGTTGGCGGCAGCGATATCAGTATGCAAGACGGCGTCAGCAGCGACGTCAACGCTGACGCTGCCGCCGGCGTCGCTGCCAACGGCGGCAGCGCATTGAAGCTGTGTTGAACACGTTTTGAGCGCAAATTTGTCGAACAAAAGCGCTCAATAAAGTGCAAAAGTTGTAACGGCGCCAGCAACAACAACTTTAAAGGCTCAAAAACGTCTTGTAGTTGTTGTTGTTGCTGGTGGTGCTGCCGCTGCTGCTTGTGGTGTTTTTTTTGCAATGCTCTTTTAATTTGTACTTTTGGTTTTCAATTAAAACACTAGTTGGTCATATGAATGTTAGTTTCTATGTACATGCATTACGTATGCGCAATATTTGTGTTTTTTGTTATTTTTTATTTGTTTTTAACGCCATTCTTTTGCTCAGCATTCCCCATAATCTCTGTTTTTTTACCGACTATAAACTAGTGCATTTGCACATAGCATTGCTATATTTACAGAACTGTACAGCTAAAACATAATATACAAATGTATTAAGTATACGTAATACATGTTGGTAGCGGATTTTGTAATGTTTGCCTTAATTTGTTGACTGCTTTGCTGGAAAATACCCTATTAGTACCTGTACCTTAGAATTGTGCTCAAAAATATTGGTCACATCCGTCTCAGAGTCAGAACAACAAAATACTGCGAAAATATACTTTAAGATTCGCTCAACTTGTTCGTGTCAAAAAAAATTATTTATGGACAATACTAAGAACAATTGCCTAAGAAATCATTGGCCTTAAGTCAAAATAAATTTTTAAAATACTCAAAATGAACTACAAGATTTTACTAACTTATTTTTCTTAAAAAAAAATAAATAAAAGAAACAAATTTTGTTTATTATTGATATTGATTAAGGTACAAGAAATAACAAATATTATTACATAGCAGGCATACCAAGTTAAATAATAATCAAAATTGTTTTCAAAAACGTAGTTTCTACTAAAACAATTGAAATTGTATTTTATTGTAGCCGAATCATCCATTTTCTTAAAATACATAACTAGGCTGAATTTTTGTAGTTCAATGTGTGATTTTGTATTAAAAACAATAATTGGTTATTTTGTATGGCTTTTCATATTTTCATGCTATTAAATCGTAAGATTATGGAATAATAATAATAAGGAATAGTAATAATGATCTATATAAGTAGCATCTCAAAAGAGATGGAAAAATAATTGGTTTAGTTTCTCAATCGAAAGTGAGCTTGACAAAATTTGTATATTTGTTGCATGCTAATACTCGGACGGACGGAAGGAGGATCCTATTAAACTCTGTTACCCTTCACATACAGAGTATCAAAATTAATTCTAAAATTAATCGAGTCTCTTAATTGTCGTCAGGTGAGCCGAGCAGAAAGCAGGTCAACATATTTGAAAATTTTAATAACCAAATTGCAAAGTAATGCTTGCCAAACACGCCAGAATATGCAATCTGATGATCTGTGGCCTGACCCGCAAATATACATGCATTAGTCTTATGTACATTTGTAACTAAGTTTTTGTACATTGACTAACTTTAAACTGACATTCGAATTGGCAAACAATTACCTGGCAAATTACTAAAGCACAAATAAGCTTCTGAGAATGCAAGACACACACAAATTGCATTCAAGAACGAAGTTCACATTGAAAAGCAGTAGCAATATATCTACGGGTAACTATATATTTTTTTTAACTATATATCTTGAATCCCGAATCTGTACCACTCACCAACTACTAAGTTCCGGTACATGTTTATTTATAATAGCAACTTGTTATAATTATAATAATAAACTAACTAAATCTAAACAAATTTATTTTAAGCTTGTTCCAACAGCAAAACACTTGCGAACTAGTATTTGGCACTTGAGTTATTTGACTATCGGAACATTCATCGGCAAGTTCTGAAGGCTAAAGCTGACAACAGATTTAGCACCAAGCAAACAAGAGTGGTATAATTGAGAGTGCCACACTATTTGATACCCTATACAGTGTTAGTTCTTAAAGGAACATTTATAAGAAAAATCACAATGAAGGTTACTTAAAGTTTAATTACATCTATAATCACTTTTAAATATAAATATGCGCAAATGGCCATATTAAATGCATTAATATTTAATTATTGCACAGCAAGAATATTATAATATATGTATATGTATGTACTGAGTCCTAAAAGTCAATATATCAGGAAAAAAGGCACTTAAGTTAAATGTGTAAATATAAAAAACGTAGTTAATATTTTTAATTATTTTTTTCTTTGTGTTGAAAACGAGTAAAAACTGTTCTAAACTGTGTACAAAATGTATCTTTATTTATAAATAAAATTTATTTATTTATTTAATGTCAGCTAAAATCATTCCACACAAGAAAATTAAACAAATTATAATTTAGAGAAAATTTAAATATTTATACTGAGTCCTAAAAGTTAATATATCAGTAAGAAATGCACTTAAAAAATGGCAAAATATTTGAAGTGCGTAAATAAAAAAAAATATGATTTAAAATATTAGCTACGTTTTTTTTTATTTACGCACTTTAAATATATTGCCATAAAAAAACGTAGTTAATATTTTAAATCATATTTTTCTTTGTGTTGAAAATGAGTAAAAATGGTATCTTTAAATTTTTAAATTTAAATAAATACTATAAAATGTAGGGCAAAATTATTAAAGCAAAGAGCATCAAATTGAGAATGTCCCTGTTAAAATGTTGTTGACTTGGCAAGGAGAGCGTCAGTATTATAAATACAGAAGACAGATTTTTATAATTTGCAAGGGCGAATATGGGTGGTAAAAAAAAATCGTAATAATTAATCCGACTTGTTCATAAATGAGCAAATACATATTAAGTCTGCAGCTTCAATAGCTTCGATACAGATTGCCTTCACAGAAGACCAAATATATATATATATGGATATATATATATATGCAATGGCAAAAGCAAAGCCACAGACCGCAAAAACAAGCGACAGCGAAAATCAGAGAGAGAGAGGGAGAGAGTGAGAGAGGAAGACTTAATGCAAAGTGCAGTTGTCATCGTTTGTAGGTCGTAAGGTCGAACCAGTTGACAGACAGACAGAGCAACCCGCTTAGGTCTCTGCAAATATGAACATTTCAATGTCGAGGAACCTGTGCAACAGCTCCTAAATGTGGTCCTATAGTTTGCTGGGCTGGGCTGCCTTTTACTTTTGGCCTGCTTCACAGTGGCTTAATTAACTTTCAGTTTTTTGCAACCTCAACGACATTTTTAAGGCCAGTAAATAAAAATATTAAAGGCATGCCCAAATTCAATGGGATGCATGCATATGCTGAAAAGCTGCAAATGGGATACGTTTAGCTAGTTTGAAACCATCCGAACCAGTTGCTCTTATTGCCAAAGAAAAAAAACAACATAATACGAAACTGACTTCAACTTGCCTTGGACAGAAAAATACTTGGAAATATTGAAAAATATTTGTATACATTTTGTATTTTGTATTTGTAGACTAGTAGCTACTTAGAATGGCTACAAAATGGTATCATAAAACTCCGTTCATCAGGAGAGCTTATAATTTATGATTAGTTGCAATATGTGAACGTATTTTTATACGCAGATACCGAAGTTATTCATAAATAGAATATTATGTTTGTGCAATGTCCGTCTGTCGGTATGAACTTTCTTCGACGTTATTGAAGATATAGATTTCAAACTTGTATTATTATAATTGTAGTTATCTGCTTCAGATAAAATGCTAAGAGTTTTGTGCCACGCCCACTGGGAGCCTAGCAAATCGTTAACATGTCGATACACCTCAAATCTCAGGTCGATAAAACATGAATATTTCCCACAATTTACAAACTTAAGTCATACAAATTTGGTAGGTAAATTGCTGGTGACCTCAACAATTGGATCTTAGGATTTCTTATTATTATTAAAACCACATTTTTAATCTGTTCGATTCTTAAAATATATAAAAACAAAAACACAAATATAAAAACATTCGGAAAATATTGTTTTTAGTTATAATTTCTTATTTATGGTCTCATAAATTGTGAAATGTTTAAATTTCAAAGTGCCCACTTTATAAAAACAATTGACTTGGCTCGCACAGAAGGGTATTTCATCTCCTTGAACCAGTGACTTTTTGGAAGATATAATGCATTAACGTATCTAAACCACTAACGTTTGTCTAAGAGACCACATGCAAAATCTTTCAGCCCACCTAACTTGGCGTAAGCACTTTTATGCTTAAGTGAAAAATTGTATTCTTGCTAGCATTTCTTTCTAAAATAGTATCAACTGAATTTTAATTTTTTGTTTTCATCAACTGCTAAAATGAAATATGTCTAATCTGAAAAATGTAAAGTTTAACTAAATAATCAAAATTGTTTGGTTTTTCCGCTTGGCGGACAAACAAACCACAACGAATAGAAACTGATCAGGATTGAAGAACGAATGTGTTGACGAGATTTTTAAATGTGGTTTAGTGTTTACTGCGTGTTTTGCAGCCGCTTTGCAAATTGACTATGAAAATTCAATTGCTGTCACTCAGGCGCCTCAATTACGAATGTGGAGCCCCTAATAACTTTGCAGCGCCAGTTAAATGTTGCATTGGCCAATCTGCTGCTGCTGCTGCTGTTGCTGCTGTTGCGTTGTGTTTGGGTTTGAGTTTGGGTGACTTGGCAGTCTGTCCAGCCCAGACGACGACTCGTTAAGTTGACGGCTGCGACTGACAGGCAAATGGGCCCTGGCACGGGTCTCTCCACAGCTCAACAAGGCAGCAAGGCAACAGCGAGCCAAGTATTTTTATGTAGCCATTTTAACTAATCTGCTCACTTGTCATACATACTTGCATTTGACATGGCCAAGACCCCGGTGTCGCTCACATTTTTAACTGCCGCAACGGCGAGACGTTGTTTTCACGCTTACCCCCCATTTGTATCCCCCCCCCCTGCAACCCACTTGCAACAGTTAGTCGCACACATAAAGCATATTTGCATTGCGGCTTATCAGTCGTACACTCAGAAAAACAAATCCGGGCTTCCGGCTCAATCCGAAACGGTGTCAGAAGTTCAGTGAGCTCGGATTTACTTAAGCCGAGTACAAAATACTTTTTATATATTATAGGGTATATAGGCTACAATGAAGTTGTGCAAACGTATGTAACATTCTTGATCAGTATGTATGTATTCTTGATCAGTATCGATAGCCGAGTCGATCTTACCTGTCTGTCTGTCTGTCGAACACGCAGATATCAGAGACTACAAGAGCAAGAGACTTCATATTTGGCATATAAGTTCTCGTAGTCCCGGGACAGATCAAGTTTGTTGCATTTCATCGATAACTCGTCCAGTTCAGAAGTTATCGATAAATTTCGATTACAGACCAGCGTTTAATAACTTTAAAGTTATTTGAGCTAGCAGCACCAAGTTTGGCATGTAGAGTCTCGAATAGCATACACATGTAGCAAATGTATCACTTTTTGGATACCGGCCCAAAATCAGTCCAAAACTTCAAAATTAAAATTGTTCAACTCATTCTAAAGGTAATTTGTGCTTGTAATTGCTAAGTCATTTCCATTCAATCCTGATATAAGTACGCTTAATTAAGATTAAGTCAAGTATTTTAGAATGCCCCCCTTTTCTCTGAGTGTAGGCCATGTCGCGCGTCCTTGCCCAGTTCAGTTGACCTGGCCAAAGTAGATCGTTATGCGTGCGAATCATTGCGTAAATGTCAACGGGCCGACGGGTCATCAGACATACAAACATCTATATGCATGCATAGTTGTATGAAAACAAGTACATACATACATACATATGTAGATATGTATGTTGTATGTCTGTAAGTGTGTTTCTAGCCATCTGGCTTACAAATTTTTAAAGGGGGGCCCAGTAATGGCGCATTAAATGTGTAGTAGCTGCAACTTGTTCTCCAGTTCGTTGTTACAACTATAATTTAGCATTGCTCAATGCACAGTTGTTGTTGTTGAGGTACAAAATGATTCGTCATTATGCATTATTCAGTTGCTTATTAATGTCACATGCTCTCAAGTTCTTTAATGCATTGCGCTATGCGAAATACTCGTAGATATATATATATATATATATATATATATGTTTTTTGGACGTATCAGGGCGCCCGCAGCGCACATTGTGGATGGATAATGACTATCTAAAAACAGGTCCATTAACTAACGAATGGCCCATGGCGACAGCCAGATACATTTACCAGCATGACCGACCAAGACCTCTTACTCTTTACATTTACAGCCACGCTGATGCCGCAATCCATAATGTCGACTTATCTAACAAGGAATGGTTAGATCAGTGCTCAAAAATGTTGCTAAACTACTAGTATTATAAAAATAACTGAAGTCTATCATAGTACAATTAGCTGCACTGAAAGTTGTAAGCTGGCAGCAACAATATAAACTGTTTTTTAAATATATAAAAACTTGAACTAGCACAAATAGATTGTAAGGCTTGGATGGCAATAGTATATCCTCTCAGCAGCCTATACATATATATATACATATATTCATATACATAAGTAAAATGCGTCCTCAGTATAAAAAATTTGTATATTAGAAATATTCTGTATATTACTGAAACTTCTCCTTCATTTCTAGTTACTATTGAGATTAAGTTTCCTGCAGTGTAAAGTTGCTACACAAAAACCTATTTTCCACTTCTTCATTTAACTTATCCATCTTACATATGTATATTCGATTTTGGATTTCAATTTTAGTTTTTTAACATAATTATTCATCAAATAATTTTTTGATAAAGTTTATTTTTGAATTTAAAGCCAAAATGCAGGAAATCCAATTGAAGATACGATTGAACTTATTTTAAATCTTGCATTTGCACATTTTTGATGTATAATTTTGAATAGAACAGAGAACATCAAAATCAAAGAGTTCCTCGAATATATCAAGTATATTGCATCAACTAAATACTCTTATAGTTCTATATTTATAAGTTTCATTTGGATGCCATATAGTTGGAATATATATATATATATATATATATATATGTATATATATATATATGCACATATATTGATTTAGATGCAATCTGAAATTGTGGAATAATACTTGTGTGGCCTCCTCGTTGATCATTAAAATAAATATATTCAGTTGATTTCAAATGCAATTAAATGAAACACTTAAATATGCATGCTCTAGTTGAGCATGCCTGACTAACAGATGCCCTGTACGCAGCTCATTATCATAGTTGTAGACTTGAGAATACAATTACACTTTGAGACTGCAGAGTAACATTTGCCATATACTTGAGACGTATAATAGTCTATAATAATAATAGTCTACTATATAATCGCTAAATAAATATCTCGCTTGACCGCTTTGGAAACTAAGACTGATAATGCCATCTGATTCCGTTCATATAGCTAGTGCTTTATAGTGGCATTTAGCAGTTGCAGTTGGCTGTGTCTTTTAATATACTTGCTCCCAATTGGCGTAACGAATTTAATTAAAATGGGCGTGTCGACAATAACGACTTGGACACAACCCAGAATTCGTTCTAATAGATTATTCAGTGTTGTATTTCGTTTCGTTTCGTTTCGTTCAATGCAAAGGTTAATTCTCGCGTATTTAGTTTGCTTAAAGCCCAATAATTGCAACTAGCCGGGCCAGCGAGCCAGCTTATAAAACATATATATTATGTGCACATATGTGCACAAGTTATTCGCCACGGGGCGCGTTAGCCTTGTTTAGATAATTCTGTATAAATAACTAAGCGATAACTGTTCGAAGGTTGAACTGAGATTGCTCACAAATATCATATAATAAATTGCCTCAATTGAGAGTACTTAAGTCGCTGACATTTTTATTGCTGAAAACTATATACTATAGCAATTAGTCTTTAAGACACGAGTAGAAAACTAAATCAAAATTCTCTATTTTATAGATCCACTAGATATATTTGTTTAAAGTTACGAGCAGAAAACTTATAATAAAACATATAAATTTAACAATTTGCATCAACTAAATCTGCTCATTTTCATAACGTATACGCATTACTCAATTCACTAACGAAAATAGTTTTAAGCTCCACATCAGACAATATCGGCACAAAATAATATAATAATACGGTAACAAATTGTTGTTCTTGGTTTTAATTTGTTCAACACCTCGAGCCGACAAACACCTATACTGATTAGTAAGAAACAATAGACGACATTAAAAAAAAATAAATAAATAAATCTGCTGCTTTCAAAATTTATTTGTGGTCGACTATTGACAGTCGATACCAAAAAATTTATCTAAAATTAAAAAAAAACATTTAAATACAATTTAAATATGAAATTAAAGGTTATAAAGTTAAAATTACGTTGTGTTCTGTGGATATTAATAAAAAAATTAAATCATTGGTCCAACATTTATTGCAAGGATTGGGGAAAATCCAAAAAAAAACCCAATCAAACCAAAAACAAAATTCGAAAAAATAAATAAATAAATTGTTGATTTTTATCACATTGATCAGCAATTGGATGCTGGATCAGTTATATGTATAGGCTTATACCTTATAAGCCAGCATATGTCTTCTTCTCTCATACATTTGCACAACATTAGTATGCTCTATTTTATAAATTTGTGAATGCATATACAGGGTATAATAGACAAACGTTAAGTATTTGATAATAAAAGCAGAAGTGCTCCATTTACATAATGGAATAGCAACAGAAATGCAATAAATAACCGACGAATGCGTATGTGTACAAAACAAAAAGCCGAAAAGGCATTGTTTTATTGCCAATTTTGATAAGTTTGCATAATCAATTTCGGGCCATAGGAAAAAAAACTTGGATAAGAAATAAGAGTGTATGCATTACGAAAAGAAACAACAAACGCATCAAATGTGTTAAAACGGTCAATAAACTTATTGACCGACTTATGCAGATGCATGTGTATACAAACACACACACGCACATGCACACACACACACACACACACACACACAGACACAATGAGAGACGTGTATTGAACGCCCCCTCGCTGGTTTGCCTTCAACGCGGGCAGCTTGTGCTCCACTTTCATGGCATTTACTTTCGCTTTTTATGTAGGCGTGTGTGTGTGCGAGTGTGCGAGTGTGTGTGTGTGTGTGACTGAGTACTCATCGCCTCAGCGTGAGGCTTTGTTATTGTTCAAATTGTGTCGACGGCTTCTGCTGCTGCTGCAGCTGCTAGTCTTGGGTTTATCTTGATTTGAGCTATCGCAATCGAGCCAAGTCGATCCGACAAGCGAGCCAAACGCACAGTTTCTCAACGACCTTGAGACTGTTACCGGTTTCTTTAGGCCAACCGAAACGTATGGCTTTAACACTGCTCACACGTCTGTATGCGTGTCTTGCGACCCAGCACACACACACACACACACACACAGAGTGTGTGTATAAGCTGTGACTATCTTGGCCAGCTTTGACTTTTGATCGTGCTCATCTGCTCCACGTTGGTCTCGCATCGCTTTATTACAACAATTTGATCACGACATTCGCGTTCGAGTTCATAAATGTTTTGGTAACTTAATCCATTACATATATGTGCACACTGTACAGTTCACAAGGTATTGCATGGACTTGCCCAACGCAATGGATTTTCTTTGCATTGCTTTTCCAACCATTTTCCGCACGTAAGTTTGTGGCAGACAGCGAGGTGAATTCAATACCATATCTCATAGTTGCAGCACAGCTAAAGGTCCAACATGAGCAAAGGAGACAATTGCAACAGCAACAGAAGGTTAACGGTAAACATTTGCTTTGTTTCTCTTTTGTTGTTGCCACTTTTGTATTTAAGCCAAATTTTGGAAATTTATGTGAACATTGCTTTGAGAAAATCAACTATTGTATTATCTAAAACATTTCAAATGAAAGCACTGATAAATGTTCCCGAATTTCGAACTAGTTTTACATTTTATATGGGATTTAAAAGAATGGAAAGCTTTTAAAAATCGTTTGGAAAACAAATCTTGTACTTTATGTGTAATGAATAATAAGGACACCTAATGACTACTCTGTAAAAGGAAACAGCTGTTCCTTGTTTGCCTCCATAATAGGGACTTAAAATTGTTGCTTTAAGATGCATACATATTTAACAGCTGGTTATTGTCGAAGTTCAAACCATTACCAAAAATGCCTTATCACCGCAAATCTGATCAGTTTTGACAAAGTTATGGACTTTTAAATCATAGAAGTGCATTTCTAGTGACTCAGCAGCCTTATCAGTTCTTGATTTTTAATAAAAAATCGAAAACACTACAATGCTTCATAGAAGTTTGATTTACTTTTTCTACTTAAGAATAATAATTTAATGAAATAGAGCTTTTAACTATAACTTTAATATTAGTATTTTGTATATATGTTTTACAGGGTCTTATATAAATTCGATTTTTATATATAGCACTAATCCGGTAAATTTTATATTTTGTACACTAATTGTCCGGATTAACGAGATTATACAGTATTTCTCAATTTTAAGTAGCAAGATAATTATTTATTGTTCATGGGTCTTTGCTGATAAAAAATTTAAAATAAATCTTATCTGTGCAATGCAAAATCTTTGAGAAAATAGTGCTTATGTTAGTCATTACTTTATATAATATTATTATTATGGTAAGCTTATTTAATCCCCAAATTCATTGAATTATTCAAATTTTTATTCAATTAGAAAAGCTAAGGCAATGAGTCAAACCAGAATCGAATGACTAATTGCAACGAATTCAAGTAAACTAATGGGTTAAGAATAACAGATTGTAATTTAAACATATTGTTGCCAAAAAGTATATGGTCAGAAATATACTCTACAACTGACTCCGCTGACAATACCAAAGAAATGAAAGTCTTTCGCTGCGTATTTGCATTCGCTGTTGACTTGGTCCAGCTGTATATGGATTTGGGTGTTTCAACAAATGCATGAGCTAGTATTAATAAAAGTATGCTAATCAGAGATGAAATACACGCATACGACACGCACAATCACCAATACTACACTTTGTACAATAATAATTCATATTTTACATATGTGTGTGTATATTTCGTGTTGCAATGCGAAGAAATCGTCAGTTGTTGTGGTTGTTGCTGTTGCTGTTGTTGTTGTTGTTGTTGCTGCTGTTGTTGCTGCTGTCTGTCTGCTACTGTTGTTGCGCTTACTGGCAATGCAAACTTTGCCCGGGGACTGACTGACACCCATTCCCGAAGCGCGGCTGGTTAGCAAGTTCGTTGCCTAAGTCTTTTGTTTTGGCACACATGTATATTGAGGATTTTTGATGGTTGTTTTCTTTTCTTTTTTTGCCGTCATCGGACGTTTTGGGGGTTTTCACGCATTTACACATGTTTGTTTATAGGCATGCAGATAACTCACCAAATGTGTATACTTTTCAGCTTCACCGCTTGCCAAACTTAATTGCAATGCGAACATTTACCGCCGGCACACACAAAAGCACATTAAAAAAAAACAAACGACCACACACAAAAAAAATGTTGAGCACAATTTTTTAGAGCTTTGAATAAAAAGCTCGCATTAAAAAATAGCCTTTGACTGTTAAGAATTTGGGCGGCAAGGCTACGAAAATAAAGCGTTCGTTAACACTTGCGACAAACATAAAACATTCATAAATAACAGCAGCACAAACTGTCCCGTCCCGGAATGTCACTTGGTCTTGTGAAAGATTCACGCGTAACTGAAACAGCTTCGAGCGCAATGCGCAACGCACAGAAAGCTCGGAAAGAAATGTGTTCGAGGCACAAAGTAAAAGGCAGTAAAAAAAGTAAAAAAGCATGTTTACCCCTACCCCCCTACCCCCCTGCCCCCTGCCCGATGCCCTGCCCTGGCCCACCCTACTCCATATGCCATGTAACTTGCAGTGAATAGAAAGCGACAAAATATGCGCTTCGCTAACCAAAGTAGTTGAAATGGAGAGCGACATGTGTAAAAGCCAACTGCGAACGCGAATGCGAATGCCGATGGAGAACGAATGCGACAACAAAAGCGATCAGCAAATCAAAGCACACAAGCCGCTCACGATGACGTCAACGACCCAACGGCGATGATTAACTTGGTCAGCTCATATTGGACACCCTGTGCTGTGCCACATTTATGCAGACCTGGGCACGTGTCGTGTCACGAACTTGGTCTTGACTTCAAATTCATATATATATATATATATATATATATGAATTTTACTGACTAAACTTGATTGTATTTATATATAAATACAATCAAGTTTAGTCAGTACAATTCTTATTGAGAACTGATATATGGCTGGATTGTAGTTTATTTAATACTGTTTTCCTATATATGTGTCACGAACTTGGTCTGGACTTCAAATTCAACTATTCTTTTGGATATATATACATATATATATAATTCTACAATCAACTATTTCGCAGCTTAGTCTTAAATAGCGCCTAGGCTACTAATCCTATTGAAATCTGATATATGGCTGGCTTATAGGTTATTTTATACTGTTTTTGAAAACTGAATTTCAGAGATAGTGAAATTTTTCCAAAAGTCATTTTCAAATCATAATCAAAAATCAAGCCTTTTCACTCAGCTCGAAAAAAGACACCGGGAAAAATCTTAAAAATGTTAAAAAAGATTATAAAATCAATCTTTAATCTGTAAATTAAATTAAATTAAAAGTATTGCCTACTCTTGTGAAAATAAATGTTAACCCTTAAGTGACAGAGATTTTTATTTAAATATGTACATATTCTAAAAGATTGCAAGCCAAATTAAGCTATGCATACTGGAAAATCATGAAAATGTCCAGAAACATTAGCACTAAAAAGCATTATAAAATCCTTTGCTACTAACAATTCATCAACTATACACATTGGCAGTTGCTTTAACAAATAGGAAACTATAGAAATTGAATCCTGCGACCTATTGTGTTAAGAGTAACGAAAGGGTTACAGTTTAATATGAAGCGCATATTCCTGAGGAGTGGCAAATTTTAGGTTAGATTTTTGCAGTTCCCAAACGATTTTTGTTGTATTTTAGGTTGGCAGTCAGTTTCTGAACTTTTTGTATATTTACCTAATTATTACTCATTCCCTGTAAACTATTTACATTTTATATTATTTTTGGTCTGATGGGTTTCTTTTTTGGCTTTTCGCCAAACCTTGCCACAAATATTGAACCAATTCTTCAATTTAAATAACGAAAGATACATTCTTTGAAACTTTCAGTATTATATTATAGCTTTGACGCAAAAATTTGCTGTAATAAATAATAATAGTTATTTTGAACTGTGTTGGCTGTTTTTAATCGACGTTAAATTAATAAATAAGTAATGAAGGAAATTAATAAATAAATAAAATGATATCCAATAGGTAATTGTTATCCAAAGGGAAACTGAGTAGTTGGACTTGCCGTAATAAATATGAGCGCAATTTTCTTTGAAGCTAAAGACTCCAAAGTTGTGTATTCAGCCGGCCCCTTCTGATCTTTGGCATGACTCTTCCGTCTTTTACTTAATCACAGCAGTTGGGGCACTTTCGTTGGCTGCTTCCTCCACTGAATTTCACTTGAGCGTAACACACACTTTTTACTTAACTCCAACACTGATGTCCGAGAGAGAATACTTTGGACCGACAGAGCCCAGCCGACGTCTTGCATCATCTCCGCTGGCCACTTGGCCAACTTGAACTGTTCACGGCTAACGCACAGCCCCGCTGCAGATAGGACCGGGCAAAGCCGAACACATTACGACATCGGTGCTTTACGCTTTCTTAGTCGCTCAAGTGCGCATTACAAATATCGAAGTAACTAACTGTTTATTGCTTATAAACTAATTACAAAAAAATCTCAAAAAAAAAACTATTATTATATATTAGTTATGAATGCGTAAAATGCAGATGCGATTTGAGTGCTACAATTGCGTCCACGATCTGCTGGCGGCTGGCTTCATGTGATGGCTGCTGCTCGAGAAGAGTCCTGTGGAGGCTTGCGAGGCGCCACCCGAAGCGCCCAGTGCCGCATTCAGCAGCAGACCCAAGGCGCTGCTCACCAAATGCGACGCGATCTGCTTGACAAATCCGCCGGAATCGAAGCCGCCGCCAGCGGCCTCCTTCTTCTTCAGGCGCGGCAGCTCGGCGCTGCCGTGGCGCTCCTCGGACGCAGCTTCGGGCGGACGCAGCTTGGACTCGAGGAAGCCGCTCAGGAAGTTCTTGGTGAACGTGAAGGGCTGCGGTGGGCCCTCCTCCTCCGGATCCTGCAAGGACAAGCAAGAAACGCAAGTTGAGTCTTCTGAGCCACTTGAGGCAGTTGGATTGGTGAAATGGTGTTAGTAGAACAGTTAAACATAATAAGCATAAGTACTGCGCTCAATGCGGCCAACACGGTGCCCACAAAGTTGCCCACAAATAGTCCATTGTTGATCTGCAGCAAAAGACAAGACATTAGAAGCTTTGTAAAGAGAAAGTATATTGCACTTACCGCTCCGCCACCGCCGGAGAGGCCATCGAAGGCAGTGCCCACATAGGAGCCTAGGACAACGCCAAAGTTCTTGTTGCCCGACAGCAGTCCGGACAGCAGCGAAGTTCCCGTGCTAATCAATGACTCAATGTCCAGGCCACCCG
The DNA here is from genome assembly GCA_035042425.1 of Drosophila flavopinicola. Classification (NCBI taxonomy): domain Eukaryota; kingdom Metazoa; phylum Arthropoda; class Insecta; order Diptera; family Drosophilidae; genus Drosophila; species Drosophila flavopinicola. The sequence continues at coordinate 204,193 of JAWNLL010000451.1, read as the reverse complement.
GCTATGCAATGAGAAGAAAATTAGATAGATATATAATATACATATATATAATAATATAAAAAAAAGTGGGGAAGGAATATCATCGGCGTGCGGTAGATTTGAAGATCTGTGTATAGACTTCACTAGCTTATACTTTAAGCTTATGCATATGCTTTGAAAAGAGTATAATAACAACAAATATTAGCTTGAACAAGTAATTTTTGGTACCCTAAAATTCTCTTTGCAAAAATAAAACTCACATAACTTTGCCAAAACTGAAACGATTCTTAAGCTTGACACCAATTTGTTCATGGTTTTACGTTTAAATCCATTCTAAGTCTTACAAAATTAAAAAATAAATAAATTTCAAAAAATAGAATCGCGAAATTTTATTTTTAATCGATTGTCGGTGTGAGTTAGTACAAAAATCCACTTGAAAACTGGTTCTGGTATTATTATTTTTTAAGAAAATAGTATATTAAGTTGTCTGTCTGTCTGTCTGTCTGTCTGTATGTATACAAACTAGTCCTTCAGTTTTTGAGCTATCGTGATCAAACTTTGCACAGAGACTTATTATTTAAAGGGACAGCACATTGGTCGGAACCAACCGGATCGGACCACTATATCTTATAGATGGCATACAACTGGAAGTCGGTTTTGATCATAAATTCCATGTTTTAAAAGCCATCGAGATAAAACTTTGCACAGATACTTATTATTCAAACATACATCACATTAATGCGAGCCGCCCGGATCGGACCACTATGTCTTATTAAAGGATGAGAACATTTTGTTTGGAAGTACACAGAATGACTCTGAGTCTAGTTGAAAATTGAATATATTGCTGTTTGGTGAATTTTGTTAATATATTTTGGAATCCAACAAAATTTGTATACAAGATTAAAATTTTTCAGCCAAATAAATGTATTTAGGTATGCTTTCATTATTAAATCACTAAATATGGTTTGGGATATTTTGTGATATTATGTGAACTCTTTTTTTTTAGTGGAGCTGATTTCTATAACTGAGTACGGCAAAATAATTTTAAAACATTACAAATTGTCTAAAATAGAATTTGTTTTTATAAAAGTGGATTTCTTATCATAATTTTGCCAGTATAGGAAGTTCTCTCACTCAAACGTTGTTTTGTGGCAGTTGGAGGTTTGAGAAGTGTGACTTTTATTAAATATTAATTATAAAAATTAGTATATGTTATATAGATATTAAAAACTTACGCCAAACAGCGTCGATATGACACCGGTGAGTGCCCCAATCAATGCACCCACATCCGAGCCGCCCTCGCCCTGAAAAATCGCACATTGGTTAGTATCTTTTCGGTAGGCTGTCTCGCTCTCTCTCTCTCTCTCTCTCTCATTCGCTGCCTCTCGCTCTTTCTTACTCACGCCACTTAAGCTGCCAATGATGCCAACCAGACCGCCGCCGCCGCCATTGCCTCCATTGCCGCCATTGCCGAAGTCATCGCCATCGATTTCCGAGGATCCATCATCGTCCTCCAGCTTGGCGCTGCTGACCGTTGTTGTGTTAACTGAAACATTTTGCGACTTCAAAGGCGCGTTAATCAGGCATTATTCAACTCTTGAGCAGAGATGCAAGCTTTCGAATTGATTTAGATTTATGGCTGTTTTCAACACTTTAGCCTCATCTGCTTTGTCCATCAAATTAATTAGGCATAATTATATTGATTGGTTTAAAAAAAACATAAAGTTAAACTAGTTAGAATGCTTTGGTCAAGAGTGATCAACTGTTAGGCATTAATCTAAAAATTTTAAATATTTGTATGCACATATAAAAATACGTATACGCACACATACAAATATGGTTTAAAAATAAATCAGTTTTGATAGTCATTTCTATCACAAATGTCACGAATATTATGAGATTCATTTTAAATATCAAACTCATTGTTAAATGAATATCAATTAAATTTAATTATCTTAACTTTTGTGTTTATTTTATATATAGACACCTAAATAGTTATCGGCACTCTCGACTTCAACACCCTAACTTGTTCAATATGGGATATACAAAAAAAAAAAACAGAGCACACACACATGTGGTTAGTCACACTAGAAAATTAAGCATAAAACACCACTCACAACATTATCCAGCTCATCGAGTTCGACCTGCGCCTGAGCTTGCCTTTTGCTCTCCATTTTTCCATTTTCCTCATGCTGTTGTAACACCAGATTTTCACGAAAATCATCCTGCAATTGATTGGCCTTAGATTGAACATAGAGTGGAACACAGCTTAGTTCGTGCAGTTGGCATATTACAATTATATTTGATTAGCATACAATCACTAAACTATATTAAGGTTATCACAATTCACTTTTGCAGATTATTTATTTATTATTATTTTTTTTTTTTTATTTGACCGATTGCAATTTAATTTTGTAATTTGGATAATGATTATTTGATGTGAAATTTCTGTTATAGAATAAGCTTGCCAATTTTCTAGAGCAGTCTTTTCATATCTGCAGAGGAACTTCATGACTTTTATAGCTTACTGACTGTATTCATTTTAAATCTTATATTACAGCTGCACGAAAAAAGCTATCAGCCACTGTTTTGTGAACACTGTTTGCACAATCCACTTCCCATTTGACTCACCTCCGACAATATGGACTTGATGACGCGCATCTTGTCCTGCTGGAGCTCCTTTGGCTCCTGCTGCTGCTCCTTGGTCGCCCGCTTGTGCAGCACCTTGTTGCTGGCCTTGGCCAGTGGTCCATCGGTGGTGGCCACTTTGAGCAGTTGGCCGAGTGCCTTCTCAATCTTGCCATCCAGCTGCGTCTTCATCTGCGGCACCTGCTGCAGTATGTGAAGTCTCAGCTGCCCCAGGCGCTCATTCACTTGAGGCTGCTCGCCGGATTGCTGCTGGAGTTGCTCCAGCTGCCGCTGTTGCTCCTCCTCGAGCAGATCGCGCAGCACCTGACGGAACTGCTGCTCATTCTTGTCACTGCTCAGGACATCCAAGGCGCTGCTCAGAATGCTCAGTGCTCGCTGATCCCTAGCCATTTGCTGCTCGATCTCATCGATCTTGGGCAATATGTTGTCGCCCTGCTGCACATCGGACGACTGCTGCAGCAGCTCCTTGATGGCCTGCACCAGATGCTGCTCCATTTGCTCCTCCGCCTGCCGAGCGCCATTGAGCAGACCCAGTCCTGTGATCGCGCGCAGCTCCTGTGGCGGCAGGCTCCGCTCAAGCCTCCTATAAGCACTGATAGCACGCAGGTACTGCGACTGCAGCTTCGTTCCACTGGGCCGGGCGCTGATGCCACTGCAGGCGCAGGCGCAGATTAGCAGACCCAGCAGCAGCAGCGCTGGAGGACGCGCTGTGTTGCTCATGGTTTGGCCACTGTACTGAAACTACGCCCAGGAGCGCAGCGCACTTTATATACCAATCGAATGTCACATTACATATCAACCGAGCCGATCCCATCCGATTCGATCCGACTCGATCCAATCCATTACAGCTCCAACTTGGCTTGGTGGGCGTTTCACTGCCGTCTGCAGTACTTCGTCGTCTGCCCGCGGTTCAATGCACAGTTTGTTACATTGTTTGGTAACCGTTTATGTATCCAATATGTATCCAATATGTGGCTATAGCTATTTAGATGACAGTTGACCAGCGGGCCATGTCTTTGTTTGTTTGCCCAACTGGCCCATCGTATGCTAATTTCCTCAAACATAATTATAGCTTCATCTAAACGACTATTTTGTACAGATATTTCAATTTCGAGCACTTGCCAAAGTTTTGACATGCACAGTTGCTGGCGAATTAAATATGTGATTGCTTTCAATTTTACTGATAAGAATTAGGTCTGCCTATTTTATTGTCTATATGTTTCATTCCTCACAACTACAACTGCTAAAGCTGTACATACACCATCAAAAGTGTAGTATGTTATTAGAAGAAAATTACATACCCGTTAGCTTAGTCTGGCTCGGATATCTTAGAAAATTTAATTCCTACAAAAATCTTAGAAAATGTAAAAAAGATTATTAAAAATAATAAAATTAAGAAAAAAACAAGTGTTGAAGAAATATCTTTGGCGCATTTAAGATTTTATCATACCATATAAATTTAAATTGTTCTATTGTTAAAGTTAAGTTTAGGCTGTTATAGATTTGAAAAAAAAAATTTAAATATATGATGTTCTCTCAAAATATTTAATGACTTACATCTTTGCTATTTATAACTCAATTGACTTGAAATTTTATGCATCAATGAGTTAGAAAGATGTTCAAGTGTACAAGGAAATGGAAGGCGATAGCTTTGAAAAGATTGGATATATGGCCAAAACCGACTTTCAGTTGTATGGCAGCTATAAGATATGGTGGTCCGATCTGGCCGGTTCCAACCAATGTGCTGTCCCTTTGAACAATAAGTCTCTGTGCAAATTTTCATCGCGATAGCTGAAAAACTGAGGGACTAATTTGCATACATACAGGCAGACAGACGGACAGACGGACAGACAGACGGACATGGCTAGATCAATTTGTTTTGTCAAACTGGGGGTAACTTCTAGGGGTCGCCGACGCTTTCGTCTGTGCATTACACACTTCACAGATTTTCTTCGAAAAGAGTATAAATATCTGAAAGTGACACACAGACAGCAGAAAACAAAAAGATTTATTGTGTTTCAAATTATAATCCTAATGGCAGCAATATGATAGTCGTCCGATCTGACTGTCAAGTCTACAAAAGTCAGCGAAAAAGAAGGCTTAATCAAGAAGCCAAAAAACTGAGAAACTAGTTTGCATAGAATGACTGAAAGACATTCATGGCTTTATCGATTTTGCTACTGATGCTGATAAATAATATATGTATATAGTTTATGGTGTTTCAGATGTCTTCTCAACTCAACCTTTCCTCACTTCAACTATTTCTACTCCTTCAATTCAGACTGAGCTACTATCAAAATATATATAGATAAATGTCTAATTCACAGAGAAATCATATAAGTTTAATCGATTCGTGGCAGCACAACAAAATACTAATAATAAAGCTCGATTACAATCCATTTCAATGATCGCACACGTTTTCTACATTAGAGCAACGCACTCCAAAAGATCAGAGTGCCCATAATGCTGTCATTAAGTTTTCAAATGGCATCTCATTAGCTATTTTATTCGGCCATTCTAAGCCCACAAGTGCTTCAATTTTGATCTGAGGGAATAAACTCAAGTAAGAATAAAAAATAATAAAAATTAAGTCGAGCATGTTCGACTAGTAGTTACTCTGTATTCAGCTGTGAGTCGTTCTAATAATACTCATAGTTAGTTTACTATACAAATATATACATATTATATAATAAACAATTTATCCATATTTTCAATGTTCAATACCACATCCATAAAAATTTGTTTAATTTAATTAAATTTTTTTTGTAAGCCTTCGAATTTTTATTCTTATTAATTTTAAAAATATTATACATTCCAAAATTGCATTGTCCAACTCTTATATTATCTGAGATCGAGACGATTCTAATAATCAAAAATATTATATTTATTCTTCAATATGTATTTTATTATAATATAAATTAATAACTTCATTTTAGATTAGTCGGCGAAGAGAATTAGATAAATGATATGTCAAAAGGGCCATGGTTAAAAGAAAACACGGCCTATTAAGCATAAAATACAAAAATTGTCACTTACAAATAACTGTTAAATAAATAAATATATTTTTTCCGAATAATTAGAAATAAAAAGACAAAAAGCAATACTTGGAAAATATATATACTATATATGTATATAAATCTATATATATATATTATATTATATATGTTATGTTTACACTGTAAATGGCCACTAATTGGAAATACAAGAAATTCAAAACTATTTATTTAATATGCTCCATTCAGACTGTTACATATATTTTCATAACTTCATGATACCCATTTGTAATGGCTATAGGGCATTATCCGGGAGCTCAAGTGTCGCAATTATTCGATGTTGTAGATTAGCATTATCCAGGTGAGACTGTCATCATAATCAACCAGGGGGATTACATCTAACCCGTAGGCAGTCAGAGTTAAGGGGGGAGCTATTAGAGGGGATCTCAAGCCAAAACCCCACCTTTTTAGAAAATCATAAAGACGAATCTACGGTCAAGAGGAGCGAAGCGAAGCTTCTGTGAGAATGCTTAGTCTACTCTATGAAAGTGTACATTGTGGTAATAATTTGGTTAGCAACTTAAAATATATATGCTATACCATTTAAAAATTACCACTTATTTCTCATTACTCGAATCAACGGTTCATTAAAAAAACAATAATAATTATCAAAATTATATGTGTATATACTTCAATTATAATATCAATCTGCCAATTAACAACTTACCCAACATTCTTTTCTATCCAATTAAGTTAATAACATTAGCATACTGTAAATAAACTTATTGATGATATGAAAAGTTATAAGTGAAATTAGTTTTCGAAAGACTTTGGCAATTCTAAACTGTCTAAAGAGTATCTGTTAGTCGGGCACCTGCACATGTAAATGTTAACTGCGACTTTCGGCACATTTAGCGAAAATAAACATATAGAAAAATACACGCTATTTATTTTCACATGATTTAATTACTTTATGACAACATAAGAATTTGTTTATGGCGTGTTAAATTAACCTTTTTGTAAGGGGCAGAATACGAAATAGATGCCAATGTACTAGTAATATGGGTTCTACACGTATCTATATTGATTTGAAAACTAAATGTTCATAATGATGATCAAATTATCATTTTAACTTATACACAAGTCAGAAATCAATCAGTTTATTAGTTATGAGAAGCCTTTTAAATATACATTGGAGATTTATGAATAAATTATACTATATTATACTATACATATTCAGGTATAAGATGTTTCTATATAGACTATATCATAGTATATAGATGAACCGACATAACCACACTTATAACTTCCAATCTTTAAAATCTTGCACCTCTTTTGATGATCTTATAACTGACACGTATATCTATAAAATGTTTTGAGTAGGAAACACCTTGGGCAACGTTTGTTTAAGCGGTTCATTACATTTGAACCTTCCCCAAAATGATTGGTAGCCCTTTTAAGTGCTTAATGCCCAAACACACATAAGTATATCATTTAACTACATCCGCTGTCGCTAAGCTTTAGTTTTAATAGTAGAGGGTATCATATTTGAACCCATTCTATATATAGCGCATTTAAGACAATTCCGTATATCCTTCAGTTTATATTAAACTAGTCTTAACCCTCTTACAATGATCACATTAGTATCGTTTTTAAAGCACATCTTGCCATAAGAACATTTAATAAATAAATAATTATTAATTTGTAAAATAGTAAATGCTTTTCATAAAACAAAAGATTTATATAAATTCATATAATCATAGCTAGAGAAAAAATTATACTATGTACAAACTGTTGTTTATAATAGTAAATCAACAATTTAAAACCAAAAACTTCAATAAACAAAATAAATGGGAAAATAGGCGCTAACATTTATTAAACTTTTATTTTTTCATAAGTCTTAAGGCAGCTGCCAATGTGAATAGTTGATAAATTGCAAGTAAGACATGATTTCAAAATGTTTTTAAATACTTATTGGGATAATACGTCACAGAATAGAAGGAAGTTTTCAGGATTTATAACTATGTTGAATAAAATTCTTTTTAGTCAAATTTTTGAATATTAATATATATGATAAATAATTTTAAGATGTAAAAATGAAAAGAAAAGGTCTGTCTTATACATTTATGGATCGTAATATATATATATGTATATGTGCACTTATAACATATTGTGCCAGTCTTATCAATATAGTATAATTGAGTTTTTAGTTAAAGATCCGAACTATGTATTACTGCTGTTAAATCTGCTAGGGTATTTCAGCTTCGGCAATCAAAATATATCAAAATAAATCACAAGTCATTTTTCGCTTGAGCTTAGTTTCGGAAAGATGATCGTCTTGCTGTCTAAATTTTGCTTTTATATATGTATATAGTATGTATATATGTATTTGCTTTCATCATTTTATTCGCCATTTCGTAATTTGGACTTACATTGAGCTCGCGCCAAGTTGGAATATTGGGCATTTAAGACGGCTGTCTAAGACGGAAGCGGAAATAGCGCTGGCAATTCGTGGTAATGAGCAATCAGCGACGCCATCAGCACTTGACATTGCACACAAAGATCATGGCTACTTACACACATGTACATATATAAATACACATATGTGTATTGAGAGCAAAAATGGTGTTTACAATTAGGGTCTGTTGACGAGCATTGCGAGTAGCGAACAAACAAGCGACAATCGACAAGCGACAATCGACAATCGGACAGACAAATCGACAGACATCGGAATGGGAAAATCAGTACATCAAAATCAATTTACGAGCGCAGGCAAAAGCCAAAAAGCCAAAAAGCAAAAGCAAAGGCCACTTCGATTTTTGTATAGACATGTTTGTGTGTATTAACACATAACTTTGTGCAAGAAATAATAACCTTGCCAAATCATTTGACTTCGTTTTCGTTAGCTGCCGTCACTTGGCAACGCAACGTTGACAAAAAAAACACACACACACACACAAATACATAATATGAAAGATGCAAAAATATATATAAATGTATATGTATATAGACAAAAAACAAATCTCGTCGTTTTATTGGCAAAATAATTATGAGCTTTGCACTTCTATTAAACATTTATGATTGCAGTTAAAGCCATATTGATAACCGCACTTTGAGCTGTGCCAGCAAATTGGAGCAGGGCTAAACAGACAAATAAATAACAGCGGACAGTGCCAAATTGACACAACGTATTAAATCTATATTGCCCCCAACAATAAGCATATATACATATATACATATATATATGTATACTCGTTTCGCAGATTTTATATAAGATCGCATGCGCCGCACAATTAACATAATAAATAGCCTCATAGATGCCATAAAACAACCAGTTGCTGCAATTTCTAAGCAAACACCAAATATAGATATATATATACATATACACTGTATAACACACAAATGTTATTCAATCAGCGAAATGGATTTTGGTCCACATCAGTTGTTTTGGTATCTTTTGTTGCTTTCGGCCACTATCAATGATCTTTAGCACACTTGCTATACAATTGCTTTAGCCTCTAAGCTGTCGAAAGTGCTTCATTTTGCAATAAGCCAGCAGATTTGGCCTTTAATTTCGGCCATCCTTCGTTTGCGGCTTGCACACAAACACAAAATGATGTATGACACATATATGCATGAATAGACAAATATGACTATAAAATATTGGGTGACAATTAGTCAATATTAACCAACGAAGCTCTAATAGAGTTTCGATCATTTTTCAAATTTTATTTTTGAATATCAACATTTTTTTCTTTTTCTTTTAGTTGAGTATTTAGACTGTTTGTATTAATTAATTTATTTTAAAACTAAATTTTTTCTATTTCTTATATTTATATGAGCTCTTTATGATGAATATTAACTTTTTATTAATTTTAAGTTTATAAATTTTTTATTTTTATTTTATAAAAATTGAATAAAATATTTTTCTTTTCTTCTTTTATTTGGATAATTAGTGTAGTGATTGAGCTATTTTTGTAAGTTTTTAGTTTTAAATATGTATTTTTAACTATTTCGTATATTTATGTGTGCTTTTTTAACTTTTTTAATTTTAATTTATTTATATATATATTTATTTATATATTTATTTATATTTAAGCTTTTTTTTATTTTTTTTATACAAAATTTAATAAAAATATATCAATGAAGGGCTTTTAAATCCATTTAAATGATTGCCAAGTAAACAATTTTACTCAATTTCCATTGCACTGTTTCCACTTTAAGTTGAACTTGCTTTAACTCAAAGGAAAATGTGCGCATTAATTAGTTTAGCTACCCCCGAAAATTCTAGAAACCAATTGAATGCCTTCTGGTTTCCAATCTCGCCCTTGCCACTCTGCTGTTCACTTAACCCAAATTAGTACTTATGCCAAGTCATCTGAGCATTCATTTGCAGATCTCGAACTCGATTTTTATTTTGTATTTCGTATATTTTTTTCTTTTTTTGTTTGTTAGCAAATCATTTCAATCAGATTCAGACTGCCAGTTTGTGCAAGTCATTGAGCTATTCTCAGCCAGTCTAATTTGCTGATGACTCCAAGCCAAATAGAAACCCCCAAAAATGTCGCTACGATAAATTTGCATGGCTCTTTGGGGTCGGGGACCCAATGACCCAATAAAGTTATTAAAAGATAAATTGCCAACCTGATCAATATCACGTAATGCCAAAAAAAAAACCGAAAGTGATAAATCATCGCTGTGGCCTCTCCTTTGCCACTTTTTCACACCGTCAGCTAACCGAGATCTGATTGCAGCTCACTAACTCACACACACACTTTAGTGCTTTGGACTCGTGGACCGGGTCTATAACTGGTACGTGGACTAGTCGCTGTGTGCCAATCACCCAAATGACAGCTCCGCCCCAGCTAAAGGCCAGCTGTCGAGTTGTTAACATGCGGCTTTGATGTTAATCCATTATCATTTTTCTGCCAATCCAGTTAGCCAAGAAATACAAAAATAAAATAAAGCAAACTGCCCTCCTTGTATTTGAATACCCTAGATGTGCCCATGAATCAACAGTTTGTCTTATATAGTAGCTAAGGGCAAAGGAGTTCTCTGATCCTTGCAGAACCAAACAACTTAAGGATTAATTCTGCTTATCTCAGTGCTTACAATTTTAAGATCCAAACTATTTAATTGAATTTATTTATAGTGCAAATTATAATTAAAGTAAAATTACTGATAAGAAACATAACAATTTTAATTTTAATTTATAAATTTATGATTATTATTAATATTAATATAGTCAAATTTTAATTTTAATTTATAAATTTTTATTATTAGAAACAAAAAATTATCAATTCAGTAATTTTAGATGTTAGTAAATTATTATTAATTAAATAATGGCAAAATTAGATAAAAACAATAAAAAGTAAAAGAGAGAGTAATTTAAATTAAATTTGTGTTGACTTCATGTTTTAGTTGCCTTTATCAGTTCAGTATCCGGTCATTGAAAAGCTTATAAAACAATAAGTAAAAAAATTTACTATATTATATCCTACACCTATTCAAAACAAGTAAGAGTGCTCTAGTCGGGAGTGCCCGACTACGAGATACCCTGAACCCAGTCCTTACAACCATTCGTACTACTCTAAACACACACATGCTGCAGTACAAGCAGTACAAGCAGTGCAAGCGGTTTAAGCAGTTAGCTTGCTCTTTCGCTGAGCCCCACACAATGGAAAGTTAAATCTTAAATAACTTCTGTGTTTATTGTCCGATCTTATTGAAATTTTTGGGGCAAGCAATTGTCGATAATATGTGTTACCAAACCAAATTGCAAGGTCGTACCTTCAAAACTTTTGGGGGTTTGGGGGGTGGTATCCAAAAAGTGAAATATTTGTTACATGTGTATGCTATTCGAGATTATACATGCTCTTATAACTTTGAAGTTATGTCCCAAAAACGCTAGTCTAAAATCAAAATTTATCGATAACTTTTGAATGCGACGAGTTATCGATCAAATGAAATAAACTTGATCTGTCCCGGGATTAGGAGAACTTATGTTCCAAATATGAAGTCTCTAGCTCTTGTAGTCTCTGATATCTGTGTGTTCATACAGACGGACAGACGGACAGACAGACGGACATGGCTAGATCGACTCGGCTGTTGATACTGATCAATAATATATATACTTTATATGGTCGGAGATGCTTCCTTATGCCTGTTACATACATTTGCACAAAACCATAATACCCTTTTTACCCATTTTTAATGGGTTCAGGGTATAATGAGTATAATTATTTAGTGAAACTTTATGCTTTAGATAGAAGGAAGCATTTTTGTCAAAAATAACTAGAGACCTCAAAAGTGAATCGTGCTCAAAAAGCAAAGTAACAAATTTTCTCGTTTCACCAAAGCGATAATAATCGATTTCAACCCTCGTAGATTTTGAATAATCAATTTTGATTTGTGAAATGTTATTCAATATAATAGTTTGAAAAACCTCTTAAGTGTTATGTTTAATTTTTGTTCTGAAGTCACTGAACGATTGAATGGTTATTACAGTTGATTTATCGATAACGATTACAGTATAGAGTACATAAATCGTATTGGGCTATGCGATACTCAGAAATTGATTGACTTGAAGTAGTAAATAGTATTCGTAATTGCATTTATTACTACTTACACATTTGCTTGAATTTTGCTGCTCAGTTTACTTGCCAGATTCCTTTTCACACAGCAATTTAAATAAATTGCCAGCCAAAAAAACAAAAAAAAAACTTATTATTAGTAATTAGTTAGATACGTTAGTGAGGGGCAGAGGGGATTTGAGGGGTTTGTTGTTAGTTTTGTTAGCACCCGCTATGGACATGCAAAAGTCACAGGGCAGCGAGTGTAATTGAGATGACTCAACATCCGGATCGGTGCAAAGTACGCTGCATATTTGTCCACTGTATATTGATGAAAGCTGTTTATAAGTATTTGTCTCTAGCTACTTAAGAAGCAGCACGTTTGCATTTGAATAGTGCTAAAGCTAAAAGGTTTCCACTAGCAGATGCTAACTATTACTAACTAATATAGATAAAGGTAAATATATTTTTCCAGAAGCAGTACTAAGCTAACAAAATCTGACTGTTTCAGCTTGTCATGTGGCTGTTAAACCTTCCAATAACGAGGCCAAATCAGATGCGTTTACTTCACATTTAGCTATATGCATTTTTTTTCTTTATATATATTTCTTACAATAATTAAATAAACAAAATATTATATCCTACATGGATTAACACAATACAAATCTTATGAATAAATTTTAATATTTAAAATTTTTCTCTAGCAAAGACCAAAAATAATCAAATTTAATTGAACTGAAGAAAACATAATTATATACACTAAGAGAAATATATACAATTTATAGTCGCTTGCAGCAAATATTAAATTAATACCCATTTATTAAACCCAACTTAATTTTATCTTCAACTTTAGATATGTATTACTTATTAAAATGTTGTTTTTAATTTTATAGAAAAATATTGAATTCAATACTTAAATGATAATTTTTAAATTGTATGTTTAAGCTTTCGCAATTTTCAGTGTAGTCCTTGAATTAATAAATATTTAATATAAAATCGAATGAAAATGGTGCACATATAAGCCGCTTACACCCTATTTGAGCATTGCCTACAGTGTAAAATAAACGTAGCTACTTGATGTAATGATACCTGCAGCAGTAACTGAAAAGAAAATAACTTTGAAACGCATTTAAAAACAAGTCGCAATGAAATCAAAGTCTGGCAATAAACTGTAGAACAGGCAACAAAACTCCACTCCACTCCAGCTAACCTTGTTATCTTATCGTCTATGGGCTGCCATTAAGTTTAAACAGTAGACAACAACAATAACAATAGCAATGGCAATCGCAATGGCATCAATGACAAAGTCTTCACATTTAATTGCACCATTGAACTATCGGACAATGTAAACTTGGAAGATGCTGCTCGCTAGCTAAATACATGCTGACTACTTACTGATGTCTTGTCGTATACTTAATTACCCGTCTGGCATGAGCTGAGGACAAATGATTAACATTGAAGTCGTGACACTAAGCATAAGAAATCTTTAGTGTAAACAAGCGTCTAGCTAGCGTTTGAATATTCAAGTCTGCATTTTAAATATGATGATATTAAAAGAGTAAAAACTAAATATTTATATTTGCGGTAGAAGTTTAATCTAGCTTGATAAAAATACTCGACTAGCGACATATCCTTTACTGTGGTCCAATCAATGCCTCACCTCGAAAGACTTGAATGTGTATGCACTTGACTATAAAAAAACAAATTGTTTGATCTGAGATTAACACGTTTATGCAGACAGACGGACAGACAAACGAGCATGGCCAGATCATGGTGTAAGGTCAGTTCATAAGTCATCATATCCAGTTTAATGGCCAATCATTTCATAATTGCAGCAGCGCTTAATTCTACATTTATTCTGTCACACATTCAAAACACTTAACTTAATTTTGCCTTTAAGTTTGTGTATATAATTACTATTTGTTATTGGAAAAATTTAAATTTTTATATTTTTAATTGTAAGTTGTATGCTTAATCTTCTAAAATTTTCTCTCTCGACCAATTGCTAGTTGTTTTTAAATAAATCTTATAAATTCAATTAATTATCTATATACTTGTAAATGCAAAATGATCATGAAACGAACTCGACCGAACAAATATACACCCAATTCTCTTTTTACACGGTTTTGCTTTATTTAATCTTTAATTTTAGTTTTTTTAAATTTTTTTACATGATTTGAATTTTTTGGGCTTAATTTTGTTTGAAAAATTAAATTTGTTCAATGTCTTTTTTTACACGGTTTTTCTGGATTTGAATCATTTAGGCTAAAATTTTTTTGACAAGTTTTATTCTTGCGAAATTTGTTCAATGGTTTTCCTTACACGGTTTTTTCTGGAACCAAGCTACCGTGTAAAATGAGAATTAGATGTACTTTATTTATTTATTTATTCAATGTCAACCTAAACAGTTGAGACAATATTAAACAAATTGAAAAATATATGGAAAACAAAAAAGGCTTTAAAAATTTAAAATTATACAAATTTAAAACTAAAATGATCTGTACTTGATCGATATATAATGCTATGTTGAAAATATACTTCCTTCCGCCATTCAAAAGTTGTTTTATTTTGGTCAAACAACTAATAAATGCAACGTGTATTGATTTAATTAAATGCAGAGCAACAAAATGACCATGCTCGATAAGTATAAAGCAGCGACAGACCGGAAGTTGGCAGTGTCAACATTAGATTGCCGAAATGTCGAACAGAATTAATGGAAGCCAGCGACATCGAGATCGACTATTGACTAATTCTCTTTCAGGCCTAATTTGATTGGCGCTGAGTGAAGCTACTAGAGCCATTCAGAGATCACAGCGTCAGCTTTTTACCTTCGATAACAGGTTGAGTGTGTGTGCGTGTGTGCGTGCGTGTGTGTGTGTGTGTGTGTGTGTGCGTAAGATCTGAAGGATAACCAGTTGAATAGCGACTGTGGCTGCAGTCGCTGAATTCGCTCAAGTCGCTGGTTTGGGTTAACGACACAGAACAGCAGAACGGCTTGTTTTCAAGACATGCATGGAAAACTACAAATTACGCATACGCTGTGTTGGTTCGGCACGAGCAACAAAAAAGCAGCGCACAGATAAAGTATCTTGACGTTTTGCGATTACAAAATGAAGGCAGGCGAGCAAAAATAAATTCACATCGACGCAACACAAAACTAGTCGATGTTTGAGTCGGCGCACACTGAAATGTTGCAAGCGTTCGAAATCAGTTTAAGGCGAATTAGATTTTCACACACACAACACACACTCACACACACACAGCACTGCTTTGCATATGAGCAAAATTATGAAATTAGTTTCTGTCTTCGTTCGCTTCAAAAAGCTGCCAAATCGAAAATGACATTAAAATTAACTTTAATGGACGCTGGTTTTCAGCCAGCTGTCTTTGATTATTATTTGCCATTGCCACGCCCCGCCACGCCCCACCCCAGCCACGCCTTTCTCATCGACATCAGCAATTTGCATACGAAACGGACTTTCGCGGACTTCAACCTTTGGCCCGAGCCCAATTCAAGCTACCCCAAAGGGCATTCACTTGCCATAGGATGTTGTTATCGTTGATCTCGTTTAGTTGCGGACCCTAGGCCTCGAAACTGGATTACAGATCGAGCAGGAACATTGATCACGCTAAGTCCAATCAGGCAAGGCGAACATGTTGTTAGACAACTTCAATTTGTGAGTTAATTTGAGTGCCGAATCAACTCAAAAGCTAAAACTTGTTTCTTTATCATACATATAAAGGTTTCTTGCATGTTTTTCTTTTTTCAAAATACATATGCCTTTTTAATTGAAATGCATTTAATTGCATTGCTACAAATCCTTGAAAAAAACTACTTTAAACACTTATTTTTTAAACACAGAATTTATAAAAAAATAAATCATTTTAATCATTTGCAGCTTGTCGTAAATTAAATACTCTTAGGAGATAAACTGAGTGATTTAGCTGAATATGCTCAACTAGCGAATACCCAGTAATGATTATCTTATGTTTTATAGATGTCAACTAATACAGCATACTAAAGATAAATAAATCAACTTAAACTCTAAATCACAATAATTTTTTTTTCTCTGCTATTCATAAATTACTGTCTTAAAGCTCAAGTAAAAATATAATTTTACTTTTACTTTACTTTGAATTTTGACGTTCCCCAAAAAATATTAAAAAAATATATAACTTGCTCATAGAAATACTGAAGTTTTACGGTGAATATTTCTAAAAAATAAGTTAAAAATTACAACACATTTTAAAATTTTCATTTGATTTTTTTTTTTATTTTAAGGTTTTAATAAATTTTCCTGTGTCGACATTAAATAAAAATTAAAAATAAATAAACAGATATTGCATTAACTAGCTGTAAGATTATATTATATAGTGATAAACATAAAAAAGATTGAAGATGTGCCACAATCACTTGCCTGAAGAAATTCGAATGTTTTCCAGTATATATTTCAAAATATGTCATATATATTTTTAAAATAACTTAAAAAAGGAAATCAATTTTCGTTTTCTTATATATATTTTTAAATGTTGCTGCTCCATCGACTGTTTTTAGTATTGCACTAGTATGCAGTAAAATGATGTCGCAAATAAAAACTATGGCTCAATCATTTTATGGTAACGCGATTGAACGATTGAATATGTCCAAATCGCCATTGCTCCTTAAAACAATTATATTGTCGCGTGCAAGTCCTGAATATTTGAATGCTTTAATATGCTTGTAAACTTATGAAACGAACTGCACTCGCCATTTATGTTTGTATAGCACTTGGAATGCGGAATTTGCCTATTCGAATTGAGCAACAATCTTGTTGAGGACACTCAAAAGTTGAAAACCCGAAAGACTAACGAATACTATTATCTATCAGCTGAGCCATAACTTCAAGAAGCGCTGCCTAGCAATTATACGTGTATGTGTACTAAACGCAAAATGTGCAATAAAAAACAAAACGATGCCAACAGCTGGCGGATGATTGTGTAAGGCCTAATCCTGCCTACTGCCTATCTACTGCCTACGGCCTGTCTGACAGACAACCAGACTAAGTGCGCCATTTGCAGTCACGAAGCGGAAATTTTTCGGGTCGAAAAAGAGATGCACACAACAGCCTTTATGGCACTTTGGCCAACAACACACTCCAACAGTCAAAATGCTGCCATCTAGTTTCACTCAAAGCGTTTCAGCTCAAGCTTGGCTTTGACTCACTTTCGTTTTTTTTTTTTTTTTGTTTTCTTGTCGTTTTCGTTTTCGTTTTACTCGCGGTTTTTTATTATAGTTTGTTTTATTTTTGTTATTTTTTTTTTTTGAGTGCAACGTCACAGTCAAGGCGTTAAGCGTCTGATGCCAAAGCAGCAACAGCTGCTCAAAGCGTCTGCTGCTGCTGCTGCTTACTGCTGCTGCTGCTGCTGCTGCTGCTGCTGCTTACTGCTGCTGCTGCTGCTTACTGCTGCTGCTGCTGCTGCTGCTTGCGTCGCAGCCACTTGTACGGTTCGACGCTTTGTTCGAGCTTTAGTCGCTAGTGTATGATAAAATCACGTTAGTAATCAATTGCAAGCCCACCAGCCAAGACCGCATATAGCCAGCGCCAGTCGCAGAAAGGTCCACATACTCAACAAATCAGTTGCCAAAAAACAAAAGTATAACTAAAACAGTATAACAAAAACTTAATTCCAATTTATGCACACATATCTAAACAACAAATAATTAATAAAAAGCGTGTACGTATTTCGTCGCCGTTGCCAAATCGCCGCCGTCTAAAAACGCACTCTAAACGTGGGGATATACAACAACAACAACAAAAACACACACAAACACACACACACCCATCACACACACACACACACACACACACACACACATGTTAATACATGGCGATTTATTTTTGCGATACGTCAAACCAACAACACTGCGGCTAATACAAACAACAACAACTAAAGCAACAATATAACAGCCGACAAGCCGAAAACAAAAACAAAATAGTTGCAATAAGCGCAAATTCCGCAAAGTTTCGCAAAACAAAAAACCCAATATATATATAACTACCCAAAAACAACTACAACAATAAGAAAACACTCGAGTTTTCTGACAATATAAAAAGATTTTTAGTTTTTTTTCTTTGAAATTTTGTATTTAGCTGTTGTTGCTTTTTTTTTTTGTTCAACTTTTTTTTGTGTTTGTGCATATTTAAAAAAAAAACCGATACTAAATTAACGCGTGTGTTCAACTATTTGGTTTAGTTTTATTATTATTTTTTGTATTTTTTTGTATTAAGTGTTGAAGTATCATCATTTTAATCGCTGTTTCCAGTTGCAAAAAGAGTATATCGGGTTTGTGAGTATGTCTGTCTGTCTGACTGTCGGTTGTCCGTCTGTCCAGTGGATGCTACCTAAATCCATATCTTGCACAATTCCAGAGCAGTATAGAGTTATTTCTTTGAAATTTTTTGCAATACTCTCAACTGGATTATTTTCAAAGATTCAAACAAAAATATTCCCGCCACAAAAAAAAATGAATATAAATATATATATATTCACTAACTCGAAGTTCTATGACTTTAACTATTTCTGTGACAGATTAAGGTTGGAGTTTCACAACTCTAGAGCCCCGATTATATAGTCACAAACTGCAAAATGAAGAGATCTCTTCTTCTACTGTTTTCAACTCTTATTGTACTGGGCACAGAGTATAGGTGAAGTCGGTAACACTCGACTGCAAATTTCTGCCAACTTTGTTATGCATATACCCTTTGAACAATAGAGCAACAAGCTCGATTGATAGACTCTCGTATATGATTAGCAGATCAAGTTTCTCTCATTGCTTTGATCCGAAAGAACTACTAATATTGAACACATTTGAAATTTGTTGGCATAGCCTTTCGAATGTCATTTAAATCTGGCATGATCGTCAGTTAAAAAACAAGAAAAAACGCTTGCCTTATACAAGTCTAAGATGATTATTTGCAAAGTTTGCAATATTTTGAAACGGGAAGATTATAAGATTAACCCATTTTCCATTATAGTTTAGTTCCTTATTGGCTTGTTTCTACTATGCCATGATTATTATGACAGAGATTATGCAGCCAAGCTTTTGCTCTTAATTTCCATGAGCGCGCCATTGGCACGATCGCATCATTAAACATTGTACGAATTGTATGCTCGATGCAAGGCTGCTGCTTAATTGCACTTATGCGTTGTCGAAAGATAATGCTAAAGCTATGGAGCTATAGAGCTAGAGCTGCTCTACGTGAACAATGACAGGAAGCAGAGACTCGACTCGAGATGGCGTCAAAGAGTTCATTACACAGAGTAACACACAGAGCTCAGAGTTGTGCCGCGTCATTTGCAGTCCGATTAAGTTAAAGCCACTCCCCAATTGCAAAATCACCTTCGCTCTTGCACTTGCTGATTTCGTTTCGTTTTTCGATTGTTTCCATTTGTTTTATTACTTATGTCTGTCTGTCTGTGTATTTATACAATATATTTTGTGCGCCTCGCTTAAATGACGACATGTTGTTTTTGGTTTCAATGTCATCGGATTTAGCTGGCCCATAACTAATTCACGCAGACCACGCGGCGTATGAGCAATGTGTAATTACAAACTATGCAAAATATGATGTATGTGTGTGTGTATGTATGTGTGTATGCATGCTATATTTCTGATTGCAAGCAAGCAAGCCCACTTTGACAATTGTTAATGAGCCGCAACACTTATAAGCCAGCCACAGAAGCGGACAACAAAAGTAAAAGCAGCCACAAAATCCAAATCAGCTGCGCCTCAGCCGCTGACTGAGCCAGATGACATAACCATGCCAAGACGGCCAAGACGGGCCAAGACGGGCCAACTGGGCTGCGCTATTGCCGGTTTATTTCAGCTCTCAACAGACAAGAGACAAGAGACAGCCCAACACTCGACACTCTCAGCTCTCTACTCTCGGTGATGACAATCTTCACTCTCCCTTTCTACCACATCGCCCATTATTATGTTGTTGTTGTGGCTTATTTTTTGTTCGCCTTTGGCCAACTCTGTCGCTGCTTTGCATTATCTCTGTGTGTTGTTTATTGTTGTTGTTGGTTTTTAGTTTGTTTTCATTTGGTTTTTGGCGCTACGCCCTACTTAATAGCCGCTGACCGTTGGCCATCATTGCATGTTGCCACGCACAGCTAATAATCAGCTAGGAAAAGTGTTTTCGTGTTTATTGCTGTTGTTGCCAAATTGGCAAATTTATTTCGCTGATTGATTGACTGACCGATTGACTGGCTGACTGACTAACAGACTGTCTGTCTGTGTTGAGAATGCAACTCTCAAGGTTATTGACCAGCTCGATTCTCTTTCGCTGCACTCATTATGCACTTCAATAATGCTCCAATTGCAACTTTGTGCCCCCAATTAAGTCCAGCTTAATTCGTATACGAAAATTCCTCAGTGTGTTGTATATATATGATTAATTCATTGCTATTTCGAATGCTCTTTAAATGAATGCAGACTTGAATTAAATCTTGTAGTCTCAATTTAAATAATCATCTTTTTCTTAAATACATAATTTTTTGCTTTGCATAATTGTTAGTAAATTTTACATTTTTATCATATTTAGCTTTTTAACAGTAATCAACTGCAGCTTCTTTTAATTAAAAAATATCTATTTAGGTTTTCAATCAATTATATTGAGCCTTGGCCAATCCTGTTAATAATCAAAAATGAGCACAGCTGCAAATTACCTAAACTGCTGATATTTTATTATATATATATTGTGATCTATCAGGACACATTGTATAAGAGTATTACTGTTACTTCATATTCATTGGCATTTTAACATTTCGCACAATTGCAATCTCTCTAAGGGGTTGTTTTTGCGCTAAAGTCTATTTGCAACTACAATCGAATCAATTTACAAAATCAACAATTGTTCAAAGTTGCACTTTACATAATATGCTGCTATTTTGTGATCTGTCTGTGCATAAATAAGAGTATTAATTTATTTCATACTCATTGCCCACATTTTCTACATTTCGCACAATTGCAATCGCTCTCTCCACTTTTTTGTTTTGTTTTTTTAGCTAACGTCTATTTGCAACAACAGCTTTTGCATTTTGTTTAATTCCAGCGAATTTCCTAAAACTCAGCTTTAAAGCTTCAATGCACACACACTGACACACACACACACACACACACACACACACCCGCTTGACGCTTGTGGCGTCGACGTTAGCGTCGCTGTCGGCGTCGCTGTCGCTAACTCTGCTGACGTCGGCGCTGTCTAAATAAAATTACATAATTCTTATTGCTGTGTTTTGTGTGTTGCTGTTGCTGTTGTTGTTGCTGTTGTTGTTGTTGCTTTGGCCATTGTGATTTATAAATTGCTTTTACCGTTGCTGTTTCGCTGCTGCTGTTGCTGCTGCTGCTGCTGCTGCTGCTGCTGCTGCTGCTGCTGCTGCAGTTGTTGTTGCTCACACTTTCCACATACAGTGCGCCGCATTACTCATACGCCGTGTTGCCCAAGAAAGGTTCAATATTTAAACTTGACACACACACTCAGCAGCGTCGTCGGCTAATTGCACCGCTGCTGCCACTCAGATGCGAAAAGCATCCACAATTTGCACAAAACAATCAAATTCAGTGCCAAATAAGCGGGTTTTTGGCCTGTTAGCCTTGCCTAGACCCTAGAATAGCCAGCAAAAATAAGTATATAACAAGTGAGAACGTTGCAGTCGGGCGGAGCCGACTGCGTAATACTCTGATACCATTTTAAGAACAGCTGAAAGCAAGTGAACAGAACATTTTTGCTGGTGTTTGGGTGACCCGAAATCGGCCTTCCAAGTTTTTGGGGACTGGAGGGGCGTGGTCGATCTTAAGAGCGGGTGACCGGGAAGTCTATTTTCCAAATTTGGTGATTTTAGCTTTAAAACTGTGGAAGATATACATTTTCGCGATTTTTGGGGGCGGGAGGGGCGTGGCCCCAAATTTTTTCCGATCTTTAGAGGGGGTGACAAGAAGTCTATCTTCCAATTTTGGTGACTCTAGCTCTAAAACTGTGGAAGATATAAACTTTCGCGATTTTGGGGGCGGGAGGAGGCGTGGCCCCAAAAATTTTTTCCGATCTTTAGAGGGCGTGACAAGAAATCTATCTTATAAATTTGGTGACTCTAGCTCTAAAACTGTGGATGATATACATTTTCGCGATTTTTGGGGGCGGGAGGGGCGTGGCCCCAAATTTTTTGACGATCTTTGGGGGCTGACAATAAGTCTATCCTCCAATTTTGGTGACTCTAGCTCTAAAACCGTGGAAGATATACATTTCGCGATTTTAGGGGGCGGGCGGGGCGTGGCCCCAAAATTTTTTGTCCGATCTTTAGAGGACTGGCCAGAGATCTACCCTCAAAGTTTGGTGGCCCTAGCTCTTAAAATGTGCGAGATATAGGCTTCCGTGTTTCGTGGGGGCGGGGTGGCTGGGGGGCGTTCTAGTGGGCGTGGCCGGAAAATCCAGGACGCAATCTTTTGGGCTGGTCAGCCCTAGTCTAAATTCCAAATTTTGGGACTCTAGCTTCAAAATTGCGGGAAATATACACGTGTTATCGAATTGTGCATTCATGTATATCGATTTTCGCGATTACGGGGGCGGGAGTGGGCGTGGTCGAAATTTTGTTTCTGTAATCTGTAGAGGACGTCACCAGTAATATATATTCCAAATATGGTGACTTTAGCTCTAAAACTGCGGGAGATATAAGCATTTCAAATTAATTTTGGAGGGGGGCTGGTGGGCGTAATAATGGGCGTGGCCGATTAACCTAGGATCCAATTTTTTCGGGAGGTCACCAGCAATATACCTACCAAATTTGATTACTCTAGCTTCAAAATTGTGGGAGTTATTCACGTTTAATCGATTTGTGATTTGAGGTGTATCGACATGTTATCGATTTGCCAGCCTCCCAGTGGGCGTGGCATAAATTTGGAATAAACTTGATCTGAAGCAGATAGCTATAATCATAACGCAAAAGATTTCAAGAGTCTATCTAATATCGTTTCGGAAATACGCGCGTTCATCCAGACAGACAGACGGACAGACGGACAGACGGACAGACGGACAGACGGACAGACGGCCAGACGGACAGACGGACAGACGGACAGACGGACGGCCTGACGGACATTCGACAAAACCAATATACTATGAGTACCTTCGGTATCAGAGTATAAAAACCTCACCGAAACAAAAACCAGACACTAAAACCAACAAAGTCCGTATAACTCAATAAGCAAACACACAAACATTTTTGATTCGACTTTGTGATGTTCATTGACGAATTTGACTTTTAAATAAATACAAAAAAAAAAAAAAAAGAAAACAAGTTGATAAAAGCGACGCACAATCTTCCGGCGACAAGGTCATCAAACGACCTTTAAACGCTTCACGTTTCACAAGCATCCATTTGGCCTGCTATCTGTTTGGCTTTAATGCATATGTCTCGTGTCTATAAGTATATGCTTATATGTGTGTATTTCCATCTTGCAGATCCCCCCATATACATATACACAACAGTCTGAGCAACAAAATGAGGCAGACGAGCACACAGCATATCCTGGCGCTGATCCTCTGCAGCACCGTTTGCCTTATCAGCGCAAGTCCTCTGCCCGCTGGCAATCAGGAATTAGATGTGCTCCAAATACCGCTGGCCAATGGAAAGGTAAGTCGTTGGGATTCAAACTAGAAAATGTATTCTCTGATATCATTACAAAAAAGTATATGAAAAAGTCGCCTAATTTTAATCTGACCATCACTTGATGCTAAGATAATCGATTTAAAAAAAACAATAGGGTCAAACAAAGACAAGAAGTATATTGATAATAAACTTTGTTTAACACAAGGATAATAGTTTGGCAGTTACTGTAACCAATATCATGAAAATAGTTTTTATTTTTCCCAATTTAAAAAAATTTGATTGCCGAGAAATGCCGAGAAAATTTACAAAAAAAAAAATCCTAGTGGTGGATTAGAATCTGAATCTTAAAGCATATATATATGTATATATATATATATATATGTAACAATATGACTTATATTTTTATTAATAATAGTTATTATGAAACTAGAGCAGCGTTAAGTAAGCTAAAACAATTAAATCATAGTTAAATTCTCGTTAACCTTCAAAGAGTCAGAGATCGAATCAAAGTTCTTTTTCAAATTCGACCTAATGCCAACAATCTGAAGTATTTGTGCTCTGACAATCTTGATCCGCCTCTAAGCTAAGCGCTTGCTAGCCACGCCCACTTTTAGCCTTTTATCCAGTATGACTTTTTCATATCAAAGCAGAGGTCATAGTCATTTTTATCTTCTTCTCTTTAGCCTTAACAAATGATGCTACATCAAAATATGACTAAGTATTCCAGAGTCTATAGACTATCAAGTGATTAGATCGCAACAGCTCAGCGTCTAGAAGGGTATTTACCTTTCTAGTAGCTTGCTTGCGTGCTTATTACGCATACGCGCAGTGTGCCGCAGTTCTCAAAACAGCAAGTGCTGCCCTTAAGTGTGCTTGTTTAGCTTCAGATCTGGCTGTCGGATGAGTAAGCGACACATTCGACACTCAATTGGTCGTCCAACAAGTTTGTCGAGCTTGCAAAAAAAAATTTCCTTTTACTTTTGCGACTACGACTGCAGCTGGGAGACTTGAGAAAATTCAGGTCTTGGGGTCTGTGTGCCGACTACACGAAGAGTGAATGAAACCTGCGTGACCAGATCTCGGGGCAGTGGCCAGAGACCAATTGGCAAGGAAGTTGGCACACTTGTTACAAGTTTCCTTGGCCCGCTCTAGACGTGTTGGACGGTCTGCCTTGGGTGTTGCCACAATCTGCACTCGGCACAATCCCCACTCGAAACGAATTCAATTGAAACCGGCTGGTATCCGTACCAATGTCCATTGGGGTTGAGCAATAGCTCTTTATGATTTAATGGCTGCCGAAACAACAGCAACACAATTTTTGCATTTAGTGTCTATTTCTGATGAATTTCGTCTATCATATTGGACAATTTAATTGCGCTTTTGCAGGCACTACTCAAAAAGCTGTATAACTTACACAAGCCAAATTAACTGTCAGTCGATAATTTTTGCATCCAACGCAGCCAACTGCAATTTGCGACACTGCGCACAACAATTAACACCTAGGTCAGCATTTGATTGTTTGTTGTGTGCTAATTTGTTGCCCAAAACTACAGCTGTAAGTCGACTGAGCTATCGGCATTAACACTTGATTTCTATACCCTCGACTGATTTTCGATTATTCACTTTTCACACTTTAACATAAATTAAGAGAGAGAGAGCAGAGAAACGAGACTGTTTGGAATATTGCCGAGCTGACTATAGGGTATCTCACAGCACAGCATGCCCGACGACAATAATCCATCATGTGGGCTTTCACTTTGTATAGCAAATTCGCATTAATATCTTAAACAAGTGGAATATTCACTGAAACTTGACTTCAGTTTGTTTGAGTTTTGCGTGTAAACAAGAAACGCATAGTCATGAAATAATCAATAGTATCTCAGGGCTATTGCTCAATATTTTGTACAGAGCTTAATCGATTTGGCATTAAGTCTTTTGAAATATTTTCAAATAATGTGGTTTTTTTGCCTAATTTTTTAAAACATTTCACTTATAGCTAATAAATTGCGTGAATTGCAGTTTATAAATAATTGTTTTCAAATTATGATTTGCAGAGTTACTTAATAATAAGTCAGACAATCATGGTTTTTTTTCTCCATTAAAGACTATTTTCAGCCAGCTAAATGTCGTTTTACTTCTGATGACAAATACTTATGTTTGTTTTCTGAACAATCTCTGAAAGATCTTTTCATTTTTCTCAATATTAAAGAAAATGTAGAAACTATAAAAACAATTTAAATTTATAATTGCCCTATTGCAAGCAAAATGCAAAAAAGATATGATAGCTTTTATATATTCATTGCTTGAAATATTTTAAAATTATGTGTTGTTTTTGCCCAATTTTTTAAAACATTTCACTTATAGCTAATAAATTGCGTGAATTGCAGTTTATAAATAATTGTTTTCTAATTATGATTTGCAGAGTTACTTAATAATAAGTCAGACAATCATGGTTTTTCCTGCATTAAAGACTATTTTCAGCCAGCTAAATGTCGTTTTACTTCTGATGACAAATACTTATGTTTGTTTTCTGAACAATCTATGAAAGTTCTTTTCATTTTTCTCAATATTAAAAAAAATGTAGAAGCTATAAAAACAATTTACATTTATAATTGCCCTTTTGCAAGCAAAATGCAAAAATGATATGGTTAGCTTTTATATATTCATTGCTTGAAATATTTTCAAATTATGTGTTGTTTTTGCCCAATTTATTAAAACATTTCACTTATAGCTAATAAATTGCGTGAATTGCAGTTTATAAATAATTGTTTATACTCTTTTCGAAGAAAATAGTATATTAAGTTTGTCCTGAAGTTTGTAACGCATAGAAGGAAGCGTCGGAGACCCCCAAAAGTTACTGCCAGTATGCTTAGAATGACAATACAAATTGATCTAGCCATGTCCGTCTGTCTGTCTGTCTGTCTGTATGTCTGTCTGTCTGTCTGTATGCAAACTAGTCCTTCAGTTTTTGAGCTATCGCGATAAAACTTTGCAGAGACACTTATTATTCCAAGGGACAGCACATTGGTCGGAGCCGGCCAGATCGGACCACTATATCTCATAGCTGCCATACAACTCGAAGTCGGTTTTGGCCATATATCCCATGTTTTTGAATCTATCGCGATGAAACTTTGCACTGATACTTATTATTCAAAGAGACATCATATATGTTGGAGCCGGTCGGATCGGACTGGCAATAAATTAAATATTCTTAGAACACATGTTACGCGACAACACGATTTTGTACAGCTTATGAAATTTCAGTGGTACAGTTGGCAGAGTGAAAATTGCCTATAGGTTCGGAAAGAGTATAAAATCTTCGGCACGCCGAAGATAATCCTTCCCCACTTGTTTCAAATTATGATTTGCAGAGTTACTTAATAATAAGTCAGACAATCATGGTTTTTGCTGCATTAAAGACTAATTTCATATGTTCTTAGCGAGCTAAATGTCGTTTTACCTCTAAATGACAAATACTTATGTTTGTTTTCTGAACAATCACTGAAAGTTCTATTAATTTTTGTCAATATTTAAAAAATTGAGAAAATATTATAATTGCCCTATTACAAGCAAAATGCCAAAAAGCTTTATAGCTGAAAGCTTTTATATATGCATTGCTATAAACATATCAACTATGAACATTTATAGCAAATTAGTCGATTGCGTGACATGAAAAATAGTTGCACTTTAATAACAAAACTTAGATTGTTGTAGGAAAGTGCAAGTGTGTGTCAGCATTGTCTTTGCTTTAATTTTCGCCAACTGTCATAAAATGCTATAGCAACAACCAACAGCAAAGGCCATTGAAGCGCAGCGACTTTCAAATGACAAGAGCAGAACTCGCCGCAGCAGCAGCAGCAGCAACAGCAACAGCAACAGCAGCAGCAGCAGCAGCTGCAACAACACAAGTCGCAGCAATCCAAAGCGTTTCCTCTGTGGGGCTGCCCCACGAAGTGACGCAGACGACTCTAGTTCCTCGGCAGCAGCTGCTTGGGCTCGTGGTTGCCACAGCTGGCTTATATAAGCTCTCTCGGTAACCAGCTTACTTACACGTACACATCACGCATACGCCGCGTTGGGCACAGCGGCAGCAACGTCAATTGCAATTTGTTGCTGCCGTTATAACATGTCAGTAGCACGCAGTTATTTCAGCTGCTGTTGTTGTTGATGTTGTTGTTGTTGTTGCTGTTGATGCTGCTTTTATTGCTGCCAATTTGTTGGTAGCTGCATTTTTAAGTGGCAAACGAGACGCGCTTGCTAGTCAGTCATTAAGTCAAAACTACTCGCAGTTGCTGCTGTCGTCAAAGCAAAACAAAGCACAACAAAAGAAACGGAAATTAACAAGATTTCACGCTCCATTTTGTATACCCTGTAGCTTAAGCTAAAAGAACAATTTAGTTTGCCGATTATTTATTTATGTGCTAAATTTACAATATATATTTCACTACTTTATGCAAGTATTTTTTATAAGTTTCTACAACAGCTACTTCACAAAATACACAAAATACACTGTAAATATAACAGTATTTATATTTTTCAACAATAAATTATTTAGTATATTTGTGATGCGTATACGTAATGTATAAATTGTGTATGAGATATGAAGTTTTATAAGTAGTTTAAGGTTGTCATTTGATAGGATGCTAAAGTTTTTGGGGCACTGGGGTGTTGGGATTAGATTCCACTGTTTATGGCCTGTCTTCTATTAATAAAAGTATTGAAAAGTTTTTGTTCGTATGTAAACAAAATTTGATTTCGATTGTCTACAATTTGTATTGGCAAATGCTCAAAATTGTTCAATTCATTTGAATAAGCAGACAAGCCGTCTGTCTGATCAAGAATAAATATATGTAAATAAAAAATCGCTTGTGTGTGCGGAAATGTCAACTTTAAAATGTTTTTTTCAGATACATATATCCTTCACATTCGATACACGTATCCAGAAGCAGAAGTGCTCAATGTATATAAAGTAAAAAATATATTGCGTATTTTTTTGTGTATAAATTTAATAGTTGAGCGAAGTTCGCAGACTGGAAAACTGAATACAGGGTATACTGTAAATACAGGGTATGGTAAAAAGTTACGCTATGATTGTAGAGCACATTTAAACAACGAAAAATTATGAATCAAAAAGATAGCGAAAAAATCACTTATGTTGATTTTATAATATCCGTTTTCGCAATATGTAGCTCATTATAAAGGCAACATAATTAATAAACATTTTCGATCAAAACTTAATAAACATGAGATTCACTTGTTGCATATTTGCTCTATTTGTTTCATTACATTCACTAGTGCATCAAAATCGTTTGGATAAACTATTTGCAAGACTTAAGCTTAATTCAGATTGCAATTTAGAACTCGAACATTTGACAGTAATTGATTAAGAGCTTTAAATCTGCGCCGTCTCAAATTTTGCTTGTCTTTTTTGTTTGTTGCTTACTTAGTTTTTGTTTATATAAGCGTGTCGCTATGCAACATAATGTAGCGCTGATAATTATTATTGCTTTTGTTTTTGTTGTTGTTCATTGACATGTGTGGCTGTCAAACAAGGTCTACAGAAATCCAAGCAGCGGGCTTAGGCTTTAAGCAACTTACCAATCGGCTTGGCGAAAAGTGCGTGATATGCATAAGTCATGAAGCTACACTGAAATAAATAGTTGTCTCATTGATAATTGCTACTTTTTTGTAATGAAATCACACAAACTGTAACAATCAATTATCGCACAATGCATAAACAACTAATTTATTGCATGTTGTTGCTCTAAATCAAACAGGCTTGTGTAAAATAAACGAATTTGATTTCAATAGTTTTACTTTTTCATTTTGACCTATGCAACTAAGTATTCACCTCAATGCCATATTTAATTATATGATTATGAAGTTCGCATGTATTTTTTTTTGGCTTTTTGTTCAGTTTTCATCTTTTTACAAACTGATCGTTTAACATAAGTGGCAAATGCGTTAATTTATGCATCACTCTCGCATTTGAATCTAGTTTTTGCACTTGAACTCATTGGAAGTCGATGTTTCTTTTTCATGTTATTTTTGATTTTGTATTGCTTTACTAAAATATAGTTATTTGTTACTCTCTGGCATTTGCATATATTAAGTTGGCTAAGGTCAGACTGCTTATACATAAATAAATGTGTATTTTCCGATTTATTTATTGGCACTTGTATCGTGTCTTGCATTTTATGCAAACGCGTTTATCAGGTCCATTATTAAGGTGGGTTCTGGAAAACCATTTGCTTAACACTTTGATATCATTCGTGTTCATTATGATGACAGGCAGGCACTTAATAACTTCAATTTTTTCTCTTCCTTTGCTAAACATTTAACCAACTAATTTATTTATTTATTTAATGTCGACTAAAATTGGAATATTGAATAACACTTAAATTAAAAAAAAAAAGATTATATTTGTGTATATTTAAATTTTCAATTATTTAAGGAAATATAAAATAAGGTTTATATTTTTTAAGAAAATTTTAATTTATTTTTTAGGTAAGACAAAATAAATTTCAAAAAAATTACAGTCGCCTAACTATCAAGGCTATTTTAAAACAAATTTGAATGAAATTACCTCTGAAACGCTGATCAAGAAAGCTGCCCTTACCTTTTTTTTAATAACTTAAATAGCTAAACGACTGTAAGTCGTTTTAATTGTATATGTATACTAAAACTATATGCACTATATGTTCAAGTCAGATTTAAAGTCACACAATAATGACTTTGATCTTAGGGAACTCATTTGCCCAAAGCGAAAACTCATGTGAAAATGTGTGTTTCATCGTTCTCAACTATTTGTTGTCATATAATGCTCTGTTCTGGCGATTTAATGGGCTTGCTTCTGTCAACTGTATGAGAAGATGCTCGCAATCAGATTGTCAACATACACAAATGGCAGCTATTTAAAATGCACAGCGATTACTTTAATAAAATATACGAGCACTACACAGTTTTACTCAAGCAATTTCAAATTCATGAAGGCTAGCTAAAGACAAGTCTAGTCGAGAATGTTCGACTAGAAGATACCCTGCACCCAGTTCGTACATCCACTCACACTTACCTACCAATGCACATCCATACAAAAACACACACTTACTGCAAGCAGTGCAAGCAGTTTAAGCAGGCTAACTTCTTCGCAAGGCCCTACAAAATGGCTAAGCTAAATCTTAAAGAACTTCAGTGTCTGTGAAATTTGTAGGACATAAAATTGGCTATAAAATAGGCGATCGAACCAAATTGCAAGATCATATGGTATCATATGGTATGGTATCCAAAAAGTGAAATATTTTTTACATGTGTATGCTATTCGAGACTATACATACCAAATTTGGTGCCTTTGGCTCTTATAACTTTCAAGTTATGGCCAAAAAACACTATTCTTTAATTTATCGATAACTTTTGAACGGGTCTAGCTATCGATAAAATGAAACAAACTTGATCTGTCCCTTGACCGTGGGAACTTATACTCCAAATATGAAGTCTCTAGCTCTTAAAGTCTCTGATATCTGCGTGTTCGACAGACAGACAGACGGGCAGACACTGATCAAGTATATATATACTTAATATGGTCGGAGATGCTTCCTTATGCCTGTTACATACTTTTGCACAAAACCATTATGCTCTTTTTACCCATTTTATATAACGAAATAGAATATATAGCAACAGCTTCGGCTCGAGAGTAAAGACAACTTTGCTGCCCAATAAAAGAAAAGTTAATTGTCTGTTGTTGTTTTTCTTATTAACTTCCGTCCGCGAATAAAGCAAACTTCCGCGCTGTCTTTTGAGACAATTAATCGCATAACAATAACCATAGCAACAACAGCGACAACAACTGTGTAACAAATATATATTTGCCTAATTACGCTACCTCTACATAGTGTTAATAGTTGAGAATTGTTTGAAACTTGTGAGAGCAGCGCAACAATTGAAAAGTATAAAAACTAAATAAGATTTGAATTAAAGCAGCTAGATAGAAATATAATTAGATTGCCGCTGACCAGTTGTTATAACAGTTATTGTTGTTGTTGTTGTTGTTGTTGATGTTGTTGTTGTTGTTGCATGCCCAGTGACTCGTGCTGTTGATTGTCCAAATCGCCCTCTTCACCTCCATGCAACTCAAATGCAATTTAAACATTTTTGTGCAATATTTTCTTAGACTTAGCTTCGTCGCAATTGCTATTAACGTTAACAACATTTTGTATAGTCATTTAGCCTCTCTCTCTCTCTCTCTCTCTTTCCCGCTATCTTTTGTCTCTCTCTCTGCTGCTCTGCGAAGGCGTCTGAATGGAAGCTTTTGCAAATTATTATAAGCGGGTGCAGTTGGGGTCCGATCTGGGGCATTGAAAACTGCTGACTGAGCGGTAGATTAAAGCCGAGTTCATCAGACACACAAAAGAGCCTGTTGCAATAATACTGCGTGGCGGCTGCTGACTGAGTTGAAGGCCCAAAATGGGGCAATCGCATTTGAAAGTCATAGCTATGTTAACAATTGGGCAATGGCATTTTCAAACACTTTTTTGCCCTATTGGTTCATATGGAAAAATTTAAATCAAATTTAAAAATGAACTAGAAACTTAATTCTAAAATTGAAAGCAAAAATATGCATTTTATGAATGACCATCCAGGGTTAAGAGAAGAATTTTAATATGTTTGTTTCTCAAATAAATAATATTTGCAAAAATTTTGCAAGCAAAATGTAACTTATTTATTATGTTATATATTAACGACTAATAACAACAGGGAAAATTATTAATATATTTTAAATAGATAATATTGGCAATAATTTTTTAAAAAATCTTTCAATAACTTATTTCATACAATAATTGAATTGTCAAGGAACACCAGAGTATTTAATGATTGTCTGTTATAGACAGATTTTAAGTAAATAATAATCAAAAAAAAAAGGTAACTTATTTATTTATTTAATGGAGACTAGTAGCAATCGACATGGGAAAATTTAAAATTCTCATTTGGATTATAAAAATATAAATTTAACAATTAACATGATGTAAATATAAAAATGCTTATTCAGAACTCAATTTGCGATCGATAGTTCCTACACAATCATAACAGTCCAATCATAATGATCTTTCTACATTTGGTTTGGAGTTTAGTAAAGTTCAAGGTATAAAAAAGAAAAAACAAATCTGAATTTCATACAATATCTCATTTGTCGAGTGTATAATGAAGCAGTAATAAATTGCTGATTAAAAGTACTACAGATATTTGTGACTGTTAAAAATGAAGCACAGCTCGATGATCTAAATAATGGCTTGCGTGCAAACGATGCCCAATTTGGGGCGCTCTAAATGAGTTCGCTCCAAGCACATTACAATATGTATATGTATATATATTTGTGTGTACTTGAAATGTGGTTGCAATGGAAGAGAGAGAGAGAGAGGGTGAGAGAGAAACGAAAGAGAGAGGGAGAGACGAGCAACTCATTGCCTCATTGTGCAAAGTGAAAGTTCGTCAATTGTCGGATTTGTTAGTGGGTAGTAATAGTCTTTAAGTTTTTGCTTGTACATTTTTGGTCAGTTTGAGAGCGTGATTTGTATAGTGTATTTCACTGCCAGTTGCCGATGATGTAATAATGATGATTTGCGTTTCTGTTGCAGGAAATCGATGTCTTGACACTTGGCGCCAAAGATCAAGAACAATTGATAGCCGATCGCAACAAAAGGACTATTGGACTGCTACGCGAACTCTTTCCGGACATAACAAAGAGTGCGTATGCCAAACTTAGAGTAGTCTAGAGTATATATCACATACAGAAAGCCCAGAATTCGGTTAGGTTTTCGAATTCGTTTATGTATATTTAGAGTTATGATCCCCACCCAGAAATAAGAAATTTGTTGAACTATGCGGAGCGGCGTGCGGCTCGGCTCTGTAATTGTTAATTGTTGTATTGCCTGAACATTTCGTAGGAAATCAATATGCAAATCAATCGTCTAGTCAATAATATCTTGCAACGCGTTGGGCCAGTCGTCCTGGGCACGGTTCTGAATCCGACACTCGAGCACAATGCTGCCCGCAAGCCGATTGATCTGCCAGATGCTGATGAGGATGAGGATACGGATGCGGATGCGGATGCGGATGCTAATGCGGATGATAATAAGCAGCCGCTCGATAAGGACTACGAGAGCCTGCCCGAGGATCTAACCAACTTTCAGCCCGATAAGGACTTTCAGGACAACTGATGCCCATAGTTTTAAGCTTCTTATTGGCAATCCACATTTGAAAGCACTCTCTCAATTAGTTGATTATCTCATTTGCCCAATTAAGCTGCATGCCCCACTCCCCTTGTCAGTAGTTAGTGCACGTATTCCTAACCCTATACCAAAAAAAATAGAGCACAATTCCGCTACATATACCTATTATATATATATAAATATGCATGCAACCTGTAGATAGCTTTTAAACCACCAAAAAAATAAAAAAAAATAAATTAAAAAAAACAAGTACATACTCGCGTAACTAAAACAAATCCAAAGCCAAAAGAAAAGTAAAATAGAAACAAACTCAAACACAAACTCAAACTGAAATGCAAACAAACATCAAACAATTGGCCAATCATCAAGTTGCAGAGCACAAAATTTTCTAAAAGCGCCTCAGACAATTCAACCACAACAAAAAGCAACCGCAACAGGCACCAACAATCAAACCAAAACACGAAAAAAACTGAAATCATCTCAGCCACAACTCATGGACGTCGACGGCAAGAACAGCAACAAGCACAACAAGCACAACAACCACAACAACAACAACAACCACAACAACTTGAAGCAAGAACAACTTCAAACGCATCCAACCAAAAAATCATCATACCAAAATTGACGGCAGTCGCTGGAGGCTTTGACAGTTATTCTGCATATCTCTCGTCTCTGTCTCGTTCTTAGGAAATCGACTCAATTGTTAATCGCATTATAGCACAAGTAATACGCGTGGCCGGCCCGGGACTGCTCAATAGCGTCCTGGCGGGCAATCGCGGTGGTGCAGGTGGTGCTGGTGGCGGCACCACAACATCCAGCAGCTTCGATGCCGATTTCGATGATGACGATTTCGGTGACAGTGATGATGCGAATGATGTTGCTTCCTCATCCACATCCACATCGGCAGCAGCACCACCAGCAGCAGTAGAAGCACCACTGCCAACACCAGCTGATAGCTCTCGGGTCAAAATTGATTTGCCCACATTTGCGCCGGAGTCGGAAACGTCAGCGAACAAAGTGAGTGCGCGTAAGAGCCAAACAAATGTAACAGCATCATCATCAACAACATCTGCAACAACAACAACAACAACAACAACAACATCAGCAACAACAACAACAACCACCAACACCTCTCCCAGTCCCAGCCCCAGCCCAACAACGACAACAACGACAACAGCAACAACAGCAACTGAGGTGCCTTTCGAGCTGTTGTCACGCTTTCTGGGCAATGAGCCAACAACAGCAGCAACAGTTGCTGCTGCAACGACGACAGCAGCAGCAACAACAACCACTGATAATTCCCAATTAGCACCACCTACCACCTCAACCACAACCTCAACCTCAACCACTACCTCAACCCAGTATCCCAACAACAACAATGACAGCAACAATATCATCGAAGAACCACAATTGCTAACAATTATTGCCGATATAAATCGTTTATTAAACTCTACCAATTATTTTATTACAACCAGAGATAATTTAACAACAACAACAACATCGCCAACAACAACAACAAGCTCAGTGGCGACTACCATTGACAACAACATCAGCAACAACATTACGAAATTATTGCCCGTCTTTGATTAATAGCCAACAAACACAACCAACAACCAACAACAACAACAACACTCGACAAAGAACAACATCAACAACAACAACAACAACAGCTGCAAGCAACAGCAACAACAACAGCAGGACTTCAGTCCTCATATATACATATATGTAGCTAACACTTTCAGTTTCATTTCGTAGTCCTAATTTCAAAAACACATTCATGATATTGCAGCGTTCTCAAGTGAGCTGCTAATCGGAAAAACATTTCGCAATCTAGTTTGAAATACTGGTGAAAGCAATTAGTTTGCAACTAACTTAACATGAAACATATACATATACATTTACATATATATCAATTATCAATTAGTCTTATTAATAATCCATCGAGTTATGAAACGAAAGCAATAAAAGCAATGCAGCTGGTTTAAAGCCATTTGGCGAGTTAGTAAATTTTAGAATCTACCCAGTTTTTCAAACTCCTTGTAGGCCCCCCCATTTCCCATATCCAAAACGGTTTGCGATTAAGCGCTTTTTACACGGAGCAATTACTTTCCGAATTCATTCTGTTACATGAATATATGAACATTTATATAAGTGTTGGAAAATATGGCAATTGAGTGCGGTTATTTGACTCAATTAGTGTTGTGAGTCGACAGAAACTGAAATAAATTTCAATTATCGTTTATCTAAAAGGTTAAGCAATGCAACAAGTTTGCCTGACTTGTGTCCTGAGTAGATCATGAGTTTTCTATATTGGAATTCTGTAAGTGTTGTAAAGCTAAGCACACTAAAAGTTCCAGCCTGATTTTCTTTAGTAATGCCCAATAGTTCGTTTGTTTGCAAAATAATACTGAGTTTTACTGAAGTAAGAGTTTGGATAGCTCAAAGCTCAATAGCGCTCAATGCATCGTCAAATATGTTGTTTGAGAATTGCAGCCGTGTAAGGAGCGTTTGTGAACCCTTCCAATGAGCCCCATTCCGCAATTGAAATCCGCACGCAATGCTTAGTCGTAGACGCAACGAAGTTACAAAGCAATCTAATAAACTAACCGTTCTCTACTACACCCAATGTACCCAATGCAATGCAATGCTGCACACATGCACCACAATCCTCAACCCACAACCCACAATCCAACGCACACACACACACACCTTGAATCTGGCCACAAATCGAAAACCTGGTTGTTGTAGCAAATCGATGAGCAAGCGAACCGCATTATCTCCAAGCTGCTGCGCACTTTGGGGCCGACAGTGTTGCGTACCGCCATCCAGGGCAACAGTGCGAATGCGGCACGGGAAACATTCGACGCCGACTTCGATGATGATGACGATGAGGCGACCAAGAGCGACAGCAGCAGCAGCAGCAGCACAAGTGACAGTACTGGCACTCGGGTGACCATTGAGCTGCCCACCTTTGAGCCCGATGATGATAACGAGATTGATGCCAATGAGAAGAGCAGCAGCAGCAGCAGCAGCAGCAGCAGCGGCAGCAGCACGCTTTCCAACACTGACAGCAGTACCACCGAGACGGCAGCTCGTCGAAAGTAAAATGTGCGTGTAACTTGCTACAACAACTAAGCGATGAGTTCTGCAAGAAATTTTGCACTTATCAATTGGCACAACTTCTTTAATGTTTATCAAATTCTGTTCCGTGTTTTCAAAACAGCAGCAAGAATTGGCAATACCACAGCAACAACAGCAACAACAAGAACAACCGCAAGCACCATTCGAAACAAAAACAAACAAACACTTACAATCTAGCACAATAGAAATTATATCATAATGGAAACTATACAAATTGTATTTACAACACTGGTTTTCGATACACTCTAATAAGAACTAATACAACTCTGTCTGTCCAACTATATATTACTCTTTTCCTTCGTGTCTCTTCCTCTTGATATGTTGTAGTAAGTCCTTTTTCCCAGTTTCCACCTATATTCGCTATCTCTCTCTCTCTCTACCTTTATCTATCTCTCTCTCTCTCTCTCTCTATCTCTTTCTCTGTCGTTTGTAATTTTAAAGACTTTGTTTTAATGATTTTTCACATTCCTGTTCAAATTGATCAATCAGGCCCCTTCAACGCACTTTAAAACAAAATATAATAGGTGTTTTTTTGTTTCTTTCTTTATATATTTACATTAAAATTGTATTAGTTGTTTAAGTCGTTTATAATCTACTTTAAAATATACCAAAATAATGTTAACTGTATGCATTTTTGTAAAGCTCGCTGAAGACATTCGTTTCGCCCTTATTCACGAATCCGATGCGTGCACTCACAACATTCATAATGTGCACACTGAGTATATTCACAATGTTCATTCAAAGTGCATTCACAATTCACACACGAGCGCGTATTCACAGCATTCACATAGCTGCCATGAGTGCACTCACAACGCTAGTTACTAGTTGCGACTCTTTTTTTATTCGAGGGTCTTTTCATTGGAATTCATTCGTTCGCACAATCGATATCATTAGCAAAAACAAAAACACCCATATTCGAGACGATTACAGCTTTTGAATACTGGAGCCAATCGTCGATTTTGATGTCATTTCTCGCTGTTTCATCAAATCGAATTGCCCATTTCTCTGAGAACTATTCAAAATAAGTAAATTCAATTTACTCATTGTTTTCTTCAATCAAGTAATAAATTATAAAAAATATATACATATGTACATATGTATATTTTGAGTTTTCTCAATAATTTGCGATGTCTTCCAATTGATTTACCCAAAATATGAAAGAGCTTTTAATGCACTTATGTAACTAGTTACAGATGCAGTCTCTCTCTCTCTCTCTCTCTCTCTCTCTGATCTTCAAACGCTCGCTCGCTAATCCTCTCTCTCGCTCTCTCTCTCTCACACACACCCTTTCACTCTGTCGCTCCTCTGATATGATCCATGGTCTTAGCTTAGCAATTATTGCTTTTGTTTAATGTTTTTTTTTTAGTTTCTTTTGCTACAACACTTGCGCTCTTCCGCTTGTGCTCTGTGTGGCGTTTAAAATGGCTTGATTGATTGCTCATTTGTCTATCTGCTTTTGTTTTCCTTTTTGTTTATTTTGAATCTTTTTCTCTTTATTTTCATGTTCCATTAAACCGATTCGATTTGTGCAAATAACCAAAAAAAAAACTATATAAACATAATATATGTAATAATAATATAAATCCAAATACAAAAAAAAAAAAAAAACTGCAACATGTTTTATAAAATCCGTAACGTATTTCAAAATCGAAAATCTGTTTCGCAATGAAATCACCAAAAAAAAAACACACATAATCGACAAATAATAACGTAATCAATATTAAAAAAAATCTCTCAAAATGTATACATAAATACACCGATTGCATTTGTGCACGTGCATTTCTTATATTCATCCACCAAATTAATCCAAATCGAATATTCGAACGGCAAAAAACGCATCCAAACTGGCAAAACCCGTAAACCATAACGCCAAAATGAATTCGCATTCAAATCCTTGCCTAACCTTACATAACCGAACACGAAAACTAACACACAAACACATACACATACACATATATACATATATATATATATATATATATATATATATATTGATCGATGCGTACTCAATCAACACTGTGAACTCTGAACTCTTCACAATATCAAACACACACACACACACACATGTCTGGAAAAAAACACACACACAAATTGCTCCAAATCCTGTGCCATGCCAAATCAAATCAATCCACCGCCAAAAAAACAAATACTTACACACATACCAAAATGCACATAATCAACTCGAAAAATTCCAAATTCTTGCAATGCAACAAAATACGAATACAACAAAAAAAAATACCAAAAACCGTTGCAAAAAAAAAATACCGATCACACAGAACGGTGCCACCGATACGCAAATTGATCTATCGGCCATTAACAAACAACTTGAGGAGACAATTAGAGTAGCGCGCCAGGTGAAAGAGGCGGAAGCTGCCGCCGCCGCAGCAGCTGGTGGTGGTGGTGGCTCCTTGGGCTCACCCGTTGCCCAGGCGCCCATTCCCCTCAAGTCCAACGAGCCCATTCAGCTCAGCTTCAACAATGAGCTGCCAACGGTGAATGGCGCCAGCAGTGGAGCCAACGATGTCAAATCCTTGAACACCAACGATCTGCAGCTATCCGAATCGAAGTCGCCGGCCATCGATGAGCTGACGCTGGACTCGCAGGAGGATACGGCCGATCTGGACGATCGCAACAAGAGGTAAGCGAGTGGCCAACGCCCCCACTGAAACAACTCTCACTCTCCCACATGAGCCACAGACAATACCCAATTGGTCAATCTACACAAACATATCATCGATGATAGCATCGGGCAAAGTCATTGACAATATACATATGTATATGTAGATACTTTAGTCGAGTTGGAAATGTACAAAAGTTCTAAAATTTCTAAAAGTAATCTAGTAGTTAAAAGTTACTCCCAAATATTTTGAGATATACATTAAACGAACAGATCAAATAGATTAATTTACAATGTATATTCTTTCATACACAAAAAAAAAAAACAAGTGGGGAAGGATCATTTCGAACCTTTAGGTAATTTTCACTCTGCCAACTGCACCACCGAAATATTTAATGACGCATATCTTTGCTAATTATCACTCAATCGATTTTAAATTTTAAACTTTGATGAGTTATAAGGATGTTCAAGTGTACAATAAAATGTTTGGCGATAGCTTTAAAAAGGTCGGATATATGGCCAAAACCGACTTTCAGTTGTATGGCAGCTATAGGATATAGTAGTCTGATCCGTCTGGTTCCGACCAATGTGCTGTACTTTTAAAAATTCTGTGTCTGTGCAAAGTTTCATCGCGATAGCTCAAAAACTGAGGGACTAGTTTGCATACATAAGGACAGACAGACAGACGGACAGACAGACAGACGGACAGACAGACGGATATGGCTAGATCAATTTGTTTTGTCATTCTAAGCATACTGGCAGTAATTTTTGGGGGTCTCCGACGCTTCCTTCTATGCGTTACAAACTTCAGCACAAAGTAATCTCCAAGTAATCTGTACTTAAAATGTTACGTTTCGATTTCAGAAGTTGTCTTTAGCCCAGTACAAAATATTTCATATAAATATGGTTTCTTCTTTTCAATTCCGCTAAACTGAATTTGAGCGGCATTTGAGTTATTCGCTTGATTTGTTTATTATATTTTATTATATATGATATTATTGAAGATAGCTTCGATCTACTATTATTGAAATATTAAATATAAGTTTCACTCCACTTTTTCATTATTTTGCTCTCAGTACTCAGTATAAGGAATAAAATTTTTCAATTTTAGTACATTGCATAAGATTTATAATCTGAAAGCAAGATTAATTTTGCTCTTGGTTCAAGATAAAAGTAGTAAGAACTTTTTGAGCACAACTTTGCGAAAATAAAGCTAATACATTTTGTCCACTGTCTTTCTGTGATATATATATTGACTAACTGCCTAAAATATTGTTGAAGGTTAGTGAGAAACTCATTTGGAAATATCTACGAGTAATTCGCCTATTCGGAATCTAGATAGTACTGCCTTGTCTTGACAATTAAGATATAAGCTTTTAAGACTGTCTTTTTTCGTTCGATTGGCTCTCATCATTGTATTACAAATATGTTTAGCCTATATATGATATATGAGAAACTTGTCAATTAATTTGAATGTGAACAAATTGAGCAGGATAAGGCCGTATAGAGTAGTATGCATAGTAAACAAACAACTCTGAGATGGACAATAGAGTAACCAGAGCTTAACAACAATCGAAAGGAAAAGTTTCTAAATATACGACAAATACTAAGTATACACATTGCAAATTGGCTAAATTGTCCAAAGCCCCAATGTTCGAATCGATGACATTAACAAATAGTTGCCGCAAAATTGAATCACTCACAACACTCGACTAATTACACACTTTGGTGCACGTCTCCTCTCCACATCCACCCAAATGCAATCCGACACACACAAAAGTAATCTATTCAAAAGGTTCCTGAGCTTCGGTGGCGCCGGACTGGCTGGCGGCTCCAGTGGCGGTGCAGGTGTCTCGCCCAGTGGCAACAGCCTGGGCGGCGGCGGCGGCGGCGGCGGTTCCGGCAACTTCCTGCTGGACGTGGTGCGCGTGAGTACACAATGAGCATGCATGCCGCAATATCCGCATAATCCATA
Source organism: Drosophila flavopinicola (assembly GCA_035042425.1). Classification (NCBI taxonomy): domain Eukaryota; kingdom Metazoa; phylum Arthropoda; class Insecta; order Diptera; family Drosophilidae; genus Drosophila; species Drosophila flavopinicola. The sequence goes on along the minus strand of JAWNLL010000451.1, from coordinate 162,395 downwards.
TGCGACTAACCATCCCTGTGCCGCAGCTCTTCTCGGGCAGCGTGCAGACCCAGCAGGGCGACGAGGCCGCCAATAGCGTCGGCGGCGGCGGCGCCAGCAGCACGGATGACACGGATGCCAGCGGGGACAGTACGCGCACTGCCGATGGCTACACCGAGGGCATTCCCGGCCCAGTGACGCGTCTCGTTGTCCTGGCCAATCGGGGACTGGCCAATCTCGTCCAAGACTTGATACTGGTACGCACTCTGCAATATATATACGCATATCTCTTTAGTTTAATAATGATTTGTTCATATTTGCAGCGCGTTGCCGCCACCAGCGAGAAGTTTGTGAACTTCAAGGCCAAATTGATAACGGCCCTGATCTGAGCAGCCTTCTTGGCCCCGTCTTAGTCAAACAATCCAACTGTACAGAGTCAACGCAGCATAACACACACAAACACACACACGCACACGCACACCATCAACGCACACACACACACACACACACACCTATATTTTGTTGTGCATTCTTTTTGGCATTGATCCAAATTCTTTACGTTTTTAGCAAATTTATATGTTTTCGCAAGATATATATATATATATATACATATATTACTCAAAATTCTAACTAGTTCAAATAGTGGAAAAGCAAACAACAACAAAATTGTAATCGAAATTTACAAGACTAAAAAAAGAAAAACGAACAAAAGAAAAAAAACTTTACAGAAATTTATTTATTTTTTTTTTTTTTTTGATATGAATAAAAATTGTAGATGAAAAATACAAAACAAAAAAAAAAAACAAAAAAACAAACCAGACGAGTAATACAAAACCATCTTGCTCTCTATTTTCCCCACACTCTCTATACTCTTATACTTTTGTAAATATTTTGCTACTGCTTTAGTATAAACTCTTACTTATGCTGTTGCGAATTTTCCTTAATGTTCCATTATTATTTTTGTTTACATAAAAAATCATGACTGTGGTGTTTTATTTACTATTATTTTTAAAAGACAAAAAAAATCTAATTTTATATAGTCGAAGTAAAAGCAAATACAAACATTTCCATCACATACAATTTTCTTGCTTCATTTTTGTTTGCCTTATAACAACAAATACTTTTGTTGCTCAAATAAACGAAAATAAAAGCCCTAATTAAACATACAAAATACACACACAAAAAAAACGATTGAAAACTTTTAATTCACAACTTTTTGTCAGGATACTCGAATGTACACTCAATTATTATTTTTCTATTACGCAAACTGTTCTAAATGGATACCTTTTAATTTAACCCGTAAGCAAAATGTGTTTTTATGATTTATAGCAGCTTAAGTGAATTTTTACATGTGTATAAAATAAACATTTTTATTTTAAATAACGTGTCAAATTATTTGTATCTTTGATCGATAAGACAGAAAAAAACAAGTGGGGAAGGATTATCTCGGCGTGCCGAAGATTTTATACTCTTTTCGAACCTATAGGCAATTTTCACTCTGCCAACTGCACCACGTTCATAAGCTGTACAAAATCGTTTTGTCGCGTATCATTTTTTTGTTTTTTTTTGTTTTAAGAATATTTATTTCATTGCCAGTTGTATTGGCAGCTATAAGATACAGTGATCCGATCCGGCCGGCTCCAACCAATGTGATGTCTCTTTGAATAATAAGTATCTGTGCAAAGGTTGTATCATGCGATAGCTTTAAAAACATGGGATATATGGCAAAAACCGACCGAGTTGTATGGCAGCTATAAGATATAGTGGTCCGATCCGGCCGGCTCCGACCAATGTGCTGTCCCTGGAATAATAAGTGTCTGTGCAAAGTCTTATCGCGATAGCTCAAAAACTGAGGGACTAGTTTGCATACATACAGACAGACAGACAGACAGACGGACATGGCTAGATCAATTTGTATTGTCATTCTAAGCATACTGGCAGTAACTTTTAGGGGTCTCCGACGCTTCCTTCTATGCGTTACAAACTTCAGGACAAACTTAATATACTATTTTCTTCGAAAAGTGTATAACAATAAGTCGCGGCTGGGATCTGAACCTAGCTCTCCCGTTTTTCAGCGCAGCACTCTAATAACTATGCCACCAAGCAGTTTTGAAATGCGCTGACAAACTCGATTATACTGAGCTTTCATTCGCGTTGTATTGTTTTTGTTCTTAGGCATTGGTAGCAAATGAATTTGATTACAGTTATTTTATATTTGAAAAGAAGAAAAAGGTAAGAATGAAAAAAAATTACCGCTGGTACTCGTACCCAGGTCCTTTCGTTTGCCAGGGCGTCACTTTACCCCTTACGCCACAAACCGTGTTGAGAATCGATGACAAAATCCATTGCAGAGCATACTGTCAAAAGCTTACTTGCGCTTGACTTTGGTGCTCATATGCACCTGCTGTTTCAAAATATTTAATGACGCATATCTTCGCTGTTTATGACTCAATCGATTTGCAATTTTACCAATTGATAAGTTTTAAGGATGTTCAGCTGTACAAGGAAATTGAAAGGAAAGAATTACTTTGAAAACACCGGATTTAAGGCCAAAACCGACTAAGAGTTAATGGCAGCTATAAGATATAGTGGTCCGATCCGGCCGGCTCCGACCAATGTGCTGTCCCCTGGAATAATAAGTGTATGTGCAAAGTCTTATCGCGATAGCTCAAAAACTGAGGGACTAGTTTGCATACATACAGACAGACAGACAGACGGACATGGCTAGATCAATTTGTATTGTCATTCTAAGCATACTGGCAGTAACTTTTGGGGGTCTCCGACGCTTCCTTCTATGCGTTACAAACTTCAGCACAAACTTAATATACTATTTTCTTCGATAAGAGTATAAAAATGAAAATCGATCGGATATTAGATATATTGGCCAATATTTCGGCCTTATATGGATTTCTGGAATTGCTACCCAGTGTCTTCTTTTTTCAGTCTAAATTCATGTGCTAATTCTAACCTAAAGAATCGCTTAAAACAAAAACAAAAAAACATTTCATGGCCAAAAAAAAAACGCAACTAAACCAAAAATGCATACAAAATAAACAAAGCATAAAATTGTTTGCTTGACTGAAATTGAGCAATTAGTTGCCTACAAATAAAACCTAGCTAAAAAAAAAAAAAAAGGAAGAAGAAGCAAAAGAAAATTGCATGTGGTCTGAATGGGCTGAGGAAGTGGAAAAGGGAAGAGGGAAGAGGGAATGTGAGAAGCAGCTAAGCGTATTTAAGTGCCACTTCCGTTGCGGGGCTGCAAGAGAAACAAAAACAAAAACAAAAACAAAAACATAAACTCAAACTCAAACACATGCAAGCAATCAGAGGAATGTAGAATTGGATTGGATTTAGGGATTGATAATGCCAAGATTAAATTGGAATCTCAAATGCGAACTGCGAACTGCGAATGCAACTGCAACTGCAACTGCAACTGCAAATTTGCCTCTGTTTATCCTGCGACGCGTCATTGCAAGCGGCGTACGCGCAATTAAGATTGCATAATTAATATGCTTGTGCTTCCAGTGGCAGTTCCCAGTTCCACTTCCAGCGGCACGCGTCTTGTGTGGCAGTGCGAGACGGACGATCGCGCGTGCCAGAGTGAGACAGCAGGATTTTGTGTGTTTGTTTTGACAAGTGCGCATATGCTTAAGTGCCGTTTGGGATTTTTAGTAGTAGTTGTTGTTGTTGTTGTTGTTGTCGCTGTTGTTGTTATTGGGTGCCTGCCTGCCTGCCTGCCTTGTGGGCCGCTCAGTTCATGCACAATTTGTCGTCACTTGCGACGCATTGAAGACGATGACTTAATTTATTTAGCAGCCGCCCGCAATTATCGCAGCTGAGCTGACCAAAGTGTGCCTTCCACGCTGCCATCTCATTCGCAGTCCGCGCAGCAAACGGTGCACATATATATACTCATACTCATACTCTATACTAGCGCTCAATATGAATGTGGAAGCGCTGGATATTTCTGCATATCTGCTATCGTCCTTTGGCGATAGTAACGGCAGTGGCAGCCATGCTGGCGCCGATTCCGAGGACTCCTTGGCGGGCCATTCGCGACAGCTGGCCGCACCCAGACAGAAGATAAATGCTAGGGAACGCTATCGCACCTTCAAGTGAGTAAACAGTCGCCGCTAAAGTGGCAGTTACAGTTAATTGGAGAAGTTCACCTTACCCACCACCATCGTTTAGCGTTAACGCCGCTTACGAGGCGTTGCGCGGCTTGATTCCCACGGAGCCCGTTAATCGCAAATTGTCGAAAATCGAAATCATACGCTTGGCCAGCAGCTATATCACACACCTGCGCAGCACATTGCACGCCGGTAAGTTCATTTAAGTTGTTCAACTAGTCAGTCTCACATTTTCCCATATCATCGACTTCACCACAGGCACAGATCGACAGCCCTGCCTGCTGCGAAAGTGTGAACACAGCGGCGCCGCCGACCGCGTTAACATTTGCACATTCTGCATGAAACCGAAATTGTCACAAGCGACGGAGAGCCGATTATAGTTTAAGTTATAAGCAAGCAATAATGTAAATAAATATATAAGGTTTTTTTCATATATATGTACATTCGAAATTGCATGTGCGCCACCTATGCGCTGTCAAATGTACTCAGAAGATGGCGGTCAACTGTTGCGTAACAGTGGCACAACTGCTGCCACTGAAAAGTGTGTACACACGAATTAAATTAATATTCATGCTTTGGTTTGAAAATACGTTTTGTTTGTTTTATGTTTTCGGTAGCAAGGTGACCACTGTTGTGTAACAGTGGCACAACTATTTTACTCATGCACAACAGCTGCTCAGAAAAAGTGTGCACACACCAACAACTGATGGGGCATTAAACTAATACTCGTGTTTTAGTTTGAAAACACTTATATCTGCTGGACAGCAAATGTCTTCGAATTATTTCACTACTTGCGTACAAAAGCACTGTGCGCCCCATAATATTCACAATAGTTCTTGTCATTGGACTGCATGGTAACCCTAATGCGTTAACATGTGAATGGCCGCGGGCTTCATTTAACTGTATGAGTTGCTTGTGTTCTATTGTTTAAATATGGGCGATTTGCTGAACGTAAGTGAGAGAGATATATGTATATGTATGTTGTACATTCACAAATGTGCTGCTTTCAGAACTCGGAGTTCCTGAAGAAACTGGGCATCGACAGCGCCAACCAATGGGTCATCTACGACGAACAGTATGAAAAGTTCTTCAACTTCCTCTCCGAGAACATTGGGGACGCCAACATACTCAACGAAGAGGAGCTGCTGCAGCGGGACGAGCTCATGCAGCGCGCCGAGTGGCTCAGCGCGACGGAGCGCCAACTGAAGCTGCAGCAGATCGAGTCGGAGAGTCCTGGCCTGCTCAGCCACACGCAGCAGGATGTGGACGCGCTGACCGCACAAATGGCTGTCACGGAGGAGGCAACCAGCGACTACAGCCTGATGCTCAACGAGATGATGTAAGTATGCCAACAGAGATTGGCCAGAGACGTGATGTAGCTGCATATGCTGTTCTTGCAGGAATACCTATCACAGCCTCAACAACAATCTGAGCGAACTGGAGTGTGAAACTGTGCCGCTGCATAATGGTCAGCGAGAACTGCTGCTGAAGTGCAAAACGATGGCACACCAGTTGGAGGAGGTGCAGCGCGAGAGCTGCAAGCTGAGCGAGGAGGTGCAGAAGAGATTCACGGTGCCGCAGGTGCCGCCACTGCTAATGCACCAGATGCCGCTGGAGCAGTACTTCCTCAAGTGCGACTCGTTCAATCAGTACTCCACGCTCTACATGAAGGACAACTTCAAGATACAGGAGTTCGCAGAGCTGGAGAGCGGCGAACAGGACATGCAGCACACGAACAGCAAGCTGGAGAGTCTGCAGCACACGTAAGTAACGCAGGACTCTTCTTACACTCACTCTAACTCCTACTTACTCGCTGCCACAGCATTCAGCATTACACACTGGCGTACATCAAGGAGCGGGCCGAGGAGAAGGCCATACAGGCGATGATTAACAACGATCTGAGTCGCATTCACTGCGTCAGTTTGGCGGACATGGTGCGCGAAACAAATGACCTGCACCTGCTGAACGAGAACCACCTGAGTAGCACGCGCGATACGCTGGAGAACGCCCTAGCGATGCACGTCCAGCAGTACACACAGCAGCGCATGGAGCTGGTGCTCTATGAGAACACCAAGCAGAAGTTCGAGCGGGCCGTGCGGCGTCGTGAGAACGACAAGCAGCTGACCAACATCATTTCGGATGCACTGTCCAATGCGGAGCTCGTCTGGATAGCCATACAGTTGGACTTGGAGAAGAAGCGCAACTGCCGGGACAGCACCGTTGGACTCAATGGCCAGGCGCAGGCCAGCAGGCAACGTGTGCAAATAATGCGCTCGATCAGCGTCAATCACAAGGGCATCTATGGCCAGTTTGTGCAGGACATAGCCAGCCAGCTGTCGGCCCATCTCGGCCAGAATGTCAGCTCCACCGAGGCAAAGAGCTGCCTGTATGAGTATGGCAAGTTTGGACGCATGGTGGCTAACTCCGTGCAGAACATGCTCAGCGAGAAGTCGCATGCCAATGTGCACAAGCTGCTGGCCGATCTGTAAGTATTGCATACTCAGTGATTTATAATAATCCGGTCTTTACCATTTGTATTACAAAAACTACAAATTAATTTGATTGTTCTTTTGGTTATTCAAATTACCCATTTGTAACAGCTATTTAAACCCTGAACCCATTAAAAATGGGTAAAGAGGGTTTTATGGTTTTGTGCAAAAGTATGTAACCGGCATAGGAAAGCATCTCCGACCATATAAAAGATATCAGCATCAACAGCCGAGTCGATTTAGCCATATCCGTCTGTCTGTCCGTCTGTCTGTCTGTCGAACACCAGATATCAGAGACTATAAGAGCTGCAGACTTCATATTTGTAATATAAGTTCTTGTAGTCCCGGGACAGATCAAGTTTATTTCATTTTATCGATAACTCACCCCGTTCAAAAGTTATCGATAAATTTCGACTCAGACCTGTATTTTTTGGACATAACTTGAAAGTTATAAGAGCTAGATGCCCCAAATTGGGCATGTATTATCTCGAATATCATACACATATTACGAACATTTCACTTTTTGGATACACCTCGCAATCCCCCAGTTTTGAAGTTATGACCTTGCAGTTGTTTGGTCACACAGTTTATAGATAGATTGGACAATAGACACAGAAGTTATTTAAGATTTTACTTTCCATTACATGTATGTACACACACTGATAGATTAGTATGAATGTAAGGACTGGGTTCAGGGTATCTCCTAGTCGGGCACTCCCGACTAAAGCACTCTTACTTGTTTTGATTTGTATTACAAAAATCAGAGAATAATTATAATTATTCTTTTTGTTCTCAAAAATTAGAGCTATTTTTATTTTTAAAAGATTTTTATAACGTTTACTAAAGTCGTTTTGAAGTAAAAGTCTTTCAAAGACTTATTTGCAGAGATTATAAAAATCCGTCAAGCACTTTTAGTTTAGTTTGTCTAATATAAGTTTCCAGAAAACTTGTATGCCCAAAACTAAAAGAAAACTCTTTTTCGTAAATCTCAAAATTATAAAGAAATAAATATTAGTGTGTGTAAGCAGAGTATAGTCTTTAAAATTTACACAAGTACTTTTTTTAAAGTTTTTTAAAGTCGTCTTTTAAATGAAAATCAAATAAAAGTCTTTGACAGATTTATATAACTATTTTCATCAAATGAAAATCGGTGAATGACTTTTAGTGGCAAGAGTCTTGATAAAGTTTACTATATAAAAACAAGTAAGGGTGCTCTAGTCGGGACTGCCCGACTAGGAGATACCCTGAACCCAGTTCTGACATCCATTCATACTTGCCTAATAGTGTGCATACATACAAACACACCACACATTACTGCAAGCTGTTTGTAGGACATAACATTGGCTATAAAATGTGTGACCAAACCAAATTGCAAGGTCATACCTTCAAAAATGAGTTTTTTGAATTTTTGGGGGAATTCGGGGTGGTATCCAAAAAGTGAAAAATTTGTTTCATGTGTATGCTATTCGAGATTATACATGCCAAATAAGGGGCCTCTAGCTCTTATAACTTGTAAGTAATAGCCCAAAAACGCTGGTCTGAAATCGAAATTTATCGATAACTTTTGAATGCGACAAGTTATCGATCAAATGAAATAAACTTGATCTGTCCCGGGATTACGAGAACTTATATTCCAAATATGAAGTCTCTAGCTCTTGTAGTCTCTGATATCCGCGTGTTCATACAGACAGACGGACGGACGGACGGACGGACGGACGGACAGACAGACAGACGGACATGGCTAAATCGACTTGGCTGTTGATACTGATCAAGAATATATATACTTTATATGGTCGGAGATGCTTCCTTATGCCTGTTACATACTTTTGCACAAAACCATAATACCCTTTTTACCCATTTTTAATGGGTTCAGGGTATAAAAAGCTTAAACAAAATTCAGTTATATTAAGAAATTCAAAAATACCAGCTATTTTTAATTTTGTTGTGAAATATTACAAAAAATAAGTGGATTGCGCATGGGGTAAAAGCAAATTGTTGAATGTCCTCAGAAGTATTGCGCACATATCCTTAGCAGTGACTTTTGTAACCTCTGAAGTTCATTCCCTCATTCACGGCTGTAAAGACTCATGAATATTATTTTCTTTGCATACAGCAAGCGCCTGGAGGACAGACTGCGTCCTTTTGTCTACGACTCGCCGCTGGAGCAGCCGATGTTCGAGCACGTTCGCTACTTGTGCCCCATTTATAATGCTGGACAGCAGCAGCTGCGCTCCGATGCGTCAATCCGCAATTTGCGCACACAGTTCCAGGAAGGCTACTTGGAGCGCATGGTATGTAAATGCATAGCGAGCATAAGTTTTGGCAATGCGTGTCTGATGTCTGATCGGTCTGTTAACCACTTTAGGACAAGGAGAAACTCTGGCGCTATAGCAAACTGTTGTGGATTTGGTTTCTCACCGAGCCGCAGCGCATGATTCATGCCATTGAGGAGGCGAAAAAGTGTTCCGCCAAGCTGCCGGCGCTCAGTAGCAGCATGATTCGTCCCAGCAGAGGTCTGCACCGTAAATGAATCAACTGTTTGCAGCTCCACATACAATCAGATAATCAGGATTACAATTTAGTGCGGCAAACCCAGACGCAACTAGTGCAGTTTTGGCCACAATTTCGGCTGCATCTATAAGAACGCAATAGTTTATGAGAAGATTTTCGGTTTTTTTTTTTGTGCATTCAAATATTTGTGACTTTGTAAAATGTTATTTTATTAAAACTGAAACATTAGCTGCTAACACTAAAATTTCAAAATCGTTGTAACCATAATACACACAGCGTTTTCTGCTGGATTTATGTTTCCTTTTGTACCATTCTTTGTATTACATGTCAATGAACATTGTTTTAAACTATATATGCTAGTTATCGACAATTGTCAAGACAGCGAAAAATAAGACAAACTAATGGATTATTTTAAGTTTTTTCTATTAAAATATTCATCTTTAAATTTACCACAGAATCACTTTTTAAATCTTGAAAAATATGTTATATTTAAAAAAAAAAATCGGAAAAAAGTCATTTACATTGAAATGAATTCCGATATATAACATATGGTGGCATTAAGTATATATGTCAATAGTCGAACTTCCCGATAGTGAAAATGGTTTTTCTTCAATTCTTATCAAAATTTTTAAAAATCCTTTGTGTGTTATTAATAATTATAGATAATAATTAGTGCGTAATGGAGAATTCTTTAAGAAATTTGTTACAAGGAGTTTAAAATACACTTGAGTTTTTTATATATACAAATTTGATAGTTGGTCAACACTGAATATTAATGTTCCCTATAAGACTTAACTTCAACTACCTTGTAAGGAAGATAAACTCAACTGTTAGCTTAAAGTAAGATGAGAAAACGTGCACAAAGGAAGTATGAAGAAGCAGTTTACTTGCAATCAAACTATAGAAATTTACTTTATGTATGTTTGACTGTAGTACAAATAGATTTGATCACAGGGTATCGCCTAGTCGAGCACTCTCGACTTATGACTAAGACATCACTGTACATTTAAGAATCGTTATATCCAATTTTGGTAGTAGGTTTTGTAAAATTGTTGCTATTCATTTGTAACTCTCGATTGTATAGGTTCCCGTTGAACGGAAGTGAGACCTTGAGAGAGTGACGAATGGGAGGAGGAGGTGGAGGAGTCACTGGCTCCTCGCTGGCTGCGATGCACTCGCTGCGTGCTCGGCATGCAGATTAGGGCGACGTGCAGCGGATGCATGAGCTTCCAGCTGCAGTTAGCCATCGCTATTATTATGTGGTATCATCATCATTGACATCAGCATGATTGTGGTGTTATGTTTGCCTTGGCAAATGCCAGTTACCAAATGCGAGATTGATTGGCCCCGAAACAGAAATAAAAGTCCACAAAATAAACAAAAACAAGTGGGAAAGGATTATCTTCGGCGTGCCGAAGATTTTATACTCTTTTCGAACCTTTAAATTTGTTGTTCTTAGAGTTTGTATCATATGAATTTAAATTTTTCTTTTGATATATTAAGTTTAAGCTGTTGTGTATTTGAAAAAAAGTATTAGAAAAAAAATGAAAATATATGATGTTCTTTCAAAATATTTAATGACGTAGTATTTCTTTGCTATTTATAACTCAATTGATTTAAAATTTTAAACATTGATAAGTTATAAAGATTTTCAAGTGTATAAGGAAATGGAAGGCAATAGCTTTGAAAACATGGGATTTTTTGTCAAAACCGACTTCAATTTGTATGGCAGCTATAAGATATAGTGGTCCGATCTGGCCAATTACGACCAATGTGCTGTCCCTTTGAAGAATAAGCCTCTGTGCAAAGTTTCATCGTGATAGCTCGAAAACTGAGGGACTAGTTTGCATACATACAGACAGAGAGGCGGACAGGCGGGTCTCCGACGCTTCCTTCTATGCGTTACATACGTCAGCACAAACTTAATATACTATTTTCTTCGAAAAGAGTATATAAAGCGTATAATAGGTGGACAGCAGAAAGAAGGCGCAAATCAGCTAAATACAAGGAAAGAAACAAATGAAAGACTGTGACAGAGGAAGGCAAACGGAACTCGGCAGTGATGAAGACAAAATTGTAAGGGGGAGCAAAGAGAGAGAGTGAGAGAGAGAGAGAGAGGGAGGGCGAGAGTGAGAGCACTAAACAATCAGCAAGAGTAAAAGCAACAACAAACAAACCCACAAATGTCTTGGTAAAATATTTGAAATTCATTTCGCGGCGCAGCGATTGGCTTTTCGATGACAGCATTTAATGGTTATTATGTAAACGTTTTGTTGTTGTTGCTAATGTGTTTGCTGTTGCTGACCAGCGCACCAGCAACAACAACAACAACAACAAAGGTCAACCACACGTCGTAAAGTGGGTACTACTACTGCCAGCTATAAGCTTTAAGCCATAAGCCTGCATCGATTCGAGTTCCGGCCAAACCCTAAAACCGCTGCCTTCATATTCATATGCGATGTGTATCTTTCTCTGCCTCCATCCGTATCTGTATACGGATCTGCTTAAGCGCAAGATATCAAGCCCATTCCCATTAACCAGCCAAGACAAACAAGACGCATAACAAAAACAACACCTGTTGCAATTGGCCTGGTTATAAAACACAAAGATGATACTATGAGACTTATACACACTCCGAAATTTGCTTTAAAAACAGCCTAAGGAGTTTATTGGTATTAATTTGATTACTTTTATTGACAAAAAAAAATAAAATAAAAAGAACATGTGGGGAAGGATTATCTTCGGCGTGCCGAAGATTTTATACTCTTTTCGAACCTATAGGCAATTTTCACTCTGCCAACTGCACCACTGAAATTTCATAAGCTGTACAAAATCGTTTTGTCGCGTAATTTTTTTTTTTTTTCTAAGAATATTTTATTGTTTGCCAGTTGTATATCAGCTATAAGATATAGTGATCGGATCCGGCCGGCTCCAATCAATGTGATGTCTCTTTGAATAATAAGTATCTGTGCAAAGTTGTATCGCGATAGCTTTAAAAACATGGGATATATGGCAAAAACCGACTTCGAGTTGTATGGCAGCTATAAGATATAGTGGTCCGATCCGGCCGGCTCCGACCAATGTGCTGTCCCCTGGAATAATAAGTGTATGTGCAATGTTTTATCGCGATAGCTCAAAAGCTGAGGGACTAGTTTGCATACATACAGACAGACAGACAGACGGATATGGCTAGATCAATTTGTATTGTCATTCTAAGCATACTGGAGGTAGCTTTTGGGGGTCTCCGACGCTTCCTTCTATGCGTTACAAACTTCAGGACAAATTTAATATACTATTTTCTTCGAAAAGAGCATAAAAAGTGCATTCCTTTTTTTTTTGGGCTGTGTGTTTAAATATTTAAGATTTGTTTTTTCTTAGCAATTTACTACATACAGTAAACTGGCTACAATAAATAATCAATGTATATATGCATTTATCTTACAACTAAATATCGATTTATATTAATCTTAATGCTTAATGTTAGCTTATTGATATAATAATATGTATAAAAATTTTAAACTATTTTCAGTTATTCTAGAGTTTTTGCTTACTATATTTTGTTTACAACTTATATAGAACTTTTCAATTTTAATACCTACCGAAATAGTTATATTTATTTAAAATATATTTTTTGAATTTAGCAATACTTTTTTTTATTTTATTTATTTTATTTGTAACTCAAACGCTTAAACACTTTTCGCATGTCGAACGTTTTGAATCGACAATAAAAAAAGCTAAGTAATTTCTGCTTATATTCTGAGATGCCAATTTATGGCAGCTTGGCTGAGCACAGTTAAGCGTTTAAACAATAAATAAATAAATAAAAAAACAACAAAGCATTCGACATAAAGAATATATCTGGTAAACTACTTATGCCCAGCGTTTATCTAGTGTGGATCTTAAACAAAACAAAACGCATAACGAACACATACATATTCTTGCCAATGTTTCGCCGCACATATTAAGTTTGACTAAATAAATTAATATTTAGCTACACGCACTTTTCGTTCACGCTAAAATCTTTTTACCCGTAATTCGCACCGAATTTAAAAGGCGCTTTACAGTGCGCTGTTAGGCAGCAGCTGTTGTGGCTGCTTGCGTTGCTTTTAACAGCGCTATGTTAAGGCCACCGTCGCTTCGCGGCTGCGCAGCGAGCGACAACATGTTGCTGTTGTTGCCTTGCTGCTGTGTTTGCCCCTCGTAGCAACTGCTAACCACAGGCGGCGCTGTTAATGCCTGGTCTACGCTTTTCGGCCACAAAACGAATTCAGTGCAACGGCGACTCTTGAACGGTACTGTTGGCTTAGCGGTTCTCTGTACACATTGATGGTATATTTTTGCTCGGGCAACGAAATCGAAATTGAATTAGTTACCTATGTAGTTGAACATCATTATTTGGCTTATAACTGCTTTTTTTTTTAAACATTATAATTAGCTATTTTTGTTTGGTTATTGTTTTTTTGGGTTGAGTGTAAAACAAATCAAACACAATCAATTAAAACCTACATACAAATCGAATAACGAATGCGAAAGTGTTTTTGGGAAATTGAATGTGGAGGATTGTGGTAAAAGCAACGCCTGCCGAAAGTGAAAAACTAAATGCGCAGACGTGTGTAACAGTTTTTATTTTCGATCTGGTTTTCGTTGTTGCCGTTGCCGTTGTTGTTGTTGTTGTTGTTGCTGCTGTTGTTGCTGGGCAGCCGAGCATAAAGCAGCACAGATCTGCGCAGGCGCCGCAGATTGCATAAAATTGCTGCAGCAGCCAAAAACGAAAAATATACAAAGCCAAAGAAAAGCAAACAGCAACAACAGCGCACAACAGCAACAACAAGGCGCTTGGCCCACTTTTCACATACTGCTGCATACATTTCTCACATATTTTCGCATCACATCAAATACAAAATTTAAAAAAATAAAAAAATACAAATTAATAATCACGTCAAGCCGTCAAAATAAGAAGGCAACCCGTTAGCTGCGTTTAACTGCAACATTTCCAACAGCAGCGCCAATAATAAATAGTTACAACAACAACAGCAACAGCAACAGCAACAACAACAACTATAACGCGGCATCAGAGAGCAGCAGCAAAAATATTCAACTGCATACAACAACGTACAACAACAAGTTGGCCATAAAAGCTTTGCCGCCAAAATGCTTCCGGTAAGTTGGCCAAGTCTCACTAAACAGTGGCACCAAAATCATTTTGTTCGCTTTTGTGTTTGCATTTTTTGCGCGCAATTTGGCGCAAATAATTTCGTCATGTCGAAAAACTTGTTGCGGATTCGCTTAGCAACATTCCACAGAGTCGCATTTCCTGCGTTATATCATCTGGACGCTGACAACCTTGAAGATGCACCCAGGCGAAAGTTGTCGCAGTCCCAAGGATATCTAGCCTTGGGATCGGGATTGGGAATGGGCATGGGAATGGGAATGGGAATGGGAATGGGAATGGGAATGCCAAGAGCCGCAACTCGTTGTCCTTGTCAGCTTTCTTGATTTGCTCATCGCACATTTCTTAATCGCCACAATTTGTATTTAGATCTCTGCTTGAAAAATCACAAGCAGCAATTTAACAATTCGACAACAGGTTTTTCGGTTTTTCGGTTTTTCGTCAGCATCTTCAGTTTTTAAGTATGAACATTTGTTTCCGTTCATTTCTGATTTCGTTTTCATTTTGCATTAATTTGCCTTGTGCAAACAAGAATTTGGTGTTTTTTTTTGTTTTGTCTTGTGCTTTAAAGTTGATTGCATAATTAATAGCAAGAACTTTAAAGTTTAGGGGAGTTTTTGTTTTTGTATGTATAGATCTTAATTGATCCTCTGCTGTTGTATTTGAACTAATCAAAAACTCGTGTGATAATTGCTTTAGAAAGTTTTTTTTTATCTATTATATATATATATATATATATATATATTTTATATAATATATACAATTTATCACAGATCTGAAAAATATTCTCTTTTTATCGAAACTTCACTGAACACTTTGATAAATGTTGAAAACGGTGCTTTTTTTTTGTAAATAGTTTTATGTAATCGCTTGTTTTGTATTCACGTTGATGGGCAAATCATTTAAGTCGATTCAAATTGAATACCTTTGATTTGTTATATAACGGTACATGCCTATTGGGCCCGAACAATAAACGCCTTTGCCACTAATACCAATCGAAAGCTCTCAACAAATGACTCCTCATCAAAAATCAAATCGAATTTACCGCAAATTATCTGAACACCTTGCACGCATATTGAAGATACTTATTGTGCCAAAAAGAAAAAAAGCCAAAGTAAATAAATATTTACTCGTCTAAACAAAAGTATTTGAAGCATGCAATGCATACGAGTCAGTAAATGGCCAATAAATAGACTTTTACTTTGGCGTCAAGTGGACAATTTACGTTTGATTTCGTTTTCGTTTCGTTTTCGTTGACGATCTGCTTTTGGTTTCGTTTACATCCGGCTGCTCGTAATATCTGGCCAGATGCTATTGATGGGCCCATCATCTACTATTCACGATCTTTTTTTTTCTTTTTTTGTTTAACTGTCATGCTAATTTTCGGTTGAGGCATTCACAACAGCAACAACAACAAAAACTTGTTTGATTTTTGTGCATTTTGGGGTATAGATTTATTTTTGGAGCTGTTTTTTGCGTGCTAGCTTCCAAATAGTTTTTTTTTTGTTGAGCGGAGGCGAAACACGTTTATTGCGACAAGTGTCCAACACTGAATAGAGATGCTCATCATCACTACAGCATTTGATGTCAGCTCGCAAAAATGCGTATAATAGATAATATTATGTATACGCCGCATTGGCCATATTTCATAAGCCTGGGAAACGAGTGTGTGCGTGTGTGTGTGTGTGTGTGAGAGAGTTTTGCGAATAAATCAAGCAGCTCTTCGCATCAAAAATGCAAGCGGAAATGATGCACCCCGAATGCGGCGTCATCATCATTCGAGGCGTTGCCCAATCTTCAATCTGCATTTGAATCTCTTCTTGCCTGCGGGCGGCAAATTGCAAATGCATGCGGCAAACAACAACAACAACAGCAACAACGACAACAACGACAACAGCGACAACAACAACGCCAACGCAAAAGTGCAGCATTGTTACTCTTGCCACGAGAGACAATGACACTGAACTTATATTATTTACTCGACGGACTCACCTCTTTTCCAAAATCCAAAAAAAACGGCATGCTCAACCGAATGAAACTCTTTCAATTGAGAGTTGCAATTTTGTTTTGTTATACTCTTTTCGAAGAAAATAGTATATTGAGTTTGTGCTGAAGTATGTAACGCATAGAAGGAAGCGTCAGAGACCCCAAAACTTACTGCCAGTATGCTTAGAATGACAAAACAAATTGATCTAAACATGTCCGTCTGTCTGTCTGTCTGTAGGTATGCAAACTTGTCCCTCAGTTTTTGAGCTATCGTGATAAAACTTTGCACAGAGACTTATTATTCAAAGCGACAGCACATTGGTCGGAACCGGTCGGATCGGACTACTATATCTTATAGCTGCCATACATCTGAAAGTCGGTTTTGGCCAAATATCCAATCTTTTCAAAGCTATCGCCATAAATTTCATTGTGCACTTGAACATCCTTATAACTCATCAATTTTTAAAATTTCAAATAGATTGAGCTATAATTAGCAAAGATATGCGTCATTAAATATTACCTAAAGGTTCGAAGAGTATAAAATTCCCCACTTGCTTTTTTTTTTTGAGTACAGATTGTCAGCCAGAGTGACGTAAAAGCCGTCAATAAAAGTGAATGCTGCGTGGCTTGTGTGGTTTATTTAAATTTGATCACACGCGCTTCTACCTTGTAGTTTATTTGAGTTTTTTTTAGTTGTTTAAGCTCTGCGAGTGATTAAGTTACCGGTTTGCCAATTAAACCGCGTTGCCTGAAATTCCAGCAAAACGGTTTTGCAGTTTTCAGTTTTCAACAGTCAGCCATCATCAAAATCCATGGCAGCATCCAATGCAACTTGTAATGTATCTGCCAGATACACATACGTATTCCAACAGCGTTGGCCTCATTAAAAAAAATGCTTCGTTACGTCTGGCATAGCTGTAACTGCAGCTTCTGATGAGGAGAGCAGCAGCAGGAGGTGTGGCCGCACAGATACACATACAGATACACATACACATACATATGCAGATAGAGATACATATACAGATACAGACATGCTCCAGAAGTCGCTTAGATAATTTAATCGCCAGCATTTGACTTGCCATGCAAATCATTAACACTTTTGCCAATGCTACTGCTCTGATATAATGATACAGAGTATATATGCCGAGATACATACATAGATACAAAGCGGGTTCGTTTGACATTTGAGTGGCTGTCGTCGTCTGTCTGAGAATGTTGCGACGCCTTTCAGAGCTTAAAGAAATTTTCCAGTTGCTTGACTCATCTTCAGCAATTTACAGTCTAACAGCTTTTAATTTGTATAAATTGATTTTATTTAATTTTAAAAAATCTGTATGACAATAATGTAAGACATAAATTTGAGATTGAACTTTAGTTGATCTTAAATATATAAATGAAAATCTTTAAATTTAGTTTGCCTTTCATCAATTGTCTTTATAGCATTTATTGCATAACATATAAGTTTTTTTCTTCAAATATATATATATATATATTTATATAAAAGTCTTCATGACAATAATGTAAGATATGAATGCGTGATTGAACTTCAGTTTGCCAGTTTTTTAATAATATATAAAATGTTGAAATTTGTTCATTATTTTCAGTATTTTGTCAAGCTTATAACATTTAAAAAGTTGTTATTTTGTATAAAGATTTGATAAGCTTACAGTTCTTTTATGATTTTTTAATATAATATGTTAGTGACACATTTTATGTTCCTTTATTATCAGTTTCAACTGTTTTAAACGAACATTAAAAAAATATAAATATGCTAAAATACCAACTAATATAAAATACAGTATATTCAACAAAAAACTTAATTCTGATTTAAGAATTTATAATGCAAAGTGAAAGTCGTGAGAAGTTAAAGCTGTATATATGTAATTGGTAATGGTTTTAATTGGTTTTAAAGATGCCAAAATAAATGCAAACTTAATTGAATTGCCCTTCAATCAAAATGATAAATAAGTTAATAAATAGACTACTTGTCGCACAAGCAGAAGGTCAATTAAGGTCACTCTTGTCACGCATATTTATTAGGAGACATGCAAACAGCTCAGCTCAGCTCAGTAAATAGATTTGCTAATGCTACAACAACAATTAATTTGTACATAAACAACTATCTCTAATGATTTTTAAATATGTCAACAACAAAAAAGAAAAACAAACAAACAAAGTTAATTTTTCGCAATTGCAAAGGCAATGTAATGCAGTTAATGGGTCATTTTTAGAAATATCCAACGGATTCTGCAGGCATTTCGATTTTGATTGCGTAACATCAATCAGCTGAATACCATTCCATAAATACACTACTCATTTGTGTCACTACTACTTGTAAATGTGCAGCTTTATGAAGGTCGACCTGTTTGGCCGCTCAAAGTGAAGCAAAAGGCAAAAAGCAAAAAGCAAAAAGCGAAAAGCACAAGCTAAAAGTTATAAATTAATTTTTTAAGGCAAGCAAAGTCAAGAGAAAACACATAAAAATCGCCATCGGCCCGGTTGTTGTGCGGGCATTTTTTTTATTTTTTTTATATATTTTAAACTTGTTTTGCAACGGCAGAAAAAAAAACAACAAGCACAGAAAACAGTAAACTAGCATATGCTGAAATTCCTGGCACTTCAAGTGCCAACTGACCAGCACAGACAATACAATATGACCCCCAATTGGTATTTGCTCAAAGAATGTGATTGCACACAAATGATGAATCACTCCAAATGAATTGAACATTGATTGCAAGGATAAAGTGTGTACTGCATATTACTTGCATGTCGGAATGCTTTTGTGCACTGAACAGTGAGTTCTTTCACTGCTAGATGAGTCAACAACATATAGAGTGTTCATTAACAAAGACTATCTAAATGTGCTCAAATATGAACGATTAACAAAACAAATAAGAGCCCACTAGTCGTATGAGTTTGAACAGGAGATACTCTGTAATTGCTTAAAATACACAATTTTCCTAATATTTGTAGACGTAATTCTACAGCACAAAAAATCAATAAAAAAGTATCGTAATTTCTACAATTTCTTGTATTTATTTACCTTTTAAAATATTTATAGAATTTAGTGAAGAAAAAAATACATTTTGTTCCACTCTGAATAGTAAATTTTCAGTAAAAATATTTTCTTGGATCCCAAAATGTTTCTGTTTATTTATTTATTTAATATCGACTAAAAACAGTTGATGCTGAAAAATAATTAGAATTTCTATTTGCAAATTTCAAAATGAATTAATAAATTACATTTATGGAAAATTGATTTTATATTTATTGCATAAGACACCGAATTATAGAAAATGAAATTATAATATAATATAATTTTATACCCCTATTTTGTACGTTTCTTTAATTTGTAGCTATTTTAGCTTATTTGTAGCAAGTCTTATCCATTTTGTAGAGTCTTCTATTATTTTTGACTCAGTAGTAAAAAGGCATACTTTTTTTAGAGTTACAATATAAAAAATTTTAAGCCACAAACAAAATTAAATTTTAAAGTTATATTGTAAATAAAAAAAATATTATCTCGGTATATTTAAATTGAAAATTTAGCTTAACAATTGTTGCAAAATAAAAATAATAAAAAAATGTATTTCTTAACTGTAGCAATTTTGATAATTTGTTGAAAGTTGTTTCCAGTCTTCTATTATTGTTTTCATAAGTAGTAAAAAGGCTAAGTTTCTGCAGACCCAAATGTTGACTGGCATACTTAAAAATACATTACACAGTGCCTTCTCTTATGATATATTTTTTTGTTTTAGAAATTACAATGTTTTTTGCTATTACACTTTTCAAGCAATCTACCTTACTTATAAACATACATATATACATATATATCCCTTGAAGCCTGCTAATCATAAGTCAAGTCATTGCTAGCTGCTATAATGAATACATAATGCTATCTTGGACAACAATAGTCAGCATCTTTATGGTCTACTATTTGAATTTCACTCTTCACTCTTTCTCTCTCCCCCTCTCCATCTCTATCTCTCTTCATTCTTCTTTCTGTGTTTCTGTTTCTTTTGCTGATGACACGCATTTTACAGGAGACTAGCTTCCAAATGTGAACAAAAATAACTCAGCAGACTAATTCCGTAAACACATATTTTTTTCAAAGAAATTCAAAATCAGTTTGAATCTGAGCTTTTCATATCATTTGGATGCATCACATTTTCTATGGAGCGCCCGGATGTGCCACATAGTTTCCACATAGTTGAAAGTGCTGTTGGCAAACACGCTTAAACTAAATAAACAAATGCATAAATAAATGATATACTAGCTGGGCACAAAACTGAACCCGCTCTTTTATATCATTTCTTTTATGTTATTTTAGGTATTTGTTTTTTTTGTTTCGCTGTAAAATTGGATTTTGTTAAAATGACATAACTGGTGCAGATGGTGTCGCTTTAACAAAAGGCTTATAAACTATTTCATTTAGCCATATAACATATAACATCAAACATTTTTGGTTGAGTTGCTAATTTGCTCGGCATTAGCTTTGCTAATTATCATTAAGACTGCGAGCGTTAATGATAATTGCAAAGTAAACGATGAGACTTCTTTTCGGTTGGCCGTTTTGCAACTTTCGATTTCACTTCAATGTATGTATGTATGTATGTATGCACATATGTATGTACGAATGTATGTACATATGCCTCGATTGACTGGCAATTGATGAAATTTTGTCTGCTTTATTTTTGGTGTATAAGCACGCTATCGATCACACATTTGGCTAGTTCTTTTTACTCGCATTGAGTTTTCGGCTAGTTGTTGCTTTCACCCAACATCATGATGTATTCATTAAGCCTTGACGTAACTTTATTGCCATCGGGCATCAGGCAGCCGACCGCTAATCCAGTCGACTAGTCGACTAGTTGACAAATTGCGAGTAAACATTTCGACTTTTTGCTAAAAATTTCACCTTGTGCGCATCTGAAAATGACACCGATAATAATTCAATTCAATGAATTCAGCTGGACACGATATCGCACTTTTCGAAATGACGTATTTGTAACGCAGCAGCAGCAGCAGCAGCAGCAGGTTGACTTTCTTTCTTTCTGTCAAAAGTTTCTTCTATTTGTTTTCTTTGACATGCGTTAATCCGACAACTCAATTCCAATTCCAGTTAAGTTGCAACTTCAACTTTAAATAAAAAACAAGACCGCTTCAACGCTCAACATTTAAATATTTGAGAAATAATACTTGCCACTTACTCAAAAGTTACTCTTGTTGGTTTTTTGGTTTTTTGGATTTTTTTTGTTATTTTCCCATATCCATTTGGAATGAAACTCGAATTCGTTTGCTCGTGATCATGTTAACTGGCTAAGCACCTCATCTCGGCTGTAAAAACTTGACATGCAAAACAATTGCAGTCTGGTTGGCTTATAAAAACAGTTGGCAGCACAGCGCTTTCCATTTGAATAGCACACCTCTATGTCTTGAAAGCTGAAGCTCAATATTAGTCAAACGAATGCCGAAAGAAAAGCAATTTCATATTATTTTTATGAGCAGTTAGGATGTTCAAGTGTACAAAGAAATTGACGGCGATCGCTTTAAAGTTGTTCGAGTTGTATGACAGCTATAAGATATAGTGGTCCGATCCAGCAAATTCTGACCAATGTGCTGTCCCTTTGCATAATTATTCTCTGTGCAAAGTTTCATCGCGAAAGCTCAAAAACTGAGGGACTAGTTTGCATACATACAGACAGACAGACAGGCGGACATGGCCAGATCGATTTGCTTTGTCATCTTAAGCATACTTGAGTAAACTTATATGCATTACAAGCATCAGCACAAAATGAATATAATGTTTTCTTCGAAAAGAGTACAACAATGTTATACAATTCTCAAATATCCTTAAGCGAGTAATGACAGCTGTCATGAACTTTACAATGAGCTTGCAAAATCCGACTTGAGAGAATCAACAATATATACTTTCCATAATTTGCAATTTCGAAGTCTTGTGACAGTGAGTGCTTACCTTATCCACTTTCGTTGATATGCGAGTAGTTGGGCAGCTGTCATCATTTCTCAACTTTCTCAACTAGCCACAGCCCACTGTTTGTTTTCATTCGCCAGCTCAATCTGCAGATTGCACTTGTTCAAATGTGAATCGGTCTTGTTGCAATTAATCTAATTTAATCTTGCTTATATTACTGGATTTATATTTATAGCCCGGCGCTGTTTGACTTTCTTATAGCACACGGCAATCCATTAGATACTGGTCAAGTATCTGGTCTGGTCGGTTCAAACGACTTTCCGGCAGTCATTGAAATTCCTCACCAGTGACTCAAGTTGTTAATGTTCTCTTCGGGTCTACGTTGCCGCTGCTTTGAATAAATAAGTTCATTTATTTGTATTGCTCTTGTGTAGCTTTGACATTTAACTTCACTTTTTTAATGTGCCACGCTTTGTATTTATTTTGATTTTTATTTTTTTGGGAATGCAATTCAAATTGATTTGAATTGAAGAAGCTATAATTGAAACAATTGTGCTTGACTATTAGAATTAAGTATACATTCAAGAAATTAAACTACTAAAATAACTGTGCACTAGTCAACAGAACTTAGACATATAAATATGTAAATATTAAATATAATTTTAGACCTAATTCCACAAGACAAATAATAAAGTGACGTCACTTTTACAATTTAGTTTATTTGCTTACATTTCCAATATTTAAGTATTTTGTTAAAATTAGAATAAACACTTCTGCTGCCAAACACAAATTTTCTACAAACTGAATTCGTATTAAAAAATATAAATCTACATTTTTATTTCACTCTGATTGAATAACAAATTTTCCATTCCAAGTACAAATTATTTTTTATGCATAAAAATTGTTTTTAACCTAATAAAATGTAATACTAGATTTATAAAATGATGACTTCTGGAAAAAAAAAATATATATATATATATATATATATATATATATATTTGTTTTGTAGCAATTTTCCAACTTTTGTAGAAATT
This sequence comes from Drosophila flavopinicola, assembly GCA_035042425.1. Taxonomy (NCBI): domain Eukaryota; kingdom Metazoa; phylum Arthropoda; class Insecta; order Diptera; family Drosophilidae; genus Drosophila; species Drosophila flavopinicola. The sequence continues at coordinate 139,161 of JAWNLL010000451.1, read as the reverse complement.
ATTAACTATTTTGCAGAGTTTGCAACTATTTTTCTGAATAAAAAAGTTAAAATTGAAATGGTTTCAATATTTCTAAGAACTTTGCTTATTACATATTAAATTAATTTCCAAGAAATTACACTTTTATTAACGCAAATGTTTTAAAAATAGAATTAATCTACAGTTTTCAAATCAATACAATCAAGCTAAAGCTTATTTTGAGCTGACCATAAGCATACATAGATTGTGCTACAGATAATATTATCTGCTGCTTATACTAATCAAGCATTAAATTGAATTTTTACGCTGCAGCGCGAACATAATCTCTTTATTTTCCATTTTCCCTTACGAGCAAGCAAACTAAAGCTCAGCATAAGATCTATAGGCAGTTGAGATAGCTCGACTAGGAGATGCCCTAGCTTAGAGCTCACCTGAAAAAAACTAAAGTGATTAACTAGCAAGTGGCTTTTGATAAGAATTTTAAATTGTATTAAAGTGTTGTAGCTTAAATAATGGATATTTTTAACCATGTGCAATAGCAATAAGCATTTAACATTAATTGTAGCAAAACTTAATTGTAACTTCAATTTTTTTATTAAACTATTTTGCTATTTCATTTTGTTAAGTTGTTTTTAATTAACTGCATATTAAAATTTTCACAATTTGCTTTATAGATTTGTGATCTCGACTAGAGCATCAACCCTTTTTTATACCCTGAACCCATTAAAAATGGGTAAAAAGGGTATTATGGTTTTGTGCAAATGTATGTAACAGGCATAAGGAAGCATCTCCGACCATATAAAGTATATATATTATTGATCAGTATCAATAGCCGAGTCGATCTGGCCATGTCCGTCTGTCTGTCCGTCTGTCCGTCTGTCTGTCTGTATGAACACACAGATATCAGAGACTACAAGAGCTAGAGACTTCATATTTGGAACATTATCGATAGCTCGTCCCTTTCAAAAGTTATCGATAAATTTCGATTTTAGACCAGCGTTTTTTGGATATAACTTACAAGTTATAAGAGCTAGAGGCCCCTAATTTGACATGTATAATCTCGAATAGCATACACATGTAACAAATATTTCACTTTTTGGATACCACCCCCAAACCCCCCAAAAGTTAAAAAAACCCATTTTTGAAGGTACGACAATTGTTTGCCCCAAAAATTTCAATATGATCGGACAATAAACACAGAAGTTATTTAAGATTTACCTTTCCATTGTGTGGGGCTCAGCGAAAGAGCAAGCTAACTGCTTAAACCGCTGGCACTGCTTGTACTGCTTGTACTGCAGCATGTGTGTAATTAAAAGTAGTACGAATGATTGTAAGGACTGGGTTCAGGGTATCTCTAGTCGGGCACTCCCGACTAGAGCACTCTTACTTGTTTTTTTTAATTGTTATACATATTTAACATTAATTAGGTCCTAACTTAATAGTACGCTTAAATTTTAATTTCAAACTCTAGTTTTGTTAAAACAAATATTTAATAATAAACAATTAATAATTAGCAATGTCAACTGATTGAAAGATTTGCAAACCCAATTAAAACATACTTCTTTTTCTTAATATTAAAAATAATGTTAAATAGTTGTAGCTTAAACAATTCAAATGAAACGTGAAGAGATTATCAAGCATTAATTGTCGTTAGTTGGATATGCAATAATCATTTCACATTCACCTAGACCTAACTTAATTTTAAGTTCAAATTTTTATTTCAAATTCTAGTTAAACGTTATTTATAGTTAATAATTTGTACATAAATCTTTTACAATTTGCAATGTCGACTGATTGATAGATTTGCAAGCCCAATTAAAACATGCATTTTTTTTTGTAATTTTAAAAATGGTGTGAAAGAGTTTTAGCTTAAACAATATAAATAGAGGCATTATCGCAACTTATCCAACTAATGGGATATGCATTAGACATTAATGGGGATTTGCTAATCATGCAGTGCTGTGACTACCAGCTGGCTTAAATAGTTTTTATGATGTGCTCGGCCTTGATAAGAGCCAAGCACAACTTTCAGTTGAGATGTGCAACACGTTTAATTTCACAATCTATTGATAGGCATTTGATGGTTTGATTTCATACTGGGTGTTAGAGAGCCGGGCAGACGAGTTGTGCGTGTGTGTGTATAAGCGTGTGTGGAAAACCGCTTTGCTCAGCGAAAAGTCGAAGCCGACTTTTCTTTTTTGAGTGCGTCGCATCAATTGACGTTGACCCAATCTCCAAACAAAAGTTGGCAATCGTCTTACCCTCGTGTTTTGTGTGTCGACTGCGTTTGTTTGTTTGTATGTTTGTATGTTTGGTTGTCCACTTGGCTGGACATCCGGCGGACCGATATCGTAGTCAGTAGTCAGCAGTCAGCAGTCAGTGTCGCAGTTGATGGCAACTTTCGCTTTTCGGCGCACTGCGATTAAGAAAGCCAAGGAGTCCGCAACTGGTTGCATCCATCCAACTGGTGCAATGTCAATGCACTCCACTCCACCGACACCGACTCCAACTCCGAATCGGTGACTTCTTCAGCTGTTTGCTGTATCTGCCAGCTAGCTTTTAATTGGCACTTTAGCTATCGCAAGTGTTAGCGCTTTATTTTGGCGGACAGGAGCAGCAGCTGCATTTCACCAGCCAATATGGCAAACCGGTGCCCCCAGCTCCACGATGAAAGTTCAAGCCACGTTTTCTGCTTTTCGTTTATTAACTGCATAAATGCTTTTATTCTTATGCCAGTGCTACGAGCAAAGAAATTCTCATAAATTAACGCACTAGTCACAATAATATAGTATTATTATTGTTTTTATATTTTATTAACATTTTATCCAAGTTGCTAATCACTAATAGTCATCTTTTCTAATAGCATTTTGAGAATACATTTTTTCCTTTTTAAACTATTTTATGTACTATTTTTATGTATAATACAAAAAAATATATATATCAAAACTAACACAAAAAAAAAAATAATTTCAAATAAAATAAAGCAAAAACATTGTAAATTACATCAAATAAAATATAACTTTAACTGAATAGAAACAAGTGGGAAAGGATTATCTTCAGCGTGCCGAAGATTTTATACTCTTTCGAACCTATAGGCAATTTTCACTCTGCCAACTGCACCACTGAAATTTCATAAGCTGTACAAAATCGTTTTGTCGCGTATCTTTTTTTTTTTTTTGTTCTAAAAATATTTAGTTTATTGCCAGTTGTATAGCAGCTATAAGATATAGTGATCTGATCCGGCCGGCTCCAACCAATGTGATGTCTCTTTGAATAATAAGTATATGTGCAAAGTTTCATCGCGATAGATTAAAAATCATGGGATATATGGCCAAAACCGACTTCGAGTTGTATGGCAGATATAAGATATAGTGATCCGATCCAGCCGGCTCCAACCAATGTGATGTGTCTTTGAATAATAAGTATCAGTGCAAAGTTTCATCGCGATAGATTAAAAAACATGGGATATATATCCAAAACCGACTTCGAGTTGTATGGCAGCTATAAGATATAGTGGTCCGATCCGGCCGGCTCCGACCAATGTGATGTGTCTTTGAATAATAAGTATCAGTGCAAAGTTTCATCGCGATAGATTAAAAAACATGGGATATATATCCAAAACCGACTTCGAGTTGTATGGCAGCTATAAGATATAGTGGTCCGATCCGGCCGGCTCCGACCAATGTGCTGTCCCCTGGAATAATAAGTGTCTGTGCAAAGTTTTATCGCGATAGCTCAAAAACTGAGGGACTAGTTTGCATACATACAGACAGACAGACAGACAGACAGACAGACAGACAGACAGACAGACAGACGGACATGGCTAGATCAATTTGTATTATCATTCTAAGCATACTGGCAGTAACTTTTGGGGGTCTCCGACGCTTCCTTCTATGCGTTACAAACTTCAGGACAAACTTAATATACTATTTTCTTCGAAAAGAGTATAAAAATTTAAAATGTTAATAGTAATTTGGCTAAGAATTATTCATCATTGCTATGCTTTTTTTCTTCTTTAATTATTAAAAAGTGACTATTGCGCTAAATTAAAAGTTTGTAGCATGATAGAATGATAGATGATCAAATTAATAAATAAATATATATATATATATATATTTCATGAGACATTTTGATTTATTGCTTGCATTTAGTTATTTTAATATTTTATTTATATTATAAGAACGTTTGGTTTAGTTTAACTTCGGGTCTCATTTATTTTGCATGGGTGTGTTTTTGGTTTGATTTGAAATTTTAGATTATTTTGAAGTTATGAATAAATGTCTTTTGGAGTTTAAGGTCTTGTGTCTTTTGCTTGTTTATTAATCCATTATGTGAATTATAATTAATATTTTGCTAGCCAGATCTGTGCTGTTGACGTTTTGACATCATCATCAGCCTCTGCTGCAGCAGCAGCAGCAGCTGTCATAGCTATGTTCTTTTGTTCTGCCACTGGCCATGATTTATATTCACAGTTGCTTAATTGAAAATACCTTGGCTTGTAATATCCGAATGGCCCAGCGAATTTCGCACGACAATATTGTTGTTGTTGTTGCATCTTGTCTTGTGGCCAACAATGCGAGTTTAGCATTCACACGGCATAAATCCAGACAAAATGCGAGGCTAAATGCAGCAGCTTATCGCCACCCCCACTCAACTGGTCCACTTTTTTGCTGTTGCTGTTTTACTTATGTTTTTTTTTTTTTGGTTGTTTGTTTGTAAGTGGCGCACCCGCACTGAAACTCTCAAACGCCAAGTGCCTGGTACCTGATGCCTGTTGCCTGGTTGCCTGTTGCCTGGTTGCCTGGTTGCACTTTAATTCAAATTGCAAATGTTAAACTTTTGATTACACAACGCTTGTGTGTCTCCAACAACAAGCCGCTGGCCCGCTTGGCGACATGGCTTTTGGGTGCGGCGCACAGCCCGGGGCGTATACGCAACTTCAGCAGACATTGATCTTTTGGGGCGTTGACATTGTGAGGCTCGGGTCCGTGAAACGTGACGTTACGTGACATGACGTGCGGCACATTCTGACCACGCTACGTGCGTGCACCAGCAGCGACGTCTTTAAATTTTATTCAGCTGGGCTGTTTAAGTGTTCAAGTGAACAGCAGCAGCAACTCCAACGATGACTGGCTGCATCGTCTTTTTGGCTGCTTCCAGCTCACAGTCGAGAGCCAGCGTTCAGTTGACACCTGCTTGGCTTGTGAATGGGCCATTGTCTGTCACATGTCAAATGTCAAATGTCGAAGGGCGTATGGGAAAACGCTGAGCTATGTACGTGAGTAAATCGAGAGCAGGAAGCGCCAAAGATAAGCCAGCAATTCTTGCAGCAAATTTAAGAGACGCTACTCTAGAAAATTAGCTTCGCAGAAAATCAAACATATGCTACATTTTGAATTTATATTATATTGTAACATACACAAAAATGACTACTAAATTTATATAAATTTCCAGTTAATGTTATCTGGGAGTAGTGTTAAAGAAAAGTATTTTCCCTGTTGACTTTCAAGTTAATTATATTGATATATGACATATATGTATATATTATACAACAAAGTTAAAGTAAAAAAACTAGCCCTACCGTTTTTGGGCCTCTATGCTACTTTCGAGTCCTTTTTAAGCCGAAGAATTTGTCTTTTTGATAGAGCAGTCATTAAAAACAAAATAATTAAATCATAAAGTTTGGAGTATCAGAAGTTTTTAAAAGTTTTCCTAAGATGAATTGCTATAAGTTTACGAAATACTTAGTTGAAGCCAAAAACGTGATCTTTGTTTGTTTTTGTAGTTATGCATTAAGTATACGTACAAATATTGAACATATTTGTATTTTAAAGATACAAAAAAATGTGAGCCTAATTTGTTTCTCTAGTTCTTCATAAAGTATATTTAGATATATATCATACATTTTGCTTTAAACGATACAAAAATGTTATTTTCGTTTGTTTTTCTAGTTCTACATAAAGTATACGTAAATTGAATACATGTTTCTAAGGCACAATACAGACAAGCACTTTGAATATTAAACATGTGACTTTTTTCGTTGCTTATTTATCAGATGTTTAATTTTTTTCTTAGGGAAGAACTTTTTTAGTAAGACTAAGTTCTATTTGGCAAGACATTAAAGCATTTATATACCAAATAAATTATTATCTAAGAGCATTGGTTTATCATTAATATTTTGATAATTACTAATTACTAATAATCAGAATCAAGATTACTTTTTCCATCTACTTTCACCTGCATTTTTTCCACTAGACTATTATTTATTTATTTTGTACCTACATGCGTATATTATCTTAATATATTTATTTAAGTCAATTATAATATTGAATGTATCAACTGCTCGTTTGCTGTGTTTCTCATGACCAACAGTCCGCTTCTAAGGCAAAATTCTCAGCACAGCAATGTAACTGCAGGCAATTACAGCCATAATAGGCAACTAAAAGCCGCAATGCTTCAATTTGGAGCAACAACAATGTGTAGTAAAAATATGTATGAATGTTTTTCTTTATACTCTTTTCGAAGAAAATAGTATATTAACTTTGTGCTGAAGTGTCGGAGAGCCCCAAAAGTTACCTCCAGCATGCTTAGAATGACAAAACAAATTGATCTAGCCATGTCCGTCTGTCTGTCTGTCTGTCTGTATGTATGGAAACTAGTTCCACATTTTTTGAGCTATCGCGATTAAACTTTGCACTCAGACTTATTCTTCAAAGGGACAGCACATTGGTCGGAATTGGCCAGATCGAACCACTATATCTTATAGCTGCCATACAACTGGAAGTCGGTTTTGGCCAAATATCCAATCTTTTCAAATCTATCGCCTTAAATTTCATTGTACACTTGAACATCCTTATAACTTATAAATTTTTAAAATTTCAAATCAATTGAGTTATGAATTGCAAAGATATACGTCATTAAATATTTTCATTTTTTTCTAATTCTTTATTTTTTCAAAAATATCACATTTGAATTAAATATTTCAAAAGAAAAATTCAAGTTTATATGATACCAATTCTAAGCACAAAAAAAATAAATAAAGCTTCGAAAAGAGTATAAAATGTTCGGTACGCCGAAGATAATCCTTCGGCACTTGTATTGTTTTTGTTTTTGTGCTGAATAGCCAGTTTGATTTTCAAGGCTAGCACAACGCAGGCTTTATGCAAAGCGAACGAACAGGCGAAACAACAGCAGCAGCAACAACAAGCAAAGAGTTACTGCAACAACAAGCGACAACTTTAGATGAGAAATTGCACATGTGTGTGTGTGTGTGGTGTGTGTGTGTGTGTAGTGTGTGTGGTGTGTGTTGTGTGCATTATATACGCAATCATTTTTGCAGGCGTAACGCAGACTTGCGGCCATCGTTGGTTTGCTTACATAAGCCAAGTTGGCTTCCAGCTGCAGTTGCAGTTGCAGTTTGCCGCTTTGGGTAGACTCGCAACTGAAAACTGAACAAAACGAAATATATGTGTATATATGTGCCACAGTCCGATTTGTGCCCCAGTGTTGCAACTTGTCGACATCATCAGCAAAACTAGCTGGCCATAAATTACGGTTTGGGGACCACCATCAGCAGCAGCTAGCAGCCAGCAGCTCCGTCTTTGTCTTCGTCAACATCTCGGCAATTTGGGGTAGCTCATTTAAACTGATTCTCGAATTTGGCTGCTAGTTTCGTGTTCAAGATTGTTGTTGCCTGTTGGTTGTTTGCTGTTGGTTGTTTACAGCTGCTGTTGTCACCCAGCGGCAACAGGTTGTTTGCTCGCCCTGTGTCCACCTGTCTGCTCCGTCCGTGTGCATTGCTTTTAATTGCAAATAGCGCTGGACTCAATTAAAAACGATTTTGGCATGCTTGAGCAAATCTTGCATTTGCCTCAAGTCCAAACTAAACAGTAAGTAGCTGTGCTTCTTTTCCACTTTGGCGTCACATCGACAAATTTGTCAATCGTCCGGACCAATCAATGCTTGCTGCGCTTTTGTACAATCTGAATTGTTGGCATTTTATTTGGTTATGTTTCTGCTCTGTGTTTTTTTCAGTGTTTTTTTTTTTTTGGTATGCAATTTGTACACATGTGTACACATATGCAATACTCGTTTTTGGGCCCCGTACGCAGCTGGCTGGCTGGCTGGCTGGCTGGCTGGCTGCATTCGCGTTTTCATTTCGGCATCGACAATAAAGAAATGTTAAGCAATGCGTGCGACAACACAATAACAACAACAGCAAGCTAATGTAAATTGTGGCTATATATAAATGTAAATTGCCAAGGCGTCCCATAAACAATTGTTGCTGTTTATACTCTTTTCGAAGAAAATAGTATATTAAGTTTGTGCTGAAGTTTGTAACGCATAGAAGGAAGCGTCTGTGACCCCCAAAGGTTACTGCCAGAAAAACAAAACAAATTGATCTAGCCATGTCCGTCTGTCTGTCTGTCTGTCTGTATGCAAACTAGTCCCTCCGTTTTTGAGCTATTGCAATAAAACTTTGCACAGACACTTATTATTCCAGGGGACAGCACATTGGTCGGAGCCGGCCGGATCGGACAACTATATCTTATAGCTGCCATACAACTCGAAGTCGGTTTTGGCCATATATTCCATGTTTTTGAATCTATCGCGATGAAAGTTTGCACTGATACTTTTTATTTAAAGAGACATCACATTGGTCGGAGCCGGCCGGATCGGACCACTATATCTTATAGCTGCCATACAACTCGAAGTCGGTTTTGGCCATATATCCCATGTTTTTGAATCTATCGCGATGAAACTTTGCACTGATACTTTTTATTTAAAGAGACATCACATTTGTTGGTGCCGGCTGGATCGGATCACTATATCTTATAGCTGCTATACAACTGGCAATGAATTAAATATTCTTATACAGCTTATGAAATTTCAGTGCTGCAGTTGGCAGAGTGAAAATTGCCTATAGGTTCGGAAAGAGTATAAAATCTTCGGCACGCCGAAGATAATCCTTCCCCACTTGTTTTTTCTACGTTTTTCTTGTTTAAATGGCCCAATCAAATGTAGCTCTTCACTCTGCCACTGGGTAAATATGCCATGACTTCGAGAGAACTCTTTGTGCCCGGCAAATGGCACACTCCAACTTATGCCGGATATGGATACGGCTTACGACTTGCGGCTTACAGCTTTGGCTATGGTTTTGGCTTTGGTGTTGGCTTTGGCTTTTTGGCTTGAGGGGAAAGCTTTTGTGGCTCAAGTATGCACAATGGCTTTTTGATGCGGCAAACCAATGTTTAAATATATACATGCATTCAACATATAGCTGATGTTTTTGCTTTACTCTGGCCACATTTCCACGTATCAATTAACTAGAGTCCATCATTATGTATATGATCAGCTATCAACTCAGTCACACACTTTTGATAATGTAATTTTAAGTGCACATGACTTGAGACTATTTTCCCATCAGAGTAAGAACTTTCACTTGGAATAAAGCAATGTTTAGCTCTTTGATAGTCTTGTTTATATGCAGAATCATCAACATGTGAGCAGCTATAATTATTATGATAATGATCAGCTATCCACTCACTCACACACTTTTTATAATGTAATTTTAAGTGTAGATGACTTGAGACTATTTCAAACAAATTCAAATATAAAGCTTAGTCATTTTTCTAAGTGCTAAGAACTTTCACTTGGGAAATCAAAATAAAAATGCAATTAAAATAAATAAAATTGTTACAAATAAATATTGATTAATTTCCAGCCGTTTGCTAGCCTTTTTTATACAATCATCAACTATGTTTTTTTTTTCTCCAATTCTTGGACAAATCTATCAAGCTGAATATATTGAAAATATACTTTAAAATTTTTAAATGCAAAAAATTAATTTTTTTATTTTTATTATTGTGCAAACAAAATTCAGCTTATCAAGCGTTAGCTTCCTGCTATAGCGCCTCTAATAAAAGAAATAGAAAACATCAAAATGTATCTTTCTAGCCGTGTTAATTAGCCAAAAGCCACATTCAACTCAGTGCAGATAATGATGAAGCCCAATTGATGTTTTAACTTTTTACTGAGATACAAATCGTTAATGTTTTCTTGTGTTTTTATTTGCCGTATATTTTTTTTAAGGTACTACGTGTAAAATTTAGTTTGACTTCGATCAATGAAAGACATGTGAGTGACTGTGTGTTTGTGGTGTGTGTGTGTGTGTGTGTGTGTGTGTGTGTGTGTGTGTGTGTGTGTGAGCCAGAAACCGGCATGTTGCTCACATACGCACAAACGGCTTCAAGCTACAACTTTTTGTTGTTGCTCGGTTAGCTTATGTAATTTTTTTTTTTTTTTGGTGCGCTGCTGACCAAAATCCGAATGCGTGTAAGCGAGATGGTAATATGTGTTGTTGTTGTTTTTTTTTTGGATGTTACCAAACTTTGGCATTTTGATTTAAAAATACATATACATAGGTACATATGTACATATATAAGTGTGCGTGTGCGTATATATGTTTCTTAAAAATTTCGATTTTTACGAACGAGCGGCAAAATAAACATATTTATGACACTGACTCAGTCGACTAGGCTGCGATTTCTTTTCTTTGGCCTGCATTTTGCCCTAATTGCTAAAAATGACTTTATGTAATGCTATCATACAAGTTATTATTGGCATTGGAGCATTGGAGCTGCTTCCTCATTTGCAGCGCCCAAAGCGACAACTTCTCATGAGAAGAAAAGAAAAAACTAAATTAACAAAATTAAAGTTGGCTGATGTTGAATTTCATTATATTGAAATTTGCATATGAATTTCATGAGGTTGTGTAACGTGTTTTTGTTTGCTGTTGTTGCTGTCTTTTTTTGCTTCTTTTTTCTTATCGACTGTATGCTGCAGTATTCGAGTCGACCTTCATGGGAATTTGTCTTGATTGAATTTGCTTTGATACTCTTTTGTCACGGAGGATTGTCTCCGCTATCTGTCCGTCTGTCCATTTGTCCGTCTGTCCATCTATCTATCTGTCATTGATGTCACTGTGTCAATGCTGAACGTACGTCAAAGTATCTTTACAATAACACTTCCGGCTATGACTCATACTTATATACTAATGTGTTACTCCTTTATTACCGTTACAGTTGCGGCCTGGAGCGGCCTGGCAAACGCTCTTCCTTCTCTGTGCACTGGCCTATTGCATCAATGGTAAGTTTTGGCGGTATAACAATGTTTTTTTTTTTATTATTATTTTTACTGCCGACTATATGCAGTCAGGCAGAGAAAATTCAATTGAAAGTTATATAAAGTAAAACTAGATATAATATTTAAAAACTTAAATTCAAAATGTCATTGAAAGTTAAAGTAAAACTAATGAAATTATAATATATTATAAAATACAAATTTAAAATTATATGAATTAAAGTAAAACTAATAATACAGAATGAAAAAACGTTTACATAAAAACAAATTTAAAATTTGATTGAAAGTGAAATGATTTAAGGTAGATATAATGTAAATGAATAACAGAAAACTAACAATATAATTGAAAGTCTTATAACTTAATGTAAAATGATAAAGAATAATATGAAATTGTAAATTATTAACTGAAAATCAATTTAAAACTTGTGTGAATTAAAGTAAAATAAATAGTAAAGAAAAGTAGAAAATTTCAAATAAAATTGAGAGCAATATGATTAAAGTAAAACTAATAAAGAAAAATAAAATATTGAATAACGAAAATTTACACTAAATTGAAACATATGTGAATTAAAGTAAAATGAATGTTACAAAATAGTAGAAAATTTAAAATAAAAGCAAGATTTATATGACTAAAGTTAATCTAATAAAAAATAGCAATAAAATATTGAAAAACTAAAATTAAAAAAAAAAATGAAACTTTAGAAAATCAAAAATAAAATTAAGAGTTTTATAATTAAAGTATAACTAATGAAATATAAAAATAAAATATTGAAAAACTAAAATTTTAACTGAATTGAAACTTTTATGAATTAAAATAAGACTGATGATAAAGATAAATATAATTTTCTAAAATTTCCAAATATAAATTGAATATTATTGATAAACTTTGCAGTTGCCAGCAGCGAGGGTCGAGTGGTTTGTTACTATACAAACTGGAGTGTCTATCGGCCGGGCACAGCCAAATTTAATCCGCAAAATATAAATCCATATTTGTGTACACATTTGGTGTACGCATTCGGTGGATTCACCAAGGATAATCAAATGAAGCCATTCGACAAGTATCAGGATATAGAGCAGGGTAAGCCAGACACGCCCCAATCAACTAAAATAGCCAGCCATCCAGCATGCATTATTTAATTAGTTATGAAATACTCAACTCAACTCAATTTGACTTCAATTTCCGCCTGGCTTCTGCTTTCACTGTCCGTCTCTTTGCCATCTTTCCGTCAACTTCCGCAGGTGGCTATGCGAAATTCACTGGCCTCAAAACGTACAACAAGCAGCTGAAAACGATGATTGCCATCGGCGGCTGGAACGAGGCCTCCTCTCGCTTCTCCCCACTGGTGGCCAGCAACGAGCGGCGTCAGCAGTTCATCAAGAATATATTGAAGTTCCTGCGACAGAATCATTTCGATGGCATCGATCTGGACTGGGAGTACCCGGCCCATCGTGAGGGCGGCAAATCCCGCGATCGGGACAACTATGCCCAGTTCGTTCAGGAACTGCGCGCCGAGTTCGAGCGCGAAGCGGAGAAAACGGGACGTACGAGATTGCTGCTGACCATGGCCGTACCCGCTGGCATCGAGTACATTGACAAGGGCTACGATGTGCCCAAGCTGAACAAGTATCTGGATTGGTTCAATGTGCTCACCTATGACTTCCACTCGTCCCACGAGCCATCGGTCAATCATCATGCGCCGCTCTATTCGCTGGAGGATGATTCCGAATATAACTATGATGCGGAGCTGAATATAGTAAGTGTGCACTGCTCTTCTCTCTACACTGAGGGAAAAAAGCGAACAAGTTTGACATATGTTTTTTCATTTGTTTTTTGAATATTAGTTTCTAATTTTAAAACATTTTATTTTGTGAATGCAAAATATCAAAGGGTATCGGACTGATGTATACAAATATAAACATGACAAGCCAAATATATCTTTCTATATATGTTATTGCTAGTGAATTGTCAATATTAGTTAAGTTTCCTTTCTCGAAAACAGCAAACATGCTGAGAAACCGTCCTATAAGTATACATAGTAAAATAAAAAGCATATCCTGATAAAATTTGCGATACGACAGGTTATAATTTTCATTGAGAATGTCTTTTTATTATTGATCAGGTTATAATAATCATTGAGAATGTCTTTTTTGGCCAAGGGAACAAAAGTTCCAGATTCAAATCACAAAGTTTAAGTATGTGTTGTTTTAATGAACTTGTAAGTTAGTAATATAAAAAGATAAAAATATGCAAATAATATAATTCACAGAAAAAGTACCTATATAATAGAATTTTTGCAGTCAAATATTAAGTCAACCACATATAATTGTAAGCCATGTCATATTGATATATATTTTATAATGTCCGATTGTTATCATTGAAAATATCAGATTGATATATTAAACTGTTTTGTATATAAAAACTGGTCAGATAGTGTACCATTTCATATCAATATTTTATTCAGTGTATATACTTATATAATTTTTTGTTTCCTTGTTGTTGTCGCCCTGCAGGACTATTCGATCAAGTACTATCTGAAAGCTGGCGCCGATCGCGACAAGTTGGTGTTGGGCATCCCCACATACGGACGATCCTATACGCTCATCAATGAGGAGAGCACTGAACTGGGTGCACCATCCGAGGGACCCGGCGAACAGGGCGATGCTACCAGGGAGAAGGGCTATTTGGCATACTATGAGGTACACTTAACCTGCCCATTGCAAAAGCAACGCATTACTCATGCAGAGGTTCCTCACTTGTAGATTTGTCAAACACTTAAGGATGATTCCGAGTGGACGGTGGTGCAGCCCAATGCAAACGTGATGGGTCCGTATGCCTACAGACGCAATCAGTGGGTCGGCTACGATGATGAGGCGATTGTCCGCAAGAAGGCCGAGTATGTTGTCGCCCATGGACTGGGTGGCATTATGTTCTGGGCCATTGACAACGATGACTTCCGAGGCACATGCAGCGGCAAGCCGTATCCCCTAATTGAGGCGGCCAAGGAGGCAATGTTGGATGCATATGGGTGAGTGGAACTCAACAATTTTTTACACATGGGAATATGTGAAAGATATATTATTGATTGCTACTAGTTGATTTTTGACTAGCAAGGAAAAATGAAAATAATCAAGCACATAGGAATAAAACAGAGAAATTTGTTTGTACTATCGATAAAACCAAACAAAACTCGATGTAACCAGGAACTTCAATAGTTTATATTCCAAATAATAAGTCTCTAGCTCTTATTGTCTCTGAGATCAGACAGACGGACGGACAGACAGATCGACTTTATGCGGTCGGAGTAAGGGATAGGAAACATTTATGCCTGTTACATACTCAATTATACACTTTTTATCAATTTCTAATGGGTTCAGTGTCTAGAAATATATGTTTCTAATTAAAATTATAAATTTACTTCTCCCTCTCTCTGCCACCACCAGACTGGGCATCAATGAGGTGGCAAAGCCAAGTGGCCCCCAGAAGCCATTGCGTTCCAGATCCCGCGACAACGGCAGCACCAGCAACAGAAATCGCCTGACCCCCAAACCGGAAGCAACCACAAGACGCTCGAGTGCCACACGACGACCGGCGAGCAGCAGTACCACACCACCACCGCCCAGCACCACAATTAAGCTGACCGAGGTCGAGGGAGCATCGCTGTATGTTGGTGGACGTGCCTCGACGACGCCATCGCCGCCAACGACGCCCGATCCTGGCTCCGATTTCAAGTGCGAGGAGGAGGGCTTCTTCCAGCATCCGCGCGACTGCAAGAAGTACTACTGGTGTTTGGACAGCGGTCCCTCCGGCCTGGGTATTGTGGCCCATCAGTTCACTTGCCCATCGGGACTCTACTTTAATCCCGCTGCCGACTCTTGTGACTTTGCGCGCAATGTGCCATGCAAAACAAAGAAGTAAGTCATCTTGTACTGTTCTCTACTCAGAGCAAAAATATCATGGAATTCAGTTACTTAAACTTACTTGTTATTCGATTAACTACTCACAAACAGATCGACAACCGCAGCCCCAATCAGCTCGACGACAACGACGACAACACCTCGACCCACCAGTAGCTATAATCGTGTGACTGCAGCCCCGGTGGCTCGTCCTGTCTACCCACGCATCACTAGCACCACGAGCACCACCACAACGACCGCAAGAACCACAACGCCAGCGGAGGAGCTGCTGGAATATGAGGAGGATGCCGACGAGTTGCCAAGCAAGTCTAGCGATGCTGAGGAGGATCCGCAGGTCATCAAAGAGCTGATCGATCTGATACGCAAGGTCGGTGGCGTGGAGCAGCTGGAGAAGCATTTGTTGCGCAACAAGGACGGTTCCATAACGCTCAAGGAGAACTCGGCCAGCGGTGCGCCGACAACACCCTCGACCATCAGCAAGTCCTTGTACGATAGGGTGCTGAGTCGACCTGAAGCGTTGGGCACATTTACACGTCATCGCCTCAATACGGTTAAAGTACAGTCCAAGGAAACAGAGTCGAGTAGCGCCACCGTCACCGGTGATAACAGCAACTCCAAATACTCGTCTGTGCTGCGTGGCAACAGTCGCCAAGGGCCGCAGAACGAGGGCCTCGAGAAGCTAACCGACTTCGATGGCTTCCATAAGGAGCGCAAACAATATGTGACTATCAATCGCAATCGTGGCGTAACGCGCGATGAGCAGGAAACCGACCTCAACTCGGACGATGAGACCGATGAGAGCGAGGAACAGTCCGAGGTCAAGCAGGAACCGGCGGAGACAACCAGGCGCCCATTCAACTCAGCCACGCCATCGTACACAAGTGTACGTCGCTCACGACCCACACCAACGTCGGCAGCGTCGGTTGAGTCGGTGACTGAAGCGGAACAACCCGTTATCCTCAAGGAGCACACACAGACGAAGCAGTACGCCACACTGAGCCGTACACGTGGACGCACCACGGAACGTCCGGAGAGCACAGCTGCGGAGACAGCTGGCGTTTCAGTTAGCTCGACAACGAATCGGTAAATACATTGCGAACAACTAACAACTAGCCAACACACACTTATTTATCTGTTTCTCTCACTGTAGCTACAAATACTTTGAGCGGACGCGACCCACAAAGAGCAGCGGTGCAGCGATTGTTGGCGTCGATGAATCTGATGAGGACGATCAGGAATACGAGGATGAGCCGCAGCAGAAAAATGTAACGGTACAAAGAAATCAAAGCAACACAGCAACAACAACAACAACAACAAATACACGTAAATACGCGAGCATTGGCCGCAGAACCACAACCACAACAACAGGCACAACAACAACAACAACACCAGATACAACAACAACAACAACTACAGTCACCGGCACTGAGACTGCCAAGGCGAGCACCACAACAACAACCAACAACAGCAGCAACAACAGTGTGAAAACTAATAACGTACTAGCAACCACACCAGCACCAATCACCACCCAACCACAACCAGAAATAATCACAACAACAACTACAGCCACTATCACTAACGAAACCACTGAACCAATTGAAAGCACTAGCATACCGCTCACAACGAGCAATACTAACATCCAAGCCACCTCGCCCACACCCACACCCACCACCACACCCACCACCACAACCACAACCACACCAACAGTAGCATCCACCACTATCCAAACACCAACCACTAGCATCGACTCTTTGAGCCTGGCCGATGGTATTAACGATTTGTTAGAGCCACTATTTACGACACTACCGCCAACGGCCAATGAGCCAAGCGATGCATCCCAGCTCCCAGCCCTTGATCTTAACATTAACAACCTGTCACAAGTTGCGCCAACAACAACAACAACAGCAACAACTACAACAGCCACCATAACAACGACGGAGTCTGAACTGCCAAGAACAAGTACCACAGCAAATAGCGAACACAACAACAGCATTGACAACGACGATGACGACGACAACGATGACGATGACGAAAGTAACAATGTTGATAAGCATAAGGTAACAACAACAACAGCAACAACAATTAAGACACAATCAAACAAGTACGCCGCCATTCGCCGGCGTGTTAACAGCAACAAGCAGAATGCAGATGCAGATGCAGTCAACGATGCTAGTCCCAATGTTGGTAATCCTAACGGTAGTGTAAATAGCATTATTAGAAACACCTACTCTGGTCGAAGGCAACCACAAAGAACACAACAACAACAACAACAACCACAACAACCTGAACTGACAACAACCGAACTACCTGTCAGCATATCTAGTCCAAGACCCTTTGGTTATCCCAGACGGCGTACACGTCCCACTAAACCACAACCTACCACAGCAACAAACAGCACTCTTAACGATAACCATAACGATAACCATAACGATAACGATAACGATAACGTAAACAAAACTCAAAACGATGACATTGCGAGCATAGGCAAAACTCGTCTATCCAAATTGGATAGGCCCAAGGTGAGTGCCAATAATAGTCAAGTGTTGTTGGACCCTAGCACAAGCACCCAACCAACAACGACAACCCAATCTAAACCAATCAACGCAACACGCACCCACAATAATGTAGCAGATGTAGACGTAGCTGGTAATGGTGGCAATATCTTAAGGCATGACGTAGTTAGCACCTCTAGTTTAAGTACTAAAGATGACGATCAGAGCATCAACAAAATTAAATATACATGGCGCGCCGCGCGTCTACCTTCGCGAGTTTCAGCGTTTACGCTCAAGACACCCAATGCACTCGACAGCAAGGACAAAGATTCACGTAGGTTTGCTGGCAAGCGTCTGGTGGTCGATGACGAGTCGTCACTTAACTTTCGGGGTCGCCACTTGACCTCAGCGGAGCAGGAGACAGACGATGAAGACATCGAGGCAACAACAACATCGCAAATAACATCAAGGCGCGGATATCAAAGCATTGGTCGTACTTCAAGCCGAGTTGGTGAGGCAATTGCCACGAACACTAAAACTTTTGCTCTTGGTGGCAAGAGTAAGGCAGGCTTTGAGGCATCAAGTCTGACAACAGTCTCGGAATCTGGTGGAGAAACGTCTCAAAATATAGGTAGCTCTGCTAGTCAATCAAACTCAGAGACTGAATCCGATCAAGCATCAATCACTTCTGGCAAACGAAACTATCAAAGCATCGGTCGTACTTCTAGTCGGGTGAATCAGGAAAGTCATACTTCTGCTCCCGATAGCAAGACAACAATCTCGGAATCCAGTGGAGAAACTTCTCAAAAGAGTGTTAGCTCTTCTAGTCAATCAAACTCAGAGACTGAATCCGATCAAGCATCAATCACTTCTGGCAAACGAAACTATCAAAGCATCGGTCGTACTTCTAGTCGGGTGAAACAGGAAAGTGATACTTCTGCTCCCGATAGCAAGACAACCATCTCGGAATCTAGTGGAGCAACTTCTCAAAAGAGTGTTAGCTCTTCTAGTCAATCAGACTCAGAGATTGAATCCAATCAAGCATCAATCACTACTGGCAAACGAAACTACCAAAGCATCGGTCGTACTTCTAGCCAGGTAGAACAAGAATTTACAGCCAACATTAAGACTTCTGCTGGCGGTATCAGGAGTAACGCAGACTTTGAGGCAACAATCTCTTCATCTGGTGGAGAGACAAATGAAAATATCGATCAGTCTTCCACTCTATCCGGCTCAAAGATTAAAGTTGCCATTGAATCCGACCAAGCATCAATCACAACTGGTAAACGTACTTACCAAAGCATCGGTCGTTCCTCCAGCAGGGTCGGACAGCCAAGCGATACCAACATTAAAGCTTCTGCTGTTGATACTAAAACAATAATCTCGGAATCTGGTGGGGAAACGTCTCAAAATATAGGTTCCTCTTCTAGTCAAGTAGACTCAGAGATTGAATCCGATCAAGCATCCATCACAACTGGCAAACGTAACTATCAAAGCATTAGTCGTACTGCCAGTCGCAGTGGTGTTGATGAACAGATCCACTATAATGCTATAACTCGCGACAACAGCGGCGCCCACCTCAGCGAAGGTCGCAGCTCCAGTTTTACACGCACACTGAGCGAATCCAACACGGTAAAGAACACTCAGCCCATATCACGCGGTGGGTACATTGCGGAGACAACTGTTGAGGATGAAAATATCGCAGCTGAGATAATTGACGATGAGCCACCGGTGGTGGCCCGTGGCAAGACAATTGCGCCCGCTTCAAATGATAGCCCCGACGACAGCAACACAGCAACGGAGCAGGACTCAAAGGAGATATCCACTGAAGGCGTATCCCTGCAAGACAAACTTGCCGTGAAGCTGATGTCAAATGTCAATGATGTAGAAATTTCCGAGTCTACCACCATTCCAGCAGATGTGAATGCAGGCACTGAGGATGAGAAGCCAACGGAATTGTCAACTAGCAGCTCTACTAGCAGTCCCACAACCGAGATTACAACGGAAAAAACAACCACAGAAGAACCAACAACCACAGTTAGTTTAACAACAACCACAGCAGCAAGTCAAATTGCTAATAAGCCAAACTCAAGCACCATCGAGAAGTTTAATCAACGCCACTCCTTGTTCCGCACCAAAACGTCGAGCAGTACAGAAACAGTGCCAGCAACAAGCGCATCAACCACCACCACCACCCGACCATCAAGCACCACCCGACGATCGCTTCCGCGCAGAAGAGGTAGCACCACAGCAGCAACAACAACAACAACCGCAGCAAGCAGCACACAATCAAGTGAAGAGGCTGACCTGGACATCAATAGCACCACGCCGCTTCCCAAACGTCGCGTTATTGTTAGAGGCAACTACCGACCACGCAAGGAGGGCGATCTCTCCTCTCTGCTAGCAGCGGATGAGCACAAGCGCAGTAGGTACAATCAGAATCAGCACCGCCAAGCGGCACAGGTGGTGGTCAATAAACAGGAAACATTGGAGGAAGCTGATAACACAGTCGCAGCTCCGAATAGTGAAGACATCAGCGGTACGGAAGAAATAAAGGTCGATGAAAATGTAACGCGCTCGAAGCTAAATAATCGTGGCTCACTGGGAACCGTGCGCAATCGCACCTCCACCCAGACAGAGTCCTTGGGCAATGGCATAACCCGCACACGCACCACTTACGTGCGCACAATTGATGCCGGCAAGGTCGTGAAGCGTGTGCACACCAAGACCGTGCAGGAAAAGCCAGCCGAGTATGAGTATGTCTACGATGAGGTTAGTGAGCCGACGGTCAGCACCACAGAGCGCACCATAACTCGCAATCGTGGCTCACTCAAGTTCCGCAGTAACGATCTGTCCTCATTGCTGGCCCTGGACTTTGCGACGCGCGGACAGCGCACTAAGACACAAACCCAGTCAACTGTGACGAAGACGCGCAGACGTATCTTGAAGAAGCCGAAGGAGACCATCGAGCACGAAGACGTTGAGGAGTTTGTTTATGAGGGCGACAGCGATTTGGACAGTCTGGACGTGGAGACAACAACCAGGCGAGCGGCAACAACCACGGTTCGTCCACGCACGAGACCCACCAGAGCTAGAACAACCCCCAGTACGACTACCTCTGCTGCAACAACTGAGCAATCAGTTGAACTTGACATTGAAGCAAGTACGCGTCGTATTGGGTCGGCGTTCAAGCGACCAACATCGAAAACAACCACGACGCCATCGACGACGGTTACCGCAAGCAGTGCACCACCAACCAGGCGTGTGCTGACCTTCAAGCGACCCATATCAACAACAACTACAACGAGTAGTCCAACAACGTTAGCAGCGGAAGAAGAGTCAACCACAGAGTCGCAACAGCTAGCTGCTAAGCAACACTTTTTTAAGCGGCTAAGGACAACCATTCCTACAACAACAGCAGCAACGACAACGACAACTGAGCCGGCTACAACTACAACAACAGCAGCAACAACAACGACAACTGAGCCGACAACAACTACAACAACAGCAGCAACAGCAACGACAACGACAACTGCGCCTTCAACAGCCATCCTTGAAGACGACTTAACAGACTTACAACGTCAGTTTGCAAGTGCACTGAACAGTCTTCAAACTAATGGTGATGTCTCCACAGAAGTAGCCGGTCAAATCAGTGAGCTTAACACGCAAACTAACTCAGATGAGAAGCTATCGCTGCCAATCTATCATCGTCGCAAATACTATCAATATGTCAAGGATTCGCCCATAACATACATTGATAAGGCTGCAGCGCCACCAGATGGCGAAAGCGTTGCAGTGAACATACAACAGCAGATTCATGATGTCTTCAATGTCAGTGACAATGGGACTCCCAGCAATTCATTAGAGGAGACTGAAATCGATACGGAGGAGGCTGAACATCAGATGGCCATGGAGCAGGCACGTGAAATCAATTCCGAGCTCAGTCATTTTTTATTGAATACCCCCGGGTCAGTGTAGGTCACCCGGGGGCTAAATCGATCGAAGCTGCAGATTCAACGACTGTTGCGGTTGATGATACTGATGAGCTAACCGCAGATATAGATGACTTGGACGAAAATTCACATCGACAGGGCAAAACGTTTAAGACCATGTTGACTACGGATGGCAAAAATGAAACCGCACAAATTGTACAGGTCTCGATATTGGATGAGGCACAGCGAGCTGAGGAAGACGCTCGTGCCTTGCGGATCTATACTCAATTGAATCGGACGCGCCTAAGACCAACAACCAAACCGTATTCAGATGATAACAAAACAGAGGAAGAGCATCAGATCTATAGTCTCTCTCAACGTTTCCGTGGCAGAGGCAGCGCGACAACAACGACAACAAACCCAGAGGAGGACCCTCAAGTAGAGACAACAACAACAACTAAATATAGTTCCTCTCAGCGTTTCCGCGGTAGAGGCAGCACGACAACACCCACAGCAAGCTCAGAGGAAGATAATGAGCTGGAGACAACGAAAAGAACGGCATATAGCTCCTCTCAGCGTTTCCGCGGTAGAGGTAGTTCAACAACAACCACGGAAACCCCAGAGGAAGATAGCGAGCTTGAGACAACAAAAAGAACTGCATATAGCTCCTCGCAGCGTTTCCGTGGTAGAGGTAGCACAACCACAGCAACAGCAAGTCCGGAAGAGAATAATGAGCTGGAGACAACCAAAAGAACTGCATATAGCTCCTCTCAGCTTTTCCGTGGCAGAGGTAGTTCAACAACAACCACAGCCAACCCAGAGGAAGATAATGAGCTGGAGACAACGAAAAGAACTGCTTTTAGCTCATCTCAGCTTTTCCGTGGCAGAGGCAGCCCGACAAAAGCCACAGCAAACCTGGATAGCAGCACGCGTCGTGCCTATGCCAACTTAAATAGGCAACCGGCAACACCTCGACCATATGCTGCCATCAATCGACCGGTGTCAACGGAGAAGCCAGCAAATAGTGCTGGCGATTCTGATAGCACAGACAGTGCAAATGCTGATCTGAGCGAAGAAACCGATGAACTTCAGGCTGAATTGGGTGATGAAAATGAAGATGTCGAGAATGAGGGCGTAACCACTGATTCGAGCCCTACGACAACAACTAATGTCGACACGGAGCAGATAACGCGTCGTCAGCTTTTGATACGTCGCCGGTTGAATGCAACAACAACCACTGCCACAACAACAAATGACGAGGACAATGAATTAGATGACGCCGAGAAAAGCATCAGCGTTCAGGACTCTACTACCACCGCAAAAAGCATTTATAAGTCCGCAATACGTAACCGCTTCAATGCAGGAACACGCACTTCAACAACAAAGCAAGACACTGACAACGAAGTCGATGAAGAAGAGGAGAGCTCTGGTGATTCCACACTTGGTGCCACAGGAACAACCTCTGAGAGACCCACACCTAATCGTAAGCTTTTTGTACGCAAACGCATAAATGCAACGGCAACCACTTCCACAACTGATAGTGGCATAGACAACGAAGAAGAGGAGGATGAGCAAAAGACTAACAAACTTAGTGAGTCTACAACTTCATCCACAGAAGTCAGCAGCGAACCTACTCCACGACGCCAGGTTCTGGTACGTCGGCGGTACAATTCAACAATATCCAGCACATCAAAGAGTCAAAGCACAGAAAGCGAAGTCCGCGAGGGCGAGGATGCATCAGGAGTATCAAGTACTTCCGGAGACAGCGTATCTAACGAGACAACCACATCAAGGCTTAATCTTCTGATACGCCGTCGCTTTAATGCAACGCTAGCCTCTACAACAACAAAGGCTGACACTAACAAGGCAGACGAGGATGCTAAAGAAAATGAGGATAGCTCTGGCGATGGTATCGAAACCACAACTCTAGCTACAGAAACCAACAGTGAAGCAACTCCCCGACGGCAGATTGTAATACGCCGTCGATACAATTCAACAATAAGCAGCACATCAAAGAGTCAAAGTAAAGAGAGTGAAGCCCACGAGGATGAAGAAGGTGTATTAAGTAGTTCCGGAGACAGCGAATCCACAGGTGCAGGCATAGAGAAACCCACAACTAGGCGTAATCTGCTAATACGCCGTCGCTTCAATGCAACAATAGCAAACACCTTATCGAACCAAATCAATGAAAACGAGGAACATGAGGATGAGGAAAGCTCCGGCGTAAAAAGTAGCTCTGCCGATAACGAGTCCGCCCTAGAAGCAACCACATCTCGGCGTAATCTCTTAATACGTCGTCGTTTTAATGCAACGGCAGCCGCTACAACAACCAAAGCTGGCATTGACAAGGACGGCGAGGATGGCACTGGCGTTGGCGATATTAAAAGCACAACTTCAGCCACAAGGGTCAATAGTGCACGACCTACACCAAGACGTCAAGTTCTCGTCCGACGCCGCTACAATTCAACAACATCCAGCACACCAGCGAGTCAAAGCGAGAACCACGCAGATGAAGAGAGCTCAGGGGCCGTAAGTGATGCCGAAGACAGCGAGTCTACAACTTCAGCGACACCACGAGTTAGCAGTAACCGACCCACGCCTCGACGTCAACTTCCCACACGTCGTCGCTTTAATGGAATCTCCTCAACACGCAGCTCGGCAACAGCAGTTACAACGCCGGGAGCAACGAACGCGGACGAGATAAGCACGCGTCGACCCTACGTGGCCTTGGGCCGCACACGTAGCCAGTTTGCAGTCAGCAGGGGATCGACATCAACCACCGAGTCAATAGGTGATGCCGACAACGATAACGAAAGCGAGGATGAGAATGAGAACGAGAACGTGGCGAGCATTGATGATGTTGCTGATGATGACGCGAATAGTTCACCAACACGCGGCGGCTTTTTACAAACTAACCGACATCGTGCTTTGATTGGTCCACGCCAAAGACAGTTCTCCACCACCGAGAGGAATCAGCAGCGCGAGAGCAGCAGCCCAGTCCGAAATCCACCCAAATTCGTGGCACGCCGACCAACAGTTGCACCAACAAGCTCCACAACGCGACGCAATATAGTCGCAATCAATCGTAATCTATATAATCGAAAGGAAGAGCAGGAAGATGACTTCAACAACAATGATGTGGAGGACAATGAGGAGGAGGACGATGAATATGAAGACCAGCCTAGCAGTAGCACAACGGCCAGCTCGATACGAAGCCAGTTACTTGCCAGTAGACAACGCAATGCGCTAACAGCAAAGACTCGGACTCAGACACAGACACTGACCTTAACCCAAACCCAAGCCCAAAACAAGCCCAGCGACAATAACGATAACGATGACGAAGACGCGGACGAAGACAATGAAGAAGACGAGGCTGATGATGATGATGATGATGAAGTCGAGGTATCAAAGAAAACTAACATTAACAACAATACTAAAACTAATTCGAGCACCGCACTAAACGTAGCTAGTCGTAATTTTGGCACACAACGTAGTAGTAGTAACAGCACCGTAGCCAATTATTTAAATAATCGTTTTAAGTTATCTAATGCTAACAAATACAACGACAACAAAAACATTTACACAAACACCAACACAAACAACAACAACCAAAATCAAGTCACTGTCACTGTTAATGCTAATAATAACGATCAAACTCAAGATGATGATAGTCTAGAGGCAGATATTGATATTGAGGAGAAGGATAAGAATGATAATAATGATAATGATATTGATAATGATAATGAGAGTGGGGCGCCCGAGCGTGTTATAAATGACTTAGGTAATGACGTTAATTCTAAACGACGTTTTCAGAATCGTTTTCAATTGAGTCGCACACGAGGCAGCAGCACCACCACCACCACCACCACAACAACATCAACAACAACACCCAGAGCAACAGCAACAACATCAGCAACATCGGCAAGCACACGTCGTTTCTCCTACGGCTCACGCAATCGCGCACAGGTAACTAAACTAGTCATAGTCGATGGCCAGTCGGCTGAAGATACAGACGGCAGCGATGAGGATGAAGATGCCACAGAGACAACGACAGCAGCCGCAGCTGCCGCAGCAGCCGCAGCAACAACTGAAGCAACAGCGACGTCAAAACCAACACTGAAACGCATACGCGTACTCAAATATCGACGACCCTTGCAGCCGATAGTTGATAGTAGCAATAGCACAGTTAGCAACAACACAACCAACACTGAGAACAACAACAACAACAACACAATTACAATAGCAAACAATAACACTGATAGCAATAGCAACACAAACACAAACACAACAAAACGTTTCCGCAAAATCGTGCGCAAACTTCGACCCGTTGCGACAGCAAGCGGAGAGTCGAATCAGTCAGAGAAGGAATTGAGTACTGGGCAGCAGCAGGCGGTGGCAGCTGAAACAACAACAACCACAACTACACGTAAGCCATTTAGGCCAAACCGCACACGCTTCGGGGCAGCAGCACAGAATGAAGAGGAACAGGAGAAGGAACAGGAGCAGGAACAGGAGCAGGAACAGGAGCAGGAACAGGAACTTGATGAGAACAATGACCTAGAGCACCAGTCGCGGAGACCAATTGATTTGCAGAGCCTGCGTAATCGACTCAAGAGTCAGCAGTCGCGTGGCGAGCCCACAGATGGTGTGATCAACAGTCGTCTTCAGGCTGGTGGCAATAGGAACAGCGATGACGAACATGAGAAAGAAGACAGCTCGGAGCTGCAGCGATTGCGCGATAAGGTCAAAGCAGAGCAGGCGCGTGGCAGTGGTGAGCAGGGCGTTATCAACGATCGTCTGAAGAAGCTGCTGGCCGAGAAGGTCGCTGCGACAGGTAGTAATGAGGAAGCTGAAGAAGTAACAGTCACGTCTTCGCCACGCCCGTTCTTCCGACGTAAGCTGGTGGCCAAGCGACCATATGCGCCGTCAGCTGTAAGCGGACCCACAAAGGCACCACCAGTCTTTAGCACCACACGAGCCACAGCGAAGTTTGTGCGTCGCAAGAACGGACGTTTCGATCCATTTAACTCGAGCGTGCGCAACCGCGGCGAAGGCTTTGTGCGCAGTGATCCCAGGGGTGCACGATTGCCTGGTACCGATCGCTTCCAGCAGCAGCAGGAGAACGAAAAGGATGGCGATGGCGATGGCGATGGCGATGACAACGACGATGAGGATTACGAGGAGCAGCAGGAGCAGCCACAGCCAGTGGTAAATGCTCGCCCGCTGAGCACTCAGTCAGCAGTGAGAAGACCCTTTATTCCCAAGAAGCAACAGCCTAAGCCCGAGCAGGATCAACACGAAGATGACAGTGACGAAGATGACGAAGATGATGATGAGGAAGAGGATAACGAGCAGGATGATCAGCAGCAGGAGACAGACCAAGCCAGCACGACAAAGCCCAAATTCAATACGCCACCCGCCTATCGGGGCAAGGACAATCGTGCACCGCCTGGCAATCGACCCAACTTTGCGCCCAGCGCCAGTGGCGCCAATGTGCCCTTCAATCCGCGCAATCGTCAGTTGAATCAGAGCAGCAGCTCCTCCTCGACTCCGGCTAATCGTTTCGGCGGCGGCAGTCGCACGCGTGTGGTTAACCGCCCACCTGGCGTTGCCACGCCCAATTTGACATTGCGACCCGTGGCGAATAATTATGAGCGCACCACTCCATTAACGCCACTGAAGCCAGCTCCATTCATACCGAGTAACAATCGGAGCTACGAGCGCAAGTATGCGGGTCCTTCGACCGAGACGCCCGAAGTGGCCAGCGAGAATTCGCTGATCGAGGACCTGAACATCGATGCGCTTAATGCGCGCAACAAAAAGATCTTTGACATCAACAGCAAGAAGCACACGACGTTGAAGCCAAAGGTCGTCGCAAAGGCGGGGGCCGAGCTAGAATCGGAGGTGGTCGAGACGGAGGCAGAGGTGTCCGATCAGTCCGATCCGCAGAGGCAGGGATTTGTGACAACCACACCACCAAGCACACCAACTACAGAACCAACAAGCACACTGTCAACAGACACCACAAACACTGATACCGGTACCGATACCTCAATCGATACCGATACCGATACCGATACCTCAACCGCACAGCCACCACTCGTGTACCATGCTAATGCTAATGAAGCCACAAACATCTCTTCACTCCCACAGGACAAAACGATAGCGATATTGTCAGCAACGACAACGACAACGCCATCGCCGCCGCCAGCGACGACGCTGCTGCACGTCTTCACGCTGCTCGAGGGCGAGGCGGACGAGCAGGAACAGGAGCCTACGGGGCGACCACCGCTGGGCAGTAAGACCACCGCCGTGGAGCCCAAGCACAAGCTTATCGAAATCAATCGCATTGTCGAGATCAACTCCAAGCAGGCCAAGTCCGCGCAGCGCAAGTCCAAGGCCAATCAGGACTTTGGCACGCTGCGCGTCGAATCGCTGCCGCACGTGGAGCAGCTGGGTGAGATTAGTGTGGTGAAGTATGTGCATCTTGTCGATGGCAGTGCCATACAGATCAACGATGGCCACAGCACCGTCGCTGACTACACGCCCACCGAGCCCACCGTCTCGAAGAACTCCGCACCTGTGCGTAACAGTCTGCCACAGACCGAGACTGACGTCGAGCTGGAACGCAGCGGTAAATCGCTGCTACCGGAGGTAATCAGCGGTGCCTTAGAGACATCGACAATATCGCTCGAGGGTCTGTTTGACTCGGCGCGCAAGGCCAAGCAGCTGAGCGTGAATAGTTTGGATGTGGAGGAAGCGAGCAGCGAGCTGCCGCAGGAGATAAACAGCACGGTGCCGCCGACTGCGCCGGTAGCACTACCAGCCACATACGTAAGACCCATTGTACCCCTACTGCGTCCCGAATCCAATGAATCCTCACCCCTAATCATCTCGATAGCCAATCTCGACAAGGTCATACTAAGCAAGGTGCAGGCGTCGGCCGAGGACACCAGCAGCACTACCCTGCTGCCAGCCAGCACTACCGACGCCCCCGACTCGAAATCGGCCTTCTCTGTGCGGCATGCGTCCGTGTTGCAGGCGCCGCCTAATCAGCTGTCGCAAGGGGCCGATAAAACAAACAGTTATACAGCCACAACACTAAGCACACTTACAAACAGCGCCATTAGTGGAGACAATACGCTTAGCGAAACACAAACACAAACACTTACAAATAGTACTAGTAGCAGCAGCATTAGCGAGCAAATCAGCTACAGCACCGAAACGCATGTGGTGCGTAAAAAGAAGGCGCGCCGTGGGCGTGGCCGGCGATTGCGCACAAAAACAACAGCAACAACTCCAACAACAACAACAACAATCACAGTGGCGCCTTAGAAGTGCTGCAGCACTTACAAAACGTAGTTAGTTATTTCTAGTCTTATTTTGTACAGAGACAAAAGCATTAAGTTTAACATTTAACACATTGCCGCCCCCTGTAAATAATTGGCTGCGTGGCTTTGTCACTCAATGAAATTGATGCAACTTTTTTTTCTCCTTCTTTTTTCGCTATACAACTTTCCAAATTTTAAACGACATACACAAAAAAAAAACAAAAAACTGCTGCTTTTTGTGCCGCTTTTTGAACACTATAAAAATGCGTATTCTTCAAGCTGCCATACATAATAACAATAATATACTACATGCACACACATACTTACACACACACACACACACACACACATACACACCTACATACATACATACAATCCCACACAATCACACGCAGTAATGAAAATGCAAAGACTTTTCCAATTGGTTCAATCAAAGCTTTAACGATCCCCCAGCGGAAGAGCTGTTAAAAAAAAAACAAAAAATAAAAACAATTTTTTTTTTATTTAATTCCCATCTTTTGTTCTTTCTGTTTATCGATTTTTTTTTGCTTTTAACAATGCGATTCTTAAATATCTATTTTTTCTCTTTTGAAATTACTGTAAGTTTATTGCAATTAGTTTTAGTTGTACAATATTTATGCACAAAAATAAACCTAAATAAACCCAAAAACAAAAACACAATTATTTTATATACAAAACAACAAAACAGCAAACACAATTTGTAGTCTACACCCAAAAACAATATACCCCATATACTACTGTACAGATATGTATATATATATTATTACTCAGGCTGCCACCTGAGCAGCTCCAATCACTTTTGGATAAAGGAATTTGCAATAGGATTTACACACAAATGCATCGAAAATTTGTTTTTTATGCACCACTTTTTTTTAATTTACAACTTTTACAAGTAAGCTGATTTAATTTGTGCATATTTTTTTTCGTAAACACTTTAATCACAACATCAATATAGGCAAACATCAATAGTTTCAAACGTCGCGCAGTAAAAGTTTGCCACACAGTAAAAAAAACTACGTTGGTTTACAATTTTATTCACAATTTCAAAATATATTGGAAATAAAAAAAAATTTATACAGCTAAAAATTAACTCCAATATCTAAATATTTTTTGAAAAAGTGTAGAATTTAAAACATAAAAGTTTCTTATCATTGACATACAATTTATTATTAACTTACAAGTTTAATTGCTGATAGTTTTAAAAGTTTCGAAAATGTATTTTTTTTAAGTGTTCATACGCTCATTGTGCCGCCGAATTTTTCAAAGTGTAAGTTCTTCGAAACATCAACCATTTATACACATAGAGAAATTTATTTCGTTCCAGTCATAAGATATTAAAATTTTTTTTTAAAAACATCAATCTTTTTATTAAGAAATAAACCTGCATATTAGTTTGACTTCAATAGTAAATCCAGACGAAGTTTGAAAAGTCGCTTAGTAAAAGTTAGCTGAAATTAATGAAAATTAATATTGACTCATGCATTTATTTATAAAAGAGTTTTACACGCTTATTCGGCTTTCCACAGTTTTTCAAAGTGTAAACATAATCCGAATTTATGCATATAGATAATTTTTACATATATCAAATTAATGTGAAATAAGTTCAAATGTTGCTGAAAGTTTCGTGACTAAAACCGTTGCATACGTTTCTTTTCAATTTCTTCAGATATGCATATCGAGAAAGATATCTTTCATTGCAGTCAGTCAGTCATAAAAGCTGTGCCGCTCTGAATTTGAATGGAATATGAAAATGAAAATGAAGAGTCAGCAGCTAAAAGCCATTGAATACAAAACGAGTCCACGAGTTGGC
Organism: Drosophila flavopinicola; assembly: GCA_035042425.1. Taxonomy (NCBI): domain Eukaryota; kingdom Metazoa; phylum Arthropoda; class Insecta; order Diptera; family Drosophilidae; genus Drosophila; species Drosophila flavopinicola. Next base: position 108,539 of record JAWNLL010000451.1, on the reverse strand, counting down.
AATAATGCAGTTTGGCATGCACTTTAGAGAGCATTGCATGTAGATTTGCCACATTTGCCAGATTTGCATATACATATGCACAAATGTTTCGCAATCGCAATCGTCTTTGGCTCCTGAGCCGCAATGATAATTGCTCTGCTGCTTGAATCACGTGCTAAGTTGCAAGATATACCAGAAAGAAAAAAACAACAAGTGGGAAAGGATTAATTTCGGCTTGCCGAAGATTTCATACTCTTTTCAAACTTTTAGACAATCTTCACTCTGCCAACTGCAGCACTTTCATAAGCTGTAAAAATTCGTTTTATGGCCTTTATTTTTTTTTTGTTTTAAGAACTGATATCATACGAATTAAAATTTTTCTTTTGAAAGATATAGTGGTCTGATCCGGCCGGCTCCGACCAATGTGCTGTCCCTTTGAATAATAAGTCTCTGTGCAAAGTTTTAACACGATAGCTCAAAAACTGAGGGACTAGTTTGCATACATACAGACAGACAGACAGTCAGACAGACAGACGGACAGACGTAGATGGCTAGATCAATTTGTTTTGTCATTCCAAGTATACTGGCAGATACTTTTGGGGGTCTCCGACGCTTCCTTCTATGCGTTACACACTTCAGCACAAACTTAATATACAATTTTCTTCGAAGAGAGTATAAAAAGTGTAAAACAATAAAAAGGCTAACAGGTTAAGCCAAGTCGTAAGCGTGAGAAACCGAAATAAGTACCAATAGGTACTGTTGCCAAGGCAATCGGGCCAGTAAACAAAGCATATCGTGTTTTTTCAAGTGCCTGACAGATTTTCATTTGCGGAAACTTTTCTTTATTTTTTTGTTGATGTGGAGCATGTCAAAAGTCGAGTGTGTGAGCCCATGAAAATCAAATTACCCAAGTCATAAAACACAATTTAACAAACACGACAGCCGCAGCATAGCAATGAAAAGTTTTATTATTTATGTGACTGCCTTCGCTTGACTTTTATTTATTTGTATTTATTTTTTTGCGAAAACTTTGTGTGCTTAAATGCCAACGTGCAAAGCTGAAATGTATTGCGGCTTGATTGGACTTACCTTAAAAAAAAATATGCGATTTTTTGTAAGACCCAATTTTTGGCTTTTATTTAATCATTTAATTTTTGCCAAAACTTTGTTTGGCCTAGACTCAACTATAAAACAAAAATCTGATTTTAAATATGCCAGTTTTGACAAGACTTAATTCTTGCTGTACCACCTTGGTGACCCACTTTAAAGATTCATATTTCAAAAGCAGGCCACAACCTTCAAGTATTTCGTTTCGCATTCCTGGCCATGTGACTACCATATATATGTAAATATATATATATCTATATGTATATAGCCTGCTAAGCGTATCGATTCGCCCTTTGGCAATGCTGTGGCTTTCACTCACATGTGCCAGCTGGCCTGTTGGCTGCTTTGGGCCACTTTAGTTATTGGCATCAACTTTCTCATCGCTCGATGACGACGCCCTATTAACTGGCTTCTGCCTGAAGCTCAGCTCGCAGCGATCGCAGCTTGCACAATATTTAATTAAAGCTAACCAGTTTGGCATGCAGCAGCAGCAGCAGCAGCAGCAGCCTCAACTTAAGCTTTAGCTAACAGCCAATCATAAAAAAAGCAAAGCTGCGCATCTTTTTTTTTGCTTTGAAACAGCAATCTTATGCAATCACATTGGCATGCAGTTTTCAGTTTCAGTTTCAGTTTGAGTTCCAGTTGTCGTTGCCAAAAGAGCAGCTGGCTCATCTTCACTTCATCTTCAGCTCGATCCGTTGCGTAAGCTGGGCGTGCCTGGTGAACGCATCTCAGCGACATTGGCATTTAAAGAGCCCCCACACAAGCCTCAGTGCCGACTCACCGTATGGCCAACGCTGCGTATGACTAATTTTCTCTCATATTTGCTGTCAATGTCAACAAGAGCTGCGCCGCCAACACAATGCCAAGAAACTGGTACCAAATTGTTGGCATTACAGATTCTTCTATGTGTACTCATACATATGCATTATCTCTGACATTCTAACGTCCTTCAATTGAAATGCCTGACTGCATTTTTGCGATGCAGACAGCTGGAGTGTTTATATGCATATACATTTATTACATATGACACCTGAAAGTTGATAAAGTTCAAATTTAATTTGCGACATGTTTAAGTCATTTGTATACACAGTCAAAAATATGAACCGGTTTTTGCAGTTTGTAAACAAAGTTTTCAATATTACAAAACTGAACGAAAATTCACAATTTAAACTTGTCTCCAGTAGGTACAGTCGAACTTCTCTAACACGAATCTCCGTTACACACAACAACAACAAAAAAAAGTCCAAGTTAAAGAAGCTCGACTGTATTTACATCAATGACAATGGAAAACATTTTGAATGTATGCCATTCAAATAAAATTGTTTACTGTGTATTGCTAAAATGCAATATTCCAAATTCAAATTTCCCGCCAGAAAAACACTTACACACAAAACAAGACCTAACCATTTATTGCACAATGTAGAAAAGAATTGTTAGTAGTTTGTTGTACATATGTTGATATGCTGAGTAGAGTGATTATAATATTATTAATGCTAATTGATTGATATACATATTTAATATACACATGTACCATATACAAATGATGTAGCTTGCTTTTAGATTGCTGTTGACTGCAAACTGCACAACGCGGATACCAAAAACAAATTGAGCTCAAATTAAAAAACGCACAACAAAAATCACACACACACGACCAAGCACAAAAGCAAGCAAGTTTTTGAGATGAAGACAACAACGATCGATGAAATCTAAATAAATCAATTTGTTAACACTTCTTTGACATGAATATTGTGTTTCATTTCATGTGCCAACCAACCAACCAACCACAACTCGGATGGATCGACTTCCAACTGGCAGCTGCGCACACAAACTGTGCCTTCCACAGCAGCGGCAGCGGCAGCGGCAACATCGAATTCGAACTCGAATGCTGCTGTGTCGCGTCGTCCGGTGCTGAGCGTGCGCAGGCGCATTATCAACACGCCGACATTGTCGGCATCATCTGAGCCGAGCACGCAAATTGCAGAATCCACGACGACGACGACCTCTAAATTCAATCGGCTGCGCAGCAAGTCGGCGGCAGCGGCTGCGGCAGCGGCAGCGGCAGCGAGCACAGCAATTACAACAACGAGCAAAAACAGCAACAGTTATCTGAGCAAGCTGAAAACGAAAAGCGCATCGGCAACCGCAGAGCCAGCAACATTGCCGCTGGCAACATTGTCCCCAGCAACGGCCAACAATAACAACAATGGCAACAACAACAACAAATTCCAGTCAGCCAGCTATGCGCTACGCCGTCAGTTTCAGACGCGTCGATTGACAACAACGGCCGCCCCGACAAGTGCCGATGAGAGCGGTAAGTTCGAAATGTTGCCATCAAATTAACAGCAGCAGCAACAACAACATGCTGCTGTTCGTTCATGTCTTGCGATTGGGGGATCCCAGGGATGCATCCCAGTGTCGACGGGTTATCCGGTTGAAGATATGAAAGAAAATAACTGAAACTCATTGACACCGGTTCATGTTTATGGGTTAACTGGTTATCTTACGTAAAGCACTTTGGTAACTACGAAAAAAGAAATACTTAGCTGTGTAATTGCACCCAGTTATATTTGTACAACAATTAAGCACAATCGAAAGGTTTTCTTTTTTAAATATGCACGGTATAGTAAAGTTGAGGCTCATAGCATATGAGCATATGAGTGTTATATTTGATCAACATTACCAAGTAACTCATGCATTCAGACCTTACTTTTATTTCAATTGCAAAAGATTAGAGTTGACAATTCTACTTACTATCTTTCGAAGTATCAAATTAGAGTTGCTAAAAATAGTTAAGAAATAAATACAAATATTTGTCTCGTTTATATATACCTAGCACATGTCTAGAAACATATAACAACAAGTGGGGAAAGATTATATTCGGCGTACCGAAGATTTTATACTCTTTTCGAACTTTTAGCCAATTTTCAGTCTGCCAACTGCACCACCGAAATATTTAATGACGCATTTCTTTGCTATTTATACGTCAATCACTTTGAAATTTTAAACATTGATGAGTTATATGGATGTTCAAGTGTACAAGGATATTAAGGCGATATATACAAGACCGACTTCCAGTTGTATGGCAGCTATAATATATAGTGGTCCGATCAGGTCGGTTCCGACAAATGTGCTGTCCCTTTGAATAATAAGTCTCTGTGCAAAGTTTTATCATGATAGCTCAAAAACTGAGGGACTAGTTTGCATACATACAGACAGACAGACGGACATGGCTACATCAATTTGTTTTGTCATTCTAATCATACTGGTAGTAACTTTTGGGGTTCTCCGACGCTTCTTTCTATGCATTACAAACCTCAGCACAAACTGAATATGCTATTTTCTTCGAAAACAGTATACAAATTATCTGTTGATTAGTAACAGCTATTTTTCATAATTTTCTCATCAACATAGATAAATAAAATGGAGTTAATTTCAAAGAACTTTTTTTTGCCATCTGACAGCCATAGAAAATATTTGACAATTACTATTTGGCTTGTTTGCTAGAAAATTGGTAATAATAATAATATCCACAGATATACAGAATTAATACAAAGACCAATTCAGTAAAAAGAGATATGCCATATACAATTTAGACCAGTTTTGACAAAATATTTCTAGGGACTTAAGAGCTTTATCACGTTAGGATACTTTATAAAAAAGCCGAGATTTATAAGTGTTTTAGATTTAAATGTAGAATTTATATAGAAGTCAAACCGTGACCAAAAAGCCTTCGAGATCGAAAGTCTAATCAGTTTTTACGAAGTTCCAAGGACTTATACTTAATTGAATGAAAATAGTACCTATACACTTATATATTTGCAGTGTTTGAGTTTCAATAGCTTTAAGACAGTTTTGCCCAAATATAAAGCTTGCTGCTGTCAAAATTGTGTTTTATGTTTCTGCAAACTGAATTCGAGGCATTTGTTCGCAACATTTTATTACATCCAAATTATAGAAATACCCATTATTATAGCCACAGATGTGCCGCGCACACAGAATCCGCTATTCAAGCGGCGACTTACGCTAACATCGACAACAAACGCGCCGAGGCCGGCAACGACGGCGATATCGATCGAGACGACGACGGTCCTGTATGGCATCGAGGAGGATGAGGATCAGGTGGCCAAGTCCAGCATACACACAAGTCGCTTCAATCAGATACCGGAACAGGTGCGGCCACGTGTCACCTTCGACCTGCCCACCACAACCATCAGCAGCGGCAGCAGCGGCAGCAATAGTAATCCTGCCACAACCAGCTCAGCGGCGCCTCCTTTCATGACCAATAGCACACGTAAGTTTTTATTTCCACACACTGAGCAAACAAAGCAGTAATCTAATAGCACAAATATATTTTTCAAACAAGCACAAGTATGTAACAGGTATAAGGAAGCATCTCCGATTATATAAAGTATATATATATTCCTGATCAGTATTGGTCTAGCCATGTTTGTCTGCCTGTCTGTATTTATAAGCACGCGGATATAAGAGGCTATTATAGGTAGAGATCTCATATTTGGCATATAAGCTCTCGTAGTCCCGGGACAGATCAAGTTTATTTCATTTTTATCGATAACTCGTCCCGTTCAAAAGTTATCGATAAACTTAGATTTCATACCAGCGTTTTTGGGCTTTAACTTAAAAGTTATAAGAGCTAGAGCCACCAAATTTGGTACGTAAATTCTCGGATAGAATATACATGGTACAAATATTTCACTTTTTGTATACCACCCCCAATGCCGCCAAAATATTTCACCTTTGGGATGCCACGCCCGATCCCCCCAACAATTTTGAAAAATTTGACCTTGCAATTGGTTTTGGTTACACATTTTATTGGCAATTGTATTCAAAATGTACAACAAATTTCAATATGATCAGACAATTAACACAAAAGTTGTTTCAAATTCAATTTTCCAGAGTGTGAAGTTCAGTAAAGAAGCACACTCCATGGGTAAACTGCTTGCACTGCTTGAAGCGTGTGTGTTTGTGTGCATGTGCACTGATAGGTAAGATTAAGTGAATGTAATGTTAGGTTCAGGCTATCTACTAGTCAGGCACTCATGACTGGAGCACTCTTACTTGTTTATACATTTATTATTCATCAAAATTAAAAATGTTTTTACTCTTTTCTAAGAAAATAGTATATTAAGTTTGAGCTGAAGTTTGTTACGCATAGAAGAAAGCGTCGGAGACCCCTAAAAGTTACCGCCAGTATGCTTAGAATGAGAAAACAAATTGTTCTAGCCATGTCCGTCTGTCTGTCTGACTTTATGTATGCCAACTAGTACCTCAGTTTTTGAGCTATCGCAATGAAACTTTGCACAGAGACTTATTAATCAAAGGGACAGCACATTGGTTGGAACCAGCCAGATCGGACCACTATATCTTATAGCTGCCATACAACTGGAAGTATATATCCGATCTTTCAAAGCTATCGCCATAAATATGTTTGTACACTTGAACATCCGTATAACTCATAAATGTTAAAAATTTCAAATCGATTCAGTTATAATTAGCAAAGATATGCGTCTTTAAATATTTCGGTGGTGCAGTTGGCAGAGTGAAATTGCCTAAAGGTTCGAAAGAGTATAAAATCTTCGGCACGCCGAAGATAATCCTTTCCCACTTGTTTTAAATAACATAATGATAAGTTTGTGAATTAAGATTGTGTTTTCTTTTCTTGCATTAATTATGTACGATTACTATCCGCAGGTCGTCAGCTGATACCACGCCCACGTCGGCCGCAGTCCGGCTCGCCCCAAGCCGGAACAACAGCTGCATCCGTAACGGCCGCTTTGTCGCCGCCGGCATCGCGTCGCCAGCAGAGCCGCCGGCGTCCGCACAAGTACATCGAGGTGTACAATCGTCCGCCGAGCAAGCCGGCGGTGGCCACAGCCACAGCCACATCGAAGCGTCGTCCTGGTGCCCTCGACTACGAGTACTACGATGATGGGCAGTCGAGTGCACGGCCGCAGACGCGACGACGCAATGGACAAGCCACGCCGATTCAGACGCAGACGCAGACTGGACCCAAGGTGATTGTGCATGGACGGGGCATCATTGAGTGCCTGGAGCAGGGCAATTTTCCGCATCCGCTCAGCTGTCGCAAGTTCATTTCGTGTGCCAGGTTCGAGGAGACCGGCGGCATTGTCGGCTGGGAGTACACCTGCCCCAAGGGACTCGGCTACGATGGCCTCAGCGGCATGTGCACCTGGGCAGCACCCAATGCGGAGGGGCGCGCCTGTCGCGAATGAGGAGGCGTCTTGGATTGGGGTCAATGACTGATATAACACTAGCCCTTGCGGCCCCAAGGCACTTCACAGCGCATGCGATAGTCGGATATTTCTTGCACAGGCTGCACATCATTTGTTTGTGATTAGTTTCTTTGTTTGTGTGTAGCAAGTAATAATATTGATATTTTAATTCGATTTAAGCCTAGCAATATATATATATATATATATTTGCATTTTCTTTTTTTTCTCTATTCGACAACGGCGAAGCAAATTTTATTCATACGTACTTAGCTCATATTTAATACAATGAATATAATTTATACTTTTTCTCAAGTGTAATTCGCTGCAAAATCAATAAATATATAAATGTATAAAACAAATGATACCCACTTTTAATGCCCTTGCAGATTGTCTTTGCCGCAGAGATATACAGACAAACAAAATTAAGTATACGCACCGAAAGTGGAACATACGGAAATCAAAACTTCCAGCAAGTAGAACAATATTTGTTGTGTATGCCTTTTATTTATTTGTCGCGAACTTATATTGCTGGCTTTTTTTGCAAATATTCAAATAAATCACGCTCCGAAGGATTTTTTTTGTAAAAACATGCTTCTACAAAAAACCCAACTTTCCGGACTAAAAATTGTTCGAATAGAGGAGATTCGTATAACTCATAGGTTGTTGTTTACTTAAATGCAAAATTTGATTTGTTAACTAAGCATAAGCTAATCAATCGATATAGAAGCAAATGCGATTTGAAAAACAATTCTTTTTTCTCATAACACTAAGATAGGCATGCAAAATTTGATTTGAAGAAAATCCGTTTTGAAAAAGAATTTTCTTTGCTTTGGTTAGGGATAAGAATTGGGGATTGAAAAAGAATTTATTTTCTTGTATAACTCTGATTGGAAGAAAAACATTCATTTATATATTATAAAATTAATTAATTGTTTTAATTTATTGTTTTAGAAATGCAAAATTTGATTTGAAAACGAAGCGTAAACTAGGCAATCGATTTGGAAGGAAATGCGTTTTGAGAAAGAATTATCTTTTCTTAGCACTAAGATAGGAATAAAGGTATTGATTCATAATCATAAAAGTAATTCGATGTTTTTGTATATATATTTTTTAATGCAAAATTTTATTTGAAGCAAATACGTTTTGAAAAAGAATTTTCTTTGCTAAAGCTTAAAGATAAGAATAAACACATATTTATTCATAATTATTACCTTTGAAAATGAATTTTCTTTCATTAAGAGTAAGGATACGAATAAACATATTTATTCATAAGAAAAATTACGTTGAAAAATAATTTTCTTTTTCTTGTATTACGCTGATTAGAAGAAAAACATGCATTTATATATTATATAATTAATTAAATTGTTTTTTATTGATTTTTTTAGAAATGCAAAATTTGATTTGAAAACTAAGCGTAAACTAGGCAATCGATTTGGAAGGAAATGCGTTTTCTTGTTGTTCCAGTTGCTGGTGTTGGTGTTGGCCTCGGAGTGGTTGAAGATTTAGTTCTTCTGCTGCTGCTGCTGCTGCTGCTGCTGGTTCTTCCAGGCATCGTGGACGCCATGGAAGCCGGTCTGCTGCTGGGCGGGCGTGTTGCGGCCGAAGGGGCTCTTCGAGTTCACCTGGAGCATGTAGTCGCCGCGGATGTCGTAGCTGGTGGCGATGCCCATGTAGGCGCGCTTGCCATAGCCATTGTTCTGCTTGTACTCCTTGTACGAGCTGGCGGCGACAGCGGGGAAGTTGCGCTCGTTGCCGGGACGCACAGACTCGGCGAAGTAGCGGGTGGCGCGCAGAGAAGCCTCCACAACGTTGTCGGCACCGGGAACGCCGCCGGACGGGCCATTCGGATAGAAGTCGACATCGGCGAGGCGCTCCTGGGTGCCCATGCCGTAGGCGGATGTGTGGATGGCATCGACGAAGTCGGCATCGCCGCGGGCGAGTCCACTCAGCTTGTTGTCGGGCTTGCCGTACACTCGGGCGGGGTCCAGGGCGGTGATGCGGCGCAGCTTGTGTCCGGTCTGGCGGGTGTACTGGCGTCCAGCGACGCCGGCCACATTGGCGGCGGGTCCTTGGCCAATCAGATGGATGATCTCCTGGGGCACGTTCACTTCGTTGGTCAGCTGGACGAGACGGTCGCCGATGATCTCACCGACACGGTCCACATCCAAAGTGGCGTACTGCTCAAAGTTCTCGATGAGATCGCCCAGTGTGATGACAATCAGATCGCCAGTGGTGGTATCCTCCTGGTCCTGGTTCTGCTTGCGGCGCTGCTGCTGCTGCTGCTGCTCCTCGCTGCTGCTCTTGTCCTCATTGCTGTTCTGCTGTCCGGGATAGGGCTGCAGATTGTAGCGCTGCTGATATGCCTGGATGAGCTTGCGATTGGCCTTGTTGACATGGTTCCAGCTCTGGGGCAGGCCCTGGATGAAGATGGTCACCTCGTCGTTGCCAAAGTTGGTCTGGCGCTTCACCGTCTGCACAAAGTTGTTCAGATTGAACTCGATCTTCTCACCGTTCTGGCCCACAATGTAGCCCTTGATCTTGCTGGGCTCTGGCACATAGTCCGGCTTGAACACACGATTGAATTGCGCCAAATGGTCTGCAAAAGCATGCACACACATGGCATTAGACCAACTGTATAAGCTGTGATCCGTCAGTTAGTTACTTACACAATCTATCCAAAAGATCCGAGCCCTCTTCAATGGTCATCTCCTCGAGGCGACGCAGTGTCACATCCTTCAGCATCGGCAGCTGCTCGATCTGGCTGGTGCTCACCCAGTTGCTGGGATCCTCAATGCTGCTCAACGAGTTCGAATTCGAGTTCGAGTTCGAGTTCGAATTGGAGTTGGAGTTGGAGTGCTTGTTGGCCAAAGCCACGGCCATCAGGCAGGTTAAAACACACAGAGTGCGCACAGGATTCATCTTTGTCGTTGTTGTACTTCTAATTGTCCAGACACCGTACCAAACTGTACTGCATACTATCCGCTGTTTGTCCAGCGGTTTTATAGCCGGTCAGCTCAGTCCGTTCATTGACCGTCGGAGTCCACGTGCCGGAAGTGCTTGCCACTTGCCACTTGGCACTAGCTGACGGATGCACTATTCCATATATTGCAAATCTGGCTCAGCACTTTTCGGCTGTAGAAATTCTACACAAATCGAACAAATCGATTTGCAGTGAGTCGACAATTTCCACAAACATTACACATTTCACATTTTTCGCTTTATCAGTGATCTCAGTCGGCTGATTGGCAGTTGCTATCAGTTTCGAGTCAGCAAACAGCAAACAGCTCATTGGCAATTTGGCAAGTTTGTTTCGCCAATGAGACAATGAACTTACATAATTATGTAATTATAATTTGAGCATATCAAACTAACTACACTAAAAATATATCACTGAAATAATATTTTCTATATAACTTTATTTTTGCTCCTTTTTCTTTATTCTCTCTCTATCTTCCTTCTCTCTTTTTAGCTCTTCATTTTGTAATATAATTCCTAATATTATTTACTAACTTTAGTTATATATTTATTTATATCTTTTCTATATTAACAAATTACTAAACATTTTTTATTGTTTTTTGGTTGATTGGGTTTTTTCTGCGTTTCCCTCCAATCCTTTTATTATTATCCCCAGAACTTAACGTAATTTTAACTTTTAAAATTTTAAATTTTATTTCAATTTTTTATAATTTTATAAAAATTCTTTCAAATAAATAAATAAAACACTCAGTCCCTTATAGATGTCCAAAATGTTCTTGATATATGCCCAAATACGTCTATTATAAAAAATACATTTTTTTTAAACAGCTGTTAAGCTTTATCTTTATAAATATCTCATACAAAATTCACCAATTTGCTAACTGATTTTACAAGTTAAAAAGAAATAGTATAATTTTTGCTTAAAATACGTTTTAGTTTTTCAAAATATATTAAACAAAATAGCTACGTGTTTTTTATGTTTTTTTCCATTTATTTATGCATAAAGCAAATTTATTGCAACATTTGCAATAATCAAAAAAGACTTTTTTTTCTTCTGTCTTTTTTGGATTTTTTCATAACGATCGTATTGCAATTGGTAATTTTTGGTAATACGACACTGTGAGAAGCAGAAGTGTTGGTTATATATATACAGATATAGATATATGCAAATACAACAGAAATCGGAAGTATGGGCAGTTATTAATTTATATATTTATATATATATATATATATATTTACATGCATTTGTTTACTTAAATTAACCTAAAGATATTAATGAATTTGAATATAAATTTAGCTACTTTAGTTTAGGCTCTAACAATTGATTAGAGTACTTTTAAATATATATTTATTTGAAATATGTGCAATAAGCAAATGGACTGATTTTTAGTAAATTAATTAACATAAATTTGTGCATTTGTATTGCGTAATATATGTATATATGTATTTTCATAGATGTACATGTTTTTTAATGAGTATTATTAATTGAATGTGTAAAGGCTTACAAATCAATAAAAGTTATTTAATATAAAATACATACATATCTATGAAAATATATAAAAAGAGGTAGAAGTGTTATTTATGTCATTAAAATATTGAAATAAATGTGCATAAATGTATCAAATGCATATGTAAATAAATATGCATTTAACTTAAAATATTAATTAATATAATATAGCTACATATCTATTTATATATATATATATATACTGACTAAAGTTTCTTAAAGAAATATTCTGTTGATTACACTCAAAACTCATTCATAAGCCTATGTAAATATAATTGAATATAATATGTATACATATACTCTGTTTTTTTTAAGAAGTATGGCTTATAGTATCGTAAAAATTGCAAATGAATGATTCGCTACGCATGACAATAAAATCTTGAAAATTTCGAGAAACCAGCATAGAAACAAACATATATATGCATATGTATTGGCAACTGGTACAATTTCAACAAAAACTTAGTATATTTATATATACCAATTACATTGTAAGGGCGACTTGTGCAGCGATTATAAATTATACTTTGCACATTTGCAAATATTCATTATCAGGTCATTTAAATTGTTGCCTTAGCAAACAGTTCATCTAACTCAATAAGTAAATGCACAAGTAATGTATAATGTATATATATATATATATATATATATTTGTATATGTGTTTTGTTAAAGTGCAAGCTCTGCACTTTTTACTGGTCAAGTGCCGACAATGCGAAAATTGCGAATGGTTCGTTGGGGTATAAAAAGTGTTGCTCGCAACATTGGAAGACAGTTCAACTCATTTAGCGACACAGAGAGCTCAGTGCAGTTCCCGCCGTAGTTGAAGTCCATTTTTGTGTTACCCAGAACGCCGCCATGAATCCGATGAGAGTGCTCAGCCTGCTGGCCTGTTTGGCCATCGCCGCCATGGCCAGTCCCACCCAGAAGATGGGCGACAGCAGCGTCAACCAGGCGCTGAAGCCATCCCAGTGGCTGTCCGTCCAGCAGCTGGAGGCGATACCCGCCGTCGATGACCTGACCCTGGAGCGTTTGGAGAACATGTCCCTGGACAAGGGCGCCGAACTCCTGCAGCAAGTGTGTAAGTACTTTATTATTATTTTTAAATTTTTTTTATTTTTTGTTCATGCAGAATGTTCTTGATCAGAGAACAAACTTGTATTTGAATTAAGTTTTTTTTTGTTAGAGTTCAGTTTTTGCTTTTTTTACTAAATCACTGGCTTCAATTTATATTCTATGCTTGCTTCAAGAATTTGCCTGCTTATTTTCGATTGTAAGCTCAAGAACTCTTTATACTGTTTAACTTTTTGATTTGATTTAATTAATTAGCAGGTTTTCTTTTCAATTAAATTGTTTATCAAAATTAATAATATTACATATTCTAATAATAATATCTCAAATCAAATATATTTTGTCAAATCGGATTCAATCGACATGCAAATAGAATGTAGATCAAAAAGTAGTATTTGGTATTATATCAAAAGTTATTGTGTTATATATTCTATTATGTTTTCAAAACCGTTTTTCAATTTGTAGATCACATTTGTGGCAGCATTTTTGATTAAAAACATACATTAAGAACTACTAGCAGCAGCCAGATACAAAATTCTTTAAGATTTACAAAGCTTAATGAAAATGTAAACAAAAATTAGTTACAATTGACAAATTTGTGTTTTCCAAAATATTTAAAAGAAAATTTAACAAATTGTTATATACATAATTTTTAGCGTTTCTCAAAGTAATCAGTTGAATATTCTGCCAAGTTTTTGTTTACGACTAAAAAAAGTATTATTACTTTTTCTATTTTTGCTAAGTATCTGAAAGACAATTTACCAAATTGATATACATTCAAAATATAAAATTTCAAGCGATCCTCAAAGTAACTAGTCTGATATTCTACCAATTTTTGTTACGAGTCAAAAATAATAACAATAGTTATTATTTTATATTGATTTGCCAAAAAGCGCTTTAAGAAAAGTAATCATTTAAATAATCTGGTTCTAGTTTTAAAACGAATTGTTTTCTTTTAAACAGCTTTTGTGTTTTCCAAAATATCTGAAAAACAATTTACCAAATTGATATACATTCATATTCTACCAATTTCATGTTACGAGTCAAAAGTAATATCTATAATTATTATTTTATTATATTTATTAGTATTATTATTTTTTCAAATAGCGCTTTTTGTGTTATGCAAAACATTTTAAAAAAACAAAAAAACACATAATTAGCCAAAACTTGTGATAAACTCAATTTGGAACTTTAGCAAAAGTAATCGCTTACAAATGCTGTCAAGTTTGTATAGTAATAGTACTTACGATTTTGCTTCACAGATCACTTGTCGCAGATCAATCACGATGTGGAGCCCAACTATGTGCCCAGCAATGTGCAGGTGTATGTGCCCCGTCCCAACGGTGAGAAGATCGTTGCGCCCATCAACGAGATGATCCAGCGCTTGAAGCAGAAGCAGAACTTTGGCCAGGACGAGGTGACGATCATTGTGACCGGCCTGCCCCAGACCAGCGAGACGGTGAAGAAGGCAACCCGCAAGCTGGTCCAGGCCTACATGCAGCGCTACAATCTGCAGCAGCAGCAGCAGCAGGCACAGAAGTACTCCAGCGATTCCGATGAGCAGAACAAGCGCACTTCCAGCGAGGAGGACTACAGCGAGCAGGCCAAGAATGCCAACACCCAGACGGGCGACATCATTGTAAGTGATGGCCATTGAGATGCGCTTGAGAGCACCACATTAATACGCCCCATCCCATCCAACACTCACAGGTCATCGACTTGGGCTCCAGCCTGACCAACTACAAGCGCTATGCCATGCTCGATGTGGAGAAGACCGGCGCCAAGATCGGCAAGTGGATTGTCCAGCTGACCAGCGAACTGCAATTGCCCCATGAGACCATCCACATGATTGGCCAGAACATTGGCGCTCACGTTGCCGGCGCCGCTGCCAACGAGTTCACCCGCCTCACCGGCCACAAGCTGCGCCGCCTCACCGGCCTGGATCCCAGCAACGTCATCGCCAAGAACCGCAACACCCTGACCGGCCTGGCCCGCGGCGATGCGGAGTTCGTCGATGCCATCCACACATCCGTCTACGGCATGGGCACGCCCATCCGCAGCGGCGATGTCGACTTCTATCCCAATGGCCTGAGCGCTGGTGTTCCCGGTGCCGACAACGTCGTGGAGGCCAGCATGCGCGCCACCCGCTACTTCGCGGAGTCAGTGCGTCCCGGCAACGAGCGCAGCTTCCCCGCCGTCCAGGCCAACTCCCTCAAGCAGTACAAGCAGAACGATGGCTTCGGCAAGCGCGCCTACATGGGCATCGATGCCGCCTACGACATCGAGGGCGACTACATCCTGCAGGTGAACGCGAAGAGCCCCTTCGGTCGCAACGCTCCCGCCCAGAAGCAGAACAGCTACCATGGCGTCCACAGCGCCTGGCAGAGCGAGAAGGACTTCTAAGCCGTACTCCGTGCGCCGTACTCCTTCCGGCACACTTCCCCAACATCGAGACTAGACTGGACGAACGAAATCGAGCACTTGAGTGCTGCACTTAGAGCTTAAGAACCCCACAATTGGCCTTTTTCTCTAAATATCTTAATTAATTGCAAAATTTAATGGCAAATAAACGAATTGACTCTTTTTCAGAGCCCAAACGTATTACAATTGCTTTTTTTCCATTATCATTTTCATTTTCCTTTTTCAGTAACCCCAACATCCTTATTGCTTGATTCTTACACTACAATGAACTCATTGCCGCCCCTAAAAGGGGTCGTGTACTACCAAAAGACAACATTTCAATTTACCGTTCAATAACTTCGTTATTTATTCACCGATTTTAGCATCCAAATTTGAAAAATTTTCCTTTTTGAGTTTTTATTTAAATGGGACAATTTTATTTAAACTTTCCAGTTTAATCTTAAATAGCGCCTAAGCAAAAAACCATATTCATATTCATATTTTATACCGTTTTCATAAAGTTAAAGGTATTTTCAATCAACACACAAAATTCTGAGATATTGGCATTTTTCTATGCGAACATTTTTCAAAAAAAATTAAAATAAAAATTACTCCGAAATAACAACTTTTGGCTTAAGTTGCTGCTATATTGTTTAAGCGGTTATTTATAAACGGTATCAATATATGTATAAGCACTTAAATACATATATACCATCGAAAATATTGTATTAGTTATAAGGATCAAATTGCACAGAAATATTATAAATGAGTAAATTTATAAATATGAATGTGAATATAAATTGCATATAAGCTTAAATAATGCGACTTGTATAACATATCTTGAAATTGTCAAATTGCAAACACTAGTGATTCATAAAGTCAAGATCTAAGACTTTAAGACAGTGAATACTTGGAATATTAGAAAAATGAAATATTTGCTTTAAACTTAAGATTTGATTTTTTTTTTAATCTTAGCCTATATATATGGCAACTATAACATTAAGAATTCCTGAAAATAACTAACCATTGCATTTGAATAGCTATGTAAGCCAAAATATATATGTATATATACTATATATATAAATAAAGTTGGGACACAACATCAAAACTATTGTCCTGATATTTTTGAGATTACATTGAATCTCTCTTCTAATCAAATACACTTTAAATGTATTTTACGATTAAATTGCAATATAAGTACAAGAAACTAAAACAGTAAGTGCAAGGAATATAAATATGCCATCTGCTTTTGTTTTACTTGTAGCACTAGGATTATATATAAACCTAATTCTCTTTATACATGGTAGATTGGTACCAGTAAAAGGACGTGTAAAAAAAGCCGTATAAAAACAAGTGGGGAAGGATTATCTTCGGCGTGCCGAAGATTTTATACTCTTTTATAGTGATCCGATCCGGCTGGCTCCAAGCAATGTGATGTCTCTTTGAATAATAAGTATCAGTGCTAAGTTTCATCGCGATAGATTAAAACACATGGGATATATGGCCAAAACCGACTTCGAGTTGTATGGCAGCTATAAGATATAGTAATCCGGTCCGGCCGGCTCCGACCAATGTGCTGTCCCCTGGAATAATAAGTGCCTGTGCAAAGTTTTATCACGATAGCTCAAAAACTGAGGGACTAGATTGCATACATACAGACAGACAGACAGACAGACGGACATGGCTAGATCAATTTGTATTGTCATTCTAAGCATACTGGCAGTAACTTTTGGGGTCTCCGACGCTTCCTTCTATGCGTTACAAACTTCAGGACAAACTTAATATACTATTTTCTTCAAAAAGAGTATAAAGACATTAAACAAATATCCCAAAAAAATAAAATTTGTCAACAAAAATTAAAAAGAATCAAATCATGTAAAAAAAATTTAAGAAAAAATGTTTTTTCAACGCGTTTAAAAAGAAAACTAGGTGCATAATATGTATGTACATACAAACAAACATTTCAACACGCTATCCATCTATGACTACAACATAAATAATAAGCTCAATTCAAAATTTTAAAACTAAATAATTCAGTGTATCGATAATGTTGCGAAGCTTTTTTGCAGCAATGTGTATACCTCATATGTACATATACTACTACAGACAGACAAGTAGAAGCGTTCGGCTTCACTTCGAAAGCTCGCCGTCGGAGCTTTCGCCAGCTGTGGCGTTAAGGGTTGCCATTGCCATTGCCGCTAGTCGCTTTACAGTTAGTTTGCAGGGCAGCAGGCGCGGCCGTAGCAGCCCTGGCAATCCTGTCCTGCCGTCTTGCTATTTGGCAGCCATTTTCAGTTGTTGCTGTGCGCGTACCACGCTCGATGCCTGACTGTGGACAGTGAAGTCTCGCTGGCAACGTCCAACCTCGTCCGACCGTCCGACTGTGTGCGACTCCGTTCTCTCCGGGCACAGCCAACTAGATTCCGTATACGTGTTTTTGGCTGAACTTTTGTGAATGCCTTCAAGGTGATTCGCGGGCAAAAAAATCGGTGTCTTTTTTTATCGTTGTTTGTTTGTTTGTTTGTTGGTATTTTCTAATTATTTGCCAGCTGCAAATGCAGCTATTGTTATCAACAACAAAATAATAGCAAAGAAAACTGGATGGTTAAGAAAGAGAAAGCAAATCGTGCTATTTCACGAAAACAAGCCAAAAAAATAAATTATTATGTATGTGTATGTGCGTGTGTGTATGTGTGTGTATGTGTATGTGTATGTGTATGTGTGTGTTTGTTAAATATATGTGAAAACGAAAAGGAAAACAATTGGCAACAAGAGAAAATAAAAAGCAATTTGCAACTACTCAAGCTTTGAGAGTAACAACAAAATAACAGACAGTGACTTGTTATTGTTACACACACACACACACACACACACATTTATACACAGCGTGCTTGTGTGTGTGTGTGTGCCGTTATGCTGTCATCTATTTGCACACCCACACAGACACACACACACACACACAGCCAGATAAGCAGCGAGAAATTGCTTGCTGTTTAAATTTACATAAGATAATGTTTGCAACAAAAATATTCCAATTCAGTTAACGTCAACAACGAGGAGCAAGCAGCAACAACAACAACAACAGCAGCAACAACAACAACAACAGCAACAGCAGCAATATCAACAAGAAAAGCAGCGCGCTGCAAAGTATGCAACGGAAAATTGCATTGTCTGTCAAGGACAAAACAAAACGCCCTGCCATGTAGCGACTTGCGTTTAGCCCGGCCAGCGTGTGTGTGTGTGTGTGCGTGTGTGCGTGTGTGCGTATGTGCGTGTGTGCGTATATGTGTGTGTGTGTGTGTGTAGCAGCATCAACAGCAACAACAACATTAGCAAGCAAGTAGTACACACGACAACAACAACAAGAAAGCAAGCCAAAACAGCAGAACAAATCACACAGAGGCTGCAAGCACCACCAGCCCACTAACCACCCCAAACCACCCCCTCATCCCCCACTCACCGACCAGCCGACAAGCAGACAACAACTAGGAGGGAGCAGAAAGGAAAACCACCCCAACAAAACAACATTTGGCGCCAGTTGGACAACAGTGGTGGCCACCATGTGGTTTCATGCTTCAGCGATGCTGCGATTGCGATTGTGCCCGCTGCTGCCCATTCTGCTGCTGCAGCTGCGGCCCGTTCAAGTAAGTTTCCAACTGGCAACGATTTTGTGGCATTAGTTTGCATGACATTTGGCCAAATCACAAAAGAGTGCAAAATAAATAAATGTGCCATAGCAAAACACAAAACCGCTAACAAAATGTGTCCTTTCAGAGTAGTCATGATATATATAGACATATATACATATATATATATATATATATATATATACATACATATATCATGCAGCCCGTTTGCCAAAAAGCTAGCGTGATTTTCATTTTCAATTTAAAAGTAGACAAAAACAAGTGGGGAAGAATTATCTTCGGCGTGCCGAAGATTTTATACTCTTTTCGAACCTATAGGTAATTTTCACTCTGCCAACTGCACCACTGAAATTTCATAAGCTGTACAAAATCGTTTTGTCGCGTAAAATTTTTTTTCTTTCTTTCTAAGAATATTTAATTCCTTGCCAGTTGTATAGCAGCTATAAGATATAGTGATCCGATCCGGCCGGCTCAAACCAATGTGATGTCTCTTTGAATAATAAGTATCTGTGCAAAATTTCATCGCGATGGATTAAAAAACATGGGATATATGGCCAAAACCGACTTCGAGTTGTATGGCAGCTATAAGATATAGTGATCCGATCCAGCCGGCTCCAACCAATGTGATGTCTCTTTGAATAATAAGTATCAGTGCAAAGTTTCATCGCGATGGATTAAAAAACATGGGATATATGGCCAAAACCGACTTCGAGTTGTATGGCAGCTATAAGATATAGTGGTCCGATCCGGCCGGCTCCGACCAATGTGCTGTCCCCTGGAATAATAAGTGTCTGTGCAAAGTTTTATTGCGATAGCTCAAAAACTGAGGGACTAGTTTGCATACATACAGACAGACAGACAGACAGACAGACAGACAGACAGACAGACAGACAGACAGACAGACAGACGGACATGGCTAGATCAATTTGTATTGTCATTCTAAGCATACTGGCAGTAACTTTTGGGGTCTCCGACGCTTCCTTCTATGCGTTACAAACTTCAGGACAAACTTAATATACTATTTTCTTCGAAAAGAGTATAAAAAAACGTTTGCAATGACAAAACTGATTTTATTTATTGCTGTTACTGTTTGCACTTTATGGGGTCACAGCTGCACTGAGCGAAAAATATATTAATTTCAATGTTTATTTCAATGTTGAATATAAAATCGAGTCAGTATGGTAAATGTGATAGTGATAAGTACGCAAATAGCAATTAGATTCAGTTTTTAAATGTTTGACTAAATTTCATTATTGGCAAAACTACAAATTGATATTCTTTCGGTGTCTTTTTGTTAACATTTTAAGCCCGAAATGACAAATGAGTTAAACGTAATTTGTGCACAGTTTCCGAAAAGTAAAAGCTACTTTGTTTTGCGCAATGTCAAAAAGTATTATTTTTCTAATTATTATTATTACATAGTCTTAAACTATCAAGCTCGTTGGTAACAAGCACTAGCATTATTATATAGTTATTTGCTTATGCCGGAGTATACATTTTTTCGAATATCTGCAACTATTTCGTCATATACAAATTAAGCGATAATCTCTTTAATTTTTTCGTTTTAAAGAAATCGTTTTTTTTACATTTTGTTAGGGAATATTTGTTGCGTATTTTTCAAGACATAAATTTTATGATGTTAAAGAAATGTCGCATGGCATATCTAAATACGGTAACTCAGAGCTAATTTCACTCAATAAGACTATTTATTGAAGACATTTTTCTGATAATCTCAATAGTTTAGTAACAAGGATTTTAAATTGTATTATTTTTTTTCATTGCCACGAAATAAGTTCTGAGCCACTGTTTGTATATGCTTTAAGGTTATCTCAAAACACTTTTTTTTTGTGCTGCATGCTGTACCTTATATCGGAAAATCTACCGCAATGCTTACTCATTTCTGCCCTGTACAAATTTGATCACATTATTTAGCAGCAAGCAGTCCTCCTCCGATTGTGACTACATTTAGCACTTTAAGTGTTATCTATTGACTAACTGTCATATACAGTAGACGAAGATTTTATACTCTTTTCGAACCTTTGGGCTATTTTCGCCCTGCCAACTGCACCACCGAAATATTTAATGACGCATATCTTTGGTAATTATAATTCAATCAATTTGAAATTTGAAGCATTGATGAGTTATAAGGATGTTCAAGTGTGCAAGGGAATTTAAGGCGATAGCTTTGAAAAAATGGGATATATGGCCAAAACCGACTTCGAGTTGTATGGCAGCTATAGGATATAGTGATCCGATCCGGCTGGTTCCGACCAATGTGCTGTACATTTTCATAACAAGTGTCTGTGCAAAGTTTCATTGAAATAGCTCAAAAACTGAGGGACTAGATCCCATACATACAGACAGACAGACAGACGGACATGGCTAGATCAATTTGTTTTGTCATTCTGAGCATACAGGCAGTAGCTTTTGGGGGTCTCTGACGCTTCCTGCTATGCGTTACAAGCTTCAGCACAAGACTTCAAATACTATTTGCTTCGAAAAGAGTATAAAAAGGCGCTAGGAGAGCTGCAAATAAAAGACAGATTTAAAGTCATAAAAGCATTTGCATTGCATGTATTGGCCATAAACCGTTGTTTTTTACACTTTCGCCCCTTCCATACATTCTTTGCATACTGCACGCAGCTGCGAGCGTATTTTATCTTCGTCACTCGTTTGTACTTACAGTTTCGTTTCGTTTCGTATTTTGTTATTGGATTGTATTTTGGTTTTGTTTTTGTTTTGTCCTACTGCTATTTGCCATCGGCGCTTAGCCTTTGACTCTGACATTCAACTTGGACGTTCTAGCAATAGTCGCCTCCCACTCCTTCTCTTTGTTGCACACACACACACACACACACATTTGCTAGTTTGCTGCTTGCCATGTCTATTAATAGAAATTGCATACACTTTAGGCGATTGCCTGACACAAAGCTAATTGCTACATTTAAATACATACGTTTGCTTCTTTCTTTCTTGCATTCTTTCTTGCTGCTATCACAGGTAGCGGCGCGCTTTTGCGAGGGTGGTCACATCTGTTCGCTGCCCCGCGAGTGCTGCACCCAGGGCTGCTGTCCGCCGTATCAGGCTGGACCGCGTCAGCTGCCGCCGCCGTCGGAGCATGTGCTGAACTTGTTCTTCATCAGTCACTGGTTCTTCTGGTAAGTGTGCGAATTTGGACAGGACTACAGTCGCCGCAGTCTCCTGTGGGCGTTGGGGGCGGCCACGGCCCGGATATTTCACAACGTTGAAGGTTGATTGTGTGTGTGTGTGTGTGTGTGGCATGTGGCGTGTGGCATGTGGCGTGTGGCATGTGGCTTGCAAGTATGAGTGAATTATTATTGGCAGCAAAGGTGGCCCCTGACTGAGTTGCGTCAAGTCGAGTCAACTCAAGTCCGAGGCCTTATGCAAGTCGGCCCCGGTTCCCCAGACGACGCAGAGAACGCCAAATGGCATTGCCAACTAATGAGACACTGTCTCTGTTCGGTTCGGCTCTGCTCTGTTCTGTTCTGTTGTTGTATGCCCCCAACCCTGTGCCATGTTCACATAATCAAATCTCAAGTCGCCAAAAAGCCATGCAACCATCCAAACTGGCAGCCCATATTTAGTTGGCATTCGATTGCGAACGCAGCAAGCCGTATAACTATCCGGTTTCTGCTTCCCGGGCTTTTGTATTATTTATTATTGTTTATTGCGGGCTGCTGCTGCTGCTGCTGCTCCCAGCTACTTACTTTCCACATGGGCTTCTTCATACAGTCCCGCCAGCTGCAAACGGAGCAGTAAGAGACAGCGATAGCGACCAAGAGCGAGACAAAGTCCAATTGATCCCTGCATGGCATAATAAATCTGTATACTCTGCTTATATGTAGGTGCGTGGTGGTTGCCGTCATCTTGGCCATACTCTGTGCCTACTCCCTGTGGAAGAAGCGACGCACCCTGTGCGGCTGGGGCTTCACGGAGCATCATACACAATCCGAGGGTGACTCGGCCGGTTCCTGCTATGCCCCGCCGCAATATAGTCGCTGCAATTCGTTTCATCATCCGCCGCCGCCGTATACGGAAGTGAGTACACCGCCCAAAATCCACTGACCTACATTTTAGAGAATCGTCCTCAACTATTACGTGAGTTATGAGTTTAGGAAACTTTATTTTCTAGTACACTTTTTATTTCAGACTAGCAACTAGAAAAGAATATATATATATAGTATATATAGTTCAGAAAACCCCACTCTGGTTAAAGGACTATAATTTGTAAAATCAAAATAAGCATTCTTGATTTTCAGACAGTAACAAAATAATCTCTCGAAAGTTCGGTATATATTTTCGGTAAAAATTATATTTCTCATTTGTTTTTTTTTTTAATTTAGTTTTTGAATTGTACTCTAAAATACTATTTGAAGAAAACCCAAATGATTAGTTTTATTTTCCAAATTGTGTTCGTATGTGGAAAATTGGAATTAATGAAGTCATTAAAGCTTCTAGAAAATAGTTGTTATGATGCAATCTTAAGCCTTAATCAGTGCATCAAGGATAGGCGATGCTATATCAAAATTTCTAGTTAATAGTAGTATTTAGGCAAAAATTTATAAACCCTTAAAACACATGTTTCTGAATTTAGCTCCGTCTTTTATTATTTTATAAAGTTTTATTAAAGAATTATTTAAATTTCAGACCACAATGAATTGATATACTTATTATTTAGCCTAATACAATATTAATTACAATTTTTAAGTCTTGCAAATTATTTATCTACTTCCAAATTAAAAAATAATAAAAATACAATTTAAGTTGGCATTTTAAGTTTTTCACTGCTAATTGGAAAATCTTTTTAAGCAACTGCAAAACAAAGATAAATTCTGGTTTTTCGCATATTTAATTGACTCTGATAAAGTTACACCTTATCATCAATAACTCTATTTTAGATTTTTATACTCTTTTCGAAGAAAATAGTATATTAAGTTTGTCCTGAAGTTTGTAACGCATAGAAGGAAGCGTCGGAGACCCCCAAAAGTTACTGCCAGTATGCTTAGAATGATAATACAAATTGATCTAGCCATGTCCGTCTGTCTGTCTGTCTGTCTGTCTGTCTGTCTGTCTGTCTGTCTGTCTGTCTGTCTGTCTGTCTGTCTGTCTGTCTGTCTGTCTGTCTGTCTGTCTGTCTGTATGTATGCAAACTAGTCCCTCAGTTTTTGAGCTATCGCGATAAAACTTTGCACAGACACTTATTATTCCAGGGGACAGCACATTGGTCGGAGCCGGCCGGATCGGACCACTATATCTTATAGCTGCCATACAACTCGAAGTCGGTTTTGGATATATATCCCATGTTTTTTAATCTATCGCGATGAAACTTTGCACTGATACTTATTATTCAAAGACACATCACATTGGTTGGAGCCGGCTGGATCGGATCACTATATCTTATATCTGCCATACAGCTCGAAGTCGGTTTTGGCCATATATCCCATGATTTTTAATCTATCGCGATGAAACTTTGCACATATACTTATTATTCAAAGAGACATCACATTGGTTGGAGCCGGCCGGATCAGATCACTATATCTTATAGCTGCTATACAACTGGCAATAAACTAAATATTTTTAGAACAAACAAGTAAGAGTGCTCTAGTCGGGAGTGCCCGACTACGAGATACCCTGAACCCAGTCCTTACAATCATTCGTACTACTCTAAACTCACACATGCTGCAGTACAAGCAGTACAAGCAGTGCCAGCGGTTTAAGCAGTTAGCTTGCTTTCGCTGAGCCCCACACAATGGAAAGTTAAATCTTAAATAACTTCTATGTTTATTGTCCGATCTTATTGAAATTTTTGGGGCAAACAATTGTCGATAATATGTGTGACCAAACCAAATTGCAAGGTCGTACCTTCAAAAATGGGTTTTTTGAACTTTTTGGGGGTTTGGGGGTGGTATCCAAAAAGTGAAATATTTGTTACATGTGTATGTTATTCGAGATTATACATGCCAAATTTGGGGCCTCTAGCTTTTATAACTTTGAAGTTATGTCCGAAAAACGCAAGTCTGAAATCGAAATTTATCGATAACTTTTAAACGGTACGAGTTATCGATAAAATGAAATAAACTTGATCTGTCCCGGGATTAGGAGAACTTATGTTCCAAATATGAAGTCTCTAGCTCTTGTAGTCTCTGATATCCGCGTGTTCATACAGACAGACGGACGGACGGACGGACGGACGGACGGACGGACGGACGGACAGACAGACAGACGGACATGGCTAAATCGACTCGACTGTTGATACTGATCAAGAATATATATACTTTGTATGGTCGGAGATGCTTCCTTATGCCTGTTACATACTTTTGCACAAAACCATAATACCCTTTTTACCCATTTTTAATGGGTTCAGGGTATAAAAAAAAAAACAAGTAAGAGTGCTCTAGTCGGGAGTGCCCGACTACGAGATACCCTGAACCCAGTCCTTACAATCATTCATATTAATCTAAACACACACATGCTGCAGTACAAGCAGTACAAGCAGTGCAAGCGGTCTAAGCAGTTAGCTTGCTTTTCGCTGAGCCCCACATAATGGAAAGTTAAATCTTAAATAACTTCTGTGTTTATCGTCCGATCTTATTGAAATTTTTGGGGCAAACAATTGTCGATAATATGTGTGACCAAACCAAATTGCAAGGTCGTACCTTCAAAAATGCGTTTTTTTAACTTTTGGGGGTTTGGGGGTGGTATCCAAAAAGTGAAAAATTTGTTCATGTGTATGCTATTCGAGATTATACATGTCAAATTAGGGGCCTCTAGCTCTTATAACTTGTAAGTTATATCCAAAAAACGCTGGTCTGAAATCGAAATTTATCGATAACTTTTGAACGGGACGAGCTATCGATAAATTTTAATAAACTTGATCTGTCCCGGGATTAGGAGAACTTATGTTCCAAATATGAAGTCTCTAGCTCTTGTAGTCTCTGATATCTGTGTGTTCATACAGACAGACAGACGGACAGACGGACAGACGGACAGACGGTCAGACGGACAGACGGACAGACGGACAGACGGACAGACGGACAGACAGACGGACATGGCTAGATCGACTCGGCTGTTGATACTGATCAATAATATATATACTTTATATGGTCGGAGATGCTTCCTTATGCCTGTTACATACTTTTGCACAACTTCATTATACCCTTTTTACCCATTTTTAATGGGTTCAGGGTATAAAAATACGCGACAAAACGATTTTGTACAGCTTATGAAATTTCAGTGGTGCAGTTGGCAGAGTGAAAATTGCCTATAGGTTCGAAAAGAGTATAAAATCTTCGGCACGCTGAAGATAATCCTTTCCCACTTGTTTTATATTGTATCCAAATTTTTGTAGGGCTGACTTAGTTACTACTAATTCTTAATATTCTTTTTATACCCTGAACCCATTAAAAATGGGTAAAAAGGGTATTATGGTTTTGTGCAAAAGTATGTAACAGGCATAAGGAAGCATCTCCGACCATATAAAGTATATATATTCTTGATCAGTATCAACAGCCAAGTCGATTTAGCCATGTCCGTCTGTCTGTCTGTCCGTCCGTCCGTCCGTCCGTCCGTCCGTCCGTCCGTCCGTCCGTCCGTGTCTGTCTGTATGAACACGCGGATATCAGAGACTACAAGAGCTAGAGACTTCATATTTGGAATATAAGTTCACGTAGTGCCGGGACAGATCAAGTTTATTTCATTTTATCGATAACTCGACCCATTCAAAAGTTATCGATAAATTTCGATTTCAGACTTGCGTTTTTGGGCTATAACTTACAAGTTATACGAGCTAGAGGCCCCTAATTTGGCATGTATAATCTCGAATAGCATACACATGTAACAAATTTTTCACTTTTTGGATACCACCCCCAATCCCCCCAAAATTCAAAAAACTCATTTTTGAAGGTATGACCTTGCAATTTGGTTTGGTCACACATTTTATAGCCAATGTTATGTCCTACAAATTTTAAAAAGATCGGACAATAAACACAGAATTTATTTAAGATTTTACTTTCCAGCAAAGCAAAGCAAGATAACTGCTTAAACCGTTTTCACAGCTTGCAGTAATGTGTGGTGTGTTAGTATGTATGCACACTATTAGGCAAGTATGAATGGATGTCAGAACTGGGTTCAGGGTATCTCCTAGTCGGGCAGTCCCGACTAGAGCACTCTTACTTGTTGAATTTGAAAATTGTTTGTTTTTTGTTTTAATCGCAATAAATGTAAAGTCTATTCAATTTAATTCAAACATTAGATTTAGTTCTCAATTTTTTGAATATTTTTTTATAATTTGAATTGTATTTGTTTGTCATTAAGAATTTCAATGCATTTGCTGTTTATAATATCAATACATATAATAATGCCATATAAAATTCTCTATTCATATTTTCTATATATTTCCCTTATCTCTACTGCTTCTTTCTTTATTTTACACCTTTGGCTTCCAAATATATCACTTTCTTTACTTCGTATCTCTCTCTCTATCCTCTCTCTCTCTCGCTTACTCTTTTCGAAGAAAATATTATATTAAGTTTGTGCTGAAGTTTGTAATGCATAGATGGAAGCGTCGCAGACCCCCCAAGAGTTACTGCCAGTATGCTTAGAATGACAAAACAAATTGATCTAGCCATGTCCGTCTGTCTGTCTGTATGTCTGTCTGTCTGTCTGCATGTATGCAAACTAGTCCCTCAGTTTTTGAGCTATCGTGATAAAACTTTACACAGAGACTTATTATTCAAAGGGACAGCACATTGGTCGGAAACGGACGGATCGGACCACTATATCTTATAGCTGCCCTACAACTCGAAGTCGGTTTTGGCCATATATCCCATTTTTTCAAAGCTATCGCCTTAAATTTCCTTGTACACTTGAACATCCTTATAACTCATCAATGTTTAAAATTTCAAATCGATTCAGTTACAATTAGCAAAGATATGCGTCATTAAATATTTCGGTGGTGCAGTTGGCAGTGTGAAAATAGCCCAAAGGTTCGAAAAGAGTATAAAATCTTCGGCACGCCGAAGATAAACCTTCCGCACTTGTTTTTATTTGATTTAAATAATTAAAATATTATTCAAATATATATAGAGTTGTTTTATAGTGTGAATATAATTTCCTGTGTCGACTGCTTTTAGAAGATATGAAATCAATTAGTGTCAATAAACTATGCCATGCCATAGCACCGTATGATCTTGTGCATTATATTAAAGAGGAATTCATGTCTGTCCGAATGCAGGTGACGTCCAAGCCGGATCTCTATCCGCTCGTCTTCACGTGCAACAGCGACAACAGCAAGGGCAACGCCGGCTCCAGCTATCTGATGGTGCAATACTTTCGCAACTACATTGTGCGTCCGGCCGGATCGCTGAGTGCCGCCAGCACCGTGGACTCGCTGAGCTCCAGCTTCATCTGCAACATCAACGAGGCGAACACACTGGTGCCGCCGCCGTATTCGCGTGCGGCCAGCCCGGAGCTGAGTCTGCACTATGGCGCCGCGCATCGGGAGGCGCCGCCAAGTGTGGCGCCACAGTACGGATTGCCACGCTCCGCGTCGCAGCTGGTGGAGCCGGACTATCAGCCGCGCCAGGTGCACTATGCCACGGTGGCGCTGGGCGGCAATATGGGCGTGGGCGCCGGAACGGCGCATTATAGCACGCGACTGCATGCCTCGCACAGTGGACACTTCTCGCCGGAGGAGCCCGCGGAGAGCCATCATCTGCACAATCTGCAATCGCAGAGCGACCAGCATTTCCGCTATATGGCGAACAGCAGCAGCAGCCTCAGTGATATCTTCGTGAGCAACAGCTGCACGGGAGCAGCAAGTGCGGCACCTGCCAACCAGGCGACCTCGCTGTGCAGCCTGGCACTGGCTACTGGCGGCACGCCCATCATCTATGGCAGCGGCTGCATACAGTCCAATCCGCTGCACAGCCTGGAGAACTGCTGCCAGCTGGCTGCGTCCACGGCGGGAGCGGGAGTAGCGGGAGTGGGCACGGGAACGGGAGCGGGAGCGGGAGCAATTGCCAATGCCAATGCCAGCAGCGTGTCCGGTGTGAGCAGTTTGGCCAACATTGGAACGCCAGGATCACCGCCACAGGCGACGAGTCCGACGGGCGAGGTGCGCGAAATACTCGACCAGATCAGTCAGCTGCAGGCGGATGTCAGCTATGAGCAGCTGCTGCTCAGTGGCGGGGCCAAGCCACGACTGCAGCATACACTGTCCACGCCGCTAGCCAGACCTGCCACACTGCAGCATCCACAGCAACAACAGCAGCAGCAGCCAGCGCCCAGCAAAGGTAAAAAATACTTTACGGCCAAGCCGCCAAACAAGGCGCTCTATATACCGATGGCAGCTGTTATGGCACCACCGCCGCCGCCGCCGCCGGCTGCCCAGCGCTGTGTGCTCAAGAGTCCCATTAGCAGCGTGGTCAGTGGCGCCAGTTTCTTTGTGAATCGCGGCCGGGTCGCCCGCAAGGGCTGGATATCCCGATCGGCACCGACGACGCCCGGCAGTGGACTGCCACCGAATCGGCTGGGCGACGATAGTCCGCTGCTCAACGAGCACGACGAGGATGCCATCGATGATGAGGCGGGCGGGCATGGCGACCAGCTGGATTAGGTAAACGCTATGTAGCTAATCTCGAGCGCCATTAGACATGTAAGCTTTTAAATCAAAACCGCAGATGATCAACAGTTTTTGTAGTGGTAAGTTAAATGGATTTGGTTTCTCGGTAGGGCTCTTCTTTCCAAACGTCTCAAATCAAAGTGCCAGAATATACCAAAAATACAAAAAATAATAGAATATAACTAGTAGGAGTGCTCTAAGTGAGAGTGATCCACAGTGCCCAGTATTTATCTTAGATCCATGGAAAATGAAAATATAAATAGCTCCTGTGTTTATTGTCCGATTGTCCGATAAGCCAAATGCATGCTTTCGATATTTATCGGTTTAGGGGCAGGTATCCAAAAAAGTCAAATACTATTCCCTTCCGTCTGTTTGATGCATCTAGTTCTTATAATTTCAAAGACATGCTCAAAGCGAGGTTTATCGAAAACTACCGATTTTAAACCATGAAGAGCTATCGATAACACTAAATACCTTGCATACTGTTAAAAATTCATGTTTTCGATAATAAGGGTATTGAGAAGAGGTATCTAAAAAGTCAAAGACATGCTCAAGCGAGGTTTATCGAAAATTACCGATTTTAAACCATGAAGAGCTATCGATAACACTAAGTACCTTGCATACCTTTAAAAATTCATGTTTTCGATAATTAGAGGATTGAGAAGAGGTATCCAAAAAGTCAAATACTGTTCACTTCTGTCTGCTTTCCAATAGAACATTTTCAGGACATGCTCAAAAGAACAGTGCTATTTGGGCGAGGTTTATCGAAATATCTCGATTTTGGAACGTGATCAGCTATCGATCAAATTAAATAACCTGGATCAGACCAGAATATACGATTCTAAATCAATTATGGTGGCTCTAGGATCTGGACTAGATCGACTCGACTGCTTATGCTGATCAATAATATATATAATGTATATATTAGTGCGAAAGTCTGTCAAATATATTTCTAAGGGAGTATACTTCATCAAAGGAAAGCTGTCTTAATGAGACTTGTATTAATCCTTTATACATATTTAGCTACTGTCAGTTGACAAAAAAGATGAAACAACTTTTTGAAAAGTGTTCAAAGATGGTGAACAAAATGTGATCTTCGAAAACAAAGTAAATAAATGGCGGTCTTTCGACCTATTGCAAATTTTGGATACAAAATACTTCACACATCTGATATGGGGTATATCATCTTCGGCAGTTCGAAGTCAACTAGATTTTCTTCTGTTTGTATATTGTGTATTTTCTGGCGAAAAAAAAGTGAAATAAATGCACAACTAAAGAATGGTATATACAAATACAAATACATACACATGTACGTACATACAACTTATGTACAAATATGTAGATAGTTAATTCTAAAAATAATTGGCTGATACTTGTAACTTGACAGGCTTGGTCCGCTCTTGCCGCTCTTGCATTCAAGGGCCAATCGTGTTCCTATTGCACAAAAAGCATGCAACAATAATAATAACAACAAACAACAACAAACACAATGTATCATTGATGAGAAAGCGTTTTTAAAGTACATTTGTCAGTTGGTAATGAAAGTTTTTGGTGTGCTTCAAATATTATTGTAAATGTTTCAAGTTTCGACGTTGAGCTTAGGTATAAACATAAACATAAGTACTTACATACATACAAGCTTTTATTCTAATTTTTATTTTTTTCTTACAAATTACACACACATAAACAAATTCTTATACATACATAAGACTAAAGCCGAAATCCACATTTAACTACAAGTGCAACACACAACAAATTAATGAAAGTATAGTGAAATAATGCCGAAAAGATGAGTTAAGAACGCGTTAGAATGCAGCAGTGCCTTTCGATTAAAAAGAAAACGATAAACGATAAAAATTAAAAAACAATATACATACAAATACCGCACACAATGAATATATATGTTTGTACGTACACTTGCACATACATATACAAACATATGTAATAGCAATATACCCAAAAGCAAAGAGCAACAAGAATGAGCTAAACAACAAAAACAATAATAATAATCACACAAACAAAAAAAGCACGCAAAACAATCCAAATAAATAAACGGCAATATTTAGAAATAAAACTAACATATAAGTTAAAGCAGAAGAACAAAGAGGAAAAAATACCAAAACATTATAATATATTTGATTATAAACTTATGTATGTATGTATATATTTGTAAGCGCATTTTAAGTACATGAGTGTAAACAAAAAAAAAAAAAACAAACAATCTACCACGCCTACAATAACCATTTGTTTTCAATACCAATTTGGGTGCATACATTTCTCAATTAGCCGTAGTTCATTTAATAACAACAACAACAATAACAAAAACATACAAGTTATTTTATTATAAACACAAAAGAAACAATAAGATCAAAAGAGCATTCAAGCATAAAATTTCCAAAAGCAAAAGTGAATTGTTGTAACAAAAAAAAAATAAAATAAAAATAAAGAACTTTAGAACAAATATAGAAACCCTAACGAACTATAAATCAAAAAAAAAGTGAAAGCCAGCAATGAGCAAATAAAGAAACATTCAAATGAACATATATGTTAAATAAACTAACTTCATTTGGAACGTATTATTTGTAAGTATCTCAGATTCATTATAGTTTCAACAGATACTTTGAATAGTTTTTCAAAAATGTTTTGCCAGCGGTTCACGGTTCGAACCAGTAGATCACCTTTGTGTTCGATTCGTGAGCCTGGTTATCCATTATATTTTACTTATTGAACCTAGGTTTTGATTGTCACATTGGTTCCTTCTATTCAAAAGAATAACACATATTCTACATTTTGAAAAATGTTTGTGTTTGTATATATTTCTGTCAATAGTTTGAATGTTTTCCAGTACATATATGCCCATATGCATATAACACATATGTATGTACATATGTATACATTAGTACATATTTTATATACTATGAATGTATTTACAGCAGAAAGTAGAATTTGTGTTTGAGAAAAAATAATTCGCTTCAAGTTCAATTCAGGTTCGGTTCAGATTCGGTTCTGGTTCGGCTCAGATTCGGTTCTGGTTCGGCTCTTTGCTCAGAGTAGAATAAAAGCTGGAGTTCTGGCTTCGAACCGGTTCAAATAGATTTCAGTATTAAGTTTTGGTTTTTCGAATATTAAGTGATATTTTAATATATAGTATACATATATTTTTTTTAGGTTTTTTACACATATAATAACTAACAGCCCATCAGCGAAAACGTTTGTGTAAAATTTTCGATTTACGTGAGCAAAAATGTATATATAAAAAAAAACGAGGTTATAATAAATACAAAGTGGGATCGGTTCGGATAGCTGATTACTGCTTCAAGGCATGCGCCTGCGCCTCGCCCTGCTGCTGCTGTCCACCATTGCTCTGCTTCAACTTGGCATCGAACTCATCGAGGACATTCTTATAATAGGGTCCCAGCTCCTCGCACACCGACAAATACCAACTGGCCAGCTTGTTGCGATTCTTGAAGGTGCTGAAGCCAATATACTCTACGGAAAGTGCAAATAGCGTTTACGAATGCAAGCGAGTGAAAACTTTGATTCATTATACTCACTGGTCTGATCGATCTCGCAGATTGCACTCAGATCCGCATACGATATGTTATCGCCCAGTATGAACTTGTGCGAGTTCAGAAACAGCTGCTCAAAGTCATTCAGTGTGTGCTCCAGCTGCTTGCTAGCCACATTGACCTGCACAGAAAATGTTCATGGATTAGTCACATAAAATGCTATAGCACAAATCTTAGCTTAATATACTGTTATTATACTCTAGAGCCTCAATCTCTCTCTCTCACTTTAACATCATTTCAATCAGATGATATCTATCTGTCTATCCGGTTCAAGAATGCCAGTCTAACACTTCAGTCTCCCATAAGTTTACCAAGAACTAAAGGATTATCAAGATGGGTTGCATTTTTAATCATGATTTGTCCGTTATAATTATCTATTTTATATTTTTAAGTATTTTTTCCAAAAATATTTTATCAATATTAAAATTTCAATCTTAGTAGCTCAATTGTGCTGAAGCTTGTTATGCATAGAAGGAAACGTCAGAGACCCCCTAAAAGTTTCCTCTAGTATGCTTAGAATGACAAAACAAATGGATTTAGCCATGTTCGTCTGTCTGTCTGTCTGTCTGTATGTATGCTAACTACTTCCTCAGTTTTTGAGCTATCGCGATGAAACTTTGCACAGACACTTATTATTCAAATAAACAGCACATTTATCGAAACCAGCCAGATCGGACCAATATATCTTATAGCTGCCACACAACTCGAAGTCGGTTTTGGCCATATATCCCATGTTTTTAAAGCTATTGCCTCGTACATTTGAACATCCACATAACTCATTAATGTTTAAAATTTCGAAACGATTGGGTCATAAATAGCGAAGATATGCGTCATTTAATATTTTGAAAGAACAGGGGGACTTTTTTAATTTCTTAAATTTTGACAAATTTTTGTTCAAACCTAAGTAGCTTGATTTTAATTATTCAAAAGAAAAGTTTCAATTCAATATAATCAGATAATCCTCCCCATCTACTCTCAGTTGATGTTTCCCATGCTTAATTGTGGCATGAAACCAATTTGTTTCCAAATGCATATTTAAATATGATCCAAACTTGTATATACAATTAGTTGATAACTCAATTAAGATAACTCAATTTGTTGGCATTTTTCGGAGAAATTATTATGATTATAATGATTATAAGCTCGGCCCTAAGTGTTATCTAATATGCCAACTTGCTCAATCTAGTTTAAGCATATAAATATAAATCTGTGCTTCTTTCACACTTACCGCATTATCGGATGGACGTGTTTTCTGCAGGTAAGGCACCAGCCACTTCTGCTGGAAGTAATCAGTGCCGGCTACGGCCATGTTGGACTGCTGCCAGGCGAGATACTCATCGGTGCGACTGCGACCGAGCTGACGACGTGGATACCAGTGCTCCGGGACGAGCTTCTCCCGCGCCAGATGACGGAAGATGGCCACGCTCTCGGACAGCTGATAGCCATGATCGGTGATCGCCGGCAGCTTGCGGAAGCGATTCACTTTGTCCCGAAACTCACCGGTCAAATGCTCACCTGTGAAAAGTAAAAGGCAGGGAGAAACATGGATAAGTTACAGCATATGAATTCTCTTTTCCAGCTACGTTTTTTTTGTAAGAGGTAGACTGTAAAGACAAGTAAGAGTGGAGATACCATAAGCCCAGTCCTAAGATGCAATCGTACATTCAAACAAGCACACACATGCTGCAAGCAGTGCAAGCAGTTCACTTGCTTATTAACTTAACCCCAATTATGAAAAGTTAAATATTAAGCCAATTCTGTGGTTTCCATTATTATTTGTGCATACAATTGGCAATCACATTTATTGTCAAATCAAATTGCAAGCTCATACCTTAAAAACGGAATGTTTTACATCATTTGGGAATTCGGGGCAATGGTATCCAAAAAATTAAATATTTTTCCTGCTGGATGCTATTAAAGATTGTGCATACCGAATTTGGTGCCTCTAGCTTTTATAACTTTCAAGTTGTGGCCAAAAACGCTATTTTCGATATTTTTTAAACGTTGCCAGTTATCGATAAAATTAAAAAACTTGCTTTGACCAGGGACTATGAGATCTTTGATTTCAAATATGTAGTCTCTAGCTCCTTTAGGCTCTGATATCCACATGTTATATAGACAAACATGGCTAGATCAACCCATTTTTAATGGGTTCAGGGTATAAGAAATGGACGTAATATATACAAAACCAAAATTTCAAAATTTTTTCGGTATAAATACATTCAAATTAGCTCTATTAAGTACTATCCATATCAATGTCATATGGTATATTAAAAAAAAACGAATTTGGAAAGAGAACAAATGTTGAATTTATTGAAGCATAAAAGTTGAAAGTCATTGTCATAGATTATTCAATTAAACTATTATGTTTTACTGTGTATAGCACTTTTTAATTGAATTAAAATACAAAACAATTCGAAAACGAAATGTGTTTTTCACATAAAGTTTTTCATTGTGGAAATAGTTGAGTTTCCCAGCTGAGGCTGAGTTTTTATCACGCGTTGTGTTACTACTCACGTTTTGGTATGTGTCGTGTTAAAAATAATTTAAATTGTTTGCATTGATTAATTGATTAGTGGAGGCTTTTAAGCACACTTTGTTAACATGACAATGCAGCGAATTGATTAGATTAAGCAATAGCAATTTTTCAACCATTTAATTGCCGTCATTCGAAAAATGATGGAATAATTGTGTGCTTGGATTTTGATAAGCACAAAATCATTGTCGAAGGGCATTCGAGTTTTTACTTGGCCCCACTCAGTGCTGACAATCTAGCCTTTTTCCCGCTAGAGTCTTTTAAAATTATTAAAAATGTTCATTCATTTATCACTATATGTTGAAAATCCTCAAAAATTAGTATTATTAGAGCAAAAGAAATTCAATTGACTTGGACACATTTGGCTCAAATCATTCAGCCAGACAACAAATTCAGAATGCATATAGTTTTGGTTAATACATTAAGATCTGTTTAGTCCCTTTAGTTCCATATTATTGCAATTGTATTTTTATTTATACTCTTTTCGTAGAAAATAGTATATCAAGTTTGTGCTGAAGTGTGTAACGCATAGAAGGAAGCGTCGGAGACCCCCAAAAGTTACTGCCAGTATGCTTAGAATGACAAAACAAATTGATCTAGCCATGTCCGTCTGTCTGTCTGTCTGTCTGTCTGTATGCAAACTAGTTCCTCAGTTTTTGAGCTATCGCGATGAAACTTTGCACAGATACTTATTATTTAAAGAGACAACACATTGGTCGGAGACAGCTGGATTGGACCACTATATCTTATAGCTGCCATACAACTGGAAATAAATTTAGTATTTCAAAAGAAAATTTAAATTCATATGATCACAATTCTTAGAGCAAAAGAATTTCTACAGCATATGAAAGTGCTGCAGTTGGCAGCGTGAAAATTGTCTAAAGGTTCGAAAAGAGTATAAAATCGTCGGCATGCCGAAGATAATCCTTTCCCACTTGTTTCTAGTTTATTTGTGTTTTGCATCAAGTATCTTCCTGCTTGCTAGCCAATTCCACATATTTGCTCTCAACACTGAGCCTGATCTGCGGGTCTGAAGCCTACGTGATGTCGTGCTATTTGTTTTCAGTATTTTGTTAAAGTTTCGAATTGATTCAAATGATAAGCAAGTGTTTCACTCGGTCAACGCGAGCTGAATGCAAGTGATATGTGCTTATTGGTTAACACTAAATATATATTATTGAGAATATATATATTTAATAGTTGCTTACACAGTATCTGTTAACTGTGCGCAGTGCAAACAATGCAAACAACGAAGACACTGCAACAACAACAAAATCGGTTACAAGCCAAAAGTCTTTAACCTGGCCAAGGCTGTCTACGCTCTAGACAATCGTCAGTTTTTCTAAGCTTGTAACATGTTGTCTCCCTCACTCACTCAGTGTCTGTCTCTGTCTTTGTCTGTGGGCTCAATGGACTGGCTGGGGGCCAGCTATACTATATGTATATACATACATATATCAAATGCAACAACAACTACCTTAAGATCAGTCGCCGCTTTTCGATTTCATTGGGCTTAAAGTCCAACTGTGAGCCAGTTTTATTGCACTTGCACTAAACGGCCAACAAGGAAGCTCAAAGCTAATCTGCAATTTGCATGTGTGTGTGTGTGTGTGTGTGATCGGGAAATGCGGGATATGCAAATTATCTTCGGCGTGCTGAAGATTTTATACTCTTTTCGAGACCCTTAGACAGTTTAAACTCGGCCAACTGCAGCACTTTCATTAGCAGTACAAATTGATATCATATGAATTTAAATTTTCTATTGAAATATTAAATTTATTTCCAGTTGCATGGCAGCTATAAGATATAGTGGTCCGATCCGGGCGGCTCTGATCAGTGTGATGTATGCTTGAATAATAAGTAGCTGCGCAAAGTTTTATCGCGATAGCTTTGAAAACATGGGATTTATGATCAAAACCGACTTCGAGTTGTATGGCAGCTATAAGATATAGTGGTCCGATCCGGTCGGTTTCGACCAATGTGCTGTCCCTTTGAATAATAAGGTTCTGTGCAAAGTTTTATCACGATAGCTCAAAAACTGAGCGACTAGTTTGCATACATACAGACAGACAGACAGACGTTACAAACTTCAGCACATACTTAATACACTATTTTTCTTCAAAAAGAGTATAAACACCTGTGCCTAGTGCACTCACAGTTGGATTTGTGCAGCACTAACGGTATTTAGTTAACCTTGACCAAGTCCACAGCAATGTTCGACTTGGCTTAGATGGCTCTCAGTTTTTTGTTTTGTGTTGTTTTTTTCTCCACCAAGGTGCTAAATAATCTATGGATAAGTCGCACGCGCAGCTAAGCAAATTTGTGTTCTTGCTGGATTATTAATGTGTGTTGACATTGCTGCTTTTATTTATGCAGATAGCACAGCATTTTGCAGCTGCCTGTGAAACGGATTGCAAAAGTAAATCTAACGTTTACAAATAATGTATACCAACAAAAAATGATTATAAACTGTTTACTCCCAGAGTAGTAAGCAAATTTGTTGAAAAAAAAAACCTACATTCATATTTTGTCCAAAACATTTGTGCATTTTTATCATGTTAAATCACTTCTTTTTTTAACTTTACAATCTAATTTATAATTTCAAATATTTGTTATTTTGTCAATTGTAATTTATTTTTTAATTCTACTGCTGTTTTTTTTTCTGTTGACATTTAATACATAAATTGTTAGACAATTGATATAAAGCAATTCCCTGACAAAGCTTAAAATAATACATTAATTGGATTAATTCGCAAACTAAAATAATAAAATTGAGCTGTGAACTGTTGAATTTGTTTCTTAACATTAAAAGCCTTTTTGGTTAGGTAACTTGTTGTTGTTAAAAAAAATAGCAAAGTCATTTGGAATATTGCACATTATAATGCAAATTTCTATCGGTTTTTCTTCTTTTTTCTTTCTTGTTCTTATTATCTTGTAAGCAACTAGAATTATTTTGATTTTATATCATAATACCCAATTTACCACAGCGGAAGCTTTATCGTACTCTTCACGATCGGAAAACCAAAACCAATAGTTAAAATTGAAAAAAAAAAACGCAAATAAAAAAAATATAAATGCGTACTACATGATAATACCCCAAGTAATAATCTATTTTGTTGTGATTGCAAATACCGAATTTAATAGACAAAACAAATGCCTTAATTACAAATTTTTTGGAATATCAGATTAGGTTGTGTGTTGCCCAATGCATTTACACACACACACACACACACACGCACACACACATACACGTATTGCACTTTCCCCTCTGAAAAGTTGACAAACGGAATGTTAAGCAAGTGGAAAACTTTTGAAAACACTCAAAAAAAAAAAAGAAGAAAAAATCAAACAAAACCCGCACAAAGACAGAGACAGGAATAGAGCAAAGTGCATGTGTGTGTGTGTGTGTGTGTGTTAGTGTGTGTGTGTGTGTGTGTGTGTGTGTCAAGATGTGGGCTAGTTACGCGCATTGGGCACGTACTCAACTCACCTTTGACCATGGAAATGGGAATCGCCTCGAAGGGTATTTTGGATGCCTCGAGGAATATGTAGAGAGCGCGACTGGATTGGTTCAGAAAATCGAAGCGAACTTCAACGGTTGCGTCATTTTGTGCTTGTTTTGTCCTCTAGCTTTGAATTTCAGTATTTAGTTTGATTATTATTTGATATTTTCAAGTATGTTTTATTTGGTTGGGCTTTTTGCAGCTGACAACACACGAAACGGCAGCTCGTTTTGGGATTTCAAATAAAAAATAATACTCAAAATGAACAAACAAATTCGTTAGTGCAGCGCAACAAGAGACACAAAACAAAACAAAACAAAACACCTGCGACTAGTCTTAGTAACAGGGCCAATCGCCGACTGTTCGTTCGATCGCTTTGACTGCTGCTTTTGGACTGAGCTCAAAACGCCGCCGAATGCGACATTTTAAACGCGTCGCATCGGCGCAGCCAACGTCAGCGTCAGCGTCAGCGTCGCTGCTGCATGGGCCAAAGCCTCCGTTGCGCCTGCGCTGCCGCCACCAGCCGCATTCGAAATATGCATGCGTATGTGTGTGTGTGTGTGTGCGAGTGGATCTTATGTGGATTGTGGGGAGGCTGTGGGGCAATTCTCTGTACACATGCGTGCCGCTGCCGCTGCTGCTGCTGCGACGTCGACGTCGTCTTTTTGGTGTGTAGTACCAGAAAAGAGAAGCTGCTTGCGCTTTTATACCCTGTGAAATATGTTGATAACAAGAATATAATAAGACTTGTCAAATTTATGCGATATAAAGGCACTTGATCAGCTTTGACATCTAGACATTTTTATTGGTCTGTCTGTTAATCATACATACATACATACATATGTATTTATGTACATATGTACAGTGGCTCAAAGCATATTTCGTGCAGTTTTCATATAAAGATAGAATCTACAGTCGCTAAACTTTGTCATGTCAAGTCATGTCAAACAAATTTGAGTACAGCTTTTTACAGCAGTCTTCAAATATTTATAAGCATTCATTCATTTAACATTTTTTGTAATAATTTCAAAGTTCCAGTGACTATGGTGCTAAACATCTTTTAACATCTGCACCGAATAAGCTGTGAGCCACTGTAAGTTCCCGCCGGCCATACGAAAAACCAAGATTATTGCAGATTTTCGATAACTAGCCACAATAAAAATGTGTGTATGTATGAATGTATGTATGTGCATGGTATCTGTTAGTCGGACATTCTCAACTCGAGCACTTTTACTTGTTTGTTTTCGTTTGGCATTTTCTTGTGTTCATCGTTGCTGCTTCGTTGTTTTGATACCCTATATCAAGCGGCATTATAAGATCGGGCATAGTGTACATACATATATGCAAACATGTGTGCATAAATATACATACGTACACATATGTAAGAAAGCAGATGGAGGTATATATGTACGTCAGCACATTGCCAGCCAGCTCAATCACACAAACTATCAAAACAACTGACAGCCAAATTTAAGTACAAGTTCTCTTATATATACATATATTATAACTCAAATCAAATTGTTGAACATTACATGTACATCAAATATCAGAATACAGGGTATTTCCAAGTCGAGCTTTCGACAAGTGATGTTGTTGATGTTGCTATTGCGATTGCTGGCTTGTTTTTGCGGCGCATTTAATATACGATATCGTGCACCCTACAACGATTGAGAACTGGCTCCATTGGTTTTCATGCACCGACTGCAAAAAGGGTGTGGCACCTGAATTTGCTGACAAATCTAGCCTATGCGCAAAAGTTGTATTGTTCAATTCATCAGTGATTCACTCACACTTTGATCATTTCTTAACAATTTGTGCAATTCACACACAGATGTTTTTATCGATTTCAATTAACGTTAATTGTTTAGTTCATTTGTGACTGAACTCGTAAAGAAAATGTATGTACATATGTATATTCTCTTTTAGGTTATCTGACAGCGCATCCGATTTTCGCACTGCTGGAAATCATTTTGAAACTCGTTTGCTTTGCATCGAATATTTTGTATGCGCTTAAAAGCAAATGTGTATTCCAGATTTAGTTGTTGGCGTATTAATTTCATACAAATGCAGCTCTCGAATGCCGGCAAGGGTATTCAAACGTCGGCACAGTCAAGTGCATTGTTCTTTCTTGTTAATCGTCGTCTCTGTTTTGCTGTCTTACATTGCTATTGTTGATTTCTTGCGTTTGGCTTTTTGCTAGCCGGTTTCTGTTGTTTTGCTTTTGTTTTTGTCTTTGTTTTTGTTTTCGGTTCGATCTTTGACTATCCACGATTACACTTTGCACTTCGCACAAACCGCTGTTGCTCTTTGCTGTTGTTGTCTCCGTCTCATTAGCTAGATCTGAAATTTACACCTTATCTATAAGCGATTTGCAATCACAAGTGCCTCCATAGGAGTACATTAGTATGTTGATACATACATACATACATACATACATGTGTACTTATTTAGAAGCGAGTGTACTGCTGTACTACCCGTTATCTTGTTTACCAATAAACAAACATCAAACAAACCCAACTACAACAACAGACAATATCGGTCAGTGAGCTATTATTGTTGTTGCTGCTGCTGCTGCTGCTGCTGCTGCTGATAACAGCGGCTGCTTTGTCTTGGCCATCAACTTATTGTATCTTCATATGCATATGTATGTATATACATATGTATGTATTCACATGTATGTCATAAATAAATTAAATATGAGTTGCAGTTGTGGCTCAAAGTGGCAAGTTACACAAAATCAAAACAGCGATCAAAACACAAATTCAATAGCAATCTAGGAAAGAGAGTTAGAGAGACAGAGACACTAAGAGATTAAGAAGACGAAGACAGAGGCAAATGCGCAAAATTCGCAAGCGTACAGTGCTTACATGTTTGTATGTATGTGTGTAAGAAAAGATACATTTATTTATTTATGCACATACAATGTATGCAGTATTAATGCGGCATAATACATGCATACATATTTGTTTATCCAAATAAGCAACATTTTTTGTTGGACTGCATCTGGGCTTTGACAAATATTGATTGTAATTTACATACATATGTACATGTACATACATACATACATATATCTTACTTGATTTTTTAAATAAAAAAAAAAAACAAAAAATTTAGAGAACGAACTGGACACCACACGAAGTATAAACCAACATTTTTGAGAAATAATTTTTTTTTCGCCAAAAAGAGAGAGAGATATATATATATATACACATATAAAAATAAAAATTGATTTCTATAAAAGTGTAAAATATAAAATTCTTAAATTCATCGACACCAAAAAAATAAATTTTGAGCCCCTCTTAGAAAAAATTTTGAGCGGCGCCTCTGGTCGCCGAAAATGCAAGCAACGGGATGCACATTGCGCATACTGGGACAAGATCCGGAAAACATGGAGAGAAAAAAAACCCAAATAGTACCCCAGTAAGAGATAAGGGAAATTAGGCGGGAGCAACAACATAAATACGCATACACATCAAACACAAGAATACGGCAAAATCAAGACACAAGTCTACACAACAATATACACTATTTAGAGCGACAGAGGAATTTCACAAGCGAACGGAACCAAGGCACACCACTGTGCCCAAAATGCAAGCAACGGGATGCACATTTTGCACACTGGGAAAAGATCCGAACAACATGAAACAAAAAATCCCCAATAATACCCCATAAAGGGATAAAGTAAAAATACGCCAGAGCAACAACGCAAGCAAGCATACATATAAAACCAATTAAAACGACAAAACAAACCACGACTACACGCGACAATAGACAATATCCACAACAGCCGAGGAACTTCAACCAAGGACGGGGCGGAGTCATACCACTGTGCGCACCTGCACATCACGCACAAAATAACGGCACAGTGGTCCGATGTCAGCAAATGTTGTCAGCAATGCAAAAACGTTAGCAGCTGCACGTATAAGTTAAAAAAGATATGTTTTTAGCACGAATTTAGAGCTCTCATTGAACTTTAATTACAATGAATATATGAAAAAACGAAAAAACATATTTACTTTAAACCATTGTTATTTATGTATTTTACTTAAAGTGCATTACAACTAATAGATAAAGTGCAATTTTGCAGGCAAAAGCGATTTCTGCTAAATTCAGTACAGTTTGCCTTGTTTTTAAAACGCACGCTGATAGGTGATTAAATTTGTTTATAAAATGTGAGGAGTGCAAATATTTCATGTCATTCTTTCTATTACTAAGCGAACCACTTATCTAAGTTGTTGAAGTATTATCATTAAAATGTGTGCATGCTATTTTTCAACTTTTTTATCAAGCTTATAAGCTATACATATGTACATATATCAGTTTTTTGTTTTATAAAAAAAGTTATTTCATAAATAGCAAGCAAAAAAAAGAAGGATAACTGCTCTCCCCGACGGGGAATTGAACCCCGGTCTCCCGCGTGACAGGCGGGGATACTAACCACTATACTATCGAGGACGTTGCGGCTCGACAGAAATATTCCGAGTTTGAAATCAAAGCAAGCAAACATATACATACATATATGTAGATTCATACATACATATATTTGTACACTTATAAATACACACACACATACATACATATGAGATACATACTATGAAAATCATTAACAGTTTAAGTGTTGCAATTCTTGTGTGGTGTTTTTATTGCTTTTGGTTTGACGCTTTATAGCGGGCCCGTTAAAGAAATACAAACGAAAACAAAACGAACAAAAACGTGTGCCGCTCTCAGCCGCACCTGCACGCGCTCTCTCTCTCTCTTTCTCGCGCGCGCTCTTTGATTCTTCTATGTATTTGTTGGTCTTATTTGCTATTCGCCAGCAAGCAGGTCAAATTTTGCCAAATACTGGCATAAAATAGGGTACTTTAACTAACGAGCAATTAGGCTTCGTAATAATTCTGAATTTGCGTATAAATGTGAGCAATGCTTATACTCTTTTCGAAGAAAATAGTA
Organism: Drosophila flavopinicola; assembly: GCA_035042425.1. Taxonomy (NCBI): domain Eukaryota; kingdom Metazoa; phylum Arthropoda; class Insecta; order Diptera; family Drosophilidae; genus Drosophila; species Drosophila flavopinicola. The sequence continues at coordinate 64,403 of JAWNLL010000451.1, read as the reverse complement.
TATTAAATTGTCCTGAAGTTTGTAACGCATAGAAGGAAGCGTCGGATACACCCAAAAGTTACTGCCAATATGCTTAGAATGACAAAACAAATTGATCTAGCCATGTCCGTCTGTCTGTCTGTCTGTCTGTCTGTCTGCATGTATGCAATCTAGTCCCTCAGTTTTTGAGCTATCGTGATAAAACTTTGCACAGACACTTATTATTCCAGGGGACAGCACATTGGTCGGAGCCGGCCGGATCGGACCACTATATCTTATAGCTGCCATACAACTCGAAGTCGGTTTTGGCCATATATCCCATGTGTTTTAATCTATCGCGATGAAACTTTGCACTGATACTTATTATTCAAAGAGACATAGCATCGGTTGGAGCCGGCCGGATCGGACCACTATATCTTATAGCTGCCATACAACTCGAAGTCGGTTTTGGCCATATATCCCATGTTTTTAAAGCTATCGCGATACAACTTTGCACTTATACTTATTATTCAAAGAGACATCACATTGGTTGGTGCCGGCCGGATCGGATCACTATATATAGTTATAGCTGCTATACAACTGGCAATGAATTAAATATTCTTAGAACAAAAAAAAAAATGTTACGCGACAAAACGATTTTGTACAGCTTATGAAATTTCAGTGGTGCAGTTGGCAGAGTGAAAAATGCCTATAGGTTCGAAAAGAGTATAAATTCTTCGGCACGCCGAAGATAATCCTTCCCCACTAGTTTTTTTTTTTAATCATTTGCTTAGAATCTAGATAGAAACATGCGTTCTTATAAGCATTTGTTTATGCATATTATTCAAACGTGTTCTTTTTTTGAATTGCGCGATTTACAGGATATCTCGTAGTCGGACAAATGCGACTTAAACGCTTGTAGAATGTCGCATGAATATCAGACTGGTTTCTAGCAAATAAACTAACTATTTTATGAGCATTTGTCGGTTGACCAGTTGGATTTATAGTTTTGTAAATATTACATGAGCAAAATATTAAAAGCAATATGTACACACTTGCATTTAAATACTGTAAATACATACATACATACATACATATGTGTATGTACATATGTATGTATGCATAACAGTACAAAAATTGTCCACAGCTGCTTTCAATATCTATCGAGATTCTGTTGGCATAGAAATTCCTATGTACATCAGTTTGTCTTTCATATCATGAAAATGTATTCCGTCTAGTTGCATAGTTTTATTTTGTTGCAAAATTAGTTATATTACGTTTATTAAAATATCGAAGGAGCTCAAAGATCACTAATTTCCAATTTTTATGGCTTAAAATCTGTAAAAAAATAAGTAAAAATTTCTTCTTTGTTTTTTGGTCTTCAAATAAAACTTAGCCAACATTTTGCATAGTTATTTGAGTGTTATATAAAATTATAAAAAATTTAAAGGTGTATACAAAATTTACAAACAATTTATAATAATAAATTAAAGAAATAAAGTTAAAGTTACGTTATGTTCTGGGGATATCAATAGCAAAATTAAATCATTGGTCCAACATTTGTGGCAAGGATTGGGGAAAACCCAAAGAAAAACCCTATCAAACCAAAAATCAATAAAAATTTGTTTATTAGTTTGTTAATATAGAAAAGAAGCAAAAATATCTATAATTATACTCTTTTCGAAGAAAAGTATACAGTCGGGAGTGTCCGACTAGGAGATACCCTGAACCATTCAAACTAATCTATCAGTGTACATGTAATGGAAAGTTAAATCTTAAATAACTTCTGTGCTTACTGTACGATCTTTCTGAAATTTTTAGGACATAACATTGGCCATAAAATGTGTGACCAAATCAAATTGCAAGGTCATCGGGCATTGATTCCATGGATACGGCGCTTGATGATCCGTCGATTTGGGCAGCACGTTTTTTGTCCCGAGCGCTGCAACAATAATAATGAAATGAAATTTGAGTTACAAATTGGCAAACAGATCAAGTTTGCGGTTGCGGTTACTATATACTATATACTATATATGTATGTATATGCGTATCAGCTATAAAAGCCAAGAGTGATTGATGCTAGCTGGAACAGTAGGCGGCCAGTCATGTCGCAGCCGGAGGATCTGCCCAATGCTAGTGTGCGTCAGATGTTGGAGCAGCTGCTCGATGGCAAGGATTATACGCTGGAGCTGGCGTGCGCCAAGGGCGACAACTACTTGGGCGTTGTGTGGCGCATCCAGGTGAAAGATGAGCCGACTGGCCTCATCCTGAAGCTGCCGCCACAAAACAGCGTGCGGCGCAAACAGTTCTTTGCGCGTCCTTGCTTCCTCAGGGAAGCGTTGGCATACGAACAGTTCCTGCCGCTGCTTGGCCGCTTCCAGGCCAGCCGGCACTTGGCCGAGGAGCAGCGCTTTCGTCATGCTGCGCGCTGTTTGGCCAGCCGCGAGGATGAGCCCAACGAGTGCATTGTGCTGGAGGATTTGTGCCGCAGCAGCTATCAGCTGCATGATCGCTTTGCCGATCTGACGCCAGCCCATGTCTCGCTGGTCATGTGCGCCTACGCCAAGCTGCATGCGGCGTCCTTGGCACTGAAGACGGAGCAGCAGCCGCATGCGGCGTTGCTACCATTTCAGTCGCTCGTCGACATCTTCGAGCAGCGGCGCCACGATGCCGCCCTGGGCGCCTACTTTGAGCAGCTGAAGCTGAATGCCCGCGATGCACTGTGTCCGCACCGGGATGCCCACTATGTGCAACGTTTGCTGGCATACTTTGCGTGCGGCAGCTACTTTGAGCTGTTGCTGCCACTGCTCAATGGCGCCAACTGTGAGCCCTATGCGGTCGTCTGCCACGGCGACAGCTGGAACAACAACTTCCTCTACCGATGCGATGTGGCAACGCAGCAGCCGCTGGCGGTCTGCCTCATCGACTGGCAACTGATGCGCTATGCCTCGCCAGTCACCGATCTGGCCTACTTCCTCTTTAGCTGCACCACGCGACACTTTCGACGGCAGCACTACAAGCCCATGCTGCAGCTCTACTACGAGGAGCTGTGCAAGCAGCTGGCCAGGTGAGTCCTCTTTCAACACACTCTGCGAAGAAGATTGTATATTCAGTTGACGAAAGCGTCGGAGACACCCAAAAGTTACTGCCAGATCTAATTGATCTAGCCATGTCTGTCTGTCTGTCTGTATGTATGCAAACTAGTAGCTCAGTTTTTGAGCTATCGCGGTGAAACTTTGCACAGACACTTATCATTCAAAGAGACAGCACATTGGTCGGAATCAGCCAGATCGAACCACTATATCCTATAGCTGCCATACAACTAGATGTCGGTTTTGGCCATATATCCGATCTCTTCTAAGCTGTCGCCTTGACTTTCCTTCTACACTTGAACATCCGTATAACTCATAAACGTTAAAAATTTCAAATCGATTCAGTTATAATTAGCAAAGATGTGCGTCATTAAGTATTTCGGTGGTGCAGTTGGCAGTGTGAAAATTGCCTAAGGGTTCGAAAAGAGCATAAAAACTTTGGCACGGCGAAGATAATGCTTCTCGAAGCTAATATTCATTAAGTCATGAAGTTTGTAAACCATAGAGGGGAAACGTCGGATATGCCCAAAAGTTAACTATAGATGGATCTGTCTGTCTGTCTGTAATGTATACAAACTACTCCCTCAGTTTTTGAGCTATCGTGCTGAAACTTGGCACTGCAACTTATTATTAGACGATACGGCACATTTTCCGGAACCAACCGGATCGGACAACTATATCTGAATGCTGTCATACAACAGGTAATCGGATTTGGCCATATTTACACATGTGCTTTAAGATATCGTCCTCAATGACCTTAGGACAGCTATTATTATTATGCTGATGACTCGATTAAGTCATAATTAGCATCATAAGCAATTTGGAAAGAAACAGAGGTCTATAGGGATTATTGCGAGTTTGAGAAGCAGTCGCGGAGTATGAAAAGAGTATAAAATCTTCGGCACACCGCAGATAATCCTTCCACAATTCCTGATCTTGACTTGCAGCATTCATTGGGATTAAATTTTAACAGATTCGGCGAAGCAGCTGAAGCTCTATTCCCGCTGGCCGCTTTTGAGGAGCAACTGCGCGTTAAGGGCGCCGTTGGACTTTTACTGGCCATGATGGTACTGCCGATAGTGACGCTACGCGGTGAGGATGTGCCCGATCTGCAGGTGATTAGCGACCTGATCGAGGGCGGCGGCAGTACCGCCTTTTTGGTTGCCAGCAATGAGCTGCTGTACAAGCAGCGTATGCGTGATGTCATCTTGGACTGCATAGACTACGAGTATATTTAGTTAGTTAGTTGGCTTACCACTTAGATGGGAGCCGGCACTGAAGGAATCTGTAATTCGAAATAGCTAGATTATAAATTAATATGCACACAAGAACACAAATTGATGTAGAATATGAAAGAAGGTGCCGTAGATTGAATGCACTTCATAAACTATTGAAAAACTTAGATATGTATCTCTTAAAAGCTTTAGAGCAGATTAAAGTGCTGCTAAGCTTAATGGAATCTGAATTTGGCAAAGCTTAAACAATTAACATGTGCCTCTAGATTACAATGTTGCAAAAAAAAGTAAAAGCGAATGGAAACAATAATTGAAAAAACAAATAACATAATTTCTGATTTTCTATTCAAAATTAATGAGAAATGCCATTCCAAGATATTAAACTCCCATAACTTTGGCAAAACTGATCAGATTTCGATAACGATTCTGGGAATGTTCATTTTGGAATCAGTGCAAAAATATCTAAAAATATAGCTTGTAAAGTGATCTTTGGTTTGACAGAAAATTTGACTTATAGAAGTTCGAGTTTTGGGGATTTCGACTAATAAAGAGTGATAACATACCTTGCTGCACGGTTATAACTTCAAAAATGGGATTTTTCATTTTTGGAGGGATGGGGGGTGGTAACCAAAAACTGAAATATTTGTAATTTGTGTATGATATTCGAGATTATACATGCCCAATTTGGGGCCTCTAGGCTCTTAGAACTTTCAAGTTATGGCCAAAAAACACTGGTCTGAATTAGAAATTTATCGATAACTTTTGAACGGGACGAGTTATCGATAAAATGAAACAAACTTATACTGTCCCGGGACTACGAGAACTTATATTCCAAATATGAAGTCTCTAGGTTTGTAGTCTCTGATATCGGCGTGTTCATACAGACAGACGGACGGACATGTCTAGATCGACTCGGCTGTTGACACTGATTAAGAATATATATACTTTATATAGTCGGAGATGCTTCCTTATCCCTGTTACATACTTTTGCACAAAACCATTATACCCTTTTTACCCATTTTTAATGGGTTCAGAGTATACAAAATTCTAATTGTTGCGTTTCTTTGTTGTCACTTTCTTAAAACCGACCACCACTAAATATGCTTATATAATGTATCGATGTGTCGACTTTTTTACGCGATATATACTCGTTATAAGAAATTGTCGGATTGTTATTTATTAAGCAGCGGAATATGTGCGTTGGAAATATACATTTATAAAAATATTTAATTAATAAAAACTCATGAGTTAGATACATATTTAGTAATAATAGAAACATCGATTACAATTAGCGATGGGTGTAATCGAATTGGGTCACTTAGCCGGCTTGTCTGCAATCGGGTCGTGAGTTACTTAACCCAAACACGTAACATCAAGAGAGTTCGTATTCAAAACACACACCCTAATAACATATTTTACATTTGAATTTAAATTCAAATGGTAACTGAGTCCAATACAAAATATATTTGCCCCTAGACTCAAAATATTTACATATATTCAACACCTACGATACACGACTACGCTCACTTTCAAACCAACGGCACTTTAAGAGAGTGCCCTCGATTACCAATTAATTTCCCTAATTTGCTCATCTGGCCACACCGAAGACTTTACCAATTCAAACACAGTCGATAGCACGACTACTATTCCAACAGATCGAAACAGTACTTGACTGTAAGTCAAACGCGCATAAATTATATTTTCAATTTTATTAAAAATAAAATGTAGTTTATTTGTAAATTTAATCTTTGATAATTTCAATTTGAAACGTACATCAATAACTGCTTGACAAATCGTGTCATATGCTTATCGACTCACACAGGGCTGGCTAAACGAACAGTTTTGCGTATAGCAGCCCTGTCAGCTATCGATTGTTTTCAGTGCTGCTATTTTTCTACAAAAAAAAAAAAAAAAAAAACGCGTCCGCTAGTCAATTTTGCGTTTGGCTTTCCTTGCAAATAAAATATTGATATTAATGAAAGCCAAAGTGCATATTAACAAAATACAAAAAGTGTACGGGCTAATAAAATCGGCACAAGTGATGCCAAACGTGATTTAACGCTGCAAAATGCAAATGTTGACCAGCTGGAGGTTAACATCGCCTATCAATATCAACAACAGTGCAAACAAGAGTGCCATGAAATGCAAATAAAAATGTAGAAAGTAAACAGAGGCGCCTCAAGTGAAATTTCAAGCAATATATTTTCCCCTTTTCAATTTCGGTGTGCTCGCTATTATTTTGATTTCGGTATATTGGTGAATGGGCGCCGCCGCCGCTGCCGCCATCTTCGCCGTTGCCCAGAGATATGGCCTCTCTACATTCCAGTTGGCGTTTTGGCAAAAAAAGAAGCAAACTACAATTACGCATTAAAGGTACATAATGTGCAGCGATGCTAAATGTTAATTAACATGTGTATGCAGCGGGTATTAAAGGCACAACACACACACACACACATACATGCACAAAGTTGCACGTTTGCATGCACTGCGTTATGTTATTGTTATTTCTAGCTATTGCTCTCAATAGCAGCAACAGCAGCTGTTGATGTACATTTTGTTGCTGCTGTTAATGCGCTAAATATATACATACATACTTGTGTCGCTTACATACATACATACCACATCGACCTGTGCTTATTTGTTACATTACTGTTAAAGCGCCAATTACATTAGCAGCCACATTACTATTGTCGCTTGTGTTGTTGTTGTTAGCAGTACATTATGCACGCTGACTCTCTCGCACTCTCGCCATATACATACATACATATGTAAGTGTATTGCGCATAACGGTATCAATGTTGCAGCACCATTCCTTTGACATTCCAAACCAACTCTCGCCGCTGCTGTTGTTATTTGCATATATGTACATATGAATATAAATATATATTTATTTCATATATGCGCTAAATACACACATATGTACATACATATGTATATTTATGTTTCGTTTGACCAAATTGTTTTTCTACATGTTTGGTTTCTATTATTAGACGTCACGTCGCTAGCATAGAGCCGCCAACGATGACGCAGCAGGCGAAAGCACAGAAACCCAACAGCAACATCAACAACAATGCACATTTGTTGTTCAATAACAACAACAACAACAGCTTGTGACGCGCAACAATTTCACGTGCGCTTTTGACAACAACATTTGTTGCGCTGATTAATTTCGCTTGTGGAATAATTTCACCATGCTAGCTTTTCTGTTTTGTTATTATTATTGTATTACATTGTTGATGGGGGGAATCGTTTTAAACTTATTATTTATGGTAACATTTTCGATTTTAAAGACAGTGGAATTTGGAAATTTTTTAAATTTGTCATTTTAATTTTAATTTAAAAAAAATTTGTTAAATAAGCATTAAAAGACATTGCAAAATTATGAAAATTACCATAGTTAGTTATAGTACTTTACACCCAAAAAATTGCAACTAGTTATCATTTTCGAGTGTTTACTGTACTTTAACATAACATTGTCAAAGCTTAAACAATACTGAATAATAGACATTTATTTATTTGATGTAAACTCAAATAAACCAAAACTTTATACTCAATGACGATCGCTATTTTTGAGAACATTGCATTATAATTACTATAATTTCATAATAGAATTATACACTAAGCAACAACATTTTTCGCACACGCAAATCGACAAGAAAAAACCAAAAAAAAAATAAAAACAAAACCGCCGTCTTTCAGCTTCAAAGTCAGAGTTTTTAAGGTCATTGACCTCATAATCACGAACGAAAATATTCCAACTGTTTTGTTGTTGTTGTTGTTGTTGTTGCTATTATTACGCTAAAACGCTTATTGTTTATGTGGAAAAAGCAGCTCTATTTATAAATGCCTAAAATGGGGTATATTAAAATTGTGCAAGAGCATGTAACAGTATGTAAAGTACATGAATATTTTTGATTAGCTAGCAACTTAAAAAAGAAATAATATTTTACCATTAAAAAGAAGAAATATTCAACTTATTTTCCATAACTTTGGTGTTGTGTTGTAAGACAAAACAGATCTCAATATTATTATATCTAAATATTTGGAACAATTTCCTACTTGTTTAAACACAGTATGTTCTAGTCAGGCATGCTCCCATTTTCCGTAACCGCAAATTTGGTTTCAGATTGAAAATGTCATGTGATTTTGTTGTTGTCTTCTGTGGCCGAAAACATTTGCCTAAACTAATTTGTAAAACTGAGTTCATTACAGAATATATAAAAAAAATAGCTTATTATATAAAAGAGTTGCTTATTTGTTTGCCAATTACTTCATTGGCATTCATTGTCGTACTAATTTAGGTTGGTTTTGGAAATGAGAATATATAGTATATTTTGAACGATTTCTTATAATTCGAATGAAAATAGTTCAATTTGAGACTGATTGATATGAATAAAGAACAAACTATTTTGAATTTACTAGCTCGTAATTTACATTATTTATTATTAGCTATAATGCCAAACTTTTTCAATTTGCTATAATTTTTTGGAGTGATTGGGTTTAGTCTGGACTTTTCATAATTCGTGTAATATATATGTGGGAGCAATTCTTTAATGTGACTACATCCAGATAGAATAATTGCGTACAAATAAATATCTAATGTTTATACTCATTTCGAAGAAAATAGTATATTAAGTTTGTCCTGAAGTTTGTAACGCATAGAAGGAAGCGTCGGAGACCCCCATAAAGTTACTGCCAGTATGCTTAGAATGACAATACAAATTGATCTAGCCATGTCCGTCTGTCTGTCTGTCTGTATGTATGCAAACTAGTCCCTCAGTTTTTGAGCTATCGCGATAAAACTTTGCACAGACACTTATTATTCCAGGGGACAGCACATTGGTCGGAGCCGGCCGGATCGGACCACTATATCTTATAGCTGCCATACAACTCGATGTCGGTTTTGGCCATATATCCCATGTTTTTTAATCTATCGCGATGAAACTTTGCACTGATACTTATTATTCAAAGAGACATCGCATTGGTTGGAGCCGGCCGGATCGGATCACTATATCTTATAGCTGCTATACAACTGGCAATGAATTAAATATTCTTAGAACAAAAAAATAAATATTACGCGACAAAACGATTTTGTACAGCTTATGAAATTTCAGTGGTGCAGTTGGCAGAGTGAAAATTGCCTATAGGTTCGAAAAGAGTATAAAATCTTCGGCACGCCGAAGATAATCCTTCCCCACTTGTTTATTATGTCTTTGCAGTTTCCCAAGATCCCGTAATTTACAATATTTATTATTAGCTATAATGCCAAACTTTTTCAATATGTTATAATTTTTTGGAGTGATTGGGGTTAGTCTGGACTTTGCAGAGTTCGTGTAATATATATGTGGGAGCAATTCTTTAATGTGACTACACCCAGATTGAATAATTGCGTACAAATGAATAGCTAATGTTTTATTATGTCTTTGCAGTTTCCCAAGATCCCGAAGACTTCTATCGTTTGGATCCAAAGAAGTCGGCGGCCGAAAATGCCTACGACATATACGCGATGCTCAGCGTGGAGGAGACGCGCGACACGAAGCGTCTGTTCCTGCTCAATGCGCTGGCCTCGCTCTGCCTGGCGGCCAACACGGGCTCGCCGCACAACAATCTGCGCTTCAGCACGGAGGAGCTGCTCTACTGGTGAGTGGCGTGTGTTAGATGCCAGATTGGATTGATAACGAATTGTTTGCTTGCTTGCAGCCTGAGTGCTTCGCTGGTGCACACCTTTACGCAGGTGCGTGCGGCGGCGTTGCGCACCATCCGCTATACGCTGAGCACGCCCAAGGATATCAAGGCGTTCAATTCGCTGCAGCTGCAGCATCTGTTGTGCCGCTCCATCGACCTGATGCTGAAGAACGACGATGAGCGCGTGCAGGCGCTGAAGCTGGTACGCAAAATGCTGGCCATTGCGCCGGAGGACATCAGTCCGGTGGTGGTCAGATGCTTGGTCTCGCTGGCCGACAGCGGCATCGAGGAAAGCGACAATCTGCTGCGCGCCTGCCTGGCCACGCTCGCCGAGTTCGCTGTGCTCAATCCGGCGCTGCTCATCGTGTGCGGCGGCGTCACATCAATAACACGCAACGTCCTCGAGTGCCACAATCCGCGCATCGCCGAGAGCCTGTGCGGTGTGCTGCTCTATCTGTTGGAGTGGCCGCAGACGCGCAACATTTGCGGCGTACGACTCGACTGCTTGGCGGCGCCGTATTGTGACTTCACCTATCGCCTCGGCATCATGGATAAAAACAAGTGAGCCACTCAGCCACACATGCCATTGTTATCTTTAACGTATTCATCAACATTCACATTCATCCATTTTGCAGAGATGCTCGTGAGCTGCGCTACACCAGCTGCCGCCTGGCGCTGCTCTCCGTACTGCGCAGCTGGACGGGCACGCTCGAATTCTGTGATCCAAGCAAACCTTCAGGCTTAAAAGCAATAGTCGACGCTTTATATTTAAATCAAATTGAAGTTAGAGTAAGTATTAGCTGCATTCAGTTTTGAAGGCATGACGAATGAAAACTATTGCACAAATCTCCATTTGATTTCCTCATTAAATTGTGTTAAACATTTTTTCAATTTATCGACGAAATGTTAACTGATATTACAAATGCATTCGTCTTATAGTTATAGAGACTTCGAGTTAACCCAATTACAAAGCAAACTATACTCAAAGTAACTTAGTCCACAAAATGTTTAGTTAAAAATCCGATATATTCGATATATTGTATGGAATTTGTTCTTTAAGCGTCACTCAATTTGTTTCGAATTACTGCAAATTCGACTTATGGGAAGTTCGAGCTAATGAAGTTAGACTGTACTAATTATGCTTAATTCATAAACTATTAGATGCGAAACGAACAAGAATATCATTTTTGGCCGATGACAATATAAATATAACTTTTCATATTTCCCATTGGATTGCATTCAATATGCACATAAGATAATCAATCAGTATTTATACTCTTTTCGAAGAAAATAGTATATTCAGTTACTGCCAGTATGCTTAGAATGACAATACAAATTGATCTAGCCATGTCCGTCTGTCTGTCTGTCTGTATGTATGCAAACTAGTCCCTCAGTTTTTGAGCTATCGCGATAAAACTTTGCACAGACACTTATTATTCAACGGGACAGCACATTGGTCGGAACCGGCCGGATCGGACCACTATATCTTATAGCTGCCATACAACTCGAAGTCGGTTTTGGCCATATATCCCATGTTTTTTAATCCATCGCGATAAAACTTTGCACAGAGACTTATTATTCAACGGGACAGCACATTGGTCGGAACCGGCCGGATCGGACCACTATATCTTATAGCTGCCACACAACTCGAAGTCGGTTTTGGCCATATATCACATGTTTTTGAATTTATCGCGATGAAACTTTGCACTGATACGTATAATTCAAAGAGACATCACATCAGTCTGAGCCGACCGGATGGGATCACTATATCATTATTAAATATTCTTAGAAAAAAATAAAAATTTTACGCGACAAAGTTTGAAAGGAGTATAAATTCTTTGGCACGCCGAAGATAATCCTTCCCCACTTGTTTTTGCTGATTTTACGCTGTTAATTTGTCTATTATTATTTAATTGCATCTTTCTCTGGGTTTATTGAAACTTGTATTCCGTTGCGTGTTTATATAAAACTTAATTTGTAATTGTAATGGAAATTTGAATTTTTAAAAAGCACAAATAAGGCAACTGTTTAACTTGTGCTCAGCTTTTTCGTATCGATAATCAGTTCAACGATAATAAGATAATAAAATAGGAAAATGAAATATCGTGCATTATTTTATAAAAAAACACAACCACTAACGAAACTCTTTCCCGCTCTCTTCCGCTGCTGCTATCTCGCTCTGGCGCTGCATGAACAGAAAGCAATCCTGGACTTGCTTTACGAGCTGTTGGCAGTGCCACAACCGGGCTGGACTGATGACTATGCGGTGGCCTTGCAATCGGTGGATCCGTCCGACTTCCAGGACTCGTGGCTGCTGAGCAACGGCTTCGTCTCCGCCGAGGGCCGCTCGATATTGCCCAGTCTGGCGGCCCGGGCGCCCAATGTGGTTGAGCAGCATTTGGCGCTGCTGCTCTACTGTTTCCTGGAGACGGGACTGCTCAATGCGCTGGTCGAGGTGGCCGTCGGCAGCGATCAGTTTGTGTCGGTGCGCACGACCGTTCTGATTGGCAAGATAGTCCAGCTGATGCACACACATCTGCCGGCGGACATATGCAGCACCAGTCCGGCGCTGCCGACACTTGTCGGCCATGCCACGCAGGGCAATCAGCAGGCGAATGCGGCGGTCGCTGCACTGCAGAACTATCAAAAGATGCTGCGCCAACGGCCGGCATCGTGTAGTTTGTTTCTCGATAGTATTATACAGGGCGGTGCGCTCATACAGACGCGTCTCTTTCGCCGCAACATCAATGCCCAGGAGCCGACCAGTGCGCTCCAGCTGCAGGATACGGCAGGTGCCGCAGCCGCCGCCGTAGCCGTTGCCTCCTCGTCATCGCTCTCGGCTGGCTATCGCGGAGCCGGCGGCACGCTGGACCGACAGCGCTTGGACTCTGTCTCCTCGAGCGATGAGTCCAATTCGCAAGCATCGAATTCACTGCGTTCCAGCTTCCGTTTGAAGAGTCGCTTTCTGCCGCATGTATTCAATATTGACAATATACGTGCGCTCAATCGACTGCTGCACGATTCGAATGTGCTAACCCAGGCGGATGCGAATGCCTGGGACTGGGAGGTCATCAGTACACTGCTGAGAGTAAGTCGCAAATAGATCGCTCAATGTTCGCTAAATACTATATGCCACTAATCTCTGCCGTTTGTCCTCTAGTCGAATTTAATACGCAAGCTGGACTACACACAGAGCAAATTGCTGAACAAGCTGCTCAAGCGCCTGGTCGACTTCTTCAAGCCGAGCAACAATCGCTTCTCGCATCAGGATCTGGTGCCGGGCCACTCGATGCCGTCGTTTGTGAGCGCTGGCCTGGATCTAATCGATGTGCTGCTCAGCAGCAGCGAGGTGAGCATCCAAAGCGCATACCAAATCAAATGTAATCAAAATATGCATCATTTTTGCGCAGCTGGAGTACATGCGCTACATAACGGACTATTTTTCGGATATAAGTCAACATCTGCTGGCAGTGACGACATCGAGTCGTGCCCATGACTGCCTCTTCAGTCCACAGCATATGAACAACACAATGTGCCAGCAGTATTTCCTCTACATTGGACGAATGTGCCGCAGTAGCAAGGGCATCGAGGTTCTCAAGAACACAACCGTATTTGAATAGTAAGTGTTGGGGCATCAATTATTTTGGTGGTACACTTAATACTATTGTTGAAATGATTGTAAACCCCATTATTTACCCCCTCTCTTGCCCAATCAAGTCTGATCACGCTGGTGCGCCACACGGATCATGTCTGCTATGTGAAGCTGATTGTCTCTGGCCTCAACTACAGCTACGAGAAGCTGCCGCGCCAGGTGCTGGAGAAAGCGCTGACGCTGGCCAAAACGCGCAGTGGCCGACTGTATGCGACACAATTTCTGGCCGTGCTGCTGCGCGCACGTTTGCCCAATTTTGAGGTGTGGGGCCTGCCGCTGATCATACAGCAGACAAAGGATGCGGACCGCAGTGTTGTGCTGGCCGCCATGGATGTGCTCGAGGAGGCATGCCACGACAAGTACTATCTGGAGGAGATAGTCAGTCTGTGGCCAAATCTCAAGCAGCTGGGCGATGTGGGTCGCCTGCTAATGTCGCGCTTCTATTCGCTGTCGCGCGGCCTCAACTGCAGCAAGGCGCACATTGAGGACGAGATCAAGTACTGGCGCCATGGCTACAATAAGCGCTATGTCCTGCTCGTCGAGGCCGATACGCACTCCAGCCTAACGCTGCACGTGCGCAACGAGGACGGCTACTATTCGCGGCGCAATTGCAATCAGCGGGCGCAGCTGGTGCCGCCGAATATAGCGCCGCATCTGTACGGCCAGATGGCGCAGACCACTCAGGGCATGACAGCATTGCGCAAGCACGCCGAACTTCCCCAGCTGCTCGATGTGCTGACGCGTGGCAAGAGCAACGACGATGCCGAATGCCTGGAGCTAAAAGCGGCCATTTGGGCTCTGAGTCATGCCTCCACGCACTCCAATGGCATCGAATACTTTGTGGAGCTGGGCGCCAGGTGAGCTCCATCCATCGTCCATATTTGTCACATTACAAATGACAATTGTCACACTCTCATTTGCAGGCTCTATGAGAAGCTCATCCTGATGGTGACCAAGTGCGAGGTGTATTCGGTGCGCGCCACTTGCTTCAGTGCATTGGGTCTAATCGCTGGCACGCAGGCGGGTGCCAATCTACTCTTCAAGCTTAGTAAGTTTCGCGTGTGACTTGATCAGAAATTGCAACAGACAACAACGAGCATCCAGCTGATAGACGCTAGGTTGATTCCCATAATCTATATTGTAAATGAAAAGCTGTAATGTAGACATGAAACATTATTACATGGGTGCGCCATGAGGCAGGCATTTTGGCAAATTTTCGGAGAATTTTGTGGAAAACATGTGTTTTGCAACTTTTTGATTGTGTTTCAAACTCATACTTACATTATGAAACATTTGCATGTATCTAATCGAAATTTCTTGAATCTTGAATGGTAAAGTGAAGCCGAGTTTCTCAGCTCAAAAATCCATTTATTCTTGAGCTCCTATAACAATCGCAACGATCACATCCTTTAATCATTAATTTTTGTCCGATTCGGAAAAACCGGGTATCAATATTAAATAATAACAAGTGGAGAAGATTTATGTTCGGCGTGCCGAAGATTTTATACTCTTTTTCGAGTCTGTGGATAGATTTTACTAGCTTATATTTTAAGCTTATGCATATGCTTCGAAAAGAGTAGAATAACAAAAAATGTTAGCTTGAAAAGTGATATTTGGTACCCTAAAATTTCCTTTGAAGAACTAAAACTCGCACAACTTTGCCAAAACTGAACTGAAACTGATTTTTTGGCTTGAGACCAATTTGTTCATGGTGTTTCCTCTTAATTTATCCTACTTTTATGTTTTGTTCAATTTTGAAAATTTTATTCTCTTCTTATTTTCAGAAATATTTTGATTTCAAAAAATATAATCGCAAAATTATTTTTTTTTCGATTGTGGGTGTATACAAATCCACTTGAAACCCGATTCTAGGATGGTTAATTGTTTGGCCCAAAATCAGGCAAAAATTGACACAAATTTTTTGTATGTAAAATGAATTTTGAGCCTTTGAAGACTTTAAACTATTATTACTTTGCCAAAACGGAGTCGATTTTGAAGCTCCAACCCGATTTGCTCATGGGTTTTCCTCTACTTTTATTCAACACTTAAGTTTTATTAATTTTTAAAAAATTCGTATTTTTTACCGAAAAAAGGAATATAAGTTTTAAATTTTAGTTTAATTCAATACTCAATCGCTTTGGAATTTTAAGCATTGCTGAGTTATAAGGCTGTTCAAGTGTACAGGAAAATTTAAAGCGATAGCTTTGAAAACATTGGATTTATGGCCAAAACCGACTTCCAATTATATGACAGCTATAATATATATTGCTCCGATCAAGCCGGTCTTATCTAATGTGCTGTCCCTTTGAATAATAAGTCTATGTGCAAAGTTTCGTCGCAATAGCTCAAAAACTGATGGACTAGTTTGCATACATACAGACAAACAGACGGACAACAATGAGAGATCAATTTGTTTTGTAGTGTAAACATAAATAGGTCAGCTATGCAACCAGAATTTAAATGACTACCGAGATACATATATTCAGAAAGAGCGAGACAGACAAATTATGAAGTGAAAGAGAGGGAGAGAGAGAGAGAGAGAGAGAGAGAAAGAAAGAGAGAGAGAGAGCAAAACGTAAGCAGGAAGTAAAATGTCAAATATTAATGGAGATGTGATGTTTTATTCTAGATTGGCTCAGTGTGCGTCACGACCGGAACACAATGTGGCCAGTCCATCAGCCAGAGGATTGGATGTCCAATCAGTTTACGCCGGTGCGTCATCACTACGAGGACATGCCGCCGTATAACTACACGGGCATTGACGATCAAATCGATGCCTCCTACGAGACGGGCAGCTGTTGGAATCTGCAGGATGCAAACACCACTACAACAACGACAACCACGGACAGCGTTCGCACCACGGCCGAAGAGGTATGCTTCTTAATGCTAATCATCGAATCAGCCAAGTGTTAACTAGTCGTGCATTTCACAGCTCCAGTTCAATCGACCACTTAACATGGGCGGAGTGGCGGCCAAATCGAAGACGCTGCCCGAGGGCAGCAATGTGCGACAGGGCAAACATCAGCGCTCGCTATCCGAATCGAAGACAACGGACGTGATTAGTCTGCTGGGCGGCGTTGGTGGCGTTGGTGGCGTTGTTGGTGTTGGCGGCGCCATCCTGCCGACCGGCGTTGGCTTCTTTCCCATGCATTATCCGCATCGCATACGCTACAACTCGTGCACGGACTCCAACACGTCCGGCGTCAGCAGCTGTGAGTCGGTGACGGGCCGAACGGCTGCGGCGGCTGCAGCTGCCGCCGCTGTCAATATGAGCGATTTTCAACAGTTTCCCCTGAGTCCCATCCCGAGCATGTCCAATCTGCTGGAGCTGCCGACTCTGCAGGCTGCCAAACTGCTGCGTCGCACATCGCTGCTGGGCACCAGCTTTCTGCCAACAGCTCTCAGTCCGCTGGCCATCAAGGGCTATGCTCAACTGCGCTCGCTGCGCGCCCACAGCCGTCCCGTGTTCTCCGAGTCGACAGCGGAACTGTACGACTTCATCGACATTGTGGATCGTGGCGAGGTGCAGCCACGCAAATACTCCTGGGGCGAATCGAGTCGACGGATCAAAGTGCGCAGTCTCGATCGCCAGACGATGCTAAATGTGTTCACGTGAGTGTTTTCCTTAAAGGAGCGCCTTCTCTTTACGCCCTGAACCCATTCAAAATGCGTATAATGAAGTTGTGCAAAAGTATGTAACGGGTATAAGGAAGCATCTCCTCCGACCCCCAATTATTGATCAGTATCCGTCCGTCCGACCGTCTTTATGAATACATGGATATCAGAGACTATAAGAGCTAGAGAGAATATATGTTCTCGTAGTGCCGGGACAGTTGAAGCTTATTTCATGATATCGATAATTAATGCTGTTCAAAAGCTATCGATCAATTTCGATTTCAGACCAGCGCTTTTGGGCCATAGCTGAAAAGTCATAAGAGCTAGACTCACCAAACTTGGAATGTATAATCTTGAATCGCATACACATGTCACAAATATTTAACTTTCATATTTAAATATATATATTTTTTGTTTGGCACTTTAAATGCATGACTGCATTAATTAGTATAGAGAGTACAGAATTAAAACGTGCTTCAGAGCAAGCCGAGTTGACCGCAAAGCTAAGTCAATTATATATGTATATATAGATTTCGATAATATAATATCGTATTTTCTATACTCTTTTTAAAGAGAATAGTATATTAAGTTTGTGCTGAAGTTTGTAACGCATAGAAGGAAGCGTCGGATACACCCAAAAGTTACTGCCAATATGCTTAGAATGACAAAACAAATTGATCTAGTCATGTCCGTCTGTCTGTCTGTATGTATGCAAACTAGTCCCTCAGTTTTTGAGCTATCGTGATCAAACTTTGCACAGACAGTTATTATTCAAATGTACAGCACATTGGTCGGAGCCGGCCGGATCGGACCACTATATCTTATAGCTGGCATACAGCTGGAAGTCGGTTTTGGCCATATACCCGATATTTTCAAAGCTTTCGCCTTTAATTTGCTCGTACACTTGAAAATCCTTCTAATTCCTCAATGTTTAAAATTTCAAATCGATTGCATTATAATTAGCAAAGATTTTATTATTAAATATTTCGGTGGTGCAGTTGGCAGAGTGAAAATCACCTTAAAGATAATCCTTCCGCACTTGTTTGTAATGCTATTGCTGTCAGATTGTTAATGGTTGCTTTTGTAATTTGGTAATTGTTGCAGACGCCTCTCAGCGGAGGAGCTGCAGGTGCCGTTGCCCACACTGAATGCGCCCAAGTTCCTGCCGTCGAACGATATGCAGGGACCCTGCTATGCGGGCATCTGCCTGCCCAAGAATGCGCTGGACTTGTTTCCGTCGCGCAATCTGAGCCGTACTTATGTCTCCTGTGATATCATCGATCAGGATCTGATGAGCCTGAATCTGCTGGGCGGGCGGCCGCAGTTCTCCACGTTTCTCAACGATTCCATCAACAATGAGGGCGGCGACGAGTCCTCGGTCATATCCTCGCTCTCCGATGTCTCCTCATCGGCCAGCCGACGCCCGTCCAAGTGGCAGCAAGGTGCCAAACATGCGCGCAGTCAGTGCCTGCACTGTACGCGCTCGCGTCGCCAGCAGCGATTCCAGGCGCCGGCGCAGGACAATCCGAACAGCAATGGCGCCACACTGGCGCCCTGTGAGCTGTACAGCAGTGCGGCGGCAGCGCTTGTGGCCGCTGGCATGCAGGCGGGTCCGGCGCTGGCACGCAAGACGACGGGCAAGGCGAACATTGGTGGCGTACAGATGGCGGACATGAGCTTCCATTCGCCGGAGAGCATATTGAGCGATGAGAGTCTGCCGGACAAGCTGACCGCCTCCATACTGTACAATGTGCAGCGTCTGGCCAATCCGGTCAGTGCGAAGCAGTCGAAGATGGCACTGCTGGAGCTGAAGCAGAAGCATCCGCATGCCTTCCAGGACATCTGCCTGTACTCGGAGTCGTGCAAGGCGCTCGGACGCAGCAGCTATCGCATGAGTGCCCGTCGCTTTCTGCAGGAGCTCTTCCTGGACCTCAACTTTGACACGTTCTACGTGGAGCCGCAGTTGATTATTAGCGCACGCACGCAGCCGGGCGATGAGCTAATGGAGTCGACGCTTGCCTCCGTTACGGCCGCGCTGCTGCTAACAACAACGGCCCAAGCAACGGCAACAACAGCAGCAACAATGACAACAGCAGCGGGTGGGCCAGGTCTGGCCGGATCAGCAGCCGGAACAGCAGCCGGAACAGCAGCAGCAGCAGCAGCAATGCTGCCTTCCAATGCGCTGTCGCACAAGGCACAGCTGAAGCCCAAGCAGATGGCGCAGCTGGCCAGCGTGTATGAGACGAGCTGGGAGAATCTACTGATGGACCAATCGCCGCGTCTCGGCTCGAATGCAACGCCGGTGCAAGCACACTCTGCCACACAGCTAAGCACGCTGCCTGCCACAACAACAACAACAGCAGCTGCAACAACAACAACGACGACGAGTACACTCAACGAACTGCACATTGATGATGCCATCGATGATGCTGTACTGCTGTACAGTGACGATGACACGGGCGAGGATGTGTGCGATGGCAGCGGTGCTGGCACCCAGGCGAGCAGCGTGACCACTGCGAATACAGCACTGCCCGCCGGCCACAGCAATCGCAGCAGCATTGGCGCCATCAGTCAACAGCAGCAGCAGCAGCAGCAACAGCAGCAGCCGGCAGCAACAACACCAGACGCAGCAGATCCTGCTGCAGCAGCTGATGCCACGGGTAGCAGCAACAACAATGATAATCGCCAGTATACGCGCGGACGTTTCTATACGCTGGAACTGGACCTCAGCTGCACGAAGAATAAGTTTCCCATCACCGATCGCAATCGTGGCGTGGCCATAAAGACAGAGTTGTGTTCGAGGCGCCTCAAAACGCGGCTGGCACGATTGCGTGCAACGGGCGGCTCATCGGTGCTGAGTGCCAGCGACTACTCCAATGTGACCAAGAGCCTGTCCGCATCCATTGCCAAGCCGGTGGGCAGTCTCTACTGCGAGAAGCGTTTACAGAGCTCCAAATCGGAGGCAGTGCTGGCTGCCGGCACCAAAGGCAATGGCAGCATCTAGTAGTTACTAACTAGCTCGTAACTCGTTAACTAACTAATCTGACTGTGATGCACTGCATCCACTGATCCACTGATGTATCTACTGATGCAGTGCATCAACTCCTATGGATTAATATCGTTTGCGATCTAATTTGTCCACACGGTTTTTGGTTTGCATTCGCTGAGCGATTTATATGTAAGTTGTGCATGTACTATATACTAGATTGAGAATACACACACACACACACCCACACACCCAACACACACACGGACACACACACACACACAAATGCACATACACATATATAAATATACATAACATATAACGACAAGAAGCAAGAAATATGTTAAGTTATTTTCTGTAGTTTTTACTATTACGAGTACAATAATTGATAATTATTTTTTTAAATGAAATTAATTAATCGTTAAGCCACAAACATAATCCAAAAAATACTGTATAATTTTATATGTATTAATAATCAACGAATGGAAAACAAAACAAAAACAAAGACAAAATGAATACCCAAAAGCAACAACAACAAAAACCACCGCAATTTATTTATTCAACTGTACTTAAAAATGAAATGAAACAAAATAAAAAAGAAATAAAATACCAAACAACAGTTACGTACATTAAAATGCAAGTTTGTAATAAAAGCATTCAACACACAAATTTAATAAAAATACATCCCCAAACAAATTGAAATATTTCAAAACATTAACTAATTGTGGTTTCATTTATTAATTTATACCGGGGACTCACATATTTAAGAAGAGGGAATTGCAATTTTATCGTGAAATATACATAACTACAAGGCCTAAAGTATATATATATATTAAGTATTAGGTATTTCATTATGTATTCAGACTCTTTTTGCTGAACATAGTATATATAAAGCATTGAAGACCCCCAAAAGCTACCTCCAGTATGCTTAGAATGACAATACAAGTTGATCTAGCCATGTTCGTCTGTCTGTATGTATGCAAACTAGTCCATCAGTTTTTGAGCTATTGCGACGAAACTTTGCAAAGAGACTTATTATGGAAAGGGACAGCACATTGGATAAGACCGGCTTGATCGGAGCACTATATCTTATAGCTGCCATACAACTGTAAGTTGATTTTGGCCATATTTCCCATGTTTTCGAAGCTGTCGGCTTCAATTTTCTTGCGCACGTGAACATCCTTATAACTCAGCACTGCTTGAAGCTGCAAAACAATTGACTCATAAATAGGGAAGATATGCGCCAATAGATATTTTGAAAGAACTGGTGAATACGAGCAAATAAAGCCAAGTGCAAGTATGTTTAGAACGGACTGCACTTGAATCGAGTTTGTTAATGGTTCTCAAAGTAGTTCGGTGGTGCAAATGGTAGAGTGCCGCGGAAACGTAATGGATGATGCGGAGCCGAGCGGTTCTGTCTGTTCAAAACAAAAATTCATATTATATAATGATAAGTATATTTCAGTTCAATGTGAAAGATGATTCGATGAGCTGAACATTATTAAAATTGTTAAGTCAACTGATTCATTTTTGGCGACGCTAAACCTAAAATTTAAGTATTCAAAATTTTTTTTAAATATTTGTATTGGTACGATTATTATCTAAGAAAAACAAAACGTTTATATTATATTATTATTTTTTATTCACCTTGTCGTTTTCGTAAGAAGAACATTTCATGAAATTTTGTTTGTAAATTTTAATATATAGTTTATTTTGTGCTTCTATTGGTGACAATTATGTTTGTATATAGGTATTTAAATTAGAATTACGTAGGTACAAAGTTTCTTAGACAGATGTATTGAAATGTTTGCGGCTGCGATTGAGACAACAAATAAATATCGTTATATATAAGAACGTTGCAAATATGCCCACTGTATTGAGAGCCATGGAGAAACCCAGCAGATACTTCCACTCGCCACGAATTGCTTCACAGGTTTCACTCCTGCTCCTGCTGTCGCTGCTAAGGATATAAGTGTGTGATTACAATTTGTTTATTAATTTAAAGTCGACTTTAAGCAGTCGACACAAGTTAATAACTTAAGTTGCACAGAAATTTGCAATTAATAATAAACAAGTCGGCGTGCCGAAGATTTTATACTCTTTTCGAACCACTGAAATTTCATATGCTGTAAAAAATCGTTTTATTGCGTAACATTTATTTTTGTTGTTCTAAGAATCTTTAATTCATTGTATGACAGCTACAAGATATAGTGATCCAATCCAGCTGGTTCCAACCTATGTGATGTATCTTTGAATAAAAGGTATATGTGCAAACTTTCATCGCGATAGTTTTAAAAACATGGGATTTATGGCCAAGACCGACTTAAAGTTGTATGGCAGCTATAAGATATAGTGGTCCGATCCGGCCGGCTCCGACCAATGTGCTGTTCCTTTGAATAATAAGTCTCTGTGCAAAGTTTTTTCACGATAGCTCAAAAACTGAGGGACTAGTTTGCATACATACAAACAGACAGACGGACAGACAGACAGACAGACAGACAGACGGACATGGCTAGATCAATTTGTTTTATACTATTTTGTTAATATACTATTTAAAGAGTATAAATATAGAAAATTAAAATAATAGAATATGATGTAAAATACTCAAAATATAATATTATTTTGGGGCTATTTAAATCGAAAGCTTTGGTCCAACATTTGTTGCAAAGATGGCGAAAATAAAGGGAAAAAATACAAAAATATTAGCTAGAACTAATAAGAAAATTGTTAACAGCTCAGACAACTGGAGAAGGTTATCGCAAGAAATATTCAGTATAATTGCTAACATTTTTTTCAAGTCTGATTTGGGGTTAAAATAAAAACCGTTCTGAAAGTAAGCCCAACAACATCTCAAAATCAAATTTTTTGGGACTAAAAAAAAAACTTGAAATATGACAGATGAGATTCAAATTTTTGATTACAGTCGAAAATACTTAATTCCAGCACTGTATTTCTCTAGGTGTAGATTAAGTGGGCTAAGGTTACGAGTACGTCTGGAAGGAAGAGGAATTTAACTAGGAACTTAACTAGAACTACTGCCGTCAGATAAAGAGGCAAGGTTAGCTAGCTTAAGGAGGCAAGTCAATGCAAAGGAAAGGAAACTTACACCGTCTCAGTGCTATCCTGTCCCAGAGATTCGGAGCTGGCCGTTTGCTGATCGGCTTGGAAGCAGGTGCAGTTGCGGTAGCTGAGGAGTGAGCTCGTCGATGGGCCACAGGAGCCATCCGTTGGAGATGTCGTCGATTGCAGCTGGGCAAACTCGATGGCGGCACAGACTAGAGCCAAGCAGCAGAAGATGAGCGCCAGTGCTGAGAAGACATACGATTCGGCCAGCAGGACCTTGTAGCACTTGTTGTGTGTCCTGTGGTACTCAGTCCGGCGATCCTGTGCCAGCAGTATTAGACCAGCAATACTGGCCAGCAGTAGCTGCAGCAACATACAACAACAGAGACAGTAAACAGTAAACAGTTAGTCACAGACAGGTGTGATATATGGCAGTGCTGTTTGTTACTTACGGATAAGCCACTGAGGTAGGGATTTATCAATATTGAGGCACTCGGCGCCAATATGAGTATCCAGATGGCGAGTCCAACGATCAGCAGGCCAATTGCCAATTGCAATATCAGGAGCTGGCGTGAGCAATTCAAGTTACGTATGTGCGTCGAATATGTCTCCTGGATACCTACGAGAGTAGCATTCGGTACTATGTGACTGATGAGGCAATACTTATACAAAGAATTATAACTTACTATCGTGGGTCTTGTGGTTAACCACAATCATGCGACTGTGTCGCAGACTATTTCGTGTTGGCGTATGTCGTCCAGCGATCTTTATACCCTTCATATTTTGTGGCACCGTTGTGCTCATATAGACAGCCTGAAGATATTAGATGTGACAAATATTACGTAATGTTCGTATGTATGAAACAACATAAGTTCGAGCTATAGAGATCTTCCAGCTGAGAGAACTTCGAGTTAGCGAAGAGAGAAGTACGATAAGTTAGAGCTAGAGAAGTTAGACTTAGAGCAGATTAAGTTAAAGAGAACTTCGAGTGAGTGAAGTAAGAAGTAAGAGAAGTTCGAGCTGTAGAGATGTGCGAGTTATAAAGAAGTACCAGTTATATAGAGTTTTAAGTTGGAGAACTTCCAGTTGGAGAAGTTTTAGCAAGACAAGTTCGAGTTATAGAAAAGTACGAGTCATAGAGAACTTCGTCCTAGAGTAGTTCTAGTAAGAGAAGTTCTTGCAAGAGAAGTTCGAGCTATAGAGAACTTCGAGCTAAAGAGAACTTCGAGATAGAGAAGAAGTAAGAGAAGTTAGAGTTAGAGAAGTTCGAGTTAAAGAGAACTTCGAGTTAGAGAAGTAAGAAGTAAGAGAAGTTCGAGCTGTAGTAATGATCGAGATATAAGGAAGTACGAGCTATATAGAGTTTCAAGTTGGAGAAGTTCTAGCAAGAGAAGTTCCAGTTAGAGAAGATTTACTAAGAGAACTTTGAGTTAAAGAGATCTTCCAGTTAGAGAAGTTTTAGCAAGAGAAGTTCGAGCTATATAGAAGTTGGAGTTATAATGAAGTTCTGGCAAGAGAAGTTTGAGTTAGAGAAGTTCGAGTTAAAGAAGTTCTAGCAAGAGAAGTTCCAGTTTGAGAAGTTCTAGTAAGAGAACTTCGAGCTGTAGAGAAGTTCGAGCTATAAAGAAGTACAAGTTATATAGAACTTAAATAAGTTCGAGTTAGAGAAGTTCTAGCAAGAGAAGTTCCAGTAAGAGAAGATTTACTAAGAGAACTTCGAGTTAAAGAGATTTTCGAGTTAGAGAAGAGAGAAGTAAGAGATGTTAGAGTTAGGGAAGTTCAAGTCAAAGAGAACTTCGAGTTAGAGAAGTAAGAAGTAAGATAGGCTCGAGCTGTAAAGATGTTCGAGTTATAAAGAAGTTCGAGTTATAGAGAACATCGAGTTGCAGAAGCTCTGGCAAGAGAAGTTCGAGTTAGAGAAGCTCGAGTTAGAGAAGTTCGAGTTGAGAAGTTCGAGTTAAAGAAGTTCTAGCAAGAGAAGTTCCAGTTAGAGAAGTTCTAGTAAGAGAACTTCGAGCTGTAGAGAAGTTCGAGCTATAAAGAAGTACAAGTTATATAGAACTTAAAGAAGTTCGAGTTAGAGGAGTTCTATCAAGAGAATTTCGAGCTATAAAGAAGTTCTGGCAAGAAAAGTTCGAGTCATAAAAAGTACGAGTTATAGAGAACTTCGAGTTAGAGAAGTTCGAGTTAGAGAATCGGAGCTATAGAGATGGAACTTCTCTTAGTTCTAGCAAGAGAAGTTCAAGTTATAGATGTTATGATATGAAAATTTCGAGATAGAGATGTTTTAGTATGGGAAGTTCGAGAACTTTTTGACTTTGAGTAAGATATTTAGTTGTTTATTATATATAATATTATTAAATTTGAAGTACTCAAGTACTTTTGTCATTTTTGTAATGTAATCAGCTGGAATCAAGGCGGCAAGTTCTTAAATTAAAAGCTAAAAAGCTTCACACCTATTTGAAATAAATTAATATTATAAAGAGTTAATAAAAAAAAACATTTCTTAAAGTAAGAATTTTGGAGTTTTGAAATTAAGTCTGGCATCAGATTAAAATAGTAAAAATTAGAATAAGCCATAAATTAAGAACTCGAATGTCTCATACTTATGCTAAGCTCATTATTGCTTGAACTGAGTATCGTGAGTAATGTATACTACTATACTCGTACGCACCTGCGATGGCTGCGGTGCATCCAGATCAGCCAATGGGATCTGCTCATAGGTGGTGGCACCAAAGCGCTGCGTCTGAGCTATTGGCGTTCTCATTGTCTGCAGATCACCCGACTCCGCCAGCAAAATGGGAAGGCGTGCGGATTGTGGTGCAATTTGGTAGCTGGGCGGCTGCGGTGAGTAGTCATAGGCCACGGATGCTGCTGCTGCTGCTGATGCTGATGCTGGCAGCGCCATCGTTGGACCACTGTCCACTGCCTCATAGTTGTTGATGCCAAAAAATTTGGATTTGGCATCGCTGAGTGCCGCTCGAACAGCTGCGATGCTGTGACTCGTTTCGTTCAGATCCTGGGCGATTGTTGTTGTTGTTGTTGTTGTTGTTGTTGCAGCTGCATCTGGTATTATCTGGATGCCATTCATTGCTGCATCATGTCGCAGCGTTGAGCTTTCATTATCTCGCTGGCTTTGCAAATGCGGCACATTGCTGATTGCCTCCGGCTGTCCTGAACTTTCTCCATTCCACAGTTGTTGTTGCTGTTGTTGTTGTTGTTGCTGATTCAACTTGGGCTTAGTTGTGCTGCTGATGGCGCTCAGGTTGTCATAGGTGCTCACTGGACGGACGTTTTGTTGTTGCATTGTTATTGCTGCTGTTGCTGCTGTTGTTGTTGTTGTTATACCATTCACTTTGTATGCTCAGCGTGAATCGTCGAACCGATTGCATTGAAACAACTTCAGCGCTCTATTTTTACACATTTTTGCGGCATTTGCTGAAAGTATTCAAGTGCTTTTTGGCTATTTAGTCAGACACACATACATACATAAGCAAACTGTTATAAACTCGTTGATGACAAACAAACACACGCACACACACACACACACACACGCACACACGCACACAGATACATTTGCATCTGGACGAGGTGAGTTCAAATCAGAGCTTTTCGACTATGTAAGTCTCTCATTTGTTTTATACGCGTTTGTAACTTTTCAATTTGTTTAGAGCCAAGCGAGTCGTTCTGGGCCGCTAAATATGATTTCACTCAATGTTGTCTAAAGTTATCTGCTGAACTCGCATCTCACACAACATACAAAACAGAAAATAAAAAACGGAACAAAAAATAAACACAACAGCAACAACAAATTTGAATCGACAATTGCAAAACGATCTATTTAAAGGTTTCATATGTTGTTGTGTCTGTTTGTTTGCATGTATTACGAACTTACATAAATAAATAAGTATTTGGAGAAGCACAACATGCAAACAAACACACAGACAAACATAAATATGGAACTTTGTGTACTCCAGCAAAACACACAATAAACGAAAGTTGAAATACATGTGTGCCCGAAAACAGCGGTTACAAATTCAAACGAAATAATAATAACAAAACGGAGCAACAACAGAAAAAAAACAAATATATAAGTAGAACGGCAAAGAAGAGAGAATCCGCGGTAAGCGCGTTCAACCTGCAACTGTACGCACCAAAAGGTGAAAACAAACTAAATATAATTCTCACGAGCACACTTCGATCGAGCGCTTTAAGCAAAGCCATTTCCATTTTGTACGCTCCGCTGCTGGGCCTAAACAAAAACAGAAGCAAGAAGCAGCAGCAGCAGCAACAGCAACCGAATCCGCTCACTTACCTGCAACAACAACAACACGCACACACGCGCAAAGCCAGAGAGGCAGATAAAGAGATGGAGAGAGAGAGAGAGAGAGCGCGCGCGCAGAAAGACTCTCTCAGCGTTTTGAGTTTGAGCCAGAGTTGTGAGTTTTCAGTGTTTTTTTTGTTTGTTGCACACGTAGTAGACGTGGCAAGAAAAAACTAGGTAGGAGAGAAAGAGAGAAAGAGAGAGCGAGCGAGAGACTGCACAAGATCGAGAGCGATAACGGCGGTTAATGTCTTACCAACAGCTTGGGAATTTTCACTCTTGTGCATGCCATGCCTTTTTACACACTTTTTACCCACTGTGGCTAGCACAAACAAATATTTGAGTTAATATTGTTCGTTTTTTTTAAGCCGTTCTCATTTTGGCAGCAAATCATATCCAGCGATCTACATTAACTGATATTGCCTTTAAGCGCTTAATTTTCCAACTCCCACTTTGTGTTTACGTTACTTATTATTGTACAAAAGCTTGAATTTGAAGAAAATTAAGCGAGTTAATAATGATATTATTACGCACAGTGTCAAAATTAGTAGAATAAAATAGCCACATAAGTAGAAAACAAAATGTAATTTCTTTTAAAATTGACCATTAAGCTTGTTGTTTCTTAAATACTTTGTAAGTTCAGCCTCTTAATTTATGTAGCATTTTAATAAGAAAATTCTTTCCTAAGCAATCAAAACTTTCCACTGCTTATTACTTTGTCAAAACTGAAACGATATTAAACAGCATAATATATTATTTTTGATCGCATGATGATTCAGTCTCACAATCTTAAAACTGAATATGTATGTCCATTATGATTTTATTTAATTATTAGTTTTTAATGTCGCCGTAGAAATATTTAAATTAATACTATAATTTAATTAAGTAATAAGTTGAAAATATGAAAAGTTGTTGAAAATTCTAATATTTATCTCCTCATGAAAACATATGTGCTAATTTTTTAATTTTAGCAATATTGTCTTCAAATCTTAATGTAAGTATATTAGATCTAGTTGGATTAAATATTAAAAACATTATTCATCTATATTAGATCTCAAGTAAAGTAGATTCAAAATGTGTTAAAGCTATAACTATATGAGATCTCAAGTTATATTAATAATGTTTTTAAATCTCAATTTAACTATATTATATCTATATTATTATTGATACATTAACCCTTTAATGCACCCATGTGCTATATTGTAAACTTTAATTTCTGCCTCTATAGAGCCTCTATTTTAATACATATTTTATTATTCTACAAATGGCTGCATTAAGTAGAAGTAAGAAAAACTCACTAGCAAGCAATCGAACATTTTAATATAATCAATTGTTTAAAAATGGGTAAATTATACAGTAGCTGTTGTGGTATTATTATAAGGTGTGGTTAGCTTTAGTCAATGATGAGTTCGAAGATTATCTTTGAGTCTTCTTCTAATTGGTCATATTATGTTTCTTGGGTTAAGAGCATATTCAATAAAAATCATTATTATGTTTGAGGAAATCGCTGTCTTCGCTGTTCTAGTTAGCTTAAGATCGTTTTGTGCTCAATTTAAGAAGTTTTGTTATTTGATTGAAACCCAAAAACAGCTTGTTTTTATACTCTTTTCGAAGAAAATAGTATATTAAGTTTGTGCTGAAGCTTGTAACACATGGAAGGAATCGTCGGAGACCCCCAAAAGTTACTGCCAGTAAGCTTAGAATGACAATGCGAATTGTCTGTCTGTCTGTCTGCCTGCATGTATGCAAACTAGTTCCTCAGGTTTTGAGCTATCGTGATCAAACTTTGCACAGAGACTTATTATTTAAAGGGACAGCACATTGGTCGGAACCGTCCGGATCGGACCACTATATCTTATAGCTGCCATACAACTGCAAGTTGAAGTCGGTTTTGGCCATATATCCCATGTTTTCAAAGCTATCGAGATACAACTTTGCACTGATACTTATTATTCAAACATGCATCACATTAATTGGAACCGCCCGGATCGGACCACTATATCTTATAGCTGCCATACAACTGGAAATAAACTTAATATTTCACTAGAAAATTTAAATTCATATGATATCAATTTTTTACAGCTAATGACAGTGCTGCAGTTGGCAGAGTGAAAATTGTCTAATGGTTCGAAAAGAGCATAAAATCTTCGGCACGCCGAAGATAATCCTCTCCCACTTGTTTAGCTTAACATTTTACTCTAATAATTTGTGTTTTGATTTATGCAACATTAACATTGCAAAATCGAGTAGCCGAGTAACGGCCCATTGCACTTTCGATAAACTGAATAGTCTTCACATGAGCCACGAGTATTGCCAAATGAATATGACATATGATTACATACATACATACATACATACTGTATGTATGTATGTACACATTTGTATATGCATATTCATATATAGATAGTGTATGTAAATATTTATAAATGCATGCTAATCGTATGATATGGCAGTATTTGAGCCGCCATTGCTGCCTTCATTGGCTTCTTTGAAAGAGAAAGTTCTTATATTGTCGCTAGCAATAATTTTCTCGATTCCCAC
Organism: Drosophila flavopinicola; assembly: GCA_035042425.1. Classification (NCBI taxonomy): domain Eukaryota; kingdom Metazoa; phylum Arthropoda; class Insecta; order Diptera; family Drosophilidae; genus Drosophila; species Drosophila flavopinicola. The sequence goes on along the minus strand of JAWNLL010000451.1, from coordinate 34,252 downwards.
GTACAAGAAAAGAGCCGCTTTAATTTGTACCAAAATACTATGTAAATTTCTTTGCTCTGACCGGAAGAGCTGTAATTAATGTGTAGATCGAATATCAACAAAGTATTCCTATCGATAGTAGTTCTTTAGGTGCCCAAGTGCCTTTGGCAATTTGAAAGCTGTTTTCGAACGGAAACTAAAAACTTTACGGTATAACTACTATTTAAAAAGTTAGCTGTAAGCGTCCGTTTTTGCAATATACGATTAAATAGGACAGATAGACAAAAGTAATCATACCAGTTCGTACTTAAGACATTTTTTGCGACTTATGTACTGGCTAGTACTATGTACAAACATTAGTGTGTGTGTGTGTGTGTGTGTGAGTATTTGCCACAGTTGACGGCTTACCTTTATTGACCATGCCAATTAATAGAATTAAACAGAACACAGCTTTTACTGTACTCCAGTTAAAGTAGGGTTTTATTTTTCTTTACTCATTTCGACTTGCTCTGTGAACTAGCCAGCAGCAAACTACAAACAGCAACAACAACAAAGAGAAGAAAAAAAGACCATGTAAGAATGTTTTTGGTGAGGCTGTGCGACTAGCAAATACCCTATAGCCATGTCTGAGTGCCATCAAGTAGCTGCAGATAGTCCAATTGTAGCTCAAACACTTCAAAAAAGTTCAGGTGTTAGTTGCAAATTTGGGTATGCCTCATTCTCAGCGATCGGACAAGTGACAGCTGTATTATATTTGACTCTAGTCACAATTCATGATCAAGTCATAATACCCACTATGAGAATACTCTCTGTTAAAAACAGCCACTTTACGTTGTCCACAATGGGGCTATGCAGTCGGCGCTTTAACGCACAGGTGGTTCCAAAAGTTACTGGCGGAGCTGTAAAAGAAACAGCAAAAAAAAAGATCAACAAATTTTACGCTCAGTAAGAATAAAGTGTATTGATATTTATTGGTTATAAGGTCTATGTGTAATCTAAATAAAAATTTATTTTTGGATATGCCAAAAAGTATTTAAAATACTAAATGCAGCCTAGTCGCAAAACACACGAGCACGCAGTAAAAATTCAAATATTCTATAAAAATATATGTTTTTCGTCCCTATTGGTTGTGTCGAGTTGATTTGGACTGAACCAAGTAAAATTAATTAAAAACTATGACATATAACTAAATACTAAACATTTATTCATGCAAAGGATTTTATTAACATAACTAAACATAAGTTCAGTATCTTGAGTCAACTAAACTTTAATGCCGCTATATCACATCCTAAAAATGAATATATTAATACATTTTCAGATTGACAATGTACATTTGGAATGTCTGACTAACTATCAATTGGCCCTCGCACAAATTGTGTAAAGCTGCGCGATTGCGCAGCTTGCTTGTATTTCACGTCGGCAACAATGCCACAACAATGACAAACAGCCGACCGACCAGCCGACCAGCCAGCCGACCGACCAGCGAGCAAACCGAGCGAAGCCAGCAACCAATCAACCTTATGCTGACGGCGACGCTGGTCGGTCGGCGGTCGCGTCGCGTCGGTCGTCGGTCGTCGGCTGTTGGTCGTCGGCTGTCGGTTGCACACGCGCAGTGCCTGCGAACTTCTGTAAGTAAAGCGCCAGCTGAAAACCAGTTATAAGTCAACTTTCATTCCAAGCAGACGTGTCAGGCGTACGGATCGGATCGCGCTGTTGTATGTTGTGTTTGGCAACAACGAACACCGTTAATAATAAAATATATATATATATATATACATATGTACATACTCTCGTATTTGTATGTATCATATGCACATGCATATACACGTTTTAATATTTTCACGCTCATGGATAACTAACTATTCATTTTAAAGGTGCAATCCAGGCCAAAAAGTCGCTTAATATATATTTTTTTTCTCCTTTTTGTTTTCAACATTTGTGGTTTTTGTTGTTGTTACTGTGCATTGTTTTACGAGTGAATGTTCAACTTCAACTTCAACTCCCACTCGGAATATTGTGAATGGCCAAAACCGAAAATATATCCAGAAAGCGAAATCAATAGTTCTGACCATATTTGTATGTGGTTCATTATGCATGGCATAATCATAAGTAAATATACAAACATTTGCATATAATTGAGTGTGTGTGTGACATAAATAACAAATATCGGTATCGAATTTTGAGTGAGTGTGTTAGTGTTAGTGTGTGTGTGTGAGTTTGCTTGATCCCAATACAACTTCTACTTCAATTCGAATTCGAATTCGAATTTCGTATTGTACTTTCTCATATGGTTTCAATTAACACTTTGTAAATCAAGTTAATAAAACACTAGCTAACAGCTACAGTTTTTTCGGCAACTTTTTTATTTTGGCCACTGGCTATTGATGGCACAGATAAAAAAAGATATATATGTACATATATACAAGAGCTTAACCACTGATAATTATAATTAGTGAAAGAAACGCGCTGTAACGAAAGTTGCTCAAAAGCTTGGAGAAACCGGCCCGCAAAATCAATTCTCAGCTCAGAAAACTTGCAATCGATAATTTGCATTTTATGAAATGTATCGCAGTGCACACCCAATAGAGTAATCGCTCAAAATACATATGTATAACTATCTATATGTATATATATACAAGCTAAATGCCCCCAGGCCAAGTTAGCTAAGCAGACCACAGCAAAATAAAGCCTTGAAAGCGGTCGTAGTAGCGATGCATGGTATGTATGTATGTACATATATATGTATGTATGTGCATATGTATGTATGTCTGCATGTATATATGTATGTACACATGCATACAAAAAAACAATGACACCAAATGTTTAGCTCATTATGCAAATAGTAGTTGTAGTAAGCCCTATTTTTGCATCAAATTGTATAATCATATTATTTTGTTTTGATGGAGAGAAAAAAACAAAAAAACAAAAGTATGATTTATATGCATATTTATGTACAAATAATGCAATATTATGCTTCGTTTATTTGCTGATTTATTATGTTGATACTCTGTTGGACTCACAACATTTGAAAGTTATGCCGCCAACTATACCATATATTACCTGCTATCACTTTATTCGCCATTCAAAATATGCCAAAACTCCCACAGCCACCCTCGCACAACAGTTTGCAAGCCACTGGCTGGTGAGCGACGGTTTTAGAGGCGCCAACTCCAACAGTCAAGAAGGCTCATTTTTCAATCTTTTTTTTTGTGCGCTTTGTTTTATAACGCTGGGAACCGCACATTGTAGCGTTTTAACTTGTTTAATTTAATAAACATGCATATGCAGGCAGCTGGATGGCGCATAACTTGTTTATATTGTATATATGCATATGTATATATGTATATATGTATGTACAATGTATGTACTAGCGTGAGTGCATGAATTTTAGTTGCTGTTAGTTTTAGAGCTTCAAAGTCATTGCCCGGTTATTGTGATTTTGTATGATTATATGCATTTTTTCTTTTTCTTTTCTTACATTTATGCAGTAATGCACAAGCACACACACACACACACACACACACACACACACACACGCACACACACACTAGTATATGCGCATGATTATATAGTGAAAATTCAATGTGAATGCAAAGTGAAAATCTAGTGAACGCAAGACATCGACATCGACATCGACATCGGCTCACGCTATATACTCCATAGTATATATATTGTCGTGGATACAATTACATCAGTGCATAAGTACATCCGATGTGTACATAATAGGCAAGTGTATGCATAAGTTGATCATTGTGTGATGCTACAACTGTAATCGGTATATAGCTAATCCCCCCACCGCTCAAAAACCCAATCAACAGCCAATAATAATCACAGCAAAAAGGCAAAACAATGTTTTGCTTTTGCCGCAACTTATTGCGGCTGGAAAATGCTTCGCAAAGAGCCATGGCCTTTTCAAAAGAAACGCACACTCCATTCAAAATGCTGATCATGATGATGCTGATGATAATGACGACGCTAATTACAGCCGGAAATTGCCATAGTAAGTTCCTTGCCAGCAGATCTAGCAATAGCCTTAACATTCACATTATATTCCAATTAGATATGTGTAAGAAAAAAAAGACTTTGTACTCTTTTTGAACCTTTAGGCAATTTTCACACTGCCAACTGCACCACCGAAATATTTAATGACGCATATCTTTGCTAATCATACCTGAATCGATTTACAATTTTAAACATTGATTGGCTATACGGATGTTCAAGTGTAGAAGGAAAGTCAATGCGATAGCTTTGAAGAGATCGGATATATGGCCAAAACCGACTTTGAGTTGTATGGCAGCTATAAGATATAGTGGTCCGATCCGGCTGGTTCCGACCAATGTGCTGTCCTTTTGAATGATAAGTCTCTGTGCAAAGTTTTTTCACGATAGCTCAAAAACTGAGGGACTAGTTTGCATACATACAGACAGACAGACAGACGGACAGACATACAGACAGACAGACAGACAGACAGACAGACGGACATGGCTAGATCAATTTGTTTTGTCATTCTAAGCATACTGGCAGTAACTTTTGGGGGTCTCCGAATCTTCCTTCTATGCGTTACAAACTTCAGCACAAACTTGATATACCATTTTCTGCGAAAAGAGTATAAAAATCCCTAGCTTATACGATTTTTATAAACTATGTTGAAATATAATAAATAGATAAATAACAAGGATATATTATTCATTTAATGATCAATAACTTATTACATGCACATTAAAAAAAAATAGTAATTTAATTTTTAAAATATATGTTAAAGAAATTAAACTTAGTTAATTAGTAATATAATAGTTAAATTTAAATACCATATGACTATGACTTAAATACATTATGGAGTTCATTTTAAGCTATTGAAATATTTATTTGCGTTAAATTTTGAAATTTGGACAACTTCGGCTTACAAGTTATATCAAAATGTATATAACCGCTCATTTTTTCCTGTGTACTTTACTGCAAGTGAGAAGTAAGAGTGCTCTAGGCGGCAGTGACCGACTATGAGATACCCTGTACCCAGTCCTTACATTCATTCATAGTTACATATTTGTGTACACACACACACGCTGCAAGCAGTGCAAGCAGTCTAGAAACAAAAGTTACAGCCACTATGCTTAGAATGACAAAACAAATTGATCTAGTCATGTCCGTCTGTCTGTCTGTCTGTATGAATGCAAACTAGTCCCTCAGTTTTTGAGCTATCGTGATGCAACTTTGCACAGACACTTATAATTCAAATAAACAGCACATTGGTCGGAACCGGCCGGATAGGACCACTATATCTTATAGCTGCCATACAACTGGAAGTCGGTTTTGGCCATATATCCGATCTTTTCAAAGCTATCGCCTTCAATTTCCTTGTACAATTGAACATCTTTATAGCTCATCAATGTTTTAAATTTTAAATCGATTGAGTTATAATAAGCATAGATATGCGTCTTTAAATATTTCGGTGGTACAGTTGGCAGAGTGAACATTTCCTAAAGGTTCGAAAAGAGTATAAAATCTTCGGCACGCCGAAGAAAAACTTTGCTCACTTGTTTTTGTTGACTTGGTATCAAAAAAATCAAATAGTTTTTCATGTTTTGATGTCGCTAACTCTTATAACTTCGAAGTTATGGCCAAAATACGCCTTGAAATCGAAACCTAACGATAACTTTAGAGCTAGACTGTTTTTTGGCAAAATGAAACAAACATTATCTGACTAGAAGCTATATTCCAAATATGAATTCTCAGCTCTTATAGTCTCTGATATCCGCGTAGACAGACAGATATGGCTATATGGACTCGGCTGTTGATGCTGATGAAGAATTTATATATACTTTAGCCATTTGCGCATTCTTAATGAGTTCAGGGTATAAAAAACAGAACTGTCTCATGCATTTGTCTCCATTATATCCCACTCATAGTTGTAGGCAGTGAAAAACGAGCAATCTTACTTTACCAGTTTCAAAATGCCGATTGGATTTGGAGTTTAAAGCATTTCACTGTGTGTTACGAACTTTGAAACATTGCGTACACCTACGTGCCGTGTTTTGAAAAATGCCGTTTTTGCGTTCACTGTGGATGTTGTCATAGCGGAATTTACATTCAAGACACCTTTCCAGCGTACAGGTTACTCGCTGCCTTGTAACGCCCTAGTTACCCAATTTAATGGATAGTTCCACCTTTCTTCTTCTTCTTCTGTTTGGTTTTTGTTTGCACTCTGTGCATTCTTGTCTTGGGCTCATGAAGTTATTCGACTGCAGCCACTCCCCAAACTATAGGTAATATGTTCTCCGGCGAACCAGAGACGCCCATTGAAGCTATTGTCGTACATACATACATACATACATATGTACAATGTATATTCGTACATGCGCGTACATATCGGTATATGTATATGTATATGTATGCATGGATACCACTGGTAAAACCGGATGAATGCGATTTAAGACTCATAACAATAACTGCTTTTTATTCGGCTCTTGGGCATAAATAACATCATCGAAGCTAGCAACACTTTGCAACTGCAAAAAATAAGAAGGGGAAAAAAACCTGACATCAACAGCTGCAACATCAACAACAACAAAACAAAAACATCGCAGCGAGCTCAAAAAAAAAGAAAAACGTCAACGTTCAGACAAAAAAGAAACTACACCAAGGAACCATATGCAAAAACTTCCGCCACACAAATCGTAGGCCAGCAAAAAAACCAACAATACAAAAAAAGAAACAAAATTTGAGAAAGAACAGCTGTTTTCCGCACGCCGAACACTTAAGACCCTTCCATTGATTGACAACAACAAAGCAACTTTAAACAGTTTTGTTTGGCAAGCTTAAACAATATAGTTACAAAACTATTATATATTGACAAGCCATCAACTAATTGCTTCACTTTTGACACAATGTTTGACAAAATTGATTTCTAGGCACCTTTGACTGTCATATGTTATTTTCGATGACTTTTCATTATGTTTTTTATTCATTCAAAACCTTAAATCTAAATAAAAAACAGCATCAAGTATTAATATTATTTAAAATATTTATATTACATTTGTTACAATAACGTTAGAAATACAATTTATTAAATCTAAATTTTGAAATAAAATTCGAAAATCAGTAAATTTGCGCAAAGTTGCTGAAAACTTAATTTTAGAATCAATTAGAAATTAGAAAAACTATTGACAAATTGGCTTCGAGCTTGGAATTTGGTTTAGTCTTAGCAATGTTATGTAAGTTTCCAGTTTTTGGGGGCATTTTTATTGTAGAAGCAAACATTTTTATAACTATTAACATATTTTTAGGTAGTAAAATAAACCACACTAGAATCGATTTTCAAAAACATGAATAATAAAAGGATTATAAATTTGAAAAAAAACAATTGGTTTTTCAAAAGTTGTTCTTTTTGAAACAAATTTAAAAATAAACGGAAATTTTGAAAGTTGACTAAAACCTAAATGCAGAGAAAGTATAGAGAAAAAACAAATTGTTCTCTAAAATTTGGTTCAGTTTTTGGCAAAGCTTATGAGCTTAAAGATTTCCAAGTCATTTTTTGTTGCTGTTTTTTATGCATGTTTTTTGACAGCTAAGTAAACTATCCCAACATCACTTTTCATTGGCTTGTCACAGTTAACAAAATTCTAAATTAATATTTTCAACTGTTAGCCAATGAAAAGACTAAAAAGAAGATAATATAGATATGTTCCAACCAATTGAATTAATATTTATGTAGTTGCTTATTTATTATTAATTTATTAAAAGTAAAGAAAAAACAAGACAGCACATGCTATTTTCATTACAAAATTTGAGGTAATGAAATCAATAATAATGCAAAAAAAAATATATTCGATTAGCTACAGACTTAATCAAGAGGGAAAAAGCAAATAGAACACAAGTTATTAAGTAATTGGGATATAAAAAGTTCTAACTCGAGAAAGATATATTTGTTTCAAACGTACTTAACACATTTGCATTGTTTTCGAAAAGTTAAATATACTTAGAGATAAGTTTGTATGTTTAGATATGCAGATATGCAGTTGAACAATAATGAGAGAGTTTTATTATTCTTTAATTAATGCGAAAAATTTGAATAAGAATCTTTCGTTGGTACTTACATATATAGTATAATACTAACATGCCCATTTTATTATCTAAGCATTATAAGAAAAATCTCGGCTGAAAAGTCTGAAAAGTCAAATTGTTCGTTTACCAATTAGAGCCTATGGGAAAGAAAAAAACCTAGAACACAACTGAATAAGTTATATGCAAATTTTTGGGGTTAGAGGCTCAAAACAAAGGGCAAACGAAAAGAAAAAAAAAACACCCACACCAATGCTTAGTTTATATATATGTACATGTATATGTATATATATATATACTATATAAAGGCATTGAGAAGCATTCTCAACTGTCGAGGCATTTTAACTGGTTTCGCCAAATGGCATGTAGTATTTTGTAGGATTCTTATTTAAGAAACTTGAAACTCGACTGTTTTGTATGCCAACTTAAGACAATCAACACATACATATGTACATCTCTCTCTCTCTCTCTCTATATATATATATATATATATATATATATATATGCATATTTATTTACAGCTATATATGTACGTTTACTTTACAAGCGCTAAATGACACTCAAACTTTCTCAACTGAGACATTTCCTTCAGTTGGCTAAGACCTCATTTTGCATATTCGTACATACTATATTTATACCATGTATACTTACGTAATCTGCACTATTATTGAGAAATATAAACAAGCAACTCAACTAAACATTACATGTAACAAATAAATGCCAACAAAATTACTTATCAGTCAAATGCAAATTCAAAACACAGTTTAAAACCAATTCAATAGTCAAAGAAATGCAAGTTAATATATTAACTAAAGGCTTAAACCTTTTTGGGCTAATTTTTTACATTTTATATTCTCAAATAATAATAAACTAAAGGATTAAACATTTTTGAGCTAATTCTTAATGCTCAAATAATAATAAACTAAAGGATTACACCTTTTTGGGCTAATTTTTAACTTCTAATATTCTCAATTTTTAGTTAAACTTTTAATTTTATGTAATTTTTAATTTACATAATTTTTAAGTGTCAAATGAGTTTAGTTGATAGAGTAAAAAAATAAATTGAAATAAAAAAAATGTAATACATTTATTTATTTAATTTCATTTCATTTTCTATGTCTGACTGTTTTTCGTTGCCAATGCAAAGTTTAATAAATATATATTAAGTAAGTTTTGATTGAGCTCAAAATACAATTGGTTAGTTTATTAAATTATTTTTTTTTGAGCTGTGACCTTATATACCTTACCATAACTTACATAACAGGGCATGACCTCTCACATTTCAAGGTTATTTTTTTGCCATGCATATTTTTGTTCATTTTGCAATCCAATAGATAAATTATTGAGATTTTTTCATATTGCTTTTTTTGATAGATAGACAAAAAAGATAAAATCTGATTTTAATTTTTAATTTGCTAAATTGTTTGAAAATATCTTTCTCCCCAAAATGGAAGCAGCTATAATTTAATGAGTAGACAACACATGATTCTGGACACTTACAATAACTACTTTCGCAGATAATACAGCAATAATCAGCAGATAAAGATAACAAGCCATTAGGCTACACTGAGCACAATTAAGTAATCCGCTTATAAATTGTTATGTTTGAGGTTATAGGTTAGCAGTATAGTAAACTATAATATTATTAAGCACTGTGAAAAAATATTGATTCAAGTACTCTAAAAGTGTTCATCTTTTTTTTCTAAAATTAAATCGTCAAATAACTTTTGGGCTTATTCTTCGATCGCCATGAAATTATTTGGGCAAATGTTTCTACAAACGCAATTGCTGGATCAAAGCTCGCAAAAATCGAACTTTTTTAGAAAACATACACTCAAAATAACGCCGTTCTAAAGTCATATGGAATAGTCTATAGGTTAATTTCCAAAACCTCAAGGGCAATTCAATCTTAATAAATATTCTTAAATAAACGCAGGTATAACTTAATATTAAAATCGACCACTACTGTTACAAAAAATAAATTAGTTCTATTACATTTTCGGGAATACCAAAACAGTAATTGAAATGACCATTTCGTTATCTGATCCAGGTTTCTCGATCTTGAACAAAATTTGCACTTGCTTCTCAATTTTTTTCTGAGGGTATATACCAAATGTCTTTAGCTTTTATAGATTTACAAATCTAATGATGCTGAAAAGAAGAAAATAACATAATTAGAGCTTTTTGGTTTTCAGGGGCTCTTTTAATTTCTATTATTATTATTATATTTTTGTGTGTCAATGAACGGCATCTGACAGTTTTCATGATTTGTAATGTATTTTGATGAATATCATTCATTTTGTTTTCTTTTAAGAATTCAATATTCTAAGCTAACTTAAACAAAAGAAAAATTAGAAATATACGCAAATTTCTAATAATTGGTTGTTATTTCTGATCGATATGAATTTTTCAATGTTAAGAATTTCTTTTACCCAAATGTTCAAATTTCCGCTGTATATACGTATACTTTATTTAAGACGTTTCACGCATTGCCACAAATCCCATTTTCTATTCTATTTTCGGAAGGTTTTTTCATTTAACTAACCCCTTAATTACTTCATACTTATTTAGCTTTAGTTTAAACAATATTGAGCCTACTTGTAAGTTTAGTTTATACATACATAGTTTTCTTTAGATGTACTTGTTTTTATACCCTGAACCCACTAAAAATGGGTAAAAAGGGTATTATGGTTTTGTGCAAAAGTATGTAACAGGCATAAGGAAGCATCTCCGACCATATAAAGTATATATATTCTTGATCAGTATCAACAGTCGAGTCGATTTAGCCATGTCCGTCTGTCTGTCTGTCCGTCCGTCCGTCCGTCCGTCCGTCCGTCTGTCTGTCTGTATGAACACGCGGATATCAGAGACTACAAGAGCTAGAGACTTCATATTTGGAACATAAGTTCTCCTAATCCCGGGACAGATCAAGTTTATTTCATTTTATCGATAACTCGTACCGTTTAAAAGTTATCGATAAATTTCGATTTCAGACTTGCGTTTTTGGGACATAACTTCAAAGTTATAAAAGCTAGAGGCCCCAAATTTGGCATGTATAATCTCGAATAACATACACATGTAACAAATATTTCACTTTTTGGATACCACCCCCAAACCCCCAAAAAGTTCAAAAAACCCATTTTTGAAGGTACGACCTTGCAATTTGGTTTGGTCACACATATTATTGACAATTGTTTGCCCCAAAAATTTTAATAAGATCGGACAATAAACATAGAAGTTATTTAAGATTTAACTTTCCATTGTGTGGGGCTCAGCGAAAAAGCAAGCTAACTGCTTAAACCGCATGCACTGCTTATACTGCAGCATGTGTGTGCTTAGATTAGTATGAATGATTGTAAGGACTGGGTTCAGGGTATCTCGTAGTCGGGCACTCCCGACTAGAGCACTCCTACTTGTTATACCCTGAACCCATTAAAAATGGTTAAAAAGGGTATTATGGTTTTGTGCAAAAGTATGTTACAGGCATAAGGAAGCATCTCCGACCATATAAAGTATATATATTGTTGATCAGTATCAACAGTCGAGTCGATCTAGCCATGTCCGTCTGTCTGTCCGTCTGTCTGTCTGTATGAACACACAGATATCAGAGACTACAAGAGCTAGAGACTTCATATTTGGAATATAAGTTCTCCTAATCCCGGGACAGATCAAGTTTATTTCAGTTGATCGATTACTCGTCGCATTCAAAAGTTATCGATAAATTTAGATTTCAGACTAGCGTTTTTGGGCCTTAACTTAAAAGGTTTAAGAGCTAGAGGCCCCAAATTTGGCATGTATAATCTCGAATAGCATACACATGTAACAAATATTTCACTTTTTGGATACCACCCCCAATCCCCCAAAATTTCAAAAAACTCTTTTTTGAAGGTATGACCTTGCAATTTGGTTTGGTCACACATTTTATAGTCAATGTCATGTACTACAAATTTTAGAAAGATCGGACAATAAACACAGAAGTTATTTAAGATTTTACTTTCCATTGTGTGGGGCTCAGTGAAAAAGCAAGCTAACTGCTTAAACCGCTTGCACTGCTTGCAGTATGTGTGTGTTTGTATGTATGCACACTATTAGGCAAGTATTAATGGAAGTCAGAACTGGGTTCAGGGTATCTCCTAGTCGGGCACTCCCGACTAGAGCACTCTTACTTGTTTACACTGTAGCTTTAATATTTCAAATACGCATACACATACAACACTTTGCAAGCGTAGCTGCCATATTGCAATTAAAAAAAAAACGAGCTTTGGCAATAATAGTCATAATCATAACTCATTCGCATTCGCATTCATTTATAGTATGTGGTCCGCCAGCGGTGCCGCTAAATGCCAAAGTGCGCACAGTGTCCGGCGAGACGGGAATATCGGAGGCGCATTACTCATGCGACGCGGGGTACGAGCTCTTTGGCTCGCCGAACATCAAGTGTGATGCCCGCACCGGCTGGGAGCGGGATCTGCCCTTCTGTGGCGTCAATGTCGCCTACCGCAAGCCAGTCAATCAGAGCTCCTACACGCGCAGCGGTCCTGCCAGCTATGCCAACGACGGCAAGGCTGGAAATAAGGTAAGCATTAATGCAATCAATTCATAATCATGATAATAACACTATGTTACAGCCAAAAACACAATATGATTAAAGCCAAACTCTTTTTTAATGTTTTTAAAAGCCTTCCAAACGACAACTTAAGCACTGTTGAGGTTATGTGGTTTTTTTTGACCTAACTTATTTGAAAATCGATAATCGATAATTGTTTAATCTTGCTAAAAATCTCAATTTGTGTAATATTTATGACAAAAACTCCCAATCTACTATTATATTCTATATATCTATATTATATTTCATATATCACAAAAATATTATTGACCTCTTTATGGGTCTATTTATTGATTGACAAAAAAAGAGCTAACCTTAAAAAGTTTGTTAGAAGTTAAAGATATCGGCTTCAACTTCCTTGCAGGCTTGAACTTCCTTATAGCTCATATATGTATCAGTCATAAATAGCAAATAATAAAGGAGGAGTACATAATTTGTTCGGTAAAAAAGTAAAACAAAAGAAATTTTCAAAAATTAATAAAGCTTAAATGTAGAGGAAAAACCCCTGAACAAATTGGTTATGAGCTTCAAATTGGGTTCAGTTTGGCAAAGTTATGACAGTTAAAGTCTTCAAAGCGCTAAAAATTAATTTTACAAGCTAAAATATTTGTTAATTTTGGCCTGTTTTTAGGCCAAAAAATTAATCATCGCAGAATCGGTTTCCAAGTGGATTTTGAAACTAATTGTGACACCCACAAGTACATCCATTTTTAAAATAAAATTAAAAAATGTGAAACTTTAAAAAATTAATAAAACTTAAATGTGAAATAAAAGTAGAGGAAAACCCATGAGCAAATTGGTTAGGTTTTGTCAAAGCTATGAGTATAGTTTAAAATCTTCAAAGGGCATTTCTAGAGTACCAAAAATTACTTTTGAGGGTAAAATTGTTATTATTATACTCATGACGATGAAAATTATTTAGTGCATGGAAGGAAACGTCGAAAGTTCCCAAAAGTTACCTGCAAAACAAATCTAAGCTAGTGAAATCTAACCATAGACTCGAAAAGAGTATCACATCTTCGGCACGCCGGATTAAATACTTCGCCACTTGTTTTTTTAAATTGTACAACAAAGGAGATTATCGAACCCACTTTGCTTGCCGCACACAGAATCCCGATGGACAGGAGTGCTCGGAAACGCAAAAGGAGCCGTCGCCGTGGTGGCGCGTCGATCTTCTGGCGCCGCAGGCGGTGCATGTGGTGCGGATAACGACGCGAGGCTGTTGTGGCCATCAGCCGCTGCAGGACTTGGAGATACGTGTGGGCAATAGTAGCGCTGATCTGCAGCGGAATCCGCTGTGCGCCTGGTATCCGGGCACCCTGGACGAGGGCATTGTGAAGACCTTCACCTGTGCTCGCCCGCTGGTTGGGCAATATGTGGCCATACAATTGGTTGGAGTCGAGGGCAGCCTCAGTCTGTGCGAGGTGGAGACATTCACCAACGATGAGTTCTCCGTCGATCGCTGTTTGAGTCCCAAAATCGGTGTGGAGACCGTTGTGACGACGTTCTCGAAGACTTGCTACGACTTTCACATCACGAAGGGAGAAAGCTTTGAAAAAGCTCAAAGCATTTGCAAGCAAACGGGTAAGTTGTGGTTAAAAAGTATACAATTTTCATTTACCTAATCAAAGAAACGAGCCAATTTTCTTCAACTAAAATTGTATTCAAAATCATAATATTTTACATTTCGTGATACGCTTTGGCTTCGCTTATTTTTCTTGAGTAATTTGCCAAATTATTCGTGCTAGACAACAACAATTTTTAAATTACAATAGAAAGAAGACAGTGCGCGTATGGGAGCCAAAATATGCTGATTTGGCGCAAAAATGCCAGGCGCAATCAACTATCGATAAGTGCTGCGATAACTAATCTGAATTTTTCGCCCTAGGTGGCAACTTGGTGCACGAGTTCCGCGGCGCAACCAGTCAATATATTCTATCGGAACTGGAACGGCGCAAGAGCGAGTTGAAGCCGCAGTTGGTTTGGATTGGCGCACAGAAGGAGCCAGGCATTACATCCCGCACCTGGAAGTGGGTTAATGGTATGAATCGCGATTAATCATATGTACGTGGGAAATATAGATTAATTGTGCATTCATCAGGTGAAATTGTGCAGAAGCCCGCCTGGGGCAAGGATCAGCCGAACAACTACAATGGCGAACAGAACTGTGTGGTCTTCGATGGTGGACGCAATTGGCTCTGGAACGATGTTGGCTGCAATCTGGACTATTTGCATTTCATATGCCAGCACTGTAAGTGCCACATATTTCCACCAGCAGCATCCTCAAGATGATAATCCTGTATGTTATGCTCTACCACAGCGCCCTTGTCCTGCGGCTCGCCAGACGCACAGCAGAACACCACTGTGCTGGGCAAGAAATTCACGCTGGGCGAGCACATTCAATACGATTGTCCAAAGGGTCACACATTGTTGGGGCACGCGGACCGTGAGTGCCAGACAGATGGCATCTGGAGCGGATCAGCGCCGAGCTGCAAGTGTGAGTAGCTAGCCGCTGGGCCAGCACGCTGAATTGTGTCTATAACCCACTGTTTCACAGATGTCGACTGTGGCTCTCTGCCCGAATTGAAGTTCGGCTCGATACATCTGTCCGAGGAGCGCACCAGCTATGGCGTTGTGGCCACCTACAGCTGCCATGAGAATTACACGCTGATTGGCAACGAGAATCGCACGTGCATGCAGGAGGGCTGGAGCGGCAAGCAGCCGGAGTGCTTGGTTGACTGGTGTCCGGATCCGCAGCGCATCACCGGCGGCAATGTGCGCTTCACGGACAAGCGAGCCGGCTCCACTGCCGCCTATGTGTGCGAGCCGGGCTATGTGCTTGTGGGCGAGGCAGTAAGTCTTCAGTTCGATATACATACATATTAGGGCGGTATGAAGCTGTACAAGAAATGAAGCTGTTTCATCCCTGTATTGTTAATCCATGACCATTTAGAAAAGAATCAATTGTCCAAAAAATCGAGGACCTTATCTTAAAGTTAACCCATGACCTAATCTTATTGCAAAGTAGCAAGTTCACTGCCTGAAGATATTGCTTTAAAAATCTCAAATTTGTCACATATACATTTAAATCTATGGGTCATCGATAGTTAACACGGGAAAGTCCAAACTGTGGAATCATTTTTTCATTTCACACTAATACTCAATACCATCATTGATGCACACTTGCAGATCATCTCCTGTGGACTGGGCGGTGAGTGGTCCAGCAAAACGCCCTCTTGCAGATTTGTCGATTGCGGCGCACCCGCTCGACCAGATCGGGGCATATCGATTCTCTTGAACGGCACCACGACCGTGGACTCTGTGGTTAAGTACGAGTGCGACGAAGATCACTGGCTAGATGGCCCATCGGAGCTATACTGCACGAAAGATGGCAAGTGGTCGGGCGAGGCACCAGTCTGCGAGCTAGTTACATGTGAGACACCACAAGTGCCGGCCGGCTCCTTTGTCATTGGCTACGATTACAATGTGCACTCGAAGATACAATACAACTGCGATCCTGGTCACATTCTGCATGGCATCCCAGTGCTTGAGTGCCTGGACACGGGCGACTGGAGCTCTGATGCGCCCTACTGTGAATGTAAGTTGCAGCAATGTGTGCATAAATACAACCCCTAACCCATTGCGATATCTTGCAGATGTGGACTGTGGCACCATATTGCCCATACCGTTTGGCAGCATCAAATATCTGTCCAACACAACTCACGTCGGCTCCGAGGTGGTCTTCAGCTGTACCCAGTCCCACAAGCTAAACGGTGTGGTCAAACGTAAGTGCCTGGAATCTGGCACCTGGAGCGATGCCTTGCCCAAATGTGAAGGTGCGTTTACATATTTGGATACTAGCATATACACACACATACTAACTGTATACTACCTGTCCATTAGAAATTCGCTGTCACGAGCCACAGCTACCCACGCATAGCCTTCTCTCCGTCACTGGCAATGATCGCATGTACGGACGGACTCTTATACGCACAGCGGAATCGATACAGAACACGGCTCAGACATACAAGTAAGTTTGCATTGAGGCTTAACCATTTCGAGTTTCGTATAAGCTATAAGCATAAGGCATCTAAGTCCCTGGAAATGCACTTCCACGATATAAAACTCCGCTAACTCTGTCATAACTTATTGGATTCTCGTTTCCTATCCAGTTTTGATCAAGTTTTGGTCTCTATAAAAATGCTGCATTTAAGCTGAAGCGATTTTCGATAAGTCTCCCAAAAACCTCGAAATGCCTTCCCATATTTCAAATTTCCATAAATTTTTTTAATCTTTTGATCATGGTTTGGCATCTATAAAAATTCTGCATTGCAATTTTAGCCATTTCAAATTTTCATTTTTCTATGATACACAATCCATGATAAGCCTTTCAAGAATCTGGAAGTGTCTTTCCCATGTTTTAAGCTCCCATAACTTTTTCAAAACTGATCTGATTCACGTTCCCGAGGCAGTTTGATAATGATTTGACCTCTATAATAACTCTGCATTAAAGTTTTAAGCAATTTAAAAATCTCCCATAACTCTGTCAAAACATATCGGATTTTCGGTTTCAAGGCAGCTTTGATCATGATTTGGCCTCTATAATAATTCTGCATTCAAATTTCAAGCACTTTCGAATTTTCGATTGTCTATAAAGCCCAAGCCATGATAAGTCGCCCAAGAACCTCGAAATGCCTTTCCCATATTTCAAACTCCCATAACTTTGTCAAAACTGGTCAGACTTTCGGTTCCAAGGCAGTTTTGGTCATGATTTGGCCTCTATAATAATTCTGCATTCAAATTGCAAGCACTTTCGAATTTTCTTTATTGCATGTGCATTTACATTCTAAGCACTTCCGAGTTTTCGATCACAAAACATGTTAAGAACTTAAGATCATCTTTTGACCTGACCTGAAGCACTTTCGAATTTCAATTTTTCTACTTAAATCAAGCCATGATAAGGTTCCTGAGTACCCAGAAATGCCCTGCCAAGTTGTTGAAGTCTTATAGCTCTGTCACAACTAGGGGTTTTTGATTTCAAAAATAAATCATCTGTTCCTTTGCATTTGCAGAATTGGGGCACTGGCCAAATATCGCTGTGAGCGGGGTTACAAAATGGTTGGCGAGGCACTCGCAACCTGCACGGACAGTGGATCGTGGAGCGGCATTATACCCAAGTGTGTCTGTAAGTATTGCAAAAGTATGTGAAGATACCGAATCAAGCAATTGCATTTTCATAGATGTGGAGTGTGGAGCGCCCGAAAATATAACCGATGGAAAGGTGACATTGGCCACGAACGTCACTTATTATGGAGCCGCCGTGCTTTACGAGTGCAATGCCAATTTCAAGCTGAATGGAGTGTCACGACGTTTGTGCACGGAGCACGGCAACTGGAGCCACGAGGCGCCCAAATGCGTTGAGGTCGTTTGTGAGGAGCCAAATTTGAGTGACAGCCTAAATGTGGAGGCGGGCACTCGTGCGGTTGGATCGATGGCCATCTTCACGTGTGCCAAGGGCCGCATTCTGGTTGGCAATGATACACGCGTCTGCCAGAAGAGTGGCAAATGGGCGGGCAAGAGTCCAACATGCAGACGTAAGTACTATGAATCGAATACTATACATCGAATTCATATTAATGTGTTCATACACACAGCTGTCGACTGCGGACGGCCTTTAGCAATTGACAATGGTCGTGTGATCGTGGTCAACGATTCGACGCTGTATGGCGGCTCGGCTGAATATCACTGCATACCCAATTACAATCGCATTGGCCAGTATCTGCGCAAGTGCACCGAGGAGGGCGCCTGGAGCGGCAAACAGCCGCATTGTGAGCTGGCTGCGGTGGAGGGACAGGAGAGCTCCGAGCTGGGCACAGGCGTTGCCATTGGTGCCACGGTCATTGTGGCGCTGCTCGTCATCTTTGGCCTCATATTCCTGTATCGCAACAAGGCGCGACCAGTGAAGAACACGGAGAATATTCAGGCGGCCGAAACGAAGGATGAGCGCAATGCGGCCGTCATGTCCTATTCAACGCTGGAGGCAAACAATCGAATGCACATGGACAACAATCCATCGGCGACTTTTAACACCTTCCAAGGTGGAGCAGCGCGACGAGGAGTCAATAATAATAACAATAACAATAGCACTGCGGATGGCGAACGCACAAACAATCGCTCAGGTGAGCACTACCGCATACAGTTGTACAATGAACCTAAAAATAATAGCTAAAATATCTAATGCATTTGCAGAGAATATTTACGATCAAATACCAAATGAACAGTTTTACGATGCACCCTACGAGATGCGCACGAATGATGAGGTTTACGAGCCGGAGCCAGTATCCAGTAATGTGATCACAATCAATGGCATCTCAGTGCGATGAAAAACCATACATACATGTACATACATGTACATACATGCATACATACATGTGCTATATGGCTCGTAAAATAGCAGTACTCGAATGTGCATTCATTCATACTTACACGTACTGCCTGCATCATATCATTAATGTTAACTTGTGTTTATAAAAAATGTATATAGTAATTTTAGAAAGGACGTGAATTATTCGTAGTTTCCAAGAACAACAACAACAACAACAACAACAATTAATCGCTTACTGCCCGCATGCTAAACATTGATGTTTTTGTTTATGTATGTACATATACATAAATACATAAATGGGCACTTTACACGTACTGATTTCTCGAAAAACTCTTCTTTTAAAAATGCAACATGGAAAACAAGTCAAGCGGCCACTTTAAAAACAAAACAAAACAAAAACACACAAATAAGAGCACGATTTCCGTTCCATGTTTTATTTTGTATTTTTTTTGTTTCTTATAAATTATTATGTATTATATAAAAAAAAATATGTATAATCAGAATGTACAATTTTGTTATGCAATGTGTAAGTACTCGTTAATGGTTAAGTAAAAGAGAAATTATGTTTTAATTGAATAAATATGTGGTTAACTAATTTATTATGATTCAGACAAACTGAGTGTATCGATTCATTTTCATTTGTCCCCTTGTTACGGTATTGTTTGATCAATACATCGTTGAAAAATTTGAAATTCTCTAGCTGTAAAGTACTGTAAAATGAAAGCAGCTGTTTACAAAACATTTTTCAGCTAGCATTATGCTAAATTTGAACACAAATTTGGCCATTTTAACAATATTCGTCTAAAAATTGTTCGACTTTCAAATTGCATATGTATGAGTGTGTCTTTCAACTGAGCAGACAATGGCAAGGAGAGGAGGAGCCCAACAGTTGCAGACCGAAATCAAAACCGACGAGGATTTGGAAAAGTTTGTGAATCGCCCCGGATTGTTGGGTATTTTGACTATAATGGATGTCGGAGGTGCAGTCACTATTTTGCGTTTATTTGCCTTGCAGTTTTGGAAGTGTACACGGAGTGGTGTGGCCCATGTCTGGGAATGTTGGGTACCTTGCGGCGAGTCAAACTCGAAATAGGTGGCGAAAATTTACACCTGGCAATGGTATGTAGTTATTGGTTGCTTAATAATCGTACAGTGCTCGTAAATGCAGCATTTATTCTAGTGCAGAGCAGATACGGTAACATCACTAAAGCGATTCTACCCGAGAAGCGAACCGACGTGGCTATTTGTTGCCGTAAGTTGTACTTTCATTATACCTTCTCTATTTGTGGTTGGTTGGTTGGTTTGCTTGTTCTGTGAGTGAAATTTCATAGGCCCGTTTTCTCATGTTGCTTGTATTGTTAAATATAGTTAAATTTGTAAGGATGATCAATTTACTGGCGGCACACTGAAAGTTAGTGTTCCTTGTAAGATTTATCAGCGGGTTAACTACCTTGTAAATTGGTTGAGCTAATTGTAAGCTTGACCAAAGGAATAAGAACGATAATTTCAGGTTAATTAGTCAATTTACTGGTGCTGCCTTGTGTGGAACATATTTCCATTGGATAACACGGAAAGTTAGTGTTCCTTGTAAGATTTATCAGCTGATTGCCTACCTTGTAAATGGGTTGAGCTAATTGTAAGCTTGACCAAAGGAATTCGATCGATAAACGATAAGTTAATTGATAAATTTACTGGAATAAATTTCAATGGGCAACACAGAAAGTTAGTGTTCCTTGTAAGATTTATCAGTTTGTTAACTTGACCAAAGGAATTCAAACGATAATTTCAGGTTAATTAAACAATTTACTGGTGCTGCCTTGTGTGGAACAAATTTCCATTGGATAACACTGAACATATCCATTGGATAACTACCTTGTAAGGAATTTAAGCTAATTAGGAGCTTCACAGAACGAATTCGGACGATAAAGTCAACTTTATCAACTTTGAAACACCTTCTAAGACTTTTCAACTAGTTTAACAACCTTGACAAAACGAATTGGCACGATAAAGTCAGCTTTTAGGTAAAAGAAAGATGAGAAAACGGACGTTAGTGATATATTTATACTCTTTTCGAAGAAAATAGTATATTAAGTTTGTGACCCCCAAAGTTACTGCCAGTATGCTTAGAATGACAAAACAAATTGATCTAGCCATGTCTGTCTGTCCGTCTGTCTGTATGTATGCAAACTTGTCCCTCAGTCTTTGAGCTATCGTGATAAGTCTTTGCACAGAGACTTATTATTCAAAGAGACAGCACATTGGTCGGAGACGGCCAGATCGAACCACTATATCTTATGGCTGTCATACAACTCGAGGTCGGTTTTGGCCAAATATCTCATGTTTTCAAAGCAATCGCCTTAAATTTCCTTGTGCACTTGAACATCCTTATGTCTCATCAAAGTTTGAAATTTCAAATCGATTGAGTTACAATTAGCAAAGATATGCGTCTTTAAATATTTCGGTGGTGCAGTTGGCAGGTGAAAATTACCAAAAGGTTCGAAAAGAGTATAAAATCTTCGGCACGCCGAAGATAATCCTTCCCCACTGGTTTTCTCTCGCTTTAGAATGGCCGCGCTGTGAATATTTATTATGGCGCCGACGCTCCAAAATTGGTGTCTTTAATAGTCAAGGAGCTGGAGAAGACACTGCAAAATGTGACGAGACCAACATACAGCATTGGCGAGCTGCAGCCAGTTGAGGCTGAGGCACTAAGGATCAAAGTTGAGGCAGCCGCAAAAGCCGAGCGCATTGAGCGTGAAAAGGTGCATAAGAAGAAGATTGATCATCTCAATCACTGTACGGATGTGATAATGGAAAATTTGCCAGATATTGGTGTTACTATATTCGGGCCACAAGTGTCGCGAGACATGTTCAAGAAACTGTCCGAGCCAGCCGAGCATCTGAAAATGCAGTGCAAGGATCGAAAGTTCTTGGAAGTGTCTGCGGCCGAGTTCGACATTGTTAACTATGCCTGCAAGAATCCGCTGTCTGCGGATGTTATCGAGCAGCTCGATGGCAAAGAGTTGCTGATGTGCTTCTGGAGAATAGACGAGTCTGCGGGACCCATACCGCATGTCCTGGCCGCCTATGCCCATGAGCTGACCAAGGAGCGAGTTGCGCCACCAGATGAGGAGCACGCTCAACCATATCCCATTCCACCCATCATATCTCCGTTGAAGATCAAATTCGAGGTGGAAGTCGAAGGTAGGCGTTCGAGACTTATCAAATGATTTAGGATACATTAAATATGAACATTTTTCTTGATTGCAGAGGGCGAAGTCTGGGTGGAGGAAATCAGCTCCGAAGAGGAGGTCCGAAGAAAAGCTGCGGAAAAGGCCAAGTCCGTGACACGACTGCAGGAGGAGGGTCGCAAGGATCACGAAATCGGCGAGGACGATGGCGAGGAGGAAGCAAGCGAAGAGGAGGAAGTTGTCCAAACGGGCGCACAGCCCGTTTTCCCCGACATGGCGTTCGACATGGACTTCGGACTCGACGACAACATACCCGACGAGGAGGAGGTCGAGGAGGAGGAGGAGGAACCACCCAAGCCTCTAACGCGCACCAAGCGTGTCAAGATCCCGCCCATCTGGGTGGCCAACAATCGTCGCACCCATGCGGCCCTCATCTATGTGTTCTTCCGCAGCCAGACGGCCGGATTCCTGCCACCAGATCCGCCACCAGAGCCACCGCACATCGTAATGGCTTTCGAGGCCTACAAGCGCGACGACATCATGGAGGTGGTCGAGACGACCAGAGAGGATATACCCCAGTACGGTTTCTTCACCAACGATACGCCGGGCGAGGCCAAGCTAATAACAAACTCCATATACAAATATGATGAGCTGCAGCATCCTCCCATGTACGTAATCGTTACTTAATTACACTGAGCAACCTTTTCATACGTTTTTCGAAGAAAATAGTATGCTCATTTTATCCATGTCTGTCTATCTGTCTCGTATGGAAGAAAGTCCCTTTGTTCTTTCGGATATTGCGGTGAAGCTTGGCACAGAGACCTATTTTTCAAAGATACTGCACATTTATCGTTCGGATCGGACGACTATAGCTTATAGCATCCAACCAATTTTTTGAGCTATCGGTTACAAAAAACATGTGGTTTCCCACATCTATCTTCGGATTATCTTCGGCGTGCCGAATATTTTATACTCTTTTCAAACCTTTAGACAATTTTCACTCTACCAACTGCAGCACTTTCATTAGCTGTAAAAATTTATATCAAACGAATTTTAATTTTCTATTGAAATATTAAATTTATTTCCAGTTGTGAGGCAGCTATAAGATATAGTTGTCCGATCCGGCCAGTTCCGACAAATGTGCTGTCCCTTTGAACAATAAGTTTCTGCGCAGAGTTTTATCACGATAGCTCAAAAACTGAGGGACTAGTTTGCATACATACATACAGACAGACAGACAGACAAACAGACAGACATGGCTAGATCAATTTGTATTGTCATTCTAAGCATACTGACAGTAACTTTTGGGAGTCTCCGACGCTTTCTTCTATGTGTTACAAACTTCAGCACAAACGTAATATACTATTTTCTTCGAAAAGAGTATAAAAACCCACCTCAGCTAAGTCGTTTGAAATATTCCAGAGATTAGCTTTTATCAAACATGATAATTAAGATCTTCTAAGTTCCACAATGTTTGATAATCGAACTCTAACAGCAAATCTTCAGTTTTTCGGGTATATGTATTATTTTACCAGTAGTCAGAAATTCATATCCTATCTGAATAGTCTTATTCCCAAAATCCCCAACAAAACATACGTATTTCTTTTTCATTTGCAGAAATGACAGATTCGTGCTGAAGGTCAACAAAGTGCAATCATATACTATGCTGTCCTTGGTGCAATTTGAGCCCACCTACTGCAGCAGCAACGTTAAGTCCGGTCGCCTGGATGCACTCAAGTTCTTTCCGGAGGACTATAAGACCGACGATGAGGTGCCGCCCGATGCGCCCAAAAAGATCAAGAAGGTATTGTCTTCTGTTACTGTCAATTCGCTAATTTTGCTTACTACAACTGCTCCCATCTGCAGAAGAAGAAGGTGCCCATGGTCGTCACCGAGGAGGAACAGTTGCATGAACCGTCCCCTGAGGGTGACCAGGCCGCAGAGGTTGCTGCCGCTGAAGGTGCCACCGCTGAGGAGGCAGCTGCCAAGGCGCCCGAAGGCGAGGCGCCACCGGGCGAGGCGCAACCAACAGAAGCGCCGGCCGGTGAGGCGGCACCACCCACCGAAGCAGCAGCTGCATCCGCAGAGGCAGCAGCAGCAGCAGCACCACCAGCCGAAGGCGCCGCTGCCCCAGAGCCACCCAAAGAGGAGGCCGCTGCTGAGCCAGCTGCTGCGCCAGAGGCGCCACCAGCGGCAGAGGCTGCGGCGCCACCAGCTCCAGAAGCGCCAGCCGAGCCGGCAACCGCTGAATAATTTGTCTGAGACACATATACATTCATGCACACACCTATTATTGCTATATGTACTTAACTTTAGTCACTAAATCCCTGCGTCAAAATATGCACAAACAGCTCAGCTCTTTGGTTTATTTAACAAAATCGTTTGTTGTTCCGATATATCGCAGTTTTCCATCATTTGTTTCCTGATTGGATTTAATGCATTCGAAATTCGTTGCAATCATGGTGTATTTTTTTATATAAAGGTAACTTATTCGGATTTGGTGACTTTCTTAAATAAATTCACCATACTAGAAATAGAGTGCTAGAAATAGAGGAAGAGAGAGAGAGAGAGAGAGAGAAAGTACTCTATGTTTTGTTTCTCGTTTAGCTGCTCGAAAACGAGCATTGTTTTTTTTGTTTTAAATAAATTTGCAAAATTAGCAACAAAAAAAAGTTTTGTAACTAAAATATATTATTTATAAGTTTTGATATTAAATAAATAATAAAAAGCAATGATTTTTCAATTTTAAATTGCTAAGAAAAAGAGTGCATGCACTTGTTTGCTGCCAATGAAATAAAAGAGAAACAAAAATGGTTATAAATTCAGCTTGCGCTAAACAAGAGCTTAGAAAATAAACAATTGGAAAGGCGGCAGTTGAGTGGACAACATCATGATGCAATAATACAAGGTGGAGTATGTTTTCCCTTGGATTGCCTGTCTCTCAATTTTCTTGCTACTGCTATCTTAATTTTTGGACGTTCCAGTATGGTGAAAGTATAAGTTGGAGCTGTCAGTAAAATGGAATGTATGTTTATGTGTTTCTGAATGTGTGCATGAACACTTGCTTAAATGACTTATTATTTTCGTTAGAGTACAATTTAAACAACACACAAACATGCAACCATTCAACACAAACACCTTCTTCAAAGACGTTCAGAGAGTGACTGGCAGCTAGGCAATCCAATAAGAATGAACACTATAAATATACTACACCTTGTATTTGGTTGCATCATGGACTTTACTTAATCAGCTGTTAGCTGTTAGCTGTGCGCCAGTCAGCTGTTTGCTGGCAATGTGAATGCAGTTTGCAACTGGAACTGGAACTGGAATTGCAACTGTAAATGTCACTGCTGCTGTCATATTTAGTGTCAATATAAAGACGCTATAAAGTCCGACGACATCAACAACTGCAACTGCATTATCGAATCACTATCGATAACTGTGCACTTGACAGATTCTAAGAATGTGCTTTCACAAATGCGTTTCGTTTTCAATTTGTGCGGTTGTGGGGCAGGTATGCAACAAAAATGTCGCACTGCCGCCAACCGATAGTATTTGGCAAATTGCAGCCCTGTTATCTCTAATATGCAGTAACAAAACATTTAAAAGTCGACCATCCGCTTTGCTGCACTTTGTTTTTATTCTGCATTCAATAGTAACTATCTTTATATGGGTTGCTTAGCTTAAAAGGCCATAATTTTAAGCCACATTGCGTTGGCAAGTGGAACATAAACGTAAACGTAAACAAAGACAAATAATGAGCTTGCATGCATATGTACATAGTGTATACATACATAAATATGCGCGTGTGTGAATGTTTTGCCAAAACTCCATACCATACATACACACACATAGTTGCATGGCAGTGATGATGAAAGTGCATTTGACAACAATTCTACTCATATGCTTTGAGCAATTGACCAAGGCCATTGCCCAGGGCATGCCAGTCAGTCCGTGTCCGAAGATCTTCCAATATCGATTCGATGGCAGCGAATGGTTTGGCCTAATTGCCGTACGTAATCCGGCCGTACAAGCGCTCCAGATGCGCGTAACCCTCTCCATGCGCGGCAAGCCAACAACGGTTTGTATCATCTAGCTGTATGTCTATATATGTATATTCACAATTATGAAATGCTTTTGTCATTAGAACTATCTGGGCGAGATTGAGCTGTTGACTCGTGGACAATTCACAAACAATGCGCCAGTGCTGTACAAGGTTCGATTTCCCAAACATCACTTTCCGCCCAAGCTGGTGCTCATCTCGGCCAACAATCAAGTTATATGTTTCGGATCGGGCGGTACGTACTAGTTGTTGATATAGGGGTGCTTCCAATTTCCGAATTGTCATCATTTTGGACCCATTCAACATGTCTATAAAGGGTATTATGGAACATACAGTATATATATTCTTGATCAGTATCAGTATCCGACCACAAGTAGATATGTGTGTCTGTATAAACACGCGCATATCAGAGACTTTATGAGATAGACCCTTCATGGTGTTTTTGGGCCATAATCTTTAAAATTATAATAGCAAGAGGCAGCAAATATAGTATATATAATCTCGAATATCATACACATGCTAAATATATTTCAATTTTTTGGATACCACTCCCCCATTAAAGTTATGATATGACAATATACACAGAATTTTCTTAAGATTTAACTTTCTGCTTGCACTGCTTGAAATATGTGTAAGTTTGTATGTTTGTAGGAATGACGAACTGGGTACAGGGTATCGCTTAGTCGGGCACTCACGGCTAAGACACACATGTGTTTAGTGTGTCAAATGAAATAATTATGATTTCCATAATTTTGTATGTCAAATGTTTTATATTATTATTACAACATTCGAACTATTTTGTGTTTCTTAAATTGTGTAAGAAAAAGCATTTGGAATTTAAGTTTGCTTATAATTTGTTCTAAGTTCAGGAACTTTAAATTTTCATAATAATTTAATTTCCATGATTTCCTTTCTTTTGATAGATCACAGCATTTTCATGACCCAAATTCAGCTGGAACACACGCGAAAACTGACTTTTATACCAGATAAGAAGTCATCGGGTCTGTTGGCGCCAGCCGACGGTGGATTGGACTTTGGAATGGCAGTTGGTAAGGAGTTGCCAGGAAAACATGAGTTCGGCTCGAAGCCTCTGCCGCACATCCAGTTCAAGAAGTATGCATCTGGATTGTGATCGCTAATCAGTACAATGGTACATATATATGTATGTATAATACACACACATATATATATCTCTTTAAATACACCTTAAAATAAACTGACTGATCTGATTAGAGCTATGGAACATAAGTGCAATGATAGTTTAACGAGCACTGGTTGCTATATATTTGCATTTGTACAAAATTGTATGTTTGTCAAAATGTTAGTTTCTGAGGGCTTTCAAAGGATGTTAAAATACGATTAGCCACCAAAGAATGGTATCCCTAGTGCTCTATAGTTGTCGGCAGGAATCGAAACATAAGCTTTTGAAAGTATTTCTTAGTTTAAATTTTGAACTCAAAGACAAAGAACTAAGACTTGAGCCTCGTTTTATGCTCTATATAACGCATAGAAGGAATCGTCGGAGACCCCCAAAAGCTACTGCCAGTATGCTTAGAATGACAATATG
The DNA here is from genome assembly GCA_035042425.1 of Drosophila flavopinicola. Lineage (NCBI taxonomy): Eukaryota > Metazoa > Arthropoda > Insecta > Diptera > Drosophilidae > Drosophila > Drosophila flavopinicola. Next base: position 6,403 of record JAWNLL010000451.1, on the reverse strand, counting down.
ACAACAATGTCCGTCTGTCTGTCGGTCTGTTTGTCTGTCTGTATGTATGCAAACTAGTCCCTCAGTTTTTGAGCTATCGGGATTAAACTTTGCACAGACACTTATTATTTAAAGGGACAGCACATTGGTCGGAACCGGCCGGATCGGACCACTATATCTTATAGCTGCCATACAACTGGAAATAAATTTAATATTTCACTAGAAAATTTAAATTTATATGATATTAATTTTTACAGCTAATGAAAGTGCTGCAGTTGGCAGAGTGTAAACTGTCTAAGGGTCTCGAAAAGAGTATAAAATCTTCGGCACGCCGAAGATAATCCTTTCCCACTTGGTTTTTTGATAAATTTAGCACGCTCTAATCTGTTTTGTTTACTTTTAAACCGATCCTTAAGCACATTTTGAAAGAAGAATACATTTGTTTATTTATTTGATCATCTTATAAAATATAGACCACTAATTTAGCGCGCTACATTTACTTGAAATTCTTATGCGAATCAGTATGTGAGTCATCTATTTTGGAAATTGCATTATTCAGCTAATTTAAAATCAAAACGGGTCTTACGAGATTTTGAGAAAAGGCACCTCAGGAAAAATGGGTTAATAACTGATCAAATAAAATATTTGTTAGATTTTCAATTTATATGTCTCTTTTGTTGGCAGACATATATCTCAGATAATAAAATACCTAGTATATATATATATATATATATATATGACATATCCTGTGCATTATTGATAAGTAATCAGTGATTAATAAGCTGTAACAAAAACAAGTCTTGATACCCTTGCAGAAAACCATTTGACTCGACCAGGGAAATCTGTGGCAAGGTTGATCAACGTCTTGACCTTCGATTGCCTCGGCGAAGGCAACGTAAAACAGCCACCAGTCCTGTTCCAAAGACTGCCACGAAAGGCGTAAGATTCAACACCGAACCCGCCAATCAGTCGCCGGCTTTTGTTTCGCTCGGCGACTACGACAACGATGAGGTGATCGAGGACGATGAGGACGGGGACGAGGACGAGGACGACGACGATCCGGCTGAGTCCATATTCTTCGTTGATGGCGAGAACGCAACGGATGGCAACATCCTGCCGTCGATAACCCGTGGAGCGTGGCCCTGGCTGGCGGCCATCTACGTCAACAATCTGACCTCGCTGGACTTTCAGTGTGGCGGCACTTTGGTGTCCGCCCGCGTGGTCATCAGCTCGGCGCACTGCTTCCAAATGTTCAATCAGCGCTACACGGCCAACGAGGTGCTCGTCTTTCTTGGCCGACACAATCTGAAGAACTGGAACGAGGAGGGCTCCTTGGCGGCGCCAGTCGATGGCATCTATATCCATGCGGACTACAACAAACAGCTTAGCAGCTACGATGCCGACATAGCTGTCATCATACTCAAGGATAAGGTGCGGTAAGTATTGGCGTCTTATCACTTGGTCGACTTTCAATAACTGCCCAACTTTTGGCAGCTTCAATGCATTCATCCTGCCCGTTTGCCTGTGGTCGGGATCGAGTAAGACGGAGTATATCGTCGGGGAGCACGGCATCGTCATTGGCTGGAGCTTCGATCGGGCAAATGCGACGGCGCCCGCCAAGGGCTCCTCCTCATCCACCTCCTCCTCTGGCGAATCCTTTGCGAGCAATAGCATACCCACTGTAATTAAAGCGCCCATTGTTTCCAACGAGCTGTGCTTCAAGGCGAATCCGCACTTTCGCAGCCTCTCCTCCAATCGCACCTTCTGTGCGGGTGTCCTGGTCGATGGCAGCACAGCTGGCAGGCACAAGGATACCATCTATACGGGCATTTCCGGTGCAGGACTCATTATACGCAAGAACAACCGTTGGATGCTGCGCGGCACTGTGTCCGCTGCTCTGCCCAAAGGATCACAGAGCGGTCAACATATCCTCTATGCAGATGTGGCAAAGTTTATCGACTGGATTATGGCCTTTATTATTTAGTTGGCTGTCGTATAATAAACAACTGTTTGTCTTCCAATATGTCCTTCCTAATCTTAGTGTGGTAAAGCGCTCGCTCACATTCTATAGGAATTGAAGGAATGGGAGCCACCCTAACTCATTGCAAGCCTTTAAGGATTGAAGTACCTAGGTTTTTAGGAAGCATTAAATTCCAAACTGAAAAGTAAGTAGTATTGTAGCTACAGTAAGCCCAATCGACATTTACCGACGTTTACAGTAAATGAATTTTATTACTGTAGAGTTTTTACTTCACTTTATGATACCAAGTTTAATATAGTTTGGATTTGAGAGAATATTTTATAAATTTATTTAATTTAATTAAACATTCTCTTGAAATAACTACTTGAATGGGAACCCTTTGTTTGCCAGGCAGGCAATTTTCCACTGAAAAAAAAACTTAACTTTAGTTAGGATAAATACATATTAAAAATCGAGCTATTCCATCAGTAGGTTTCTTATAATTAAACTACTCTACAAATACAAATTACATCTAAAAACAAGTGGGCAAGGATTATCTTCGGCGTGCCGAAGATTCTATACTCTTCTCGAACCTTTTGGCAATTTTCACTCTGCCAACTGCACCACTGAAATTTCATATGCAGTAAAAAATGTTTATTCAAAATATTTAATGACGTATATCTTCGCTATTTATGACTCAATCGCTTTGCAATTCTAAACATTGATGAGTCATAGGGATGTTCAAGTGTACAAGGAAATTGAAAGCAGTTGCTTTGAAAACATAGGATTTATGGCCAAAACCCACATAGAGTTGTATGGCAGCTATAAGATATAGTGGTCCGATCCGGCCGGCACCGACCAATGTGATGTCCCTTTGAATAATAAGTGTCTGTGCAATGTTTAATAGCGGTAGCTCAAAAACTGAGGGACTAGTTTGCATACATACAGACGGACATGGCTAGATCAATTTGTTTTGTCATTCTAAGCATACTGGCAGTAACTTTGGGGGTCACAAGCTTAATATACTATTTTCTTCGAAAAGAGTTTAACAACTAAGAGTGCTCTGGTATCCAGAAAGCCAAATACTTTTCACATGTGTATGCTATTCGAGATTATAGTTACCAAATTTGGTTCCGCTAGCTCTTAAAAGTTTCAGCTTGTGGTGTAAATACGCGGGTCTGAAATCGAAACTTATCGATAACTCCTAAACGGGACGAGCTATCGATAAAACTTGATCTGACCAGGGACTATGAGAACTTATATACCAAATATAAAGATTCTATCTCTTATAATCTCTGATATCCACGTGTTCATACAGACGGACACGGCTAGATTGACTCGGCTATTGATACTGGTCAAGAATATAGGTACATATGTACTTTATGCTTTCTTGTGTTACGTACTTTTGTACAACTTTATTACACCCTTTCTGCCCACTTTTATTAGGTTCATTTTACCTCAAAAGTCGCGGGATTTTCATATAAATATTTTATGGCACTCGCTACCTAAGTCAACTTTGGCTTAACTTCTTTTAAATTGCTTTTATGACACTGACCGATGCGGATTAGTGCGCTACCTACCTAGAGCCGAGCATTGTCCTGTGGGTTTTGTGGCCACACGTTTACCTGTGTCCTCGCGTCCTCGTACCCTCGCCTTCATCTGTCAGGTGCTCAGCTGACCTGGTCAGCTCGTATAAAACGGAGCTGTATTACGGCATATTGCATCATTTGTTGCCCGAGACTCGGCTGAGACTGAGTATGCTGAACATTGTGGTTTTACTATTGATTACTTTCGGTGGACTGGTGGCCGCCAATGATGATGGCTGCAATGAGATGGTCTGCGGCTCGGTGGTGTCCAAGTGCCTGCTGACCCAGAGCTGTCAGTGTAAGCTGAACGACTGTCACTGCTGCAAGGACTGTTTGAACTGCCTGGGTGAATTGTATACGGAGTGCTGCGGCTGCCTGGACATGTGTCCCAAGCACAAGGATGCCCTCACCTCGCTGACGCCCCGCTCGGAGATTGGCGATGTGGATGGCGTGCCGGAACTGTTTGACATACTGACCGCCGAGGACGATGACCAGTGGTCGACCATTCGGATTCCGATGCGTGCCGGTGTCAAGCAGCGCATAGACGGTGACTCACTGTCGCGGCACAAGCCGTCCAAGTTGGCCAATCTGGTCAACTGCACCGTGATATATGTGAACTCGTGCATCCGTTCCAACAAGTGCCGGCAGCAGTGCGAGAGCATGGGCGCCAATAGCTATCGCTGGTTCCACGATGGCTGCTGCCAGTGTGTTGGCGCCCATTGTCTCAACTATGGCATCAACGAGAGCCGCTGCAGCGCCTGTCCGGAGGATCAGGACCTGCTGACCGCCGACACAGCCAGCGCCGATCCCGAACAGGATCTGGAGCGTATATTCGGCTTCGAGGACGATGCTCCGTCGGATATGTGGGACTATGGCGAGGAGGATGACATGGATTAGACTCGGACCAAATCCAACACTGACTCTAATTGTAAATAACTGAATAAAGCACTTCAATTCATACATAAGCTAATTCGCATTTAAGTTAACCAATAATAAAAAAAAAGTAATAATAATTAAACAAATATTGTCTACATACACATACGTATATAGCTTTTCTGCTTTCCAAAATCAAGCTGAATTTTGCACAGTAGTAGCGTCTTAGTCTTTTAATGTATAATATAAATCATATATATTTAAGGCAGCACTAAGATTTTTTTTTTGTAATAAACTCTATGCACATCTATAAAAAAAATGGTGTAAGTGTTATAGAAAATTTTGGTTGGTTTTTTAAATGTAGTCGGCATGAAATTTATCAATTATGATTTGTGTGTTTAATTTATTCACACTTTGAAAACCGAATAATCAATAGATTTTTTTTAGGAATTAAACCTTTAACCACTTTTTGTATTTTAAATATTTTGAATGTGATCAGCTACTATATTTGATCGTTGCATGTCATTTTATAGCAAAAGCGACTGTTAATAGTTTGATCATTTAAATATCTTACTAATTTCGGGAAAACCATCCCAAAATGCACACCTGAGAATTTGTATATGAAATGTACTTTGTTTTTATACTCTGATACCGAAGGTACTCATAGTATATTGGTTTTGTCGAATGTCCGTCAGGCCGTCCGTCTGTCCGTCTGTCCGTCTGGCCGTCTGTCCGTCTGTCCGTCTGTCTGTCTGGATGAACGCACGTATTTCCGAAACGATATTAGATAGACTCTTGAAATCTTTTGCGTTATGATTATAGCTATCTGCTTCAGATCAAGTTTATTCCAAATTTATGCCACGCCCACTGGGAGGCTGGCAAATCGATAACATGTCGATACACCTCAAATCACAAATCGATTAAACGTGAATAACTCCCACAATTTTGAAGCTAGAGTAATCAAATTTGGTAGGTATATTGCTGGTGACCTCCCGAAAAAATTGGATCCTAGGTTAATCGGCCACGCCCATTATTACGCCCACCAGCCCCCCTCCAAAATTAATTTGAAATGCTTATATCTCCCGCAGTTTTAGAGCTAAAGTCACCATATTTGGAATATATATTACTGGTGACGTCCTCTACAGATTACAGAAACAAAATTTCGACCACGCCCACTCCCGCCCCCGTAATCGCGAAAATCGATATACATGAATGCACAATTCGATAACACGTGTATATTTCCCGCAATTTTGAAGCTAGAGCTCCCAAATTTGGAATTTAGACTAGGGCTGACCAGCCCAAAAGATTGCGTCCTGGATTTTCCGGCCACGCCCACTAGAACGCCCCCCCGCCCCCACGAAACACGGAAGCCTATATCTCGCACATTTTAAGAGCTAGGGCCACCAAACTTTGAGGGTAGACTTCTGGCCAAGTCCTCTAAAGATCGGACAAAAATTTTGGGGCCACGCCCCCGCCCGCCCCCAAAATCGCGAAAATTTATATCTTCCACGGTTTTAGAGCTAGAGTCACCAAAATTGGAGAATAGACTTATTGTCAGCCCCACCAAAGATCGTCAAAAAAATTTGGGGCCACGCCCCCTCCCGCCCCCAAAAATCGCGAAAATGTATATCATCCACAGTTTTAGAGCTAGAGTCACCAAATTTATAAGATAGATTTCTTGTCACGCCCTCTAAAGATCGGAAAAAATTTTGGGGCCACGCCTCCTCCCGCCCCCAAAAATCGCGAAAGTTTATATCTTCCACAGTTTTAGAGCTAGAGTCACCAAAATTGGAAGATAGACTTCTTGTCACCCCCTCTAAAGATCGGCCACGCCCCTCCAGTCCCCAAAAACTTGGAAGGCCGATTTCGGGTCACCCAAACAACAGCAAAAATGTTCTGTTCACTTGCTTTCAGCTGTTCTTAAAATGGTATCAGAGTATTACGCAGTCGGCTCCGCCCGACTGCAACGTTCTCACTTGTTTTATTTGATCATCTTCAATATTAT